>OZ010601.1:37747422-37982422 GCA_963932145.1 Acanthosepion lycidas | reverse complement strand
ATTTGTGTATAAATCGATTCCATGTAGACCTAGCATTTTTTAGCAAGATACTTATCCTACTGCACCAGAAGAAAAATATCTGCGTGTAGTACAATAGGTTACTGAAAGTGTACGATTTTTAAACCTTTCCAAATATGACCTGTGTATAGTACGCCCCCTACTATTTGTGTGAAAATAAAAACGCGCACTATGCAGGAGCATATGCGTTAATGTGTTTCGTTTATTTTCTTACAAATATTATTAGAAAGAACATTAACCAACTTCCTCTCCCCCTCTAGTATCACTAGTTTAAAAGTAAGCAAGACTGGGATTTAGCCTTGGATGGTTCCGAGTCAAACTGAATGGGAACTGGAATCGAAACCGCGGAACAAACATGAAATGCCTCCACTATATCTCCCAAGAAGGAATTGCAATTTCCAGATAATAAAGAAAACTGTGTGAACAGTCAGAATCACTTTCATTCTGGGGATATATGGCAGCAAAAAACTATAAATTATTACCATATCCAGAAATGATTTGTTTTTTATTATCTTATTCTCTTCTTGCGCTATGAAATAAGAATGTCTAATTAAGTTCACGCCGCTTTTAGAACGCGCACGTTCTCATTTTAAGACCAGAATATAAAATATCCACCTACGTAAATAAACTGCGCTATGGTTTTAACAGAATCTACCATAAGACAATATAAACCTAAGCTCCTTTCTCGATCCTAGATAGGGAAACTAAAATTGATCGACAGAAGATTTGTAGTAAAAATATAGGAAACACTAAACAACTTGAAAAGAATTATAGATTTAGTTAACATACGTACCTCCATGAGATCGCTAAAAAATGCATAGCATGATGAAAAAGGCGCCAAATTTGACAAAAACAGAATGTTATCGTCTAAATGTTTATATTATTGTTATTAACAGGAAAGATCAAAGTTTATTTCAATTATTTAAAAAAAAAATGTCCTTCTTTTTAGAACATTCTAAATTTTTATTAAAAAAAAACTTGTTTCTCTTTGTATCACCGGAACTAGTCAAATAATATAGACAAATTTTAGCACGTTTTGTGTGTGTGTGTGTGTGACACACATTAATTTCGAAAATCTTGCAAAAATAAAAATAATTGTCGGATGTTAATGAAACTTTCAGAAAATATTCACAGAAGATCGAAATTATTATAAATATGTTTTTTTTTTATTTATTAAAGTCATGGCAGAAATGTTTTTTTTATATTTATAACTACCTTTATGAAAACGCTAGAAATTCGATCACGTAAGGTTTCGTGTTTACAATAGTTAAAATCACAAGGCTTTGAGGAATGCAAATTATGTTTTTTTGTTTTTAATTGGACCCCCCCACCTGAAAATCAGCTCTGAATTGTAACATACAAAACTCAATAAAAAAAAGATATTATTTAATTTCAAATGCCTTTATTTGCTTTTAGTTGTTTTTATGAATATGGACAATATTTTCTGAAAGCAAAAGATTTTTTCAATGAAAAATGAATTTTTAATACAGTTGTTATTTTTTAATTATATTAGATTTTTATATTTAAGCTGTTAAAATATTATAAAATTAGTTAAAAGCCGCACCGGGTTTCCTAAGTGTGCATATGAGATAGATCTTTTTTTAGTGCGTTGTAAATTGTATCATTTTGACTAATCAGAAGACCAGCAGTAATTAAGAAATGTAATTTTGTTTTTATAATCGGGCTGTAATTATAAAGTACGGAAGACCAACCAGAATACAATTAAGTTGCGTTATTTGAGTTAAGCATTTTTCTCCGCTGTTAAGGCCATTACTTTTGCGAAACAGGTGTGTAGAAGTAATTTGATTTTTCAATTTCAACTGAGAAGGGTACCTACAAGTATCAGTATCATTTTATGAAATTTATATGATCTTATTTTTATATTATTCTCAGTTATGACATTTTTCCATAAATGGAATATCAAAATTAATAATAAAATAAATGGAAATACAAATAACACATGTAATAAATGTACATAAAATTATAGTATTTTATGTACACTTCTGATAAAATTTCATAAGAAAGGTATCTAATTAATTTTTAGGTACCTTTCTTTGTGTTATTTGTATTTCCATTTATTTTATTATTAATTTTGATATTCCATTTATGGAAAAATGTCATAACTGAGAATAATATAAAAATAAGATAATATGAAATTTAATCGCACTCTTAACAGACTTATTTTAATTTCTTTATAATATATTTTCCATAAAGCATCGTACACGTAAAGGAGAAAGCTAAATACAAAAAAAAATAAATAAAAAATTTAGAGCGCTGAAAGTTTTCCTTAAAAATAACGAGGTAAATAATTTGTTCACTTAATTGTAAATAAATTCACTTTTCTCCTTCCGTAGAACAAATTATCCTCACGTAGTCCGTCAATATGTCATTCATCACCGGTTAAGTGACGCGAAAGTTTATGACCGGCTTTGTTTATTTTCAAATTACATCTTTTCGGCGCAGAAGCTAAGTTAAGCTTAGTTCAAAATATTTTAAATAAACATTATAATTTCTAATTTTCTTAAAATAAGTTTTGAAAAAATGATAATTGATATTTTAAAAAATTTCAAAGGGAGATTTTCAATTTTTTTATAAAATGGAAAAAAATGTTCAATTTTGCTGACTCAAAAAGAAAAGATTTTTAACCAAAATTTCGGACTTGCTATGAACGATTAAAAATGTACAAAAATACCTCGAAAATACTTTGATCTTTCCTATTAATAATAACATAAACATTTAGACGATAGAATTTTGTTTTCGTCAACTTTGGCGTCTTTTTCTTGATGCTATGCTCTTTTTTAGCGATCTCGTGGAGGTATCTAAGTTAACACATTATCTACCAAGCACGAGATAACTGCTAATCGTCAGTTATTATCATGACGCAGATTACGAGTTATTTTGTACTAACTACGAGTTATCTCGTGCTCGGCATTTTCTTATATATTTTCATCTGTGAGCGCCAACAACAAATTTATTCACACTGACATTGTTTAGTGGGAAAACAATGTTATAACTTCAGTCGGAGCTATAAACTCATTAAAGTATTTTATGACCTAAGTTAGCGATTATAAATTTGCGATTAGAAAGCCAGAACTAGTAATTGGCATCTGGCAGTGAACCTATTGTCAAAATAAATAAATAAAAACCCAGTGCTCTGAAATAGGACGACGATTTTTTCTCTGGATGCACTATGTGCATATTGACACCATCGTAAGAAAAATAAAAAAATTCAGCGCTTTGAAGGAGGACGCCTGTTTTGATCTGGATGCACTATGTGCATATTCAAATAAGTGGACAATTTGATTATCATTTTCAGTGACATTGGCAATTTGTTATACTACAATGTTTTTACAGTACGTGGAAGCGTGTTGAAATTCTGACAGTATTTAACATTGTTGAAGTTGTCGGCAACATCCTTTGTCGAAATTTGCAAACTCTACATTTCATTCAATTTTACAAACAAATCGATTAAATTTGAATAAGCTGATTTGTTTAGAAATATATTTTGACGAAATCTTTAATTCGGATAGGGACTGGACAGGGGTTTTGCGTCGCCCGAACAAAAAATAATTGCTCGGTTTGACTCCTGAAACTCTATGAAGTGACGTCACTAAGCGACCGTCATGTGACCCATCTCAAGTAAATAGAGATCTTTTGTATCCCTACGTTAGTATTTTTATTCATCACAGAAAAATATATCATATAATTATTTTCAAATTGCAATAACAATATTTAGAAAACACGGAATATATTAAAACATTTTATTATTAAAAAATATATGGGGAAGAGTCGTAAATAATGTAATCTTTTTAAATTAAGGCAAATAAGGTATCTTCAATTTGTGCTGGTGAGACAGAAAATAAAAAAAAGCAAACAATTATCTCCTGACCCCAAAAGAAGAGATATTGAGTAAAATTTTATGGGAAAATTAGCTCAGGGGGAGGTGTTGTAATGGGAAGTCCTACACTCCCTATCGCCTATGTGGACTATATCAGTAGCTATATAGTGAGCACATAGTATACTTGGGGTTTGCTTCGGGAATTATTACCCTGCCACCCGATTCCCTCTCTTTCAGTGGTGTATTCTCTTTTACAGTAAACTTCTCTTCTTTCATCTACGCTCGTGTTGCTGTTCCTTCACTCGAGTACCAACTTTGTCTGTTTGTAATCTCTTCTAATACAACACCTTATTGGAATTTTCTGTCAAATTACTTCTCTCTAGATTGTTATAAATGATGCTGGCAAAGAAAGATGTTCTTTAAAATATAATACTTTTATAGTCGGTTTCACACCAACACTGTATATATAGGATTGACAGATTGATATGAATATCTCAACGTTAAAATATGCATATTTTATTATCTTTCCCACGGACATTAACAAAATAAAATTAAAATCAAAAATATGTAAATTGGACCAAAATACCAAAATTGATGGAGAAACAAAAAACTTTTTGTTGAAAGGAAAACCTTATTGAGACGTGGGAAAAGAAAAAAAAAATAATGCGAAAAAAAAAAACAACAACAACAAAAAGAAACGGAAATGGACTTCGATTTAAATGGCAGTAATTTAGATCTGCTGATGACAGTCTCGGATTCAACATCATTGGAGCGGGACGATGCGGCACTGATTGGTGATGAGGGAATAGGCACATGATGTGAATGAGACAACAAAAGCAGCAGAGAATTCAATTTCTGAGACATCGTTTGAAAAAGGTGAAAATATGGCGCGGGGAGGATTTTCTGTTCCTAAGAATTCATGTATTCTCTCAACGAGAAAGATCATTATTTGAACCGAATATCCTATGGCCTCCACTAGTTTTCTTAATTTCGAAGCATGATTAGATGTGTCCTTGTCTCTCCGTGTGTCAGTATGAGTTTTTGTGGCCGTGTTGACTAATTAAGGAGAGTTTTTTTCCTTGCCTTTCTGAAAGTCAATTGAGGGACATTGAAACACATGCAGTAATGTATGTGGTGATGAATTGTTAAAAACTATTGTATTTATAACGTAGCTTTATTTGTCTGAATTTCAGCACAAGTAGAGTGTTTAACAATATGACACAAAGTATATCGTAGACTATAAGGATGAATAATATTGCGGGAGAGGTAACATAATATGGAAACGGTTTTACTGGTATATTTTTTTTAGGTTAAAATGGTATCGCCATAAAAGATCTATAGTGGCTATAAGTAATTAGAATATACAAGAAGGGTTTAAGTTAGGCTTTATTTTTTATCAGTTTTTGCAATTTCTGGGTAGGACACATATTTAAATAGATTTAAATAAACTTAGATTAGAAATAAACAAATGAACTGAAACACAACGAAGACAAATCTAAAACTATTAAAGGTGAGAACAATTTTTATTAACCATGGCGTATAGTCGACAAGTTGTCTCCAGTTTCGAGATTTGGATTTCCAGACTACCAGAAAAAGAGCCTCTTTGAAGCAACTGTTACCTTTGTTCTATTATTAAATAATAGTTTAGCAGACTATTATTTTTTAGAGAATTTTATTTTCCTTTGACTTACTCCTTTTGAGCTTTGAGGTCAAATAGCGTAAACAGAGGAAGTAGTTTTTGATTGATAAAACTAGCTTGGAATGTTAGAGTTAGTGATTTTTGAAAGTTAAGACGTAGGGTACAGTAGATGTGGTTATTTCGTGTCTCGGGGAACATGCTCATCAATGGGGTTGATAGACGTGTTTAATGAAATACATAAGTTTAAACTCCCTTTTGCCTCCGAAATAAAAACCAACTAACGATCACCCGGCCGAGAGAGAAGAATGCTGTGGAATTGTACCGTCAACAAAGACCCCGCGGAACGAAGTGGGTACATAATATGCTGCTTATTTGGCGCAAAGCCCAAGACTTCCCCTGAAGAGAGGGAGAATGTAACAATCTTGCATGGACCCTCTCCTAAATATTAGTGACTTACGGGCATACATCGTGGAAATATCGATACAATCAACGAAGTTAAGCAATGCCAATCCTGGATAGTGCCTAGATGAGCGAGTACTTGCGAATACCAGGTGCTGTAAGATCTGAATGTGCGATTGCTGTCATGGATAATGGCTCGAAATTTTTAGTTGGACAGCCGAGTTCCAATTCCGGTTGGGTTCGTTATTTTCAGTTACGAGCAAATACCGTTGTGAAAGGTATTAATTCATTTCTGATCCCCAGCTATGTATTAATTAGTAAGACTTGTATCGCCAAATCCTTGTTATCTTCAAAAAGAAAATTATTCCAATCTAAAGTTGGATTCCGGTTTAAATAACCTGATGATGGTTGATAAGTCTTTGAAAAGGAATCCCTCATTCACCGCAAAGATTGGATGGAATATATACTCGTATGTTTATAGTGGAATGTCGCTATGAATTCAGAATTGTTTAAGGTAGTGATAGGCTTGCGCAGTTCCAGTCACCCACACTTAGCTCCCGAAAAAACGATTTCAGTGGCAACGAGATGATCCTGGACGACCGATGGCTTATCAGAGAGTTGCAGCGGACTGCCGAAGTTCAGGTCTGTTTGGGTCCACCTTAGTGCATGCCCACTAATGCACAAACTATGGTGTACCGAAAGGCTTTGATGGCATTTCCTCCACCAGGGTTCCACTACCCTCCTTAAAATCTCTATGTTAGCGAGGTTACTTAACTGTCCATCCCCCAGCCGTCGGCATTGCTTTGGTAAGATTAATCTAAGATATTTACCCATAGCTGGGACGAAAAAAAAATAGAATTTTTTTTTTCGATGAGAAAATAGAAAAACTGATATATCTGTATTATTTATATTGTTTACTGTTAGAGTAATCTTGTAATCTTTTGGCTTTTGTAACCGACTTTCAGATGTCTGGGAATTTCGAATTAGACGAGTCGATAAAAACTTTAACAAATTAATTCGTAGCAATGTCATTGTGAGTTCAATCACTGCGTTGGAGAGGACAGAACACGCAAAACTAACAATAAATGTCTAATATAAAAAAAAAAAAAAAAAGATAACACTACATATGTACAACGGAATAAGAAAACTTTACAGCAATATATTAAATTAAATTTTCTCTTTGAAATTACTTGGAAGATACCTGGATGGACAGATTCATAAATAAGGGGAATTAACAAGAAATATAAGAATAATGAAAATAATTCTAACATTTTAGCAATTCTGTATTCAGCTTGATATGTCAACACAACACAAACTATTATAGAACCACCACACTTTCTAGGCGCCTTGTTAACAACGATGTTTCATGATCTGAAGAGGGTTTTACCACAAGTCCAAAGCAATTGCAGCTGTGGCTCATTAAACAACGGAAAACATTGGCCATCTTCATTAGCCCAATCCAATTAGCGACGTCATCGGCACAGGTGAGTCCGCTGTCGTATTGTTATTGCGGGCACCCTTGTGATACATCCCATGTCTCATGGGTGCTAATGGAAGCGGAAAAGAATTGTTGGGTCCACATCTATTAGGTTGGTGCAAAAATAATGACGTAATAATGTCGTTTTTCAACGTTAAAAAATACGTCAAAAACGACATTATTACGTCATTATTTTTGCACCAACCTAATAACATCGGCAGGAATGCATGTTGATATTAGTAAGTGTCGCTTGTCTGTTACTACAGAAAATTCTAGCTAGTCACCACCGGTCAGGGTCGTTAAATATCTCATTAGTTCAGGGATTTAGACATTCAGAGATTAATACTAGTTATCTTTCGACTCTACAATCACAAGAGATGCACAAAACGGTAGCGCTTACTTTTCAGAATTTTATGAGCACAGCAAACTAATAGTCAAAATGTCCACTGGGGTCGCTGCAGGTGCATTTCGAAATCCTTGCCTATGTAAAGCAATTTTACTAAAGGGTTGCTAATGTAAGGCAAATTTAAATTTCTTGTCTAAGGGCGGGAAATGTAAGGCAATTTTGAATTTCTTGCCCAAGGCCGGCAATGTAAGGCAATTATGAATTTCTTGCCTAAAGGCCGCCAGTGTAAGCCAATTTTGAATTTCTTGCACAAGGACCGGCAATATAAGGCAAATTCGAATTTCTGCCTAAGGGCCGCCAATGTAAGGCAATTTTGAATTTTTGCCTAAGGGCCGCCAATGTAAGAGGATTTTGAATTTCTTGTCTAAGAGCCTCCAATATAAGGCACTTTATCGAGAAAATATGGAACTACACTAAATACTTTTATCGTAATTTGTTAAAACTAATAAAGACATTTTTTTTTCTTTACTGATGTGTGTATAATGTTTGGCGGACTTTGTTTTTAGCGTATGATTGTGCAACATTGCCTATTTAATCCTATAATTTAGAAGCATTATATTTTTAGTTGAAGATTATACATAATCTATGAAAGTCATCCCTCAGAAGAATGACATCATAAATAGTATATTTGTATTGATTAGTTTGTCCTCTGAGGAGATATGTTGGAAAATGTGTTTACAACGAAAGCAAACGTCAACGGATCTTGTATATTTTTACAGATATCGTTACAAACTAAAGAGCAACAACAAAGTGTCAAGGAATCTTCCCAAGAGAGAAACAAGAGGAAAGTATAAAAAAAATTGAAAGCCAATTTGCAATAAAGATTAGATTTATGTTTTGATGGATAATTAAGTGACTAGAAAAAGGGAAATCAAGTCAGATGAATGCTCATTAAACACAGACGTTCGTACAACAAATAAATTCCCTAATGGAATTACGTCAACATGGAAACGATAAACAGAAGAAAACTTCGACAAAACGTTTATTTTAGTTAAATTATATATTTTCTCATTGCTACTTACGATATTCATGTTAATTTATTTTCTTAAAGATATTTATTAACAGACACATGACCTTTTTTTCATAATAACTTAATAGTAACCCACTAAATGGAGGGCCTAACCCACTGGCAGGAGAAAACTGTTATAGACTCGACTTACTTTAAACACTCTCAGCTAAAAAGTGCGTCTCCTAAATCAATGTATTAATTGATAAACCATATTTACTACAGCTGTAGCAACAGTTTGTGTCTCTAGGTTAAATTGACTGTATAGACAATAGCAGATATACAATATACAATAACTGACCGTTGGCATCTGAACATGCTCGTCTACTAGGGCGGCGAGATAATTTCTGTAGCGGATTCTCGCTCAGGCACATTTGTGTTGGTTTAATAAAACGCAAAATCCACCTGTGATTTATACTGCAATGATGATCATTGGGTTTTGTTAGAGTTTCTGGAAAAGTGTGCATAATTTAGATTTTCTAGAAGAGAGTGCATAATTTAGAGTTTCTAGAAGAGAGTGCATAATTTAGAGTTTCTGGAAAAGTGTGCATAATTTAGAGTTTCTAGAAGAGAGAGCATAATTTAGAGTTTCTGGAAGGGAGTGCATAATTTAGAGTTTCTGGAAGAGAGTGCATAATTTGGGGTTTCTGGAAAAGAGTGCATAATTTAGAGTTTGTAGAAGAAAGTGCATAATTTATAGTTTCTGGAAGAGAGTGCATAATTTATAGTTTCTGGAAGAGAGTGCACAATTCAGAGTTTCTGGAAAGGAGTGCATAATTTAGAGTTTCTGGAAAAGAGTGCATAATTTAGAGTTTCTGAAAGAGAGTGCATAATTTGGGGTTTCTGAAAAGAGTGCATAATTTACAGTTTGTAGAAGAGTCACTGGAAAAGAGTGCATAATTTAGCGTTTCTGGAAAAGAGTGCATAAGTTAACAGGATCAGCAGCTTGAACAAGTCCAGTATGCTCAACTAGCACAACTATCGACGAACAATTCCGTCAGCCCATTTTCAATAACAATCGATCGTGGTATGAATTTCAGACATTTTCCAAAGGCGCAGAGCTCTGATATTTTCTCTCTAGACTGATAACATCAAGAAGTCCCCTTTCTGACAAATCGATAATAATGAGATTCAAATCCAGGTCTCATGGTAGGAAAGTGAATGTTCTAATCACAACCATGTAATAAATGTGTAATTGTGTGCGTAATGAAATATATACTTAATTGCAAATAAGTAATTGTATATATAATACGTCACTGTGTACAGAATAACTTATGATAAAATAAAGAACATATATGAAACGTTTATCAATCTAAAATATTTAATCAGAGATTAAGAAAAAGAAGAAATAAATGTTGATATTTTTACTTTTGTATTTTCTTATTTCCATCGATTAATCATGTTTCACGTGAATTCCAAAAACATTTTGTGCGTTCCGATTTCGAAGTTCCAATAAATTTACCGTTTCCAAGCTTAACTGAAACACTGTAAATATTGCATGTATGTAAGTGTATAATAATTCTATTTTGTCTATATGGGATTCAAATGATAATATATAATCGTAATTGTGTTTGTGTGTGTGTAGTGACTTTTCGCATGGTGACTTGGGAACATTTTTACGTACACAGATTTTGTAGATAAACATACGTCAGCTTCTTTAAGAATGAATTCAATCAAGGCTTCTGATGCAATATAATGGTTTTGACGTGTGTTCATAGTTGGTAATATAGTTATTAGTAATAGTTATTAGTAATCGCTCGACGTAAGGGATGTCCAATTTTGTCCCTTTGAATTATGAGCGAATTTAAATGCTTGTCTAAACGTAAATCTCTTTTATGTTCATAAATACGAGCTTTGCGATTTCGTGATATTTCTCTGACTCAAATGCTTTTACATGTAAGCTATCTTTTTAGAATAATTACTGACATTTGAATTTATACAGGATTTATTTCTCTTCTGAATTATATCTACGATTGTCTTGGATGTGGAGGCAAAGATCTATTTTATAATTTATTTACAATTTTTTTTGCAATAATGTTAGAGGACAAGATTATGAATTTCGTGTTGTTGCTAGAAGTTGTATTGGTGATGTCTAGTTTTTTGATTTGTGGATTTTGTAAGCTTGTTTTCTAGTGTTAAGGATGCAGTGATGTGGGTAGTTCATAATTCATAACTTAGATGGTCATTGATGCTCCACATTGATAAATACATTAAGCTTTGGAATCATTTCGGGCGTTGGCTAGAGCCTGTGTTTTGACAAATCTCATCTCAGTCCACTTGATGATGATTCTCTCTACATATTTCTAGCTGCCTCAATTAATGTGGTGCCCCAGATTTTGATTACAATATATCACCAAAACAGAAAGAAATTTTATGTTATATTCTTTAAGCATATTCTATTTTTTCTGGCTGTATCTGCATTTTATGTAACACTAGTCTAGAAGACGCCCTTGAAGCGGATTATAGGCTAACACCCGCAGATTGCTTTTGGGCCTCGTCCTTTTACCTAAAACTTCCTATGTACGTAAAAGATTTAAGAACTTAGAAGTAATAAATTTAGGTTATTATTTTTCGACGCCTCAATTCGGCATAATCTTTCTTCATATACGGAACCGATCTCCGTAGGTTGTTTACATTTATTTTTTTAATTTTCTTTTAAAATCATCATTCTTTATGATCCTTAGCATAAAGTCACTCTTAAAAACTTTAGGGAAACCGAATTATGTAATATTTGGAATATGTCACAGTACGCGTGCTAGAAACAGAAAAAAAACTTATGAGCAACGTACCGTGCCCCGATTGAGTTTTAATTACAGTTTAATTAGAAGATATCAATTGCAACTGCTCGAAAAGTGAAATTAAAGTGAGACCTTTGATAAAGAATAGATTTTTAGATTTTTTTTTAAAATTAAACAAATCTAAATTAAAAAAGAAAATTCTAAAAACCACATCACCCCTCGTTTGTGCACATGTTACTTGTCCCAATATTACAAATTCAGTCCGATGTTGTCCTGAGGGACGAAATGTGTCACAAGCAAACTTTTGCCATCTTGTCATGCATTTTCCCAATATTGTCCTTGATATATATATATATATATATATATATATATATATATATATATATATATATATATATATATATATATATATATGGGAAGAACCTTTATCATTTCGATGTTATTAACATAATTTAGCTAATTATCTTTGCTATTTATGTTGTTCACCCTATGATTCGGCCGATGGATTTACAGCCTTTCTTAGCTATAATATACTTGGACTGGTTTCGCTTCTTCATTCGGGAAGTTGCAATGAAATACCTGGCCAACTAAGCTGCCAAAAGTCATTTATTTATATTTAATATTCATAAATATTAAGATATTAAACTTTCATTATTCAATATTACGTATTCAACATTATGGATTCGATATTATATTATTCAACATTATGTATTCAATATTAAGTATTCAACATTATGATTCCGATATTATAATATTCGATATTACGTATTCAATATTAAGTATTCAACATTATGGATTCGATATTATAATATTCACTATTATGTATTCATTGTTATGTATTCAACATTATGGATTCGATATTATATGATTCTATATGAAGTATTCAACATTATGTATGTGTGGATATAAAGCAAATTTTCTTTTAATCCATTAAACTTTACAAAGTTCAGCTTTTGTGTACTAACAGTGGAATTATTACATTTTATCATTCTTCTTCGTCTATGTGCCGTGTGCCCGTGGACATCATGGCTCTCCACAATTTCCTTTCGTTTGTAGCTTTTAATAAATGTTATTTTTTGATTATCTCTCCTAAACACTCTTCTGCTATCCATTTCCACAATTTCGCTATGTAAGTTTCTGTGTTAATTTCATCTGTCTTTCTTGCTTTCAATCTGTCATGTGATTATCAATTTTTCAAAGTCATTTTTCCTTATTATGTACTCTAGAAATTTCAAATATCTCTTTTTGTTTCCATTTTCATTAAAATATCTTCGTTGCTGACATATTCTGCACATGGTATTCTCAGCATCCTTTTGTAGAAGACCATTTTCGTTGCTCCAAGTCTTCATCTGTGAGGAGTTTGTCCAGCATTCGTTGTCATATAGGAAGATTGATATTACGTAACATTTCAACGCTGTTTAGTTTGTTCTTTACAAAATTTTCATTTGCTTACCTTTTGGATGGCAGCTTTCGCTACCCCAAGATGCCATCAGATTTCAACGTCATACTTTCCATCCGATGTTTAAACACTCCCACATATTTAAATTCATCTTTTTGTTTGATTATGGTTTCTTCAATTTGTAATTTGCATGTTGGGATATTCCTTCTGCTAACAACCATATATTGTGTCTTCTTACAGTTGATGTCTATTCTTCTCATTTTCTTTCATTATTTTCTGAAGGAGTTCCGTCACTATTATCAACATTTTGACATCTGTATATTTCATCTTCTTAAGATTGTGGCTTCCAATAATGAATCCTGAAAGGAGTTGTAATTCTCTCAGAATCGCCTCACTGAATAAGCCCAGTGAGAAGATGCATCAATGTCTTACAGCCCTTTCTGCATTTTGACTGAATTAATGTTCCATCCTTATCTATCCGTATTTTCTGTCAGTATCGGCTCTGGATTATTTTAATATCCTTATCGAATATATCACGGTTAACCAGCCTTACCAACAGGTCTTTATAACCTACTTTATCAAAAACGTTTTCATATTCTAAAAAACATAACTATACAGCCTTTTACATTTGTACTGCTCCTTCTGATCATGAATATCGCATTTCTTGTTGCAGTTTCTTTAACGAACGCGCACTAGACTTTCCGATTCCTGGTTTAATACTACAATGTGTTCCATTTATCATAATCTGAATCATAGGTTTTGTTGTCTCATTAGGTTGATTGTCCGCGGTAGACCACACTAGTTACCACTTTGAACATAGAAAATAAAAACAAAGGTAAAAATTCATATTGTTAAATGGCCACGTCAGATCGAAACATTCTATATGCATGTCATGTATGGCGCCAAACACGTTCAAAAATATCTAAACTATCTTCTGTATACAATCGCTTCCTAAGTTCATTGTTGAAAGAATGTTTTTAGTGAGTTATACCTGCGGGTCATGGCGAAGATCATCCTTCTTTGAACATTGTGGCCTGGCGCTACAGAATCACGAATAAAGAACAACTAGCAGAAACCACATAATTTGAGGACAACCAACAGTAGAAACAACTGACATGTACATCGAAGAGGAAATAATGATTTAATCAAGATGTTAACATTCTAGACCACTTCAAATAAAAGTTTTGGAGGTAAATTCCATCAACATAGCGATAACAGCTACTGGACCTGAGAAACCTGTTTATTTAAAAATTGTTTTAAGAGAATGATGTTATAAATTTCCAACGAAAGCATTGCTGGCTGCTATTTCAATAAATGTCAAATGTTTCCTTATAGGGAAACAGCTAATACGGGAAGGGACAAATCTACACCGGAGACAACTCAGAACCGAGTGAATAATTTTACTTTATTTAAAAATAAATTTATGTACGATTCATTTTATTAAAAAAAAAAATCATAAGAAATTCAATAATTAAAGTTTTAATCCTTAAATTATTTTTATTCGGTTATAAAAAAAAAGTTATGTTTTTCTGATGCTGACTTGTATCAGTCCTGAGTTGCCCCGGAGCTCAGTTGGTGGTGTTGAGTTGGCGGTGTTGAGTTGGCGGTGTTGATTTCTCCTGCACCCCGGCACATATTACCATTACCATTAACATTCTTGGATAGTGATATAAAAATGTTTCTTTAATGCGGAGTCTTTTTCGTATGTTCGTAAATATTGTCTATTATTATCTAGAAAATAAAGTTTAGTTATGTTTTAGTCTGGTATGTGTGTGGTTATGTAAATGTTGGAAATAGAGTTTATTCCCTACATGGATATGTCAATATGGGAACAGTGATTTTGATGGTGGCTGTATCGATAAACAACTGTGTTTGCACAAAATATCAGACGTATATTTTGTCAAAATTTTCATGTTACTATTTTTTTCCCATTTGCCCATGCCGTGATTGTTAGACTTTCATAGCCTTTCGTTAAATTATGCACTGACTTCTCTCTGAGGTGTATAGGTGTATATAGTAGTAATGATAACTTTCTGCGTGTCAAAAAGCTGATCGTTTTTTTCGTTTCCCCCCCCCCCAACTTTTATTCTTAGAGGCAATATATTTTGACGCTAATATTCGGTAATAAATGATAAAACATTTTCTGGTCAAAATCATTCATCTAAAAAGATAACCAATAATAGAGCTGTAGTTGCATATTTCATTTAATATCTCTGTAATCTTGTTAATATCGAAATCATCTAAGGTTGTCAGTATTACTGTTTCACATTGATCATCGCTGATTTTAATTCAGATTTTATCATTAATGAATCTGTTGTACCCAATATATAAAGATATTTACTTTCGATGATTACAAACGTGTAAATCAAACATAGATTCGCTATATGCAGCACATTTTTTTTATTCCTTCAAAATAAGATAACAATCAGTTTTCAATAAGACACTTTACACTCCTCTAGCATAGGTAAGTACGGGTTTTATGTAATTTTTCTTCTCTGCCAATAAATGCCTTCATCTGCTCGTTGTGAGAATGAATTTAGTTCCTTGAAATGGGAAAGAAGCAGCGATCTGAAGATGATGTGTAATGGAAATTTGGGGGTTCTTTGAAACATAATAATTTGATCAGTTGAGCAATATAAATATCTGTTAAATTCTTCATGTCAGAGGAATATAGAAACGGAATTCGTAAAAACGACATAATCGATAATGTCTGAAAAGAACAAACCAAATCATGTTAAGGAAGCTTGCAGGAAGTTTCAAAGAATACACCAAATCTCTTATTCATCATGATCATCATCATCCTCATCATGATGTCTGTATGAATAAAATAATATGTTCAGGTTAATACACAGTCGATTAACTACGCCTTTAGTGAAAGTGAAACTATTTTATTGAGGACACGTGCTGTTACCTTGAATGTGCGAGTGGTGCATTTAATAATCCATCGGAATTATTAATCGGAGGCCCGAGTTCTTATTCTCGTTTAGAGCGTTATATTCAACTACGTGATCTACCTCTTTTTCTATCACCTATGGGTTAATTAGTAAAACTTATATCACTAAAGTACTATTAGCTGCAAAAATATATTTACAATTTTAAAATATTTTCTGGTAATAAATAACATGCAAATTGCTAAAAAACGGTTAAAAACGAATCAATCACTGCTATATTTATCTTTTATTTGGTATGTGTCTTTAGGGCTTCAGAGATTGTGGCTCACCACAGCTTACTTTCTACCTTGGAAAGATGAATGTTTCCATCCTATCCTGAAATATCTGTTCTGCCAAAGATTTGCATAATCTCGTTAAAGAGATTAGTCATTGGCCCTGTGTGTCTCAAATTCCACAAACGCTCAGACAGAATTATGTCTCCCAGAAATCTAAAGGAGGTTGGATTACAAGCCAATATTTTTGCCAGTGAATATTGCATCAGCAGTTATATGTAGAATAGTGATGATTTTTTCAGGATATAAGATCTGCTATATAGCCCATAGCTACGGAAGAAGACGGATTCAGACTCATTCAAAAAAGTACATGTAAATAAGACACAGTTTACTCGGTTAAAAAAAAGAAAAAAAAAACGTTATTAAACAACGGATTTAAGAGAATTTTAGGATATACTTATATTATGCATAAACTATGTTATATATATATATATATATATATATATATATATATATATATATATATATGTGTGTGTGTGTGCGTGTGTGTGTGTGTGCGTGCGTATGTGTATCCGTATGGGTAAAATATATCTAGTGACAAAACCTTGTCCATTTTATCATACCCGCTTCCCTAAAATATATTATGCAGCAAGAAAATCATTTCATTTTATCAAAGCTTTTCCCTAAAATATCACACACACACGCACAGATATATACAGATATATATATATATATATATATATATATATATATATATATATATATATATATATATATATATATATATGGGAAAGAAACCATAAAACCATAAAATAAATGAATTCTTGTAAATTTGTTTCATGGGGACACCAAGGTTTGACATTGAGAGAACGTTTAACGGAGATGCTAGTAAAATATACAAAATGAAACTTGAGAAATATTAAATGAGTAGTATGTTAAAAGAGTTGATTGGTAAGCTAGAAAATGGACTTCGTAGTGATACAGAGAAAAAGGTAAAGAATATTAAGAAAAAACTTTGGCAAAAGAACAAACTTAACACGTTTCAGTAAATATCGCAAATGGAATCTTGTTATTTAAATCTATTGTCGGCAGCAAAAGTCTAGATTCGTTCAGTAGTGATGATAGTGTCAAGATAAAGGAATTGAATGTTTTTTTGATGGAGCCAAGTCACAACAAATAATCTTTATACGAAAAGGCAGCAGTATTACTTAGTTCCTCCTGACCTGGCCCTTTTCAGATGGGATATACGAAAGCAATCAACCACAATCATTTTTTATTCTTTTAGTAAGATGTAATTGCCACTCGGACATCATCGTTAAAGCCACTAAAATGCAAGAGGTGACTGAGTGTGAGAGGTGTTTTAAGCATTACAACCCAAGCAGGGCTGGAGAGCCACTAGTACGCAAGGGGCTACATAGAGTGTAAGTTATGGAACAGACTGGGTATAGGGGAGTTGAGGAAAGGATAAAAAGAGGAACGGTGAAGGATAAAAAGAAGGATGGGGATCAAAGCAAATAGAAGATGTCGATGGACATTATATTTTACTTTTTAAGGATTATTGTTATTCAGGGAAACATTTAAGAGGAAGCGAATTCCGTTGTTGAGAAGTGCCTGGGAAGAAGCTGTTGGAATAGAAGAGGCGCTTACATTTAACAACTTCAACAGTAAAAGGGGTACTACCGAGATGCCAACCTAGTAACACGCCTAAATTCTTGCAGTCGGGTCACCGGTAAAAATAGCTCGTCAGAGCTGATGCCATGAATATATTTGTAGAAAGGACAGAGGTTAAACACAATACGTTGGGGAGAAAGTAACTAGAGTCGAGACCCCAAGTAAAGACCGATCCCACTGCATATCCGTCTTTAGCTTTTGTCAAGGACCTCGAGATGAGGAACAGGAGCACCAGAGCATATATGGCAACTGTATTCCATGCGTGGAGGAATGGTAGATTTGTAAAATATTATTCAATAATCGTTATTCAGGAGAGAAACAGAAAAAAGAAAAGAAATTATGAAAACAGAAGATAAGCGATATTTCATTTCAATCTGGACGATCAAAGTTGACTGGAAAGCAAGAAGACGTAGGAGAGTTCCACAAGCGAGAATTGCAAGAGAAAAAAAACTGCTAGCATATAATGTAGTTATATCTAACAATTTCAACTATGAAAGTAAGAGACTAAGAAAGTAATTTCCAGGAACAATGGGATCTAATTTTTCATTAAGATTATTAATTGAATACAATATGTCCTCACTATCTTAATCATTTCACCCGAAGCAAAACAATAAAGCTACCAAGACGCAAGAGGTTACTGAATGTAAAATAATATGAGAAATGTCACTGTTAAAGGGAGACAACAATAAACGGATAAAATTTACGAAGACAGAAGATGATGATTGACATTGCATGTAAATTTTTGAAGATCAAACTTGACTGTGAAGAAAGAAACGGGAAGTGATTTCCGCAAGCAAGAAGTACAAGAGAATAAGCTGATAGCAACGAACCTACGTTTCCAACTGTAAAATGATGAGATCTCGCCGCCAATTTACAGTATGCCCAGTAAAAAAGCGATAAATTCAGAAAGACGTGAGACCACCGATGAAAAATTGTGACGAATGTTGTGACTGAAACATTGATGATGAACGTCTGCACATTTCGTTAATCCTCACGCTGGATGTAATTTGAAAACTATGATAACATGACGCTGAAAATCAGTGAGTTGTTTAGCCATACGACAAGGTCAGAACAAAAGACGAAAGATGTCTGCAAATAAACTTTAAATGTGTTATAAGATCAAGGAGCAATTAATTAATCATAAAAGAATCAATTAGTATTAAGTAATTACGCGAGAGTCGGATGATTATTCAAGGTCATGAATATTCAAGAAATTTATTCACAGTGAAAATATTTATAGAAGAGGGACAGGGAAGCTATGTTACAGCTGTAGGAAAATGCCTCCCCAATAATCTGCTGTTTTGTGGAACAGACTCCCGGTAGTATGTTTTTTTTTTTTTCGTTTCACACAATTTTAACATCTTCAGGTCTATGACAACCTGTTATTTTTCCTACAAAATGTCATGCTCTTCCCGCTTTCTCTTACACTCATACATATATCAAACTTCTACCTTGGCCTTGTGACTTGTACTGTGTCAGCCTTAGCGTTAAAGAATATGAATTCATGATAGATATATATGAGACATATAATTCAAGCAAAACAGGAGAAAAAAAGGAAGAAATACGAAATAGTGTAAGTATTAGGTTGGTGCAAAAATAATGACGTAATAATGTCGTTTTTTGACATATTTTTAACGTCAAAAAACGACATTAGTACGTCATTATTTTTGCACCAAGCGAATAACATTAAAGTCGTCAAAATAAAAAAAAGCTAATATATCAATGAATGAAAGATTGATGAGGAGGATAGAATACCGCGGAGTGCACATTAAATTTTAAATAATAAATATTCAGTTTTATGGCCTTTCTGGTTAATCAAATATTCTTCAAAAACCTATATATTTTGTGTTTGTTCAAAGATAAAACTTTATACGGCAGGTTGCATAATTTATACTTCACCGACAGTAACATATAATATTTACCACCTCTTAGCAATTAGAAACTAAAATTTCCATTACACAAATATATATTAATTTATTTATATATATACGCTGTCTTATATATATATATATATATATATATATATATATATATATATATATACGCAGTCTTATATATATATATATATATATATATATATACGCAGTCTTATATATATATATATATATATATATATATACGCAATCTTATATATATATATATATATATATATATATACGCAGTCTTATATATATATATATATATATATATATATACGCAATCTTATATATATATATATATATATATATATACGCAGTCTTATATATATATATATATATATATATATATATATACGCAATCTTATATATATATATATATATATATATATATATATATATGTGTGTGTGTGTGTGTGTTTGCACGTTATTTTTATGAATACAACTTATTTGAGTAAAGGCTCTGTTTTAAGTATACAGTATTAATTACATTAACCAACGTGAATGTTCGGGAAATTTCCGAGAAATTATTCGTTCACTGACTGTGAATCGAGGCTGTATCCCATGTTAAAACGGTCAGAAAGACTGATGCGTTGTAAAGCATTCAGCCAGAGAGGACTTTCCGGTGAGCAAAGTCCAAATTACTGCTCATAAGAACAAATCTTTGACAATCTTTTTCAATAATTCATTTCTGCTTCGAAATGTAACATAACATGTAAGCAATGACAACATATTAGATGGGATGGATTAAATCGAACATTATTTGAGTAAATTCTCTGTTTAATTAAACAGTATTTATTACATTTAGCGGCCTGAATGTTCTAAAATTTTCTTACAGGAATCGAACGCATATATATATATATATATATATATATATATATATATATATATATATATATGTTTATATATATATATATATATATGTTTATATATATATATATGTTTATATATATGTTTATATATATATATGTGCGTGTGTGTGAAATGTGTATATATATATATATATATATATATATATATATATATATATATATATATATATATATATGTATATATATATATAATTATTTATATATTATATGCGCAGTACTTATTAGAAAGCGCTCAATATCAGAGATAGACCTAACATATTTGGTTGGATTGATATTAAATATTAAATATCACCATATAAAATAACCAATAAGAATTGCAAACCGAAATTTCTACCTGCTACATATACACAGTCATCAAAAACAAACAAATAACCAGCTTTAAATATAACAAATAAACCCCCTTTTTTCAAAAATTTTAAAATAAATATAAATAAAAATATTAATCATTTTTACCTATCATAATTTTACACAAACCCCACCATACGTATATACATACATGCGAGGAAATATTATTCAGCGCAAATATAAAATATATGACATGTATACATTTACGAGACATTCACGAGAAATTTTCGATATACTTCCAATCTTTGAATTTCAACATACAAATGCGTATGTATAGACACAACACCACCCGTATATATACACATGCCATAGCCGAAACTGCCCACATATGTTTATATATGTATGAGTCCCGACTGACGACCAAGTATGTATGTGTGTCTGCGTACTTCATTGAGCGTATGAACATACATCGATGTTTGCGTTCGTACGATGACACCACGACGAGGTCCCCCCCACTTCCATAATAACACCAATACACGCAATCTACATAAACCCAAAATTTAAAAAAAATTAATCTGTTTGTCAGACGATCGCAAAAGCTTGAAACCCAGGGTCACAAACTCACATCAATCCAACCAAGTATATATATATATATATATATATATATATATATATATATATATATATATATATATATATATATATATATATATATATTCTGTAGTTTAGTGCTAGCAGCAAGCAGAAATATTTCTCCTCCCGATGATGGTCATTTTGGCAGAAACTAGTCGAGGAATCTAAATGGAATAATAATAAAAAAACGAAAGAATATTAATCTACATCCCAGTGTGTCTGAGGATTTTAATTTTTTAATTTTTTAATTTTTATTGTTCAAAATATATATATATATATATATATATATATATATAATATATATATATATATATATATTCTATATATATATATATATATTCTATATATATATATATATATATTCTATATATATATATATATATATATATATATATTCTATATATATATATATATATATATATATATATATATATATATATATATATATATATAGAGAGAGAGAGAGAGAGAGAGAGAGTGTCAAAACTACTTTTACAAACTTTCGGAACAGCTTCCTCGCACCAAAACTCGGACAAAAGTCCACATAATCATATGTCTCCAAAAGTTTAAGTAAAGTTTACGGCAGATGGCGAAGTGTTGCCATGTAGAGTTATAACATTTGTAATTCGTGTATATTTCTTCACTGTTTAACGTGCATAGTAGTCAGTAAACTGCGAAGTGTTCTGTTTAACAATGACAACATATTAATATCGTGA
This sequence comes from Acanthosepion lycidas, assembly GCA_963932145.1. Taxonomy (NCBI): domain Eukaryota; kingdom Metazoa; phylum Mollusca; class Cephalopoda; order Sepiida; family Sepiidae; genus Acanthosepion; species Acanthosepion lycidas. Next base: position 37,960,246 of record OZ010601.1, on the reverse strand, counting down.
ACAGACAGATATGATGTCTACATATGGCGGCGCGGATGGCAATGGACGCGATGCTGCACGGCTGTGGCCGACTCATATCGTCGCGTTGCTGAGAAAAGATCCGTGGCACTACTAACTATGGATCGAGAAAAACAGAGATCCGCTTTAACTTCTGACCACGACGAACATATTTTACAGGCTGTCAGAAACTGTCGATGTATCAGCATACAAGTGGCCATAACATGTCGTAAATCTCATGGAATTTACTTCAAGTGCAGCTCCCGTGACGTATCGTTTACAACGTGTTCGGTGTCTTTCGCCATTTGATCACTCACCAGGGGAGAACTTTTGCCGATGGTTTACTGCACAAATTGCCGATCCTTTGTTTGTCTTTTCAGTCTTGTTTAAGTTGAGGCAAGATTTGGAAAAGATGGAATAACAAATTTATAATACCAACATTTGTGAGCCTATCAAAATTCCTATTGTACAATACAGGATAAGCAACAGCATTAGTGTACGATTTATGTGTGCACTGCAATTGTAGATTACTGTCTAGCAGGTTCATATGGCCTCACAACACGTCTTCCAGGAACTGTCTCGAGGGACATTATTTCTAACAAATTTCCAGACATGCTAGATGATGTAATTCTGCTAATTCGAAGACGCATACAGTTCTTGCATGATGGAGCTCCACCACATTTTAGTCATATGGTCCAGGATGCACGGGCTGACCTCTAGCATGAAAGATAGATTAGTTGGGGAGGGCCGCTTCCCTGGGTTAGAAGTTTCCCATACCTCAATCCTTTGAATTATTATCTGTGGGGCCACCTAAAACAATTGGTTTCTGCATCAGACAATAAAATGCAGAGATGCTTCAGCAACGTGGCACGGGGACCTATGAAACCATTCGACACTGTATGGGAGTATTTGAAAGTGTCCACTGACTGGTGGACCCTTTCAAATATACCGACGGGTATAAGCGTGGGTAGAAGCAAGCGAGGAACATTTGCTGAGTTGTTGTGTTGAGGTAAAATGTGTATATGGATATGTTATCTTATTTTAATATCAGGAATCTGCCTCGAAATTTTGTAAAAGTATTTTGATACAACACACATATATATATATATATATATATATATATATATATATATATATATATATATATATATATATATATATATATATATATATATATATATATATATAAAACTGTGTTTATATAAAACACACACAGATATATATATATAGCGAATCGAGTTACTGTCAGTCACTGGGCGTGTTTCTAAAAATAAATACGCTAAAAATCCACCTCCTTCCCTGCCGTGCGCCGACGGCTTAGTGGTAGAATCTCCGGCTGATACCAATTCAGTCGGGTTTCGATCCGAGCTAGAGGCAACCGGATGTCTAGTCACACTGATGGGCTGCGAGACAGTCTGTCTGTGGATGACGTTATATATATATAAAACATATTCCATTTTTACGTTACCTCTTTAGCCGACCTTCCCTGACGATCAGCGTAGGTGAAACCTTGGTAGGTTTGTCTAGCTCTTTAGGTTTAATTATGTTTGCTCAACTTAGCGTATTGAGCACTTTATTTAGCTTACTCGTATCGAGTATAATTTCTTATATTTATAAAATTATTACTAAAATAAAAATATATATATATATATATATATATATATATATATATATATATATATATATATATATATATATATATATATATATATATATATATATATATATTAATTGATTTAAAATATGGTTTTTCCGCTACACAGTTCTAACCATGTTTCAAAAATGGAAGGTCCGAATTTAATTATTGTAATTAAATTAAAGACATTAGTTCCATTTCATCCTCAAGCGAATTAAAAGTAAAATTCGCTTGAGGATGAAATGGAACTAATGTCTTTAATTTAATTTCAAAATTAAATTCGGACCTTCCATTTTTGAAACATGGTTAGAACTGTGTAGTGGAAAAACCATATTTTAAATCAATTAATTTATAATATTAATGCTCTGTAAATTTACATTGAGCACTATTTTGTAAAAATAAAAACATCGATAAGAACAGCAGATTATATATCTTACTGTTCTTTTTAATTATATATATATATATATATATATATATATATATATATATATATATATATATATATATATATATATATATATGTAAAGAAGTAATGGATTTATTTTTAACGCCATATATTTATGACTTCAAAATTTATTTTAGTGAACACTCCGATGTGACCTTGACGTTTATTAAGTTTGCAGCTTCGAGAAAATTTAATGAAGAAAATGTGCCCTCCAGTAGTGTAGAGAAACCGGGGTGTCACTTTACTTATATTTTGAGCAGAGCTTAATCTTGTAAGGGCTGAAAATGACCTCCTTCAACATCACTCAACTCTTCAGAACACAGCACGATCTGAATCAGTTTCAATAAATATATCTGAAATGTACTCTTTTAATTCGTCTACTGTGGGGGTTTCTTTAATAAAGCTTTTTCTTTACTATATCTCACAAAAAAGAAATCCATTAGTGATAGGTTAGATCATCTTGGTGAGCATTCGATGCTTCCCATTCTTCTGAACCAACCCCGTGAAAAGACTTGGTTAAGATAATCCCTTACTGCCAAAGCATTATATATATATATATATATATATATATATATATATATATATATAATATAAAAGGCTCAAACATTAATATTCCATGGTTATAATTTATTACATTGGAATCGTAATCACGATCCAATTCATCAGACCTACAATTTTTTTTTGAATATCTAGTTCTGATTAATTGGATTGTGATTACGATATATTAGAATATTAGTCTTTGAGTCTTTTATATTATATTCTTACTCTGGGCTGGACATTGAGTTCTACCTGGATTCTATCCTCTTGGAAATTTATGTTTATACATATAAACTTATTGGTCAATGATTCGGAATATATTTATTGATAAAACCAACACTAAAAACTAAAATTTAACATAAACCTAAAATAGTATAGATGTAGGTGACAAAAGAAGAAAGATCTAATGAAAACTAAACGAGGCTCTATTTCAATAATCACAATTCCTTATTCCTGCACCTATTTATGTTTTCAGATCTTTGGTTTAGTAAATATTTTGATAACTTTTCCACCATGCAAATAAACAATATTTGTTACCCGCTTTATAATTGTTACATTTTTTTTTATTATTATCCATTTTAAAATGGGGTCTGTTCCATCTTCCTGTTTAATATTCCATATATATGTAGACTGGCTCGTGATATAATATATCACTAACCTGATTCGATCTGATTCTACATGTTTTTTACGTAATATATTCTACATCTAAAGTATCAATTTTCGTCTATAATTCCCGACATCCCAATTTTAGTCTTTCTTCCTAGCGACAAAACAGATTGTTGTTGCGATAAAGGGTGACTAAAATCGAGTTAAACTGGACATTACTTAAAGAAAATCGTTAATCGCAGACAGTGCTTCATCTCATGAATTTTAAAATTCAAGGTAAAATTTACTGTTCATACAGCTGGTGCATGTAAAACAAAACAATTTACTTTAAAATTATGCATAGATTTATTCTGAATTTCTAATTGTACTTGAAATGTTTTTTATTCTTCAGCCAGATGTACCAGATGGAGGAGCGACCCTTTAGTATAAACTACTTTAGTAAATAACATTTTGTTTCTGAACAATTATAAAATATGATAATATTAAACAAGGTTGTAATGCATTTTGTTTTAAATCAGTTCAAAAATTTGGATATATTTATTCTACTAAGCATTTCAATATATGCAAAGCCAACAGTGATACTCAAAATAACAAAACGTTCAATTCTAATTTGGTCAAGAAATGAACTAAAACTTGTTTGCGATCGTGACAATGGTAATATTAGTGGCAATGCTAATATGATCAGTTTCTTTATAAGAATTCTTATCAGCCGCAGTATGGCCTGCATGTCTTATGCTCTTAAATTATATATTGCAAAGTACAAGTAATAGCATCAAATAAAATTTCGAATGATGTGTTTGTATAGTCAGAACTCTCCTACACGTTTCCACTCTTCGATGTGCATTGTAGGCATTAGTATACCTTCGATATTTAAATACCTTAGCACAAAGGAAGGAAGGCTAGAATTTCAAGAAATCACTTATGCAGGAAAATAGACTTTATCAACGTAGAGAATCATGTCATACTATGATGCGGTACTTAAATATATGTATATATTTTTTTGTTCATCAGAAATTAAAAGATAAAAACAATCAGCATCTGAGAGCAAGGTATATAAAGAAACTCTTAACTATAACATCTCCAGAATACAAGGTAAATGCTGCACCACAATTGGTTACCACTTCCGTCTCCGCTATGAGCTAATCGGCAACTGACTATACTCACCAACGAACTGCTACATATCTCTAAAGGATCCCTTAAGACATCATTTAATACTTCCAGTCAAAAGGGAAATATAATCACCTTCTCCATCACGGAATCTCATTCTATAAATGAAATCTAAAACTGAATCTAATAGCACCATAGGTAATACCAATATCAGACAGAAATTTGAGGTGGACTTAACAATAAAAGTTTTTTTGTATGTATTGTGTATCGTTATTTCCCGTGTAAGGTTTGAGAAAGAAAGCTCTTGTTTTGTTATATTCTGATATAATTTTCTGGTTGTAAGACACAAACGGTGGAACAAGTGGATGAAGAGGGCTACGCATGACGGACATGCTACAGAAGGCGCCACTCAATATTTTAGCAGCTTCAGAAGCAGTCCCTTGCAGTTTAATAACTGAATTCTGCATAACTCATTTTAAATGTGCTGTAAAGGAAGGTCATGAAATGAAGTGTGTTGATCACTTCCTGACAAGTTGTAGTCTATCTGAAACACATTCCTGCCATCGGCACTTTCTTCTCTTCTGGTTTTCTTTCACCTTCTACCAACACTTGCAAAGCAAATCGTAGATACGGCATGGATGACGGGAGTAGGTTTCGGTGAAACTGGAAGCTTCTAATCCGGAAGTTGCACGTTGGCGGTGAATTTAGTTACCAGCGGCATCATCATAAAGGATACAATCAGCGGGTACTTCGATGTGGCGTAATGGTTAGCAAACATCTTTCGCTAAATCAATTCCGACTGAATAGTGAGTTCGATCTTCACTAGGTGCCCCATACTTTCCGCTTTGTGTCACATCTACTCTTAGAATTCATTTGGGCACTCGACATGGTATAATGGTTAGCAAGATTTTTCGCAAAATCAATTACGACTGCAGAGCAAGAACGATGCTCACTTGGTGTCACATACTTTCGGCCTTGTGACACATCTAAGCTACGGTTAACTAATCGACATAAAGGACACGATCAGCAAAGACAAAAGTTAAATCCTTGGATACATTAAACAAAATATTTTTGTAAAGGCATATTGTACATGCTTGATGGTTGGATGAGATACGATAATTATGATCCCGTTAATCTCTGTCTGCAACTCTCTTTTCAGAAATTAAGAATAATTAATATATATATATATATATATATATATATATATATATATATATATATATATATATATATATATATATATATATGAATCATATTTTAAAAAAATAATTATAATCTAAGCTCTACTTCAGTATGGGGCACTGTTTTTTAAAAATAAAACCAAAAATACTAAAGAATCCTGGATTATTTACCTAACGTGTTCTTTCCTATTTTTCAACATACCTGCAAACACACACAAACACACACACACACACACACACACAGACACACACACATATATATATATATATATATATATATATATATATATATATATATATATATATATATCAAGTATGTGGTGCGGTTCAATTTACGTTACATGAATCATTAATACAAAAAACAGATATAGAAATCATTAACTTCTATTAGGTTGGTGCAAAAACTATGACGTAATAATGACGTTTTTTGACGTATTTTAACGTCAAAAAAACGACATTATTACGTCATTATTTTTGCACCAACCTAATATATCTGTTTTTTGTATGAATGATTCATGTAATATATATATATATATATATATATATATATATATATATATATATATATATATATATGTATATATGTGTGTGTGTGTGTGTGTATAAGAAAAATCCTTCGTTACCATTCCATTTGTGTAATTTCGAGAATCCAAAATGAGGCTGACCCTTAATTTTATACTTTTAACTGCTTATAAATGCGAAACTAATAAGCCTCTTTCACGAGTAAAAACTAGTATTTTCACATTTTTTCTTTTGTTAAATAATGAAAAGTAATTACAGCTTCCGCCATTGCTTTATAACTTTTATGTTAGTAAAATATATTTTCAGGACGACAAATCGATGTTGTTAGAACGTTTGCTTTTTGACCATGAGACCCGAGTTCGAATCACACTATAGTCGATTAATCCAGAAGTTGACTTCTTTATGTCTCTAGGATGCTATCCCAGCGTCCTTTGAAAACATTAAATTGGAAAGTTTCTGATAAACTTACCGTCGATTATTGTCCTAGCACGAAGTCACAAGTCATAGTGACTGAGATTTTGCGCCTGCTGGCCTTGTTCAGTGTGTTGACCAATCTAGATAACACCCAGTCTCCCAGAAACTGTAATTAACGCCCGCACAGCATACTTGAAGGTGGACACTGTAGGTGTTGTACAAACACACATGTGCCTGAGCAGGCGTTGGGCATCGTCGGATACATTTAGATTATAACATAACATTACATTTTTGTTGTTAAGGGAAATATATATATATATATATATATATATATATATATATATATATATATATATATATATATATATATATATATATATATATATATATATATATATATATATATATATATATAACGTGTTTTTTTCAGACCTACGGACATAAATATAATAAATGAAACATATTTGCATTACGCCAAACACGTTTCATTGATCTGAACTAATGTAAGAATATATTTGTGATAATTGTCGAAACTTTTCCTCTTCTGAAAGGAATATGGAAATAATTCTTGATTAAATAAGTACATCGTGTTGCAATCATTCTACTCAGAATAACACATACAGTAAGCCAGGAAGATTAAACATGCCTCTTGGCCTGCAAAGATGCCCAAATACAAGATGAGATATGGAATATTAGATTTATTTTTAAAGTTATCCCCTTATCTCCGAGCAGGTGAGAATGAGTGCATGCTGCAAGGTTTAGGATCGAAAAGGTTTTCCACCTCATATCCTTTGTAATTTCCAGAATGTTGGGGAGAAATATTGAAATAATATTGACTCAAGTCTTTCCCCTTCCGTTCAAAATAAGTTATCATTGCCTGTACAGCTGCCTATCACTCCGAAATATGACAGAGTGTTTCTCGACAACTGCAAATCGATATTTGCGTGTTTCAGACAAAATATTCTCACATTTAACAAAGTTGATATTAAATTTGCTTCTCATGAATTTTGATAGAATATTTCGCGGGTTATGCGAGTATTTGGGAATATATTTTTTTTTTAATCACAGCTACATTGAATTAAACTTGTTTAAAGCGTCACCTTATTTTAATTAGGCTGTTTATTCAATAATCATCATGATCATGATCATCAATCATTATCATCAGGGTCGCTGCGCATCTGAACTTCTGATTAAATCCCTCTACTTAACTGGACTGAAAGCCGGAAGCGGTATTCATTTGTGTGTAGCGGGTATTGGAAAACTTGACCTTACGGTACCGATATATCCCAGAGCCGATGTAATTCAACTCGCTTTGGTTAGTTCAGTCTAGGAAGCCTTCTAAGCCCAGCAATGTCATGTTATCAATACACTGGCTGTAATCAGAGCTATGGAACCCCGTCTACGCCATTTTGCTCCTTGGCCGTTGATTATACAAGAAAGTTCCTACAACATGTGACAGGTTTTGTTTTTAAACCTGCGTAGTGTCTTTTCACATTCTAAACAAGAAAAGCTTTATTGAGGAACCGGTTTAGTCGCTGATGACTAAAAATTAAAATGCGAATTACATAGAAACGTTAGATGTTTTCAAATGCAATTTATATGCATTGCTGTGGTCTCCTCATAAATGAAAAGACGGTTGACGTAACAGAAATGTCGTTGTACAGAAGGATGGAACGAACATGAGAGCAACGACGAAGTTTTAGAGAAAATAGAAACAAAAAGGACAGTTAAAAGAGAAAAATGTTTTTTTCACAGGCCAGTCAAGAGAACAACGCATAACCTACCTAGTGAGTTTGAATAAATGGATGGCCGGACATGTTTCAGGAGAGATAACCCCCCCCCAAAAAAAAACATTTATTAAACGCTACAAATGTCAGAAAATTGTGGAAAGCTATGAGCGCTAGCACCCTGAAGGGACATAGCATATGGAAGAAGAATGTAATGATTTGAATGTAACGGAGTTTACAGATTTTATTTTTCACGAACAATGGTATATTGGGCATGGATTTTCACTATAAATAATATATCAGTTATCGATAATTCAACAATATTAATCTAGCCTCCATGCATGTCAGTTCCGCTTCCCATACGTTTGAAATAGAACATATCGTATAGACTGCGTATCACGCGACTTTTCAAGATCTAATTTCGAAAGTAATTTTAAGGGGGTCGTGTCATACACGAGATATAAAATTAGCGTATGTACTACTGACCCTGGCTACGCCGTTGACCAAACTATATATCCATTTATTGTAAGCAAAAAGTACAACTGCATTTAAAATAAGCATGACTTTGATGAAACTGATGTTTTACTTAACTGTATCCAATAATAATGCATGTAATATTCACATATTAATATCATATAAAATACAAATATAGCGAATATGCATCTTTTTTATTGTTTAAGTTTAGCTGTTTCTCGTTCGATTGTTTAATAACATAAATATGTTACTAATGATATTGTTATGGGAGCTTACCCATAATAACATAATGGACTATTCCATACGTAATAAATACTGCGTCTCAAGAGGAAGCAGAGGGTCCAGTCTGAGGTCTGGAGGGAAGTCCACCAGGAGTCTGTCAGAGCGAGCGAGCGAGTCAGTCAGTCGAGTCCGAGGCAGTCCGAAACAGACTCGCGTTCAGACAATTATTACTAAACCTGATTGTTCGTACTAACACTTTCTACTTCTCTGTATATATTCCTGTTTGTAATATATCTGTGTTATTCCATATCCGTGTTCGAGTTCTTTCTTTATTGACTCTACCTTGGACTATCACCGTGTTACAAGGAACCGGACCATAACAGATATTTTACAATTTATTTTTATTTTTATTAACTTATTTAATTAGAAGATTGGATAAAGAGATAGAGGAAAGGAGGTTAGTCAATTGTAATTTGGTCTCTCAAAAAAAGAACTCAAATGATACACAAGATACATGATACAATCATTTTTTATAAGTGAAAATTTGGGGGTCGCACTATACGCAAGATTGCGCATTACCCGGGTATATACAGTATTTTTCTTCTAAATATTTTAATCATTCCCTTCAGAACTTACGTGACTAGCTTTCAACAATTTCCTTTTAAATATCCACAATCTTTTCACTCGTCCTTAGGAATTGTTGTGCTGTGTTTTCCCTTTATCCTATAGATGATTTTGGATTCTGAGTTGACCTTCCCTTAGAAGACGTACTAACCAAAGCTAAAAAGTCCAGTTTGCCATAGATAGTAGCGAGGTGTGGATAGGGGATATTTTCCTGCCCCCCTCCCTTCCAGAAGTATTTGTCATCCTAACGTAACAATCTCGACCATAATTTGAACTCAGCCTCCCGGTTCTACTTTTCCCGCCTTCTTGCCTTTTTCATTTGCTAATTTTAGTCTTCTCTGAAGAAAGCTTTATTCGGTATTATGAGGGACGTCAATCCAAATGACTATATCTTTTCCCTGGAATCAATCATGACGGAAAAATTTACACCAGTTTCAGAGAAAGATACAGATTCGGACATATATATCTACGTTTTGGGCTTTCAAAAGTCAGTTTACATCAATAGTGATGGCTGTCTCGTCAGGTTCTTCTTCTGGCTTTAGTAGTGAATTGTGAAGTGAGAAAAGTGAATGAAGAAGAAATGGAGTAAATCAGAGAAAGACTGAAATAGAAAAGAAAGAAAGAAAGAAAGAATTGGAATATTCACGAGTTAACCGTATTACTCACATCTTACATCGACTAATCATGTTTTTCTAACATTACTGCGGAAAGTCCTTGAGCTATGATGGTGTGTCAATGCGGTTACAAAAGGCATGAATAAATATAATCTAATATAGTCATTTCCTTCGATTCTTTTTCAGAAAAATGCATTCTACTCAAAAACACATGTGGGTATATTATTTCGATTAAGGTATCTATAAATTTGATATAGGTTTTGATCTTGAATACTGGCACAACAATTGGATGAATCGGTCATTGAAAATAATGGATTATTCAATGCAGTTATATGAATATACAAAAGAAAGAAAGAAAGATAGACAGAAGGCGAAAAAGAAAGAAACAAACAAACAATGACGTGGAAGAATGAAAATTAAGAAAAAAGTGGAAAGAAGAATAAAGTGGAAGAAAGAAAGAAATAAAGAAAGAAAGAAACAATGAAAAAAGTGGAAGTAAAAAAAAAAGGATGAATGACAGCAAAAAAGGAAAGACGTGAAAGAGAAAATTTGAAGAAAGAAAAGAAAGAAAGTAGGAAAGAATGACGGAAAGAAACAATGTACTAAAGAAAAGAAAGAAATAAGGAAAGAAGTATAAGGAAGAAAGAAGTAAGAGAAAATAGAAAGAAAGAGAGAAAGAAAAAAGAAAGAAATGAAAGAAAAAAGAAGTGTAAAAAAGATGAAATAATAGCGTGATAGATATCAATAGAAGTGGAAGAAAGAAACAGACAGTGAGGTGGAAGAAAGAAAAAAAGAAAGAAAGAATGTAATAAACAAAGAAGGAAAGAAAGAAAAAAATGTTCGAGAAAGAACTCGAAGAAATAATAAGTGAAATAAACAAAAGAAAGAAAGGAAGAAAGAAAGAAATTATTTGAAGAAAGAAAGAAAAACGGAAGAAGAAAGTAGAGACAAATGTTAAGTTTGAAAAAATATAAACTGAAACGCAAAACCAAATATGAAAACAACACTGTAAAGAAAAACGGATTTAATTAAAGAACCGGAAAAGCGAAGACAACCGGGAAAAAGAAAAATGAAGAAAAACAATTAAAAAAAAAAATTAACTCAGAAAATCTTAAAGCGTCCTACAAAAGAATAAAGTAACCTGAAAATGATTAAAAAGAAAACTCTTTTAAATTAAGAGTGGAGAAAAAAAATCAGAAGCAAAGAATGCTAAGAAAAGGAAGTAAAAAAACTAAAATAGGAAGAAAGTAACAAAAATAAAACTTTTACAGGATTTGCCTCGTCTTAGTTCAGCTATAACTACATTTTGTGGAAGAAGTGAGCCTAATACCGAGAGTAATGGTCAGCTAAAGTGAATAAAAAGGAACGCCCATATACACGCTTCTCAGATGTCTTTCGTTAATTTGATAATGAGTGAACAGTGACTCGTGTTCAAGAAATTGTCTCAGTAAATCATTTCCTTCCTTGCCAAAGTTTCTCCATCCATTTACTTTATAAAAATGTAATTTGCATCAAATGAAACTCAGCAAACAACCTGGTGTTGAAAGCTGATACTCTCGTCTTATGCTTCTGTCAATATCACAAGGTTACGTTCCTTTGTTTTAGTTTGAAAGGGGGATTCCGTTTCAAAAACAGTTTCCTGATGTTAAATATGCATAAAATTGTTTATGTACATAGAAAATAAAAAGGTTTATACAAAATTAAGTGGAAATATTATTAACAATAATATTTCAGACATTAATGACATTTCATTTTTTAAACTATTTTACCTCAAACAAGACAATAAAGCCACTAAGACACAAGGATCTGCTGAGCGTGAAAAAATATGAGAAAAAGAAAAAACATTCTTAAGGGAGAGGGAAATAAAGCAACAGGAATTGCCTAAACAAAAGTTGGCATTGCCTTTAAATTTCTGAAAATCAATAGTGACTGGGAAGTAATATGGAAGAGAGTTCTACAAACGAGAAATGTAACTGAAGTAGCTGTTTGCATAGAATTTTCTGTGACATCTTGCAATTTCAGCTGTAAAATGATGTAAAATCCCCGAATATCAATATGCAGTGTAATCAATGTTTTTTTTTAAATCTTTTCAACCCAAGCAAGGTAATAAATCCACTAAAACTAAGTGTCAAAGAATATGAGAAAAAGAAAACATCTTATTAAGGAGAGAGAATATTATGAAAAAGGAATTACGTAGATAGATAACAGTGTGTTTAAACTAAGCACCTCCACAAACTTTTCGATACCTAAGTTTTAAAATGAATTCTTAAAATTAAAAAATCATTCTTGAAAATTTCATTTTACCTTCAATTGAAAACTAAATTATTAAATTTACTCTTTCTAGTATGCAAAATACGTTGGTGCATTTCAAATAGAAATTATTAGGTTGGTGCAAAAATAATGACGTAATAATGTCGTTTTTCGACGTATTTTTAACGTCAAAAAACGACATTATTACGTCATTATTTTTGCACCAACCTAATATATTGAATCGAATTTCAGCTTTTTGGTCGCTGTCACAAAATCAGCCATTTTTGACACATTTTAATACATTTATAAACAAAAGTTAATTCTTGGTTTTAAAATCTTCCAAAAATAAAATACATTTTTGAAAATTTATTTCAGGAATATTAGCTAATTTAAAATATAATTAATATCATTTGAAACAAATATTCTTTACTTTAAGTTGAAAATTATAGAGAAATGGATCTTCAAAACAAACATTAACGTTGATTTACGTGCTTGTTATCGGCCGTCGATCACTTCACAATTGCTGGAAGATGTTGATAGACTTATTTATTGTTCTGGGGAGACATAACCAGTTAAAAAATAAATTAAGGAAATGACGGGTCAATGCCTTTTTATACAATTTTTAAGTACTCAGTAATCTTAAAAATGTTGGAAAATATTCCCCGTAATCTAATTTAAGGAATGGTGACGTTAAATTTACTATAGACATCGCTCTTATTTTTTATAATGTCCTGTATGTGCGACCATACTTCCAAACAGGGACCCGTTACATAATATTTTATATACATGAAAAATTATTTTAAAAATCTTGGTAGAAAATACTTTGATTAATCTTTTCAGTTTTTAATTAGTATATATAGTTTTCACTAACAATATTAACAATATATTAACAATATTTAACAATATTATCTAACCCGAAGAAAGTAAATTTAAACAATAAATTATTATAATTAAAATTTAAAAAGTATGAAGACAATTCTCGTAAAAATTGATTATTCATTTCTAAATAAATAAATAAACAACAACAACAACAACAACAACAACAACAACAGAATATCATGAAGAAAAAGGCCTCAAACTTAATTAAAAAAAAGTTTTATCGTCAAAATGTTTGTTATTATGAAGAGGAACGGCTATATATTTTTTTTATTGATTTTTTTAATCCTTTCTAGCACGTTCTAAATATTGGTTAAATATCTTATTTTCATTTTTGTACGTCAGCGATCGATGTAATATGTACGGCCAGTGTTTTTGCGTTTTTTCCGGTGAAAAACACATTGATTTGAAAATTCTTGCAAAACTCAAATAATTGTCCGATTTTAATGAATTTTCTGGATTTATTCACAAAAGAATGAAACTATTTTTTAAAATTCTTTTCCAGAAAATCTTTGTAAAAAATCTCTTTTTTTTTTACATATGTTACCCCCAACTTATTTAATTTCAGAAATTTTCCAGAAATTAAATTTTCTTTCCAAAATTTTTATTAGTTAAAAGTGTTCCGCTATTAACGTAGAGAATGTAAATCATCAATTGTTCTTTCTCAAACTATTGGCCATTCACCGAAAATCTGCTCCGAATCGTAAAAGAAATAATACAATTATACTATGACATTATTTAATTAGAAATGTTAATAAATGACTAATCCAAGGGGTGGAATTTATAGTGGGCAGATTGCTACCGATGCTTAGACAAACCAGTCTACCCTGCTATTTATCCTATAGGTGGGAACAGAAGACATAGTTTCGTACCTTTCCCAGGGGCAATTATGCAAACGTGAACGCAAGGACTTGGCCAAAATTTGAACTCAACACATGAATACACTTAGTGTACCGATACCCGTTAGACTACCCACACGCCAAACAGAATACCAGTGAGGAGATTGCATTGATCGACCAACCTCTGCTCTCTTCCTGATATCATATCCACAGATTATCTGCTTAGAAAAAAAAAGTTTGGAGAAACTTAAGCGAATATTGAGTAAGACTGTCTTAGTAAATTTCCTTTGGCGCCAAAAATTCAATATAGTTCCTCGTTCCTGGTGGCATATGTATCTCCCTTTTATTTTGTCAAGTATTTTAATATTACACTTAGCCACAAAAATGTCTTTCTTTCTTATTTTTCACAGAGTTAAGAACATTTCCTTCAGGCAGTCAGATAATACGTGACCTCTTTAAACTATCAAATATCAGAAGAGTCGTTCGTTTTTAGAATCTACAATACTACAAATGACAAATCTACTTCGATATCAGTTTTGCCTTTACGAAATATTGAAACATGTGGGGAATTCTTTTTTATGTCTTATACCTACGAGGAGCTTATTTTCATAGATTTGTTTGCTATAAATACATTTATTTTAGTCGTGGTCCCTTATTTACAACCACCTTCGTGTCTACTTGTTTCAGTTTCACTGCTTTGATTATCGTCGTTCTAGTGACTCCCTAAAGAAGTGTTGGATGAAAAAAGGTCCCTTTAAAATAATGGATCCGTCATTTTCAAAGCCATTTTAGAAGAAACAGATCAGACCGAAAATTGGGTACTGCTGTTATATATGGGCGGAAGCTGCCAAGCCTTCACTTTCCACTCTCGATAGATTTCAAAAGCGTCTCCGCGTCCTTGTAGGCGACGAATTATTATCCACTCTGCAACCCCTTTCACATAGACGAGCCATCGCAATCCTCTAGCTGCACTATCGATATTTCCATGGAAACTGCACAGACGAACTACACTCTTTAGTTCCACCAGTTAAAACCTTCACGGCTAAAGCTCGCCAAATTACGCACATTGCAGCAAACCATTCTAATTATCTTGATATTTCTTGGTGAGATGGAAGTTCCACTGAAGCAGATTCTTTCCATGAACAAATGCCTTGTGGAACTGACTGCTAAAAAGTTGCTTCCCTCATCAAAATAATCTAACTTGTTAACGTCTAGGGTTAACCGTTATCTTCCACGCGTTTTGCCAGAAAGGACATTAACTATTTAAATATTGTTTATCAAAAGTGTAATCACATCAATATTCAACGACTTCAGAAAATTTTTACACCGTGGATGCTTTTACTTGGTCCACGGCATTGTGGTATATAATGGATTGAATGTAGAGGGATGGTCGAAACCTCATGGACATGGCAATGAAGATGAGGGCAACTGCCCGAACGATGTAAATAGTGCAAATTGTTACAATACATAATCTGTCCACATAGTCGAGGAGTACATCGATTTAATGATTATCAAGCGTGTCTCGCTAAATCAATTATAACTGAAGTGAATTCGATACTCTCTGTGTGTCCCAATCTTTCGGCCATGTGTCACATATAAGCTAACTTAGAAAATCCCCATATCTATATAAGCTAACTTAGAAAATCACAATGTCTATATAAACTGTGCCTCTTACACTGTAACCCTCTAATTCCAATGCCCCCCACTGGGACGTTTTCAGGATGAGAACTACTGTAAAAGAACATGAATAGAGGTTATTCGATGGAATTATTTTGCCAGAAGCTTCGAGTCTAAAGATGAGACCTACTTCTGAAAGTTATTAGGTTGGTACAAAAATAATGACGTAATAATGTCGTTTTTGACGTATTTTTAACGTCAAAAAACGACATTATTATGTCATTATTTTTGCACCAAACTAATAAAAGAAGATCGCCAATCGAGGGCGGGGTTAATTCTGGTTTGTGTCTGAATGGGCTGAGGTATCATTATTTATATTGTTTATATGCGGGCACTTTTTTGCATCATTGTTCTTACGATGGTCGTTCAAAATATTCTAATCCTCACCCGGAAAGAAGAACCATAGCTGAACATTTCTGTTGTCGCAAGACACTAGCATCTCTTATAAAACTACAAAAACTAATCCAGTTTTCTATCTTAATTTATGCGTAGGGGAAGCCCATACAAAGTTGAGAGGTGTGTAACAAATCTAAAAATGGACAAAACAGAGGCCCTGGCAGTCGTAAAGTATATTCCAAAGAAAAGGTATTGCACCCAAGGAAATCCATGAAGATGCGGTAAATATATTTGATGAGGATTCCTCTTCCAATACAAGTCTGAATAAAGTGAGCTGTCCAATTCAAGAACAACGCTGGGCTGCACTACACTTTGCAGACCGGGAATTAATTTACACATTTTAGCGGAAATTTCCAAAGGCAGATGCCATATTCAACAGTTTCAGTTTACCATCTATTTAGATTCATACAACACTCGCATTATGAGAACTTCAGTTTTCTAGAAGAATAAAACTACTCAATCCGCTTCATCACACAGAAAAAAACGCAAAATAGTGGAAGGCTTCAAGCATAAGGCTGTTTCAATAATGGTCAAAACTAGTGATCGAACAAAATTAAACATATTTCTTATACATCTACATACAAAAAACTAAGTATGATTTTCGAGTTTCACTTAAAAACACTACGGATTTCTCTTCTGATTAGAACACATTTTACACTATAAGGGAAAAAAAAACAAAACGAATTATTAAGAAAAACGAAGAAAGATGGAAAATTATAATAAAATTTCAGATAATATATACAATAATTTTCCGAATGTGCTGGAGTGTTCGAAAAGTAATTACGATTTTACCCCTATGAATTTTGAGTCAACCAATCCAAATTAAGCGTTAGTGTTTGCAGGGTCATTTGGTTTATAACTTCCTCTATCCGACAGTGTTTCGAAGTTTAAAATCATAGATTATTGTAACTTTTAAAACCAACATATTAAAATATTCTTCATTATTTACTGTATGAATTTGGATTTATTTATGTAATTTATATATATCTATATTATTTTTGTTTACTGCATGAATTATTACTGCTAGAGCAGCATGTAAAAGCATAGGTGTGATGTATGCTGTGAAGGCTTGTACATATCAGCTGTGTTTCTCAAGGATTAGAATAGAGATCGTGGTATATCCGACCAATCTCTCTGGCAGACGCCACACTTGGAATGAAGAACGTTCGAATGTGACTATTGAATTGGATCCACGCTAAAGTACCAAAGATTTGGTGCCAAATATTTGTAATATCAAACTATCCACAAACATCCCAAGCGAATAACGAATGCTTGTTAGAATAGAATTTTGGTTCCACGAGAACTTTTGATTGAGAACCTAATACAGCATACAATCATCTGTAGCCGTATTTGAACCAGGAATCCTAGCGTTTAACTTTTGTGTTGTTTTCTTATAAGTGATTAAAATATTTTGCATGTCAACAGAAAACGAATAAGAGTATTTATACAAAAATAAGAAAACAGTAAAAAACCAGGACTCCATCGATAGAATCCCTGCTTTGTATCTACTAGAATATAAAAGGTGTCGTCCATTACGATCTTATAGACCATGGAAGGACCACCACAGCATATGAGGAAGCGAGACATTACGTCGAAGGTGTCTTTTCGTAAAAAAAGAAATATGTTATTCTCCAACATTACAATACGAGAACAGACACACCAAAAGATGCCCAATATAAATTAGCATTGTTAGGATGAGCGATTTTCTTCTATTATCCGTATTTACTGGATTTGCTTATTTCATCAGTTGCGCAACATTAAGTGACAAACGTTGAAAAAATTTTTTTTCAAATTTTTTAGGGTTTAAAACCCAAATTTCTTTAAACAGGTTTTGAAAATCCGAATCCCTCAGTATCTGTCTACGTTGGTGAACAGAGGTATTGTAACAATTTGCAAAATTTACATTGTTCGGACAGTTGTCCTCAGCTTCATTGTCATATTCATGTCGTTTCGACCATCCCTCTACATTCAATCCATCATGGAGACCTCAGTAGTGTAATGGTTAGCAAGCTTGTCTTGCTAGATCAGGTACTACTGAAAAGTGAGTGCGATCCTCACTGGGTGCCCCCATACTTTCGGCCTTGTGCCACATGTAATCTATGCTTAGAAAATCATTTGGGCACCTCGGCGTGGTGTAATTGCTGTTAGACATTTTCATGACGGTCGTCTTCGAGTATAGAATCCAGAGGTTGGCAGTGAATATTTCGGAGACAGTAGGAAAGCGTAATTCAGGTTCGCAGGGGATATCTTAGCAGAGCGTAGTTCTTCCTTCTATCCTCTTCGGCTGTCATGTTAGCACTGGATACATCCGGTAGGTTAAACAAAAATGGCCGCCTTTATACACGACGAATACAATGTTCTGCGGCTTCTGATTGGTTAAGCTTCTATTGGTAGACTATAAAGGAAGTTGAGTCATCTAGATTGGCTCACTAGTCATATGTATGTATTAAGGGATCGGGGTAAGGCTGCCCGCCTGCTCCGGGACCTTCTGTCCCTGGATGTGGATGTTGCCGCGATCGAGGAGACCCACTTTTTTTGCAGTTCCGATGCGTGTGTGCTGGAGGATGACTTTGTCGTCTATTCAGCATATGGAGACCGTTCTGCCAGAGAAGTTTCTTTGCTTGTCAGGCGTACTCTTGATGCGAAGGTGGACCTTGTGCATACCGATGCCGAGGGCCGGTTGATCGTGGCCGATATTGCCGTGAAAAGTGGTTCGTTCCGAGTCGTTGCGGTTTATGCGCCCAACGACCGGGAGGAGCGGGTCTCGTTTTTTCGGCGGTTGGGGCCGTTCCTGGTGGATTCAACGCGCCTAGTTTTAAAGGGGGACTGGAATGCCATCCTGGACCCCAAGTTAGCAGGGGGCGGGGAGCTAGCGGGAGAAGGGGCGATCGTAGCCTGGTTGATCTGATCGACGATTATGTTCTCGTCGATAGATACCGGGTCGATCATCCCGGGGGGAAAATGTGAACGTAGGCTCTTAATTGGCCTTTTGACAAGGTAGTTAGCTACCTTGACAGAATGTTAGTGAGAAGAGCCGACATACATCTGATAGATTGCCCTACGTTCCACTGGGTAGGCTATTCGGACTACAAACTTGTTTGTGCCCGGGTGGCGTTAGACTGTAGGCCTAGAATGGCTGGGTACTGGAAGTTCAATCTGTCCTTACTGGACAGGGAGGACTTTCGGGAACAGCTAATTAGACTAGTGCAGCGGGAGCTAGTGGGGGCGGTTATCGGGAATAAGTGGTGGTAACGCCTTAAGTGTAGGATTAGGTCTTTCACCACTGATTTCGGCAAACGGCTCGCTCTAGATAGAGCTGATAAGGTGAAGACGCTTAAAGCTAGTTACACCCGGGCAGTGGCTGGGGGATCCCCTAGAGATAGCCTTAGCTAAGGAGGCCCTGGATCGTTCGAATAGCGAGCGGTACATGGGCCAGGTAATTAGACATAAGCTAAGCAAGATGTCTTCCGAAGCTGTGAATTGGGGCGCAGATCTGCGCAGGGAAGAGGTCTGTCGAGGTGGCGATCGTTACATTCGTGAGCTCATATCCCCTGAGGGGCGTACTCGTCGGGCGACTGATGACATGTGCGAGGCGTTTCGGCGCCATTTCGAGAACCGGTTTACCAAGGAGCCTGGTCTCCGTCAGGAAGAGTTTCGCAGCTATTTGGCTGACTTTCCTCGGCTTTCGCCGACTGAAGCGGCTAGCTGCGAGGGAGAGATCACGGAGGGCGAAGTCTACGCGGTTTTGAAGAAGGTCGGCAGAGGCAAGACGCCCGGTCTGGATGGTTTGCCCTATGAATTGTACTTGAGGCTGTCGCACATCTTTGTTCCGATTTTGACTGCAGTGTTCAACAACTGGTTTCGGTCGGGGTCCATCCCCAACCGGATCACCAGGGGCGTGATCACTCTGTTGAAAAAGGGCAAAGGTGGTGGGGGGAAGCTAGATGATTACAGGCCCATAACTCTGCTAAACACAGAGTTAAAGATTATGGTCAAGATCCTGCAGGAGCGTTTGCAGTCAGTTGCCGAGTCTCTGTTGGGACCTGAGCAGACTTGTTCTGTGAGGGGCCGAACAATTCAGAGCAACCTGCATCTGATCCGCACGATCATAGAGGGTGTAAAAGACGACGAGCAAGCCGCGCTGATCAATTTGGATCAGTCCAAGGCATTTGATAGGGTCGACCATCGCTACCTTGCTACTGTCCTGCAGGCCGCTGGATTCGCACCCAACTTCTGCCGCTGGATTAGCCTCCTGTATCGCTCCCCCAGTGCTGTGGTACAGGTGAACGGAAGGTTGTCGGACGCGTTCTTGATGTCTAGGTCGGTTCGTCAGGGTTGTCCGCCTTCGCCTCTCCTTCATGCGTTGGCGTTGGAGCCTCTCCTTCGCCGGCTGAAGGACGAGTCCGGCAGTCCGGCACTACGCGGAATCGCCGTTCCTGGAGGGGCTCGAGCCAGGGTTTCCGCGTACGCCGATGACGTATCTGCTTTCGTGTCGTCCCGCAGCGACATCGAAGCGGTACAGAAGGCGCTTGACCGGTACGAGAAAGTGACAGGGGTCACGATAAACCGCGACAAGTCGTCCGGCTTGCGGTTAGGTGCCTGGAAGGGGTCGCTCTTCCGGGCCGCTTCGGTTGGACGGATGGACCTGTCCGCATTCTTGGAGTGTGGTTTGGACCGGACCTCCAGCTGGAGAAGAATTGGTCTGAAGTACTTGCAAAGGTCGATTCTGCCGGCAAGACTTGGAATCGACGGCGGTTGTCCGTGAAGGGCAGGGCGGAGGTGTGTGCTACATATATTTTCCCCCTGATTCTTTATCGATTGTCCGTACCTACTCTCTGTGAGACCCATTGGAAGGCGCTCGAGCGATCGCTATCCTCCATTTTATGGAGGGGACGCGTGAACAGGGTCGACAGACGAGTCTGCACTAAACGTCCGTGTCATGGGGGGCTGGGAATGCCGCACCTCTTGAGTCACATCCGTGCATTTACTGGAAGCGATTCGATTCTGGAGGAGATTGTTAGGGACGCCTTCCCTAGCCTTACCATCAGCCCCCCATCTCGAGGGTTGAGCGCCGTTGTAAACCCCGGGACGAGTCGGATTTCATCCGCGAGTCTCGGTCGGCCTTGAGGGCCGTTCCCCGGTCCAGTGACCTTTCACGGCCTAGGAAGGTCTTCTATCGTGGTTTAGTGGAAGGGCCCGCGAAGGATTCCCTACGAGATACGCTCGTCTTGTCGGAGGAGGAGTATCGCTACTGGTCTTGGGCGCCAGCGGCGGATTACCTCAGTAACCCTGAGTTTTCGCTTACCTGGCGATTGGCTCGGAATCGACTGCCTCTCAACGACAAGGCTTTCATATGGGGTTTGGCGGATTTGCCAGACTGTGAAAGGTGTGGTCTTGGCTTAGAAGAAACGACTTCGCACGCCTTCTACCATTGCCCCCGGGTCCGCCCCTTATGGGACCATGTCGGCGAGCTGATGGCTCGTCTCGCTCCCGAGCAGCTTGTGTCCATTGATCGCGCATACGCGTGTGACAATGTGTTGCCCCCGTATTCCGGGGTGAAACGAATGGTGTTTCTGACGCTGCTGGCCAACCCTCGAATCGGGATTTGGACGACGCGAAAGGAGGAAGTCTTGCGGGGCAACCGTCTTTCTCATCAGCATCTAATCCAATTCTTTGAGCATCAGCTCAAGATGAAGATTAGATCTGATAGAAAACGATTGCATTCGACTGTCTTTAGCGAAAGGTGGGTAAAAGAGGCGAGCTTGGTTCGTGTGACCGGGGCTAGCCTTGATTTTCTCTTCTAGGTCAACCTATTGCACATCGGGGTGGCTTCCTGTGGAACCCTCCCCTTGGTTAGGTTAGATAAGCTTCAGTGTACCTAGTTAATGTGAGTAAGTGTTGTTCCTGGCCTGTAACCCGGCTACTCTTTGGTTATGATCCAAGTCGAGATTCCCAACCTCCCCAGTTTGTTCTGACCCTCCTTTTCATCTCGACTGGGTCAGATGAAAAATTTTTATATTTTCCCATTCCCGCATAATATTTTATCCTTTTTTCCCACTCCCTTAGCAAGAGATCCCTCTTGATTCTGTCCATTGGGCAGAATACAGCGGCCTCTCTATTTTGAGGGTTGGACGGTCCCCACTAACATATATTATGTTTAGTTTGCATTTGTATTACTTTTAAGTTTTTTGTGGGTTCATCTCCCTCCCCTCTCATTCTATCATTATTAAAATTTTATGTATTTTATGTATTATCATCAAATATTTATGGTGTGGGGCGCGTTTTGGTAGGTTCCCCTTGAGAGGATGTGGTATTATGGTGATTGAAGGATTGTTTGGTGATTGACAAGTTCTTGTGGTGAATGGGTAAATTGTAATGTATGAATGAGTCGTGAGTCAGATTAGCTAGGTATAAGATAGTTAGTGTTGACCAGCCTCAACCCCTCCATTTTTTCGGCAATGTGCCACAATTTGTATTTCGATACAATAAATCTCCTAGTCATATGTATGTATATCCAAAAAAACCGTAACAATGGTTAGCAAGCTTGTCTTGCTAGATCAGTTACTACTGAAAAGTGTGTTCGATCCTCACTGGATGCCCCATGTTTTTGGCTTTGTGCCACATCTAAGCTACGCTTGGAAAATCTTTACATTCAATCCATCATATATCACAATGCTGTGGACCTACTAAAGGATCCACGGGGTAAACATTTTCTGAAGTCGTTGAAAATTAATGGGATTACACTTTTGATAAACAATATTTAAATAGGTAATTTCCTTTCTTACAAAACGTAATTATTTTACATACACTCAAATGAATCTGATGCCACGTTATATGCTAATTAACAAAGTACAATAATTAAGTAAAAATGACCTTGTTACATAGGTTCTTTTTCTTTATGTTCTGCTATTATACACAAGTAAAACGTAGAGACGGTACCAATCAGATTATTTTTAGCACACCACGTCATTTAAGTACTTAACTATATTTATAGCATGGCCTTTCCTGCGAATGTTCACAAATTCTAAACTCTATAGTATTTAATCAGTATTCGTCTCGAGTCCGCTCTTTTGTCGACATTACTTAAATTATTTTGACAAATGATTACACTTTTGACAGTTAAAAACCAACTGTCGTCATGCTGGACATTGCCCACGCACTTTTTGCAAATAAAATGTCCAGCCAAAACGCAGTTTCTCGAGATCTACACAAAATATGATTTGATTTGAAATATATATTTTAAATAATTCTTTGCTATTCAAATATTAACGCTAACAAAATTGGTAGCGGATTATTCCATAAAACGAGAAAATATAGCCACGTTATCTCGTGGCATAGCTGAAAATATGTCTTTTTATATTCCCATTTAATAAGCCGTAAACTAATTTTTATCCTTTAAAGATCTATTCAAAAACGTTCCAAACTCACTAGCTAGAGATATACGTTTTAAACATGTGAATAAAAATTATCTACAGACACACCTACCTATTCATAATGTTACGAAACCGGTAATTTTCAACTACCCCGAGGGGTTTCGATTAAAATTGCTTCAGTAATACCTTCTTCATATCCTTCAAATATTACTCACTCTATTTCTTGATGTGCACAATTCCTGAAAGGTATATCTTCTACTGATGGCACTCAGCTGAATTTAGATTATTCTGCTGTTTCTCTTCTACGGGCGATATCATTCATTATGGAAAGATTGTTTCATCCGATCCAAATATAATTTCCATATTGCATACAATATTCATCCAATGATATTTTTTAGCTTCTCAATTTTCAGCTTCCTCGCTAATATGCCAGGCTGCATTAGAATGAGACGCCCAGTCAGGTAAAAGAGGCAATAAGTGTATGAAAATAAAAATTTCACACGAGACCACAAAATTAGAGCATTTACTGATCCATTGTTTCTTTAGCAAATAACATCACGTTTATTCAATCTTTTTCATGCGAGCATCATCAAAACTGTCACATCCCTTCTATAGACATTTTTCTCGCTAGAACAATTACAACTGAGTAGTGAATTCAATCCTCACCGGGTGGCTTATACATTTGGCCTTGTGCCACATCTAAGCTGCGCTTCGAAAATTATTTGGGCGCTTCGGCGTGGTGTAATGGTTAGCAGATCTGTCTCGCTAGAACAATTATGACTGACTAGTGAGTTCGATCCTCACTGGGTCCCGAATACTTTTCTGATCTGCTTTTAGAAAATCACAATTCTAGTAGCCGAGAGATTTCGGTTTTGAATGTAGATGAAGTTGGGAATTGTTTTGGCCTTCTTAGGGGCCAGAAATAAAGATACAAAGAGAGGAATTGAGTTAAATATATTAACAGAAACATTAATACAAACATATACAAATGAGAGTGTTACAGGAAGAATGTTCGGTCCGATTGTCAGAGCTGACTGTAGGAAACTCCCACTCCAAAAGACAATACCTGCTTCTATTTCTAGCTGGGAGAGTCCAGGCCTGCGTGAGTAAATTACTTTAACAGGAATAATATTCGGTTGGTGCAAAAATAATGTCGGTATTTGACGTATTTTTAACGTCAAAAACCGACATTATTTTTGCACCAACCTAATAACTTTTCTTTTGAACATCATCTTAAATCGTTATACGCAACGCATTCCATCAAGATTTACAGCTATTATATACACCTATTGCAAGATAAACGCAGTAGAATGAGTCCCAGCGTGAATGGGTCCCTAAAATAAAACCTGGCCAGCAAGCGTGTGCGCATTCGGGTATGTTGTTTCTATGTTAAGTATGCAGACTTTATTTTGTCAGAGCCAGTTTACTGATTTGGACAGTGGAATGTCGAACATTGAAAAGGCTTATGCTTTTAAATGCCCGTTACTTCTTTGAAGACATACTAGAAAAAACGATCCATATATGGCTGTCTTTCGTGGATGTGACAAACTTTTCGGACATTATTCGTCGAGCAGGAAGATAAATATAATTCAGTCAGATTTACTACTAACCAGTCTTCATCTACAAGATGAGTGTACCATTCGATTGGTTGCACGAATTATACAGTATTGATTAAACGTGGTTTTGATAATTCCAATTAGTTTCAGATATGTCCGCATTCGCTTTGCATTTGCTGAGTTTACTTAGACGCCATTTTTTGGTTGGATTTTTTTGTTTTGTTTTTGTTTTTCTTACTTTTAGTGTCTCTTTTTCGTTTTTATTTGAGTCTTTTTCATAATCATCCAGGATTCAACATTTTGTGAGTTTGAAACTAAGTTTCCCCTGCTTTACTAGCATACATGCTATCTATTATTTTTTAAAACGCAATAAAATCAAATCAAAAGTTCTAATTTCACTAAAAATAGGGACAAAAGAAAGCAAGTGCTGTTAGACCCAACATAGTCGTTTTCTACCCTGTGTTAAACAATATCCCACAAGCGTACATGCAAAATTTATGACAATTAAGCATTATTACAATTGGTAATGGTGGCTACGCAGCAAATAAAGACAGAAAAATGGATTGTTCGTGCGTACAGGATCCACAAAATGCTGCTGATGAATAACGACATTATGGGACTACAGCAAACCTTTCGTCAACGGACTGATAGAGGTGATAGCATGGTCCGTTAAAGCCGATTTTCCGTATATAGGAATGGGTTATTTTTTAGTTATAGAACCACTATATGCCTATCACTAGCTACCATCATAATGCAAATTCTATAAACATGTATATATATCATAAATAAATATATACTTAATAAAGATATATCAATCAAAACAAGAAAATTAATTGATTTCTCAGAGCTATTTTCTCACGCATGCGCTAATGTATCGTGCTTTACACACATCTTTTTTCACTTTGAGAATTAATACGACTTGATCCGATAAGAATGCAAATTTTGAAATACATCGCTGACGATTTGGGAGTTGTTTTCTTTTTCCTGAAGATTTTTTAAACTTTTGCCCGTAGATTTTGTCCGTCGCACTCAAAGTCTGTTTAGGGGGTGGCTCCATAGATGAGAGGTTTGTCTGTATATCCTGTGGCTGATTTACTCTATTCCAGAATAAGTAGTCCAGCCATCTGAAACAATACGGCTTCCAGGAAGAATATACCACACAGTCGCCTCTTGCAGCGTCTCTGCTCGCTGATCTGGTACCTCAACTTAGAAACACTTCCTTGAACCCGGTTAGATACCATTGAATATGCAATGGCCAGATGCCATTGGGCACGTTGATATTGACGATAAAAAATATTTGAAGATATAAAATAACAGTTTATTCTACGCTGCTTATGTTAAGGATAAATGGTAGTGGCTATCAACTCCAATAAAATGAGGAAAACAGCCCATCTAAGAAAATGCAGAGAAGAAACATTTATGAATGAAATGACAAAATCTATTAAAGATTAAAAGATATCTTTTAAAAGAAAAACAAAAAAAGAAACGCCTTCGCTTGTTTCTATTAGATTGATTTAATGCACCAAACGAACTTCCGTTATTTTTGATATTACATGCTAAATCTTATTTTAGATGTCGCAAATAATACCAGTTCTTTTGAAAAAAAATACATTTTATCGATTAAAAACGAATTCCCTGAAGGTATCATCGAATGTCTGTTCATGTGGCGCTAAGTTGCCGATGTTATCGCATACTTAGCGCCAACACCTTTTGGTTTTTGTCTCCCACTGTCGTAAGCATATGTGAAAAAGTAATACTACCAATACTTGGAAACATACCTTTGTAATTATGTCATTTCAATTTTTTTTACTCCTTCTTATTTTCTTGGACCCCTGGCAGAATTGATGCGTTGAATGTGGGCCAAGTAACGAAGCTGACAGAAGCCAAGAGAAAATTTCTCTAATTTATATTCATAGAAGAAGAGCATTCATCTTTTATTCTCATTTGCCTTGGGGCTTCGCTGTTCGTTCAGGCAAAGAAAGATAACTCTACTCTCGGGCTTGATTGGCAAAAGCTTTCGGACTGGCAAAGATCAACGACTTTGCCGATAGGGAATGCAAGCCAATCTTAGTAGTCCTACATATTAACATACATATGTACACTTGCGCATAGTGAAATTCCTTTGTAAAACAACTACAAAATAAAGAAGACTAATACTTAAAGAGTAAAACGTATTTCTATTTTATTACAACATTTTTTATTTAGGTAGACATTATTTTATTTAGGTAGTTTGATAGAGAATTGGTTTTTAGAGAATACTATCCACAAAAGGTACACGTCACTGTAGGTTTTGACTTTTCCCGTCTCAGTATCCCAGGTGTTACCGAATGTGCAATGAATTTGAACAACTCTTAAAAAACGATAGTTGTACGGATCTTTGCAGCTGCTCTTATTAAATAGTTAATAAATTACCTATTATTAATTTTTCTACAAGATACTTTAAATATATACATATATAAGTAAATTGCCTTTGGCATATAAATGTAGTCCAATAAAACATCACAGGCATTACAGATAACAGCCGTTTGGCGTTAAATACCGCAATCCCTTTTATCAAAATACTAAATGGTTTGTGGAATTATAATATAAAGACTTTATGCAAGAATACTTACTCTATTTTATCTTTTATAAGTCGGTTTATAAATATCTCATTAGATTTTGAATCGTGAAAAAATGGATATTTTAAATCATTTAAAACTTTATTTCTTCAGTTATTCTTTGTTGTATGCTAACATTACCGATTGCGTCTTCGCCCTTATGCGAGTGAATAGAGATTAGAGCTATCTGAATCTTTCATTGGTGTGAATCAAACGAGGAGCCGTGTTGATACAGGATGACAGATGGCCACGGGGAATTAGATCAGACTATAATCTACAATTAGATTAGATCAGTTTAATATTATAAGAAATCATTTCTGAAATAGATTTTTATTGTTTTCGGATGGGGTCAGTAATATACACACTATTCAATAGAACTACAGAAAGAGGAAAGCTCATCAAAAAAATTATCATGGAATTTTTTTATAGAAAAGACACAGGAAAACTACGCGGTGGAAATAGGAAAGGGACTGAAGCGAGATGCCAGTTCTTCGTATTTGATAAAGAATCTTTAAGTACAAATCAGAAGCACCAGACCAGATGTAACAGTAACATTTATTTCTGAACGAATGGTAGATTTATAAATGTGTAAAATAGATTCTGACGAGAAAATATTGTCTAGCGGGACACACCGAACTCACCTTCCTACCTATCAATTGATTAAATATAATCTTTCAACTGAATGTCAGCGAAAGATCTTCAGCCGAGAAAGTGCAATGTGTCAGTCTCCTGGATGTTAGCATCACCGAGGTTGATGGAGGGCAGAGATGATTAAAAGAGCGCTGTTCTGTTTTGAAATGAAGCGAGATAGACTTCGAGGATCCGATTCCGAAAAGGAAGGTTAGTGCAAGTCATTTGCTTTTACCAATATTCAACCACACCTATTTGGTAATCTACCCCGATCCTGCGTTATAATTAGTGTCGTAGCAAAGCAAATGGCTATCGAAAAGAGCGTACAAAGTAATCGTTTTTGGGGGGGATCAAGCTACTCTCCTTTGCATCTACATTAGGGTAGGATACTGTCTACTTCCTGACACCTGAAAAAGCCCGAGGGATTAGATAAGATGCAACTTTACACTATTTACATCGTTCAGGCTGATTACATCTTTACTGCCATATTCACGACGCTTCGATCATTGTACATCCCGACCTTCTTCAGGTGATGCACGTCGGAGTTTCGAACTGAACACTTTATTTGGTCCACGTGCCATATCTCTATTTTAGTTAATTCTCTTTAGTAACTCAAATCTCCAAGTTATGGTTTTGCTACCGCTGCTGTGGCTTAACACTTAGGTCAAGTTACTTTTTGGATTACTAAGCCAATGGATCCAATGGATCATGTCTAACCTCAACTACAGCTCTAGGACAATTGCGTACCAGACAATTGAGTCCCTAGACAATTGAGTCCCTAGACAAATGCGTCTCTGGATAATCGCGTATCTGTGATAATGTTTGAAACTTTTAAAGTCAATTACCATAAATTACCATAAATTTGGAAAAAATGTCATACGTAGTAAAAAGAAATTCTTAAAAAAGGAATAAATTTTTCAAAAAAATTAAAAAAATGTATTTTTGTTTAAAATGCAATGATAGATTAACAGTGTTTCAAGATCTCTCTACACATCATCAGTATGTATTTGTTTCATCGGCATTTTTCTTATGATAGCCGTATCTGTAATTTTCCTTGTCTACAAATATTTTTCCACTAGTGTTTGATTTTCGGAACTTAGCCATGGGTTCCAAATTATAATATAATCTATAAAATCCAGAATCTATTTGAGGTTTGTGGTACGCACTGCTGGATTGACCTGAAACTGGTAGCTAAATTTTCTCTTGCTTTAAAAAAAATCTCTTTTTTTATTTATGGTAACTACCATTCTGCGTATTTATAGTAATTAAAGGTATTGGTGTGCAAATTTCTATATTAAATAACTCTTTAAAAAATGGTAACTTCAAAAACTTATCAGAGGTACGCAATTATCTAGTGACGCATTTGTCTCGGGACGTAAATGTCCAAAGATGTAATTGTCTGTACATTATTTACATTATTCGGACTATTGTCCTTGAGGACACATAGCATAGTGGATAAAGGCGTTGATTAGATCCAGTGACAGGACCCAAAACGTGTGAGTTCAATACCCGGGTAAGGCAGTGGAGAAATTTCAGAGGGAAATTAACAGAATCAGATAACTGATTTCCATTATACATGGCACTAGGAACTTGAACAGTGAGCGAAATAAAGGGTTCAGTTCGACATTCCAACCACTGAAGAAGGCCGAAGCGTACAGTGACCGAAACGTTGTAATAAATATGGCGACAAAGATGAGGACAATAGTCCGAATAATGTACAAAATACCTCATCTCAGAATTATAGACATGTACTTTTCTGGTATGGGACACAAATTTACACATTTTACCTACACACAACTTTAGGGTCTTATATTTAAGCTCGAACTCAATTTTGCTTCCTTTCAGAATTGATCTGCTCTATTTTGTTTCTTCTATTCATCAGCATAGCTGATGCTAACCTCCAGAAGAATGAAACATTAGCCCGTCTCGGGCTAAAGTTTTCCGGTGACATGATTTGAAACGATTATAGTTAATCAATTGCTTGTTCGGCTGCTAGGAAAGTTAGTTCGATGTGTCATGCTAAATAGCTTTTTTCTCCTCCGAATCTATTTTACACATTTACATGTCGACCAATATTTCATACATTGAATATTGCTGTTCCATCTGTTCTGGTGCTTCTGCTCTGCATTCAGAGATTCTTTATAAAATTCAAAGAAGTATCCGTCATTTTCTTAGTCCTGGCTTGTCATCTCTTTCCAGTCATTTTCTCGTTGCCTCTACATAGCTTCTCTGGGATTCTTGTATAAATATTTTCATGGTAATTGTTCTAATAAGCTTTCCTCTTTAATATCTTTATGAATATTTTATGTATTCTATCATCCTATATATATATATATATATATATATATATATATATATATATATATATATATATATATATATATCTGAGAAAACAGGGAGATTATGATACCCACTGATTAGCAAGTCTCATATAAATTATTTAATTAATGAAGATGAGTGATTAATCTTAATAATTCTGTAATAGCATTCCAAGTTATAATATTAATAAGCAGCAATTAGTGTAATGAGTTTCTCAATGCGCTATCTTAAACATAATTAGATTGCTTCAGAAGATATTCGCAACATTCAATATGGCCGCTCAGCAGCTATCGCACTAAAAACAATACAACTGATTTTCATCTGAACACGATTAGTTTTAATATCCAAATCGCACAGCAAAATGTTCTCGGTTTCAACGGTCAGAACAGATCAGCTTCAAATGAAACCCGTCTCAGATATAAAATGCAGTTTAATTATCTTTAGGTTAGCTGTGTCCATTTTGCTAAATTTATCCGGTTTTGCTCGAGAATAAAACCCTATGCAGGACGATCTCATTATTAAAGAAATAATTGGATTCAAAATCTAGTATGTGAATATCAGACTGGCTATCATGAATCCAGTGTGTAGATTTTATTATGAAAATATAAACAATCTCTATCATTCATTCTCTGTTTCAACATAGAAATCAGGAAATCATTTAGAGAAAAAATTGATATATTTTTCTATAATTTGAATTGGGAATTAAATTATGGCAAAAATACCAAACATTATTATTGGAGAATAATATATTGGAAATTTATTAATTACGCGCAAGCTTTCAGTTCCGTCTAGAATAATCTTCAAGGGAAAGAATCTGTTTAAAACTCTTCTATACAATTCGCTTCTGTATGTTAGGCGTCTTATCACAGGATTTTAACCCGTTTAGGGTTGGTAACTTTTTATATTTCTGTCGGTAAATTATGACATAGTTCGAATATTGGTCAATACTAGACGTTTATATTTAAGCTTGGTAGTATTTGCTTGGTTCAGGTATAGGCAAATATTGGTCTTTTATATTTGGTTCTGTAAGAATTCTTTGGTTAGGAGATTGTTAATATTAGTCATTCATATTTGAATCAGTAAACATGGTATGTAGCACCGTTTGTAGAAGTGTAAATCTCTGCATTGAACGCAGGTCGAATATACTTGGTCTTGCCGATAAGGCAGAATAGGTAAAAAGTGATGTCTAGGTAGGATCTGCTCTTAATGATTAGAATTCTGATTTCAAATCTCAACTGAAATACATTCAGTAATCCATATATATCCTGCTTATTTATTAGGTTGGTGGAAAACGTTTTTTGACGTTAAAAATACGTCAAAAAACGATATTATTTCGTCATTATTTTTGCACCAACCTAATAATATTCATTGCTGAATAATTATCAGACAACTCTGATAATGTCGATATAACTGCAGATTTCCACTAGCTGAATTGAATAAAATTGTTATGAATCAGTGTGATCTTGTTAATCTTTGACGAAATTTCTTTCGTTTAATGTAATTTGCTTTTTATTGTAAATTTTATATTCTTATTTTCCAATCATAAAATAAGCGAAAGTTGCGTTAAGAAGCAACAGACATAGTATGGAAAAATTACTTCATGAAAAATTAGAAAAATAAATAAAAATTGTTGTAATCTAATATTTTTCTTTCATAAATGGACATAACCCTCCACGGTGTTATTTTTATTTATCTTCCGAATCCTTGCTTTCCAGTCAAATTTTATCTTAAAAAATGTAAATGCAACACCATTCGCTATCTTCTGTTTTCTTAATTGCTGTTAATGTTATTTGTTTTTAATATATTTATTTTTTTCATTCTTTCACACCCAGAATCCCCTCGCCTGGAGTTAACTGATTATAAAAAAAAAAAAAATTGATTTTATTTTTGCTTTTGGTTATCCGAGCTTTTTCTTTATTCATTAATCCAATTTGCAATGAATTGAAACGGCGAAGTGAACCAAACCTCGTAAAATTTAGAGAATTAAAAAAATATTAGGTTGGTGCAAAAATAATGACGTAATAATGTCGTTTTTTGACGTATTTTTTACGTCAAAAAACGACATTATTACGTCTTTATTTTTGCACCAACCTAATATATATTCGAGATCTGAAATGCATAATCCAAAGTACTAGGAAGAAAATGGAAACTGATTCTTTCTTGGTGAGGTTTGTTTCTGTAGTAATACCAACTTTGCCATACCTTCTTGGGAAAAGTAGTGGAGAGTTTTCCATTGCCAACTCCTCGACTTTGAATTGAGAGTTGTAGTTCTATCTTTCCTTGACCCAAAGCCTTTAGAGCCAGGTAAACATTTCTATGAAACCCATACCTTAAAAGAAGAAGAGATAGTTTCATATCTTTTTGGGAAAGTAAACGTAACAGTCTAAGCTCTCAATTTGAACTCAGCTGAATGATTCCATCTTCCATGCTGATAAATGCTACATTGGTTATGATCATCTCCATAATATTTTTGGATGTGGTCTTAATTATTTTCATGTTGTTCAGATTGGATTGTTTTGGATAGTGGACGTTATGGTGTTTGTGACTAGTAATATATATATATATATATATATATATATATATATATATATATATATATATATATATATATCTTGTATCTAGTTTATTGCTGTTGTCCTGAAGTAGATATATGCAAAATAGATCGCCAGAACTGTTCCTCACAATATAAAGGATGTTTCATTAAGACGAACAATATCAGCAGTAAATACATCAGTGTTTTTTTGCGAACATTTATTTATTTCTCTATTGGATCATGTTATTTAAGCCATGGCAATTATGTGTGAAAAATAATATCGCCCAAATGTCCGTCAAGGCTTCAGCGGCACAACTCCACTCGATGATCAAAATTTTTGATGACGTCTCTGCATAGTTGTTCCTCGATCTCATCAATATGAATTATCATCTTATTCTGCAGCTGATTGTTGTTGGCTTGTTGGCATAAACCTTACTTTTGAGATGATCCCAAAAGAAGAAATCTAAAGGTGTCAAGTCGCACGATCAGTGTATCGAGAGATGATGCCACCTGGGAACTTCTCATTCAAATTCTGCTTGAACGTTCATTTTCATAATAGGTTTTGATAAATTTAACACGTTGTTTCATTGTTAATCTTTCCATGGTTGAAATTGTCAAAGACTTAATTTGTTAAATCTGAAAGGAAAAGAAAGAAAATCATTAGACGTTTAAACTTAATTCACATTTAAAATCGGTCCATTTATTATGGAAACTTGCAGAAATATGAAAAATTACTATGAACATGAAAGTGACCTTATACATAATAATTTATCAAATACATAATTCATGCAAAGAAATAAATTCAATCATAATTTAAATCTAGCGAATGCTACACTTATTAAAGAAGAAAATAACATATTTAGAAGGAAATTCTCAAAAGTGCCGCTATTGAATTTTATCAAAATATAAATCTTAGCCTTTCTTGAAAGCCAAGACACATGACCGCAAAAACAACTAAAAAATTAAAAATTAATTAAATTAATTAAAAGAAAACAGTTAAATCCATAACCTTACGTAATTCAAAACACATAACACATAAATCAATTCCAATTCAAAATAATATAAATACTTATATACATATAAAAAAATCTACTCACTTTCGTTTTTTAGGCATTAAATTGTATAACCTCACGTCTATGAATTTGTCTAACCTTTCTGCTAAATTGAGGATTATTCATGAGAACTCTTATACCAAAAAAGCTTTGAAAAACCAATAAAATTTTTGCTATTGGATATAAATAATGTCACAAAATAAAATCTTTAATAAAGTCTTTAGATGGACAAAACGCGTAGGCTTAGATAAGTTTCCCTCACCTTTGTATTCATCTTGCCCTTTTACAGATATAGTCTATATGAAATTTTTACACATATACACAAATATAAAATATGGCTGTGACCTCATGATAAGATTTTGTAAACAATATTGTATTCACCGAGAGCATTTGACTAAAACACTGACTCTTTCTTATTATGGGAAATCTCACCGAATAAAAGGAGAATAAAATAAAAGATTTTGCAAAAATATATCCGAGACGAAATAACAAAAGCGCCAAGAACCAACCGCATAACAATTAAAAGAAAAAGAAAGAGAAGGATAGCGGAAAGTATTGATAAAATACGAAAGATGATTTATAAAAAAAAAAAATATTCCTAGCAGAAATTGCCAAAAGGAAATGTTTCTTTTTATTATCTCAGGTTTTTTTTTTCTTTTTAATATGTTATGATTTTTTCATTTCTGTATATTTCTCATCAGAAATAAGAGAAAAATACAGTTGGGCTGAATAAATATTCAATACACACTGTAAAAAGAGTTATTTACGTACACGTCTAGTTTATCGCAAAATTACACATCACCGAACTTTCATCTTGACAGTAGTAAATATGAGCAATTATTTCCACAAAGACATATATAAAATTATAAAAGATATGTTTTAAATGATAGAACAAAAAAGTTTTCAGCTCTTTTTTTAAATGTCATGCCCATTCACGATAATTTGGATTATGGCTCTCCATAGGCTCCCTTTCTTGATTATCTTTGAATTGCTAAATGTTCGTGGAAAAGACAGCCGATTGGTTTTCCTTGCTTCCGACTCAATTTAAAATCCAATGTTTTTCCCTATCGTAGACTGGCTGACTGACACGGATGAAACTCACTTTGGTTGTCCCCTTAATCTATAGCTAAGGAGAACTTATATAGATTCATACTTTTCACAACATATAGTAGATTTAAACTGAACAGTTTCGTCTGATTCAAACTATACAACGTGTGACGTATAGTTGATATTATACTTATAAAAATAGTGTAGCTGTAGAAGTCATGGCGAGAAAAATGGATAACTTTATCTTCAGGTAACCGTTTTCAAAGAAAATCAAGGAATAAACAACAGTTTAAATTTGCAGATATACACAGATGATAGAAAATGTAATTGTCATTGATTGATAAATAGGTTAATTTCTAATGGAGGAGAACATAGCATCAAATAGCAACAAAATTCAATGTTTGTGACCTTCAACTCAGCAGTAATTAAAGTGTCCAGCATTCACCACATAAGATGGAGGTTCGTATTCGTCGATCAACAAGGCTACCAATATTACCAACGCCGAATTGGTTACTGCCACTCACATGCGACAGAGAACGATGTCATTGGACTGTGGGTGATTATCGCTATCTCGCTGGTTAAACGGGTCATATTTCCCAGTTTTCGAGCAGATGGTCAGGTTCGAGAAGGGAAGATAAAACATGAATTATAGAATCAATCTCTAAACAAGGTGCTGTACAAGTTAGTGGGCATACACAGGTTTTTATACATGAAATCGATACTCCTTCTGACCCATTATGTTTCTTTTGGTAATTGCTTGTTCGAAGAAAACCCTTTAATCTTATTCCAGAGTCAGCTGCCTGGTTTCCAGTTACTTCGTTACTACTATTCACTTCGCGATCAGGAGATCTAATGGCCGTTGAGTAAGTTCGGTATTTAATTCCTTGCAGCAACCTACAACGCATACAACTCAGTTATGACGGGCCCTGATAGGGTCTGGATCTATAAAGACAAACATGACCACGACGTAATTCGGGTGGAGGAAGGACCTTGCCCGGTTTTAGTCAAATGTCTACTTTTTTATACCGGAGATGACATGATGATGCTGATCAATTTCGCCTCCACGGTTTTGATCATTGAAACACTTACTGACATTAGAAAGCTTTTTCTCCATTTCTATATGTATATATATATATATATATATATATATATATATATATATATATATATATATATAATAAAAAGGCTTAAACACTAATATTCCATGGTCATAATTTATTCCATTGGAATCGTAAATACGATCCAATTCATCAGACCTACAAATTCAAAAAGAAAACAGAAAAAAACCTACTCCGGAAATAAAAATAGAATTTAGAGAGAGTGTAATTATGAGAGTGTGGGACGAATGTTAGTTTATAAGAAAGGGGTTTAACAGAGAGAGTTTTATTTAAAATTAGGTGTGAGTGGAAGGGGGAAAAAGACTGTTGTCGGATGTCTAAAACAGTATAAGGATACACATCGAGGTGACATACACACACCATGGCCGATCAAATCTTAAAGAAGGAGGGAGAGGTAAGGAAAGAAATGGTGGGGAAGAAAGATGGGGCGGGTGAAATTAAAATTGCAAGGGACGCTATGTAATTGAGAACATTTGACAAAAATAATATCGACTGCAGGTTACAAATCAAATATTATAAACAATAAATATGACGATTATCTAATCTGGCGAGGACCTATATTTTTATGTTCAAAACGCATGCAAAACGACACATACACAATAACTTATACACGTATATACACACACATCGCCGTGTACCTACATACACACATACATATATCCACGTACACATACACATATATCCACATATTCACACATACATACACACATACATATACATACACACACAAACATATACATATATATATCTGATTCAATATCTCAGATTTTACCACTAATAT
The DNA here is from genome assembly GCA_963932145.1 of Acanthosepion lycidas. Lineage (NCBI taxonomy): Eukaryota > Metazoa > Mollusca > Cephalopoda > Sepiida > Sepiidae > Acanthosepion > Acanthosepion lycidas. The sequence goes on along the minus strand of OZ010601.1, from coordinate 37,923,096 downwards.
TATCTATATATATATATATATATATATATATATATATGGTGAGAGAGAGAGGATGCGATATATCAAATAAGGTAGCGCTGCGCTGGGTCAGAAGGATGGCTGCTAGAAGATCCTATGTCTGGTAAAAGGACTCTGCACTATGCCACAAATGCAGGAGAATCCAGTCATGGCTGCCAGACAATGTTCGTGACCACATTACCCTTTACATCTAGCTGCCTAACTCCCAAGACGCAACACCCTTGATTATTAAGCGTCGGACAAAGTTGAGCGAGAGACCAACAAAACTGCTTGTAACACCAAAGATCAACTAATGTCAAAGATTATAGAAGCATTTACCATCTTAAGGAGACGAGATGCAGAAGATTACGAAGACGTCTGTAAGTTGTGATTGAATCCAATGGTGATTTTATTGGATAAATTTACACTTTATCATTTCAAGATATTTTTGCGTAGTTTTGGTAAATATATCTGTTAAAATGAGATATCAGTGCTATTTCCATTTTTGCGCAGTTTAGACAATAATTCATCAAACGCTCTGTGTGTGTGTGTGTGCAAACTTCGTTAAATCCGTGTTGATGACACCATTTATATAATTTTTAACTCTGTACATAAAAATTATTCAATTACACCTCCATCAATCAAACCGAATATTCCTCAAAAAATTTTCCAAGCATTGCACAAGCAAATCTCCTTCTACGACAATAACGGCGAAATTCACACATCGTGTTTCTCCATTTCATGTCACATGTCGAAAACAAGGCACTTAAAAAAAAAAGGACGAAACCAACATATATATCCCCTATGTAGATGATATTTTTTTTTATTTTAGCCGAGAACAAAAATGAAACTGATAATCTCAAAATTACACCTCGAAAATTTTCCGTCCTCATTCTTACCTGTGCTCAAAAAATAAACTCCCATTCTTGGATGTTCTTCTGGTGTCTAGTAATAATATATTCACTTCTTCGTTCTATAAAAAACCCCACAAGTAAAAACAAGTATTAGGTTGGTGCAAAAATAATGACGTAATAATGTCGTTTTTTACGTTTAAAATACGTCAAAAAAACGACATTATTACGTCATTATTTTTGCACCAACCTAATAGAAACACCTGCCAAATTAATTTTACAATATCCTTTCAGATATAAAATAGGTGTTCTTATTATTATTCATCCTCTCGTCCATTTTCCTTTTAAGAACTTAATAACGTGAAACAATCGCTTGATAATAACGACTTTTCTTTTTTTTTTATAGATTACCACTTTTTTCTTTCTAGTGTAATCAACACCGAACACACAGAAAAAACAAAAATAACATTAACATTTTATACAAAAATCAAATGCAGAGTAACTATAAGCAAAACGAATTTTCACTTTGAAACATTATAAAGAAATGCATAACTCCAGTTGACAAAAACAAGAAAATTAAATTATTTATTCTAAAAAAAATAACCTGCTAAGATCATTGTCAAACATAATAATTCAACTGCTATACAGAAATTACAGAGAACAAAAACGAAATTAGATGTCCCTTAAGGAACCGTGTTCCTGACCAATCCAAATGAATAAATGATTATAGTGGATGTAGTACAACATGTTTAACAAAAAAGATTCAGATTACATCTCTCTGACCATAGCGCAATTTGGTCTCATTTAAATACACACGGAAACCTACCAAACTCTATCAATAATATACTCAATGTTAATTCAACTATTATCATCCATATGTAAAAAAAGACTAAAAATAATGAAAGCATTATTAATTAAAAAAAAAGAAAAATCCAACACTCTATAAACTATGAACACGGCAAAAATATGCTGTATATGTTTGAAGTATAAAACATTCCTATATCCCTAGATACATACAGAAAACAATCCAGTTAAATAATTTTAGTTATATATTTTTATTTAGTTAAAAGTAAAATAAAAATCATCCTTGATAATGGATAAAAGTGTAGCTTGGATATATAAAATATTCTAACAATTTTTATATAATTTATGTTCTGAAAAGAAAACAAAATAAAAACACCTGAAATATTATATAAAAATTCAGCCACAGTCTCTATACGTTTTTATGTACAGTGATGTCTAAAATTATTAATGTAATCTGAATTTCGATTTAGTGAAATTAATTATAAAGCTAAATGACTTGCAAAATTTTCTGAAAAAAAACAAATAAAATAAATATAGCTATGATGTTAGCATACGAGCGAACAAATTATTTTATGTTTAATTTTGGATAAAGTAAACCAAAGAAAAAAATAATTGCTCAAATTTTACCGGCATAAGAAATTTAATTCATATAATATATATTTTCTAACCATTATCAGTAACTAAATGGACACAAAATTTAAAGAGATATTTTTTTCAGATAGCCTATGGATATTCTACATTTTGTTGTGGATGTATTTCAGTTCTTCTTATCTATTGTTTCTATTTATTATTCAAAGACATAGTTTCCATTGTTTTATTAACTATTGTAGTGATCACTTACATGTGCCACATCTCCGCTTTCTTTAATGTCATTGGTTCATAAATATATGATACTTACTATATGACAATTTTGCCATCGCACAATATTTGAATTTTTCTCTAAAATAACGGATTGGTCCATTTCCTGACCGATCGCGTATTTTAGTATCTTTCTTATTTTTTTTTTTAGCGCCAAGCTCACTTGAGCCTATGCATACCTATATAAACTCTCTCGCTGTTAGCCAACAGCAGTAGCAGTTCAATTCTTGGAAATTACGGCACGGCGCTATATTACTTATAACATTTTAATTCTTAGTTATTACTCATTCGAGTAATCTTACTTATATCTATTGATATCACTCGTGTACATTACATCTTTCCACACTCACAAACAGACTGTGGAATTATTCTTCATTTAGCTAAGACTTCAATTGAACTTTGTAATTAAATAACATTCAATATTGTACTCAACATTAATTAGCTAAACTTACCCTTTTTATTACGAAAAAAGAGAAACAACTTTCTTTATACTTATTGTTGATATTTGTATATCATTGTTAATACAATATTTTATTAATGTTCACTGAGCTATGTGTATGTTGTACATGATTCATGTGGGGTGTTGTTTACAAGAACACAGCTTTCCTTCTTGATTATATTCACGGTGACCCTAGCCAACCATTCTTACAACACCACTACACTATCTTTAATCGTTCTACAAGATTGTTGCTGCCATTTCCGTAAAAACTTCGTATATTTTGCTGATAGAAGGTTATGGGGATTTCTCGACTGACTGTACTTTTGTTGTCATTTAAATTGTTCTGTAGACACCGAAACAAATAAAAATTCGAAGAGGCAAAGTCAGGAGGGTCCTGGAGGGTCTCCCATTTTAACTCTTTAAGCTTCTTTAAGGAATGTTTTGCAACAAGTGGTCTTGCGTTGTCCTGATGGAATATCACAACTTACGATTTGCCAACGTCGCCCGTTTTTCTTGAACCTAAGTCTCTTCAAATGGTGGAAAGCAGTTGAGATATCGATTTCGAAACTCTTAACAATACATTCGGTCGAAATCTTCGATTTATTCACCACGATGACAAGAAGAGTCTCTTCATCGACGTTGGAAGGTCGGCCGGAGCGTGGTTGATCGTTTAGGTTAAAATCACCGTGACGTAATCAACTAAACCAGTTTTTGATTGTCCGAAGAGCTGGGGCACGATCAAGATAAACATTCTGGATGTTTTTGTCGAATTTCCGACGCTTAATCCTTTCCACATTTCACACAGCATAATATGGCGAAAGTGCAACTTTTCATCTTCTATCTTTAAGGCATTCATTTACAGAGAAAATGTCAACATTCAACAAAGACTGTCTCGAAGCTAAACGATGAGAAATTTCAATCTAGAACACAGCAGAAATTGGTTCCAAAGCAAACACCATTGTCAAGTTGCGAAATCGGACAATTATATATATATATATATATATATATATATATATATATATATATATATATATATATATATATAAAGAACAGTGAGATATATAATCCGGTGTTCTTATAGATATTTTTATTTTTACAAAATAGTGCTCAATGTAAATTTACAGAGCATTAGTATCATTGAACATTTATTCAATTTATAAAATATCATTGAACATTTATTTAATTTATAAAAAAAAACATATTTTAAATCAATTACTTTATAATATATATAAATCTATATATATATATATGTGTGTGTGAAAATATTTAGATATAAATATTGAATATGTATTTGTAAAAAGAAAATATATGGATAAAATAAGGAAAACATATCGTACCTGAAGCCCGTCATCCTCTCATGGGCTTTATCAAGGTAAATGTAAGAGATTCTTCTTCGCAGCAATTATTTATAAAAAAAAATTTTCAATTTTTTAAAATTTAAGAATGCTCATTAAACTTGACAAAGTTTTTACTTCTGTTTATAAATACTTATGTTTGGGCGTGACATGAGGGAAAGAAAAAATCCATAAATTACGTTATCAAAGAAATAAATGCTATTGAACATACAGCAAAACATTTAGGAGTTAATAGACATGTTCTCTCTTATGACTCATTATATCTCCCGCAATTTGCATGAATAATAACTCAATATAATGAAAAGGGTTTCTTTGTTGACCACCACAATATAACATAACCAGCTCGATGCGAATATACGCATTACCTAATCCTAAAATCTAGTGTATCTTTTCATTCTTTCCGAGAGAGACATCAGAATTTACACAGGTAAGTATATATTGAGTTTTCTATTTATCTTTGTCATCCCAATATGATAAGTAAAATAAAATCAGGTGCCTGGATTTGTCTCGCAGAACTTTGTATTTTGCAGACTACATAGATGTCTGTTTGGCATTTGAAGTGTTTTAGAAACAACGATAGCATCATGGATTTCCAAGAACATCATTGAACATTTGTTTAATTCATCTATCTATCTATCTATCTATCTATCTATATATATATATATATATATATATATATATATATATATATATATATATATATATATGCACTAATTGAAATAAGCGTAGGATAAAATAAAAAAATTGCTTTCTCGAAAAAGAACATTAGCCGTTTTACAGTGGGAGGTTCGAGCAATAAATTTGTTTGAACTGTCGTGATCATCTAGATTATTACAGATTTTATTGATATTTAAATGAGCCTAGAAATCGTTCTTTCGAAGGGAAGTTAGGCTAGCTCCTGCAGAGGGATTTTGGGTCTTTAGTCTTTTACTTTCAGCGTCTTATGTACATAAAAGTTATAAGAATTTAGAAATAATAAAATTATTTTAACTTTGTTTGATACTTTAATTCGGCATAATCTTTCTTCGTATACGAAAGCGATCTCCGTAGTTTGTTTACATTTATTTTGCGAGCAATTTGTATTTCATTTTAAAATCACCATTCTGTATAGCCCCTGCACATAAAATTACATTTAATAGACATTACGGAACCCGCACTATGTAATATCTCGAATAGGTCACAGTAACCATGCTAGAAAAAGATTTAAAAAAATAACATATGAGCAAAGTACCGTGTCACGCTTAAGTTTTTTATCACGTGAACCGTGATTAAAACTTAAGCGTGGCACGGTACTTTGCTCATATGTTATTTTTTTTAATTAGACGATATGAATTGCAGTTCCAACGAAAAGCGAAGTTAAATTTAAACCTTTAAAAAAAGAATTGTTTTTTTTAAAGTTTTCTCTCTGTTCGATATTTAAAATTAACTTTAAATGATTCATTTATTTAATTTTTAATCGCGTGTAACTACGGTACTTACTACCTTCGAGTTCTTTATGATTCGCTGTCATCGAAAAAACTGACGCACGGACGGACACACGTGCACTGCGCTTTATTTAAATCGATTTTTCAGACACTTACCTTCTGGACATCAGTCGGTTGATTATTGTACTATTTTGTCTCTTTGATATTTTAGTTACCATTGAAATAGCGTATATTTTACATAACCTATTCCAGGTAGTTGAACATTGAATATTTTGTTGGACAGAAAAATAATACATATTATTATTGGACCTCGTATGAAAGACAGACGAAAATATAAATAAACATCTTTACGATAATCCCCCGAATAAGTATCAGCCTAAAGACCTTTATCGGATTTTGAATATAAGTTTCATTACAATAATATAAACAAATACTTTTGCGTTTATTTACAGCGGAAATGAAGATTATTTTATAACGGGAAGTACTTTAACGTTTAAATGGCGGAACTCATCAACTTATATTTTATTTCAGTTCAACGGATATCAGCACTTGATGATTTCGACATTTTCCAGCGATATGGTCATCATTTATTCATGATTCGAGACTAAATGACTAATTAGCAAATCTAAGATTCATGTGTTTACGTCATCTCATGGACTATTAGCTGAATGAACAAGCCACACACGGTGTAAATGTCTATACGCATTCATTTCAAAGAGAAAACAGACAAAAATGGTTACAACAGGGTACAATGATTGCACAATTCCATTGGGAGTAGAACGCTTTATACAATATCATTCTGTTTAAAATCTTAAATTTAAGTAACTGGCATTTATTTTATTTTATTTTTTGCTTATTTTTACAATATAAAAAAATTAAAATATAAGTTTTTTTTGTTTTTATAATTAAATAATCAGAAACATAAAATTAAAACCATGCATGTTTGGGTATGTTATTTCCGCAATGTAACTGTTAAATAAACAAAAAATCGGGCTGTGGGTATTAATAGTTTAACCTGACACTCGTGGTGCAATTTCCACCGCACAAAATTGCTAAAACTTTGTTACTGGTTCGTAAACTGACATTAGGATATGCATAAATATGGCAAATGAACAAATAACGATGACTTAAACGGCGGCTGTGTCTGCTGCTACAGTATTAAAGAACTAAAGAAATCAAACATGAACATTAAAAACTATGTATATAATTTAGTTTTATAGTGAAGGCCAGTTTAATAGATAGGAATTGAGTTGCAAGTGTTGAGAAAAATATCATAAAATTAAAATGTTTGGTTGATTGTTTTGTTTAATGACATGTCAACTCCTATGGGTCATTTAATGCCGAAATTATTCTTGGGAGCTTTAATGTAATAAAAATGATATACGTTATTCTGCTTTCACAACTGAGTACTTGGTAGATGATACTCGGCTTTAGTGCATTTTATATGTTTGTGTTGATATGATTACGAGAGGTGATTTTGTATGTTTTATGTTGTAGTTTTGATGAAGTTATATATTGGAATAACATTTGATTTAAGAAATTGTAGGATATAAGGACTAATGTAATGAATGTTCTTTCATGTTTGGTTGACTTTGTTTCGTAGCATATATCAACGTCTATGTTTATTTAATACCAAAATCTAAATATTTTTATATAATTTCATGCTTTCAACTAAAGATATTTTGCACATAATTTTAGACTAACATTGTTTTTTATATATATAGTCTTTAGATCATAAATCAATTGTTGGAAACTTTACTATAATAATGTATTTTTATATATTTTTAATGTTGCAATGATTGTCATTTTATATAAAAAAAAATGTACTGTTGATTTTTGTTTGGGGTTTAAGCAAATTTAAGTTACACATAACTTGGAGCCTAAAAATGCTACCAATGCTATGTTCAGGAGGAGGACATGAAATGATAGCAATTAAGAGACAATTTCACACTCCTCAAAACCTCTTATTTCTCGATCAGAGGCATTGCTGCCGGTTGTAGTTTATCGTCATACCCAAGACGATTAAAGATATACACTTCTAGCAACTAATAAAATTAAGAGAATATTTTGTTGTTCTTGGTCTTCTCTTATTTGACTTAAATCCGAAAAAAAATGTTATTTCCTCTGAAGAACTGTTAAAGAGCCTTCTCAAAGCTAAACAAAATATTCGTTGCTTTCGGGGATAGTTATATCTTACTCGGAATGTGGCCGAGTTATTCCCAGTTAACCTCCTGTGTTTGTTTGTTTTGTACTGGTTCTTTGCATATCTTCTTTGAACAGCATATGTTTAAATACCTATTTTATACGCAATATCCTATGCATTATTTATATTATTCAGACTTATCATAATCTTCATTTCCATATTCACAACGTTTCGGCGGTTGTACGCCCCGGCCTTCTTCAGGTCGAACCATTTATTTCGCCCACTGGAGTAGATTGTTCTAGGTCCACGTGCCATGCCTCTTCCGGATGTCTCAGTGATTTCCCTTGAACTCTCTAAGTTTTGGTTCAACACTGTTGTAGACTGGTATTACCTCTTTGGGTCTAGTCACTGGATTTAACCAACGTCTTTAAACACTGGGCCATGTGTCCTTGAGACAATCTGTGCATTAATTTTTGGGACATATGAACCTAATGTCTCAGCACTATTTTTACCAGTTCCTATATTGCAATTTATTTTAAAATAATTATATCATTTTTTTACCAGAGCTTATATTGCAATTTTTAGTTTTATTCCTTGCATTTCTCTATTATTACTAGTTCCCATATTGTATTTATTTTTATCTTTGGCCGGCTCAGGAAATTTTTGTTTGCTAGCATATATCGCACAACAAAATTTCAATCGCCTACCATTTTCTGTTCAGTGGCTCTGTTCAACAGGTGGGCGATGAGCAACTTCGTGAAGTAAGCTAAAACTTAAATTTCGCCTCAAATCATTAACCCAGAATTAAGATTACATCGCAAGGAAATAATTTAGATTAATACTGGCAAATTATATACCAAAATAGATGATCTCACAAGCCGTTGATAAACACTTGTTTATAGCAATCTAATATTATAAATATTGTCCAGTGAAGTGCTTGACAACAAACATCACAGGTGTAATTTTCTTAGATATCTCAAAGACTGAAAAGTGAGGTATAGGCGTCTGCTAAACACTACTGCTACGACCTTTCTATTGGCGTCTTCTCAATGAACAGGTTCTCCATATGGAAAAGGTCCATGAAGCTCATTGTTAATAGCCAGAGCCGCAAAGCTGATGAGATCAATGCGGCCGTTCCTCAAGGCTCTATCTCCCCGGTCCTACTCTTTATCTGCTTTAAACTAACTATCTGGTAAAGAACATCCTTAGATCATCAATCAATAAACATGCAGAAAACACAAAAGATTATGGCTGCTCCTTGAAAAAGATAGATGAAAAGAGGCTGGTAGCTGGTCTCTCCTCTGTGTTTGCTCGCACAAATCAGTGGGGGAGGAACTGGGTTGTAACTTTCAATAGCTTTAAAAACAAGCCAGTAATGATTCATCATCATAGAAATGACCCTGAATTTTCTCAAGTTATGACAAGAGGCTAGTTGCCGGTCTCTCCCTTCACTTTGCTCACAAAACTCAATCAATGAAGAATTGGCTTTTAATAAACAATAACTTTAACTGCAAACTATTAGGTTGGTGCAAAAATAATGACGTAATAATTTCGTTTTTTGACGTATTTTTAACGTCAAAAAACGACATTATTACGTCATTATTTTTGCACCAACCTAATAGTAACCTTTTATTAGAATAGTAATATTTGATTATAATAAAGCTATACCTGTGTTTTCTCCAGTCACGTTGACAAGTGGCTGGTAGTTGGTCTCTCCTCTGATTTTGGTCGCATAATTCAATTAGGGGAGGAACTGGTTTGTAACTTTCAATACCTTTAAAAGCAAGTTTGTAATGCTCCATCATCATGGAGCATATCCTGTTTATTTTTTCTCGTCATGATAGATTCTTGTAATCTCAGTTGACTCCTGGCATTGAACAACTATTGGGATTTAAACTCATTCCAGACTTTATGTACGATTTACCGCTGTAAGATGTTTCAAGAATAGTCGTTTTTTTCTATCACCGCAGAAAGTAACCGTTTCCTTCTGCCATTCTTTGTTATGAAAGCCGAATCTCATCAAAAACAGAATAGCGTCGGCACCTCAGGAGTGCAGCTTCGCAAAGTTCGCTTTGCAACTTCAAAACGCGTTCGGAAGTCTTTACACAGCCCTGTGGGAGATGAAGTGTTTTCCACCATTCATTCCTTTCCAAAAAGACATGACATTGCCAGCCACTCGATAATCTTTCTCTATTTTCATGGTAGATATTCTAGCGAACTTCATTCTTCGCTCCCACCAATCCACAAAGATAGATGCATCTGTAAATTTCTAGGATTGAAAGCTTTTACTTCGCACAACATATACTCGCTTAACTGCTTTTGCTCGACTTTATATGGCTGAGGAACGGATCTCCCCCATAAACGAATGGTGGCTTAGGCACTCAATATTTTCATGATAAATCTTCAGACGAGCTACATTGCTTGGTTTCAGCATTCTACACCTTCACAGCTAGGACCCATCAGGCCACGTTCATTGAGTCAAATCATCTGCACCACTTTCATATTCTACTGGAGATTTCACAAACCAGCTTCCACGCCAGAACTGTTACATTTTGGAAAAGACTACTGAGAGGATGATTCCACATTAGCTACAATCCTAACCATTTCAAGTCCCATGTCAACCGTTATCTATCCTACATATCCTCATAATATGCACGCCCTTAAAACAACCGCTTTAAATAACACTCTGCCTTGAGATGCCCTTGGGCCTTGTATTTGTTCTAAAAAACCTAAAGAACATAGCTACATCTGTAAATTCTTATGAGGAAAATCTTTTACTTTCCACAACAAATATTTATTTTGCAACATACTATATGTGTTACTGATCTCACAAAGACACACGTCTCAATATTGAAGATTTTATAATACAAGAATCTTCGCAGTATTTAGTATTGTTGAAGCTACCCCTAACATTTTTGTCGAGGTTTACAAGATCTATCTTTCGTCCAATTTCGCAAATCAATCGATGAAATTCCATACTAAAAAATACTTTGAAAAAACCCTACATCACTGTTTCTACTCACGCTAGTAAAACTAACTGTACTTTGTACCCCCTTAAATGTTGGCACTTCTCCCCAACTTTTGTTTTGATCGGTCAATGTCTTACTATTTTAGAGGGTGTGACGGTCAGACCTCACGTTGATCTGTCTTCAAGCAGCATTCATATATGTGTATGTGCAACTTAATTCTAATTTTTCTATGTGGGGTTTGGATGCATATTCGTGTGTGTGTGGGGTGTTACACGCATGTTCGCCCTATAGAAATTTTTATCCACATAGATGTTTGCATGTTGATTTAAACCTACTTAAAGAATCTAGAATATGTCTGGCTGTTACCACAAACCGTATAACTTAAATTCTTTCCCACTCACTCAAAACGTTCCCAGATCAAGAGGCAAATAAACACAAATAAGATGGCTACTAGACACACACACACACACACACACACACACATATATATATATATATATATATATATATATATATATATACAAATAAAAATATACGTTATCATCTGAATTCCACTTAGAGAAATTAGGTGTACATACACACAGGAATTATACACACGAACGCTGAATAGCAAGACTGGTGCAGGTGATGTCCACTTAATCAATAAAAATCAAATAACAGAAATATTAAAAATAGCAGAATTTTACTTTACTTTTCCATATTGGATTCTCTAATAAAGCTTTAATAAAATTAAAACATTTTAGATTTAGAAACCTTTCCCATTTGTTTCTTATCCTATCACATTTACTAGTACCTCGGATTCTCATTCAATTTTATTTGCATTAGATAAGAGTAATTTCAGATCCAAATTCACCTAATAACTACGTGTGCAGATAAGGTCTTTCTTCGACAAAAGAAGTTCAGCTTTCTTTTCTTGGTGCTGAGGATGTTCCTTTTGTTGCCATACGATTTTGTAAATATTCCATCAAAGGGAGAAATAATTATAGACAAAAAGAAGCCATTACTGCAGGGGGGAGACGATATGGAAGCAATATTGCAACGTGAAGGGAATATGAAAACCACATTGAAATCAATATAAATCTTATATTGGAGAAGAAGGCAAAACGAAAATAAATTTCTATGTAGAGTTAATATGAAAATTGCAATATTAAAGCGGAAGACGTTGTGAAGTTTATATAGCTGCCCGAAAGCTGTATCAAGGCCACATTGCAGCGTGTTTTTACAAAGATGTTCACTCTGTAAAAGGCCCAAGAGTCACTCAAGGTAGAGGCTTTCAAATTAAAATTGCTAACATATACTTTTTTTTACAATTCTCCCCAAGCAAGGCGTTAATGACACTTAGACAGAAGGGCCACTGGGAGAGAAAGAGATTTTAGGAACTGGAAACCCGATCCTAAACAGGATACAATAGATTTACTTCTACTCCTGTTCAAGAGACCGGAGTGAAGTGTGGAGCGTATGACTGTAACTCTCTCTGCTCCTATTCATTCAATGAAGATGCTTTACAATTACATTATTGTTATTTGACAATAATATTAAATAATTATATTCTACTACATAAATACTTTTAATCTAAAAAAAGTATTATCTAAATTCCCTGCAAGACTATTATTATTATTATTATTATTATTATTATTATTATTATTATTATTATTATTATCATTATTATTATTATTTCCTTTGATTTCCGGTGTATTCTCATTTCTTTTCAGGTCAAAGGTAGCATCTTTTAACATTTTCCACTAAGAATTTTTTTAAAAAGAAGATCACGCATATTTTACCTAGATAAAACTCATAGTACTGTGTGATCTGTACTTGTGAGTACATTTTTATTTCTTTCTTTAATGCATCGTATACCAGGGATATCTTCAATGAGTCTATCGGAGCATTTTCCAATAAAACCAAGGGCTCCAACTACAACTGGAATTGTCTTCATGTGCCATATTTTCTTTAATTTCGATTTCGAAGTTCTAGTACGTTGATAGTTGTTTTTTTTTTGCAGGAACAAGCCATCTCAATAAAAAGGTATATATTATTATTATTATTATTATTATTATTATTATTATTATTATTATTATTATATTTCGATGCTCAGCTATGTTCATACGACTTGCAAATTATGCGGGAAGACCTAAGGCATGTACTGGTGTATTGTCATGGCTACATTTCATGATTTGTTTTTCTAACTCCCATAACATCACTAGCGTTACATCGGCACAGTTCTTCTTAGTATATGTGGGTTGTACTTAGCAAAACATTTTTTTTAAATTTCTCTTAAGCAGGGATTTTTTTTATCGTGTTGTGTTCCTTTTTATCTTTCCAGCTATGTCTGGTACTATTCTTATTTTCAATTTCCACATTTTTGTCTATTTCCATTTTCAGATCATTATACTGCGTTAATTTCTCAAATTCTTTGGTTGCAATCTTACAGTCCTCTGAGAAAGCCATATCAAATAGTAGACATTTTTTTTTTCTTTTCGGTTTTTGACAATTATATCGAACTTCAATCTTCCTATCTGTAAAGATTGTATAATCCCATAGAATTCTGATGTCTTCTGTTTCTCTAACAATTGCTGGGTGATGTCCATACCAGTGTTTATTAAATTATTTCCTAAAATTTTAAGATTTTTATATTCATTTGGCGCAAGTACAGTACAACTTGAAACTATTTGGTCTGTGATTTCCTCACTATTATCACAGAGCATGCATTATTATTATTATTATTATTATTATTATTATTATTATTATATAATGAAAAATATATGTCCTTGTTTTTTTTAGGTCAAACAAGCAAAATAATCACACTATTACTACTTACCATTTTTATAAAATTTAATATTCTATTACGTATTAATTATCCCTTAAATTATTTCACGTAAAGAAATACGTTTTATCCTTCTTGCCATTTAGTTTGATAAGATCTTGGGGCAGTCTGTTTCAGAGTGAGATTAAATTAGCCAAAAGCGGGACACAAGCCAATATATATTAAATTGCCTTGAAGCATTTTATTCGATCTCCAACCCATGAACGTGACCTGAGACAATCAAATAATCTTTTGCGCATTTTCACTGCGTGTCTAATGCCCTATCGTTCGATCACTTTTGCTCGAAGATAGAATTAAATCTAAAGTTGAAGCTCTTAGAAATGTTGAAGATTTAAACAGTTCTTAAATATATTTTTGGACGCCTTCAAGACGGAAAAAGTTGTGCTGCAATGGAATTTAAAAATGATATATATAAAAAAAAAAAAATACGCTCCCATTGGAAGAGGGAAACGTTATTAGTAGCTGGAATCTGAGCCGGAAACCAGGAAAAAATTAGCTTAGGGGATAATGGCGGATAAGAGTCAGTAACATGACGTTCCAAAAGAAATGGGATATTCATCGAAAATACGCCTGGATGTAGACACGGGTTCCCATTGACACGGAAACTAATGTTCCTAAAATCTTAAATATTATGCAAAAAAAAAAAAAAAAATCCCTAATAGAGACAGCTAGGCATAGATGGAATTGATAAAGACTGAATACGCATTGTAAAATAAAATGTTAAGAGAATACGAAACAGACAGAAGATAAACGAATTCTTAATATATGGCAGGATATAAATGAATATTCCTGTTCAAAAATGTGCTACACAATACCGTTCTCTGTATTTACTCGCTTGCTAAGACATTTGAAAGTCTTACGTACAGTAATTTGTTATTTCAGATAACATAAAAAACATAAAAGGACTGCTAGTAGATTTTGTGATTTACGCATGTAAACTAATAAAGGCTGTCCAGTTAAAAAAAAAAAAAAAAACAAACAAAAAAACAAAAAAAAAAAAACAAACAAAAAAAAAAAAAAATCCGGCAAATTTTTTTATCACAGTTTTATCTTTAAGGAATAATTGATCTTGAATAACCTTGAATAAAATTCTTGAATATTCATGACCTTGAATAATCTACCGACTCTCGCGTAAATACGTAATTCTTATTGATTCTCTCATGATTGATTAATTGCAGCTTGATCTTCTGACTCGTCATTTAAAGGTTATTTGCAGATAACCTTCGCCTTTCCATTCTTGTATACCTAAACAAATTGATATTGAGCGTCAAGTTATCGTACTTTTCAAAGATGGAACATACGATGTGGGGATTGATGAAATGTGCAGAAATTCTTACTGAAGTTTTCAGATACGTCTTCACCAGTTTTCCACGGTTGTCTCACGTCTTTCTGAATTTAATGCTTCTTTTACTGGGTGCCGTGTATAATAAACGGTGGACATTCACACAAGAGAACACGCGCAACTCTCTCTCTCTCTCTCTGCCTCTCTCTCTCTCTCTCTTTATATCAAACACACGCACACACATGGATAGATGAATGCGTGAACAGAAGATAAGTTGCGCT
Organism: Acanthosepion lycidas; assembly: GCA_963932145.1. Taxonomy (NCBI): domain Eukaryota; kingdom Metazoa; phylum Mollusca; class Cephalopoda; order Sepiida; family Sepiidae; genus Acanthosepion; species Acanthosepion lycidas. The sequence goes on along the minus strand of OZ010601.1, from coordinate 37,907,869 downwards.
ATGTGCAGTTTCACCCAACACCGCAGATTGCTACAAAACATTAACCTACAATCTTGAGTTATATTTATAAATTGCCTCGTAAGAGCGAGACTTTCAATATAGATTTCTTGGCTGACACTAAATTCATTAGGAAATACCTAAACTTTCTCAGATTAATGGCTAATGATTCCTTTCAACGAATGAAAAATGTAAGTCTTACCGATGACTATTCTCTGTACGCGAGCATCACTCTTACAATGATGCCTTGCGATGGTCATGCTCGATAAAAGTTGGTGGCCATCATGTACGCTTACACTTAGTAAGTATTTTTTTTTTCATTTTTAAAAAAATATTTTGATATTTATTTGTTATATTCATATTTGTTCAAGTCCGTTTATATTCATGTGTTTAATACTTTACTTCGATTGTTTAGCAAATTTGAATGTCGAAGGTGCTCAAAATATTTTCCTTCAATATTGCAACATTCCTTTAACCTATCCAGAAGCTGTGACAGACAGCACGACAAAAATCCTGATCTGCGTCAATTTCAATAAATACTTCTTTTAATTCGTCCACTATGTAAGGATTTATCTCAAACCTTTTTCTTTATTACAGCCCCCGAAAAGAAACCCATTGGTGAGAGGTTAGGTGAACGTGGTCGCAATTCGATGCTGACCCTTCTTCCGAACCAACGGCGCGGAAAGGTAGTCACTTACTTCCAAAGCATAATAAGGTGCTCCATTTTGCTGAAAGAATAGTTCGTCCAATTTAGGTAAGTGTGCTCTGGTTCTAAGCTGTAGAATTTAAAACAACTATAAGACTAATTTTTACCTAAACTCTATATACTGCCGCCTATGAATAATTGGATCCTACAAAATATTCAGAAACACTTCCGTAATAATTCAATTTTTTATTCCTACTTTCTAGATTAATACCTAATGTAGTCATAGAAACCAATAATAGATAGTCACTGTTCACATTTTCTTTAAACGCTCTATCTTCAGCTCTTTCCTCAAAGATTTAGTATTTTTTTATCAATATAAATTGATTTATAACAGCAAAATTTTCCGAATTGTGTTACAGTATAATTGTCAATCCCCAAAAAGTTTAATATCTTAAAAAACCACTAAATTAATTTTCTTTTTTCCAGGTTTTCAGATAAGAAATTTAACCATCTTGATACCATATTTTGTAAGAATTAGTGAAAAACACTGAATTATTAAGCTAGAAATAGAACAGGTTAAAATCGTTTTGTGGCAACTCCACTGCCTTAACTGAGAAATGGTGAGAGGCAAAACCTCAATCAGGCCTTCAGCAATTGTACTAGTATTCATACTCTGGCTTCCAGTTTCAATGTCTATTCAAGAACCAGCGCGAGAATGGTCAATAAGTTTTAAAATGAGAGAAAAGTAGAGAAGAAAACTGGATCAAGAGGTCACAGCAGGAAGAGAAATCATCATTTCAACTTAAAGCTAAATAGATCAATTAGAAAAGATCCAACTCAATGCATACGACGTTTGGTCCGTGAGAGGATTTTCAGCGATGACAGTCCAAAGAACAGTGAAAAAATAATTGAAAAAGAAATCATGTGTGAAACGTGCGAGGTATCTTGTTATTCCAGGAGAGAAATTAGGTTAGAGAGGGAGGAGATCATCTTGAATAAGTTGGAAATGAACCTAAAATTTTACATATATATATATATATATATATATATATATATATATATATATATATATATATATATATATATATAATGTAATGAAAAACAAACCACTTTAATGTACCATTACGATAATTTATTTCACCTAAATCCTTTTTTTAAGGATTCAGGATCATCAGGTAAATCTTCCAACAACGAATTGAGAAAAAAAAAAAAATTATATATATATATATATATATATATGAATTTTATTTCAATCATGAGCAACTGATACTTAGTTATGATTAATTAATGATGTCATTTTCGTTTATGATCGATTATATCACGATACGCCCGTTAAGTTTGGAGAGTAATTTTTACATTCTTATTGCTCAAAGAAGAGACCAATAAGAATTCCAGTAAGATATCTTTAGTCATTTCTAAGACACAACATTTCAGAACTTAATGTAACAATTAGACAACTTTGCCGTTACACGATCTGTACAATTTTGTTGTTACACCCGTTATACACACACACACACACACACATATATATATATATATATATATATATATATATATATATATATATATCTTAAGTTAATGTAGGTTTTGGTAATCCGTATGGATAATTCCAAAGATGATGTGATCCAGAGAGATCAATGTAATATCAGAGCAAACATTAATTAAATAATTAAGAAAGAGACAGCCTTAAGGTCACATGAATATAATTTATTTTTCCAGATAATATATATTTCTTGGTTCATCAGGTCACATCTCTCGTTACAAAAGGTTTCTTTCAATTTTCATACAGGTTTTTGACGGATAGTTTTAGAATAATATAAGGCGACAGAGTTGGGGGCACGACTATGCAAAGGTCTATCTTGGAAATGCAAATTAGTATTATAATCGATCTTTAATGATTTAATTAATTAGTGTGCTCCGTTATGAGGCCAGACAATTTGATTTCTTAAATAATTTCGTAACGGGAAGAGAAAAAAGTTTGTCTGGTTATCGCAGAGAGTCCGAAACTCGCTGTAACAAACTCACATCAAACCAACTAAATATGTTACCTCTATCACTGATATTGAGCGCTTACCAATAAAAACCGCGCATACATAACATATAATATATATAAAACTTTATATATATATATATATATATATATATATATATATATGTGTGTGTGTGTATATATATATATATATATATATATATATATATATATATATATATATGAAGAAAAATATATGAAAAAAACCAACAAAAATCCTAATATGCAATTATGCTGTTTTAATGTTAATATAATGTCAACGTCGGACGTTTCGATCTAGTAGACCATCTTCAGGACATATTCATAAAAAAATAATTAACATTGGACTATATTTAATTCAACATGAAAAGACGATGGACATAATTCATGTTGAATTAAATATAGTCTAATGTTAATTATATTTTATGAATATGTCCTGAAGATGGTCTACTAGACCGAAACGCCAGACCTTGACATTATATTAACATTAAAACAGCATAATTGCATATTAAGATTTTTGTTTCTTTTTCTGTATATTTTTCTTCATACTGTCGGATCTATATCCATATATTTGCTTATATATATATATATATATATATATATATATATATATATATATATATATATGTAATATAATAATATTGTTAATCAGTGTGGATATTAGAGAGAGCTCTGTCAGAAACAGAACAATAATGTTATTATAAAAGCACGAAATCAAATAAATATAATCCCATACCTTTTTAAGGGTTCGTGTTTTTATAATATGTGTGTGTATGTGTATGTGTGAGTATGTTATCTTGTGTGTGAATGTTCTTTCAAATGTAAAAACATCCAAAGCATATGTCTAGAATATATACAACTGCATACATACTACATAGACATGACAGTTGAATTATTTTAAGTAACATAGAAAAGACGGAATGAAACATCTAAAAAAACGTAGGTAGAAAGTGTTCTTTTTTACTAGTGTTCTTTGGATATATTCCATTATAATGTTGTCGTATCAGGATCATTGAATGAACTTCCTTTGTGTCGGGAAGAAACAATCAAAATCAAAAAAGTTAAAAAACAAAACACAGTTATCATTGGAAACGATGAAACGAGTCTTCTCAAGCAAAATGTTTTTAGAGGCTTCCTTTCTGCTTCCCCGAATAAATACACTTCATCGGAACAGAATCATATTTTCCATAGACTGGTTTAATCACAGGAAAACAAAGTCGGCTTGTTAATGCGTGGAATAACAAAAATGTAGGTTAAACTGATTACAACTTAATAGTGACTATGGTATGCAGCTTGGTTTGTTGAGAGGACTTGCCCCAAATTAATCGTAGAGCAAGCCATTAAATTAACACCAAAATGTACAAATACCAGATATAAAAATTAATTTCGTTTAAAAAGATTTAGTGGATTGTGTTGCGTAATTTAATTACTGAGTAGTTAACAACGACAATAAATGAAGAAAACATTTTTTCTTTATCTTAGCATAATAATTATCTAAATATGTTAACATTTTTGTTGCGATGACATCCATTTGATTTATGATTACAGTAGGGCGCCCAAATATCAAGAACGATGATGTAGAGAGAACGTTTGAAGTATTTGACAACAAAGGAGATTTTGAAAGCCAGAGAGACAGACGGAATCTTCAAGTAGCAAACCTAACGAGCTTGTAAAATGGATGAGTGATTTTTGAAACGAAAAATTTGCTTATGACATCAAGTTGTGGACAACAAAGATGGTCCATTAAAATGACATGATTGTAAGTTTGTCTTTGTTAAAAATAATATAAACAATAATTAACCATCAAGAAATAAACTGTTTAACGTTCAAAATAAAACACTAACTTTATTTCGCAAACAAAAAATTCCGGTAAATCCTCGTTGAAAACACAAATATACTTAAACATGAAAACAATAAACAAATACTAAAAATTATTGAAGCTATATACATAAAACAGTTGTAACCAAAACTGAACAAATCAAATATCAATATTGCAGAATGCCTATGTAGCTTTGGATGTTTTCTCTGTACGTAAATTCTTCTACCTACTTGAATAAAAGTTTAATCGTTGTACTTTGTTAGTCGTTTTTAATGAAGCCAGTATAAAAGTAGTGTCACTACCAAAATAACCAAATAATATATATATATATATATATATATATATATATATATATATACTCGACCTACGAGAGCCAAGCAGATGAGTTCCTAGTAACTGCCAGTCCGACACCAGCGCATGAAATTTCATTATAGTGGTGAAGGTTTTCTACAGAACCAAGCACACTTTTTGAGGGGCCGAATAAAGAGACCTGGTGCACTACGTGCTACAAGATCCCAATTTTCCACAGGTTTAGAATTCAGAGTTTTCCTTTCTTTGACAAGTTGGCATCCAAGGGTATAGATTCCAGTCTCTCCGGCAATTTACCAATAGCTGGAGGGAGAAGAAAATGATTCTTTCTCAAGCTCTCCGATTCCTCAATCAAAGTAGCTATCTATTACTGCACCACGCCACACACACACACACATATATATATATTGATGCATGTTTCATTAAATAATATAGACAAGTTTTGTCTATTTATTTTATGTAAATTCTTTTCATATTCTCTGATAGGCTTAATAACATTATCATTAAAAGAAGAAAGAAAATCACAATTTTTAATTATATCTAAGCTTTCGGCTTACATAAGCCATTATCAAAGATGACAATTACATTACAATATATTAAACAATACACGGACAAAACAATAATGATAGTCTGTTTATCTTTACATGGTAGATATCCAAGCAACGAAAAACTCGTGCATACTAGACACTGGAAGCGAAAAGCGCACCGCAGCTCATGACGTCCCGAATCTCCACGCGAGTGTGAAAACGAGAAGTATTAAATATGTGAAGCCGTTGGTATAAACCAATATCTTCTGTTATAAATTATAGGCATTTAAAATATTTGTGGAGATTTCATACCTTATTTTGTTCAGGTTGGCTTACAACTGTATATGTATATAGCTTCAAGAAGTTTTTGTCTTTGTTTATTGTTTTCATGTTTAAGTATAGTTGTGTTTTCAATAAGGATTTTCCAGAATTGTGTATGTGGCCAGGCATGTTGTTTTAAATGCCTAAAAATGTTAGAATTATCATTCAAATTTAGTGTCAAGCGTCGTGAAAGTGAGTTTGTGGTGTGACCAACATATATATTATTTAATCCATTGGAGATACAATCTGCCAAAGGGCACTTGAATTTGTAAACTATGTTGAGTTTTTTTTCACAAATTGCTAACCGGGGGAGAAGAATCAATGCTAATAATCGAGTTGAATATACTAGATTTAGTGTAGTATATGATTAACTTAATTATTTCGTAAGGAACTGTTGTAGATATATTAGTATTTACTATTTTTTTAGTATATTTTCAACTTGTTTATAATTAGTATGCATTTGATTACGATATAGGAGAGTAATATATTTGTGATTAGTTGAAGCAGTATTATGTTCTATTTACTTAGTATTGAGACTTCTAAGAAAGCATCTTATTTGTTCATCTACTGTATAGTTTGGAAAGCTATTATTAATAAGCGTTTGTTTTATATTCACTGTAAAAAATCTGTATATATATATATATATATATATATATATATATAAGTCATGAAAAACTTGGTAATCCGTATGGGTAGTCCCAAGGAGGATGAAGTCCTGAGAGCTCAATGTAAATCCAGAGCTAATATTTTGGAAGTGCTATCTGATGATCCGGCGTCTTTTAAAAGGGCTCTGATGAAATAAATTATTATAATGGAACCTTAAAGTGGTCTGATTTTCTTTAATATATATATATATATATATATATATATATATATATATATATATATATATATATATATATCGGTGTTAAGAAAATAGTGTTCGATGTAATATAACAGAGCTATTAAGTATATACTTATAAATATAATTTTTTTTTTTTTTTACCTCACGGATAGCACGACTCAGAGTTTCATGCAAAACCCAGTCATCAGTTGCTGAGTAGAGACTGACCGTTATATAATTTAAATTCTGATAAAATATTTGCCTGTTGCAGACCATAATATTAGACGGGGATTCAGTCAGTTATGTGCCATACATGATACACGCTTAGGTGATCATGTATCTTTCGATACATAGAGGTAGATTTTTTACCGCAGTATGTTGCAATTTCTCTCTGCGATAAACCAAGGCCATAGAACCCGGTCTTTCCTGCTATTTACCCATAGTTGGGGGAGAAGAAGAGGATTCATACCTTTCCCAAGGGTATTGGCATGTACGTGAATCTAATGGATTCGACTGTAATTCGAGCTCGACTCTCCGATTCCTAAATGCGAGTCATTACCCTACCGTCCCTCTGTGGATTACTGGTTTAAAAAATTGTATTTAAAATAAACGCTGCTTGTATTTTATATTTAAAATAAACGGGGATTAATGTTTTTAAATACTAAATTTAAAAAAAAATAAATTAATCGTGCTACCGGTGGGAAAGAAAATGTGTGTGTGCGTATATATATATATATATATATATATATATATATATATATATATATTAACTGATTTAAAATATATTTTTTCGCTACACGGTTCTAACCATGTTTCAATAATGGAAGCTAAAACATTCGAATTTAATTTTGTAATTAAATTAAAGACATTCGTTCCATTTCAACTCCAAAATTCGCTTGAGAATGAAATGGAACTAATGTCTTTAATTTAATTACAAAATTAAATTCGAAGCTTTTAGTTTCCATTTTTGAAACATGGTTAGAACTGCGTAGCGAAAAAACATATTTTAAATCAGTTAATTTATAATATTAATGCTCTGTAAATTTCCATTGAGCACTATTTTTTAGAAAGAAAAATATCTATAAGAACACTGTATTATATATCTTACTGTTCTTTCTTTCTCTCTCTCTCTCTATATATATATATGTGTGTGTGTGTGTATACACGTTTACATATATATATATATATATATATATATATATATATATATATATATATATATATATATGTATGTATGTATGTATGTATGTATATATGCACGTTTGTAGTACATAATTAAATGTTTTGTAGGGTCGGGTCTGAGACGATTAGATTAGACAAAATATGATTGGACGGAAATTTAATACATTGTTTCATTTACCACCTGGCCCCAGGTAAAAACAGACAATTTCCTTTCTTCCAGTGACAGATGACCTGATCATAAAACCTCGATACTCTCTGTATAATCTAAATTCAGAAGGACTTTTTCCAACTATTCATTTTAATGCTATAGTTTTCTCCAAAACGTTTTTGAATTTTAATAAACTTTTTGGGACCTAGCATGAATTGATAATATGTCAAACAGAGAAACAAGAACAGGCATAAGCAAACAACCATCTTGGAATGCGCAAGTCGATTTAATCATAAGCCATTTTTATTACTCTGAGCTGCTATTTACTATTAAATAAATCATTGTACAACTCAGCAAATAACATATAGAAAGAAAAAAAATGTTCGGGAAACTTGACGACAAAACATGTGGTTACCACCAGCTGTTGGTTTTTGAGTTATTAATGGACTTTGTTATTTTTTTTATCTTTTTCTTTTTTTAATTTAGTCACTCGGCCGTCCGTTATTGCTCTACGTTGAGCACAATTTAATTTCCTGGCGTTTTCAGACTTCTATTTGGCCTTGAATAGAATCCCTCCTCTAACAGAAGATGCGCTAACATGAGTCAATTTCAAATGAATACGCTTGAAAATCCCGTTCAGGGTTACAAATACTAGACTTTATTCTAAAGAGAACAAGTAACATTTCTTTTAATGTAATATTATTCAGGAAACAAAAGTGATCTAAGTGTTAAACCAAGCAATCTTGATCGATTCAAATGTTGAAGTGAAAGAAATATTTTCTTTTTAATACACAAAGTTTAGGTCAACCGATCAATATTTACTTTTTTTTCCTTTTTAACAATTTATCATACTTATAATTCAAGATGTGTCAAATTCTTAAATTCATTTGAATAAAATTTGAATTTTGAAAAAAGCACAAATTAGCACAATTCTGAATTAATCATGTAGTTTTCTGCAACGATCGAAGAATAGGAACAAGAATATTTTTTCCTTTTTTTTGAAAGTCTTTGGTGAGCGAACTATCTCCACTACCCCCATATCAAAGGAGACAAAGGGAATGATGTAAAATAACTTAGTATGAAATATAATGCCTGTCAATAGGTGAAACAACAATTCGGAATAAACACGTAGCTAACTGAAGGTGTTTTCTCAATAAACTCACATTGGAGATGGCAACAAGAAAATACTACTATTTCTCACAAGGAAAAAATGTTTATACTACTGTTAACGGAAGAAAAGCCGTAAGAGCCACTGCATATAGAACGATATTGAATGAGATTCTCATATGTGTGCAAAGGGAGGAAGATACAGATTATGAGGAAATGTTGTTATATGACGTTTGAACCTAGTCTGAAGCAGTTAAGATTATAGTGTTCGGGGAAGCATTATATCGAGTCTTGTTTCCACAATTTAACAGGTCTTTGGAAGGATCTTTCAGAGTGGAACTTCCTCTTTACTAATGGGATATAAGGGAATGGCCATGATCTCGGTCCTGTGTACATGGCATGATGGGTCATAGATGCAAAGACCTGAATTCGTGGAAATATAAAATGTAGTTGGTTTGAATATTTATCAGGGAAACAGCGATAAACTATGTCAGCTTTTTTTGGTTTATTTTGATTTACGGCATATGTTCTTCGATGGGTTGCCGATAAGAAATTTAGGATAGGTTCGTAAGAATAGAATATGCATTCTTTGTAAGAAATCAGTTTGTAGATCAGGTTTCGTTGACTTATTTTTGCATAGGTTTTTGTCGAGAATCAAATCTATTGCTGGTTTTTTTTTGTTTTTTTTTCCAAAAATGTTTTGCTGTTAATAATTTTTTTTTAAAAAAAGGAATAGGCGATAATAATTTTTTTAAAAACATGTTTTGCTAGTAATATCTTTTTAAAAAAGTCTATTGCTGTTATTTTTAAAAATGTATTGCTGACATTTTCTTTTCATTTTTTCTTTTATTGAAAATATATTGCTTGTAATATTTTCCTAGTTTTTTATTCCAAAAATGAATTGCTGTTAAATTTATTATAAAATTTCTTTTTATACATTCAAAGTGTTTTGACTCCAACTTGGAGTGTTAAATATTCCCCCATAGCTGAAACCGCAACAAATATTACCACCTCGGGTCAAGGTGTATCTAGGAAAAATAGCAATTAAGAGGTGGTTCCACGCTCCTCAAAACCTACTGATCAGAGGCCTTACTGCGAGGTTAGCGAGGTTTTGTCGCTGAGGAAAAGGTTGGAGATAAAACAGAGCCGGGTAAATGCTTTTGAAGTCTGTAAAGTCTGGAATGTGAGGATTGGACAGGTCATGTAATCCACTTTTAGTCTGATCAGGCTTTTGAGAAAAATTTTTCCCATCCTTTTTAACGATGGATCTTATATATGAGTTTCACATGAGATCTAGAGCAATCGCCACAGACGTTGAAAGAAAGAAGCCTCAACAAGCGTCTAACATGTTCAGAAAATTTATAGTATTTTGATGACCTGTTAGTAAATGCGTTTTAGAGGGGGTAGTCATTTTTTCCCTCATTGATCTGTTAGAGCAATTCATGAGATCAGCTGCCAGGCTAAGATCATAAACCTTTGTATCTTCCACACACAAACACACACACACACATATATATATATATATACACGGTTTTGAAAATGACTGAATATATTAATAAAAACAAACAAATCGTTATCTATATGGCCGTAGTGTTGTGTATAAAACCTAAAAGATTATAGTCACGTCACCCACCCATGAAACACGGAGAATGAAGGAAGTTCTTCTGCCTACACAAAGTCGGTCGATGAAACTTTATGTAAAAAGCTTCTAAAACCGTACATGTTTGACCGAGCGAGCCCTGTACAGCATCCTGAAAGTTCCGTCAACATATTTGGAACCTCAGTCCGAGTTGTCAATCAAATGATGTCCAATCGCTGACTTACAAACTAAGTCAAGCGATTACTCATATTAACTCTCTCCTGTCTTATGTAAACAGGCATATGTTAGCCAATCCGAGTCCCCAACTGCAAGTTGGTTCGCCCCACATAGTCAGCCTCACGCCGAACATTTAAACTGATAAATCACGAAAATAATTTTTGAAAAGCCATACTTAGTAAATGATGGGAAGACTGGCATAGTATTAAATACAACATGCAGCTTGACAGAAGAAAAAGAAAATGTTTGATATATATATATATATATATATATATATATATATATATATATATATATATATATGTATGTATGTCAATTCATCCTAAGCAAGGCAACATTCCCACTAAGAGACAAGTGTCTACTGGCAGTGAAAGACAATTAAAAGTTTTTAAAAGGAACCGGAAACACTATCCTAAGCAGGTATCAAAAGATAAAAATCTACTCCTGTTCAAAAGACCGAAAGGAGTGTGAACCGGATTATAAGTATACCAATCTACTCCAATTAAGGAAAGAAAAATAATCAGTCAATAAAATTTCAGAGTTCAGACGGAGACATTAGAAGTATAGAGTCGGAGTAGACTTTTAGAAGAAACCGGAAATGAAATGCTAAAGAGGCAACAAGGGATAAACCTCCACGGCAAAAACGTTTTAAATATGACAATGAAGATGAGGATAACAGTCTGAATAATTCCAATAGTGTAAGTAATCATAATACCTCATCTCAGAGACATAGACAGATACTTAAAATGAAAAAAATACTCATTTTAAAAGATTTTTAATTTATTTAAATTAAAATATCCTCAAAACTTTGTGAATTAAAGAAATGAATTTTATTCCTCCGAAATTCCAAAGAGTCAGAGTTGATGTGAGAGGTTTCCTGACGTGTGTTTTGAAGTTCCACGGAGTTTGTGATTTGAAGAACTCAGTTTTCGGACCGAATTGAAATTTCGACCGACATTCGACTTTCAGCCCCAATCCGACTTTCGACCATAATTGCACTTATAGCCTGAATCAGACTTAAAGTGAGGTTTTCATGTTCTATAGAATGAACTGATTAATTCAAGTTTATTTCTTCAAACTTATCATTGTTGTTTTCTAAGCGGAAACCAGTTCCTTCATTTTTTGACCGGGGGTCCAATTAACCCTACGCAGAAGCGAACTTAAAAGTCTCCACGTAGACCGGCTTTTCAGCTAGTATTAGATAAAGGAAATATGTTTGGTAAATTTTAAACAGATTTTTTTCAAGTAAAAAGATGCTATTCAAAATCGCCATAATAGTAGTAATTTACGTGCACGTATCAGAAAAGAAAGAAGAAGAAATATGTTATAACACCTCAAGCAATGTCACATAAGAGTGAAAACCGCAAGGAATTGTTAAAAGCATGGGGGACCTAAATACAAAAGTAGAAAAATGAACGAGTTAGTCAAATAGTCCTCACGTAGAGACTATGATAGCCTAATGAATAGGTAGAAAAACTGTTACTTGATGCACAATGAATGGCAAAGCAATTGCAATAACTTGTTTTAAGAACACCTAAGACGTAGACGTAGAAAATATCAAGAAAAATATAAAAAAAAAACTAGCTAGAATGAGTAATTGTGATTAAAATTTAAAAATGCAGTTCCACGTGCTAAAATATTCCCAGGATTTGACTGTGGGGAGGCCCACCTCTGCAGTTAAATAAAAAAGTAACAATAAATTTAGTTTAGAAAGGCCTAAATTAATATATAAACGGCAATAAAAAAAAACGAAAAAAAAAAAAAACAACTCCAAAACGACTAAATTTTCTAACTTAATTATTCAAACAGATTTAATGACAAGTATTAATTTTTCGGTTCTATCTTTTTTACAGTTTATCAACCGTCTTGAGGGATTTTTAAAAGCGAAATATTTTGGATTATAGAAGTTATCTTACAGTAACTTGTTTTCCCAATCGGTTCCATCTACGTACTGACCGAGGTAGACGCTGCTTTAATCCGGTGATTCAAGAAAAACTGGTGTGACGTAAACATACGTAGACCAAATATAAAAGTTATGAAGAGTTTATTAATTCAAAGTGGGTCACGTTAAAGGCAACAGTAGTGACATCGGGAAAAATGTCTCAAATAAACATAGAAATATAGAAGTTGACGAAAGATGAAATAATAAAAAATAACCATCAATTAGAACTAATATATGATAAAAATAAGAAGGTCACAGAATATATGTTAGGCAATGGCATTAGATATAAAAGTAAGATGAATGGCACAAAGATATGACTTCACAGACAGAAGTACTATAGAATAAAGACTAGTCGCCCCAGGACAGACTTCTTTATCCAAGCCATAACAAATTGTCTGGCATCTCAGTTTCGCTGTGGGTATTAATCTCGAGGCTCTGCAGAAAAACTTTGGACAGTATAACAAAGAAATTGTTGATCATAGTACCTAGGAACCTCACAGATAATGTTAACATGGTGTGCATCACAGTGTTGGTGTTTATGTGCATCACTGTGCAGAAACACCTGCTTTTTAGTTTGCCGATGTCCTTCACGTTGAGATTGTTTTGCAAACACAGCAATCGGACATGAATTAAAGACAGATGGAAGAGAAAAACCAGAAAAAAGTTTAATCTGTTTAGTAAAAAAAAGGGGGGGAATAGACGATCTTAGATCCATTATGAACTTTACGATCGTTTCCTTAGCAGCAAATATCTATATACAGTTTTATAATCATTTAATGGTAATAAAGCCGCTGAGATACAAGCGCTTCCTGAATGACAAAGGAGATGAGAAAAAGAAAATTTTACTCGAATTCAGGGTTTTTCTAGATAGAATGACAACGGAAACTCAGTCTGGTCTACTAAATAATCCCTAGACGAAGAGAGAAGACTTTGATTCAGATTTCCCAAGGTTATTTTGGTGTACATTAATGTAACAAAATCGACTTGAATTCGATATCAGCATTTCGATCACTCTTTCCGAACAGCCATCTCTTACACCACCCACACATCTGTTTAGTAAACTTACAAATATTTCGATACATATGAATTTAATAGTAACTACCCTTTTCCGTAACTCGTTAGGGCCGAGAGGGCTTCCGCATATAATGTAAGCTCTAATGTTGCTTCAACAAGGCTTGCGAGCCAAGTCTGTCTTATTTTTTACGAAGTTTGAATTCTGATTTTTCTTTTACCTGGACTATCAAAGCGAGATGGTGTTGTCTGTCCTACTATTTAACCTATAAATGAAGGGGGAAGAAAATGTTGATTCATGCCTTTCCGAAGTGAATTCGAGCGGAATTTGGATACTGCTGATTTAATTTTCTGGAAGAACCGTTCATTTATTCGTTAGTTATTTTATTAAACGTCCCCTTTCATTTTAACTATGTTTGTATCAACTGAAATAATACCCTTGTTAATTTTTAGGGGCCAAGGATATAGCGAAATACGAGTGACGATCAAAAAGTATCGAGACTAGTGCTATAAAAAATAACTACAATAAGTATCAACTCGGCATTTAATGTCCCTCGAAGTAATCACGTATGAACCCTTACACTTTATCCAGCGTCATTTCCATTGATGTAAGAATTCTTGGAACTCATTTTTTGTGGGAGTGGGGAGATAGCGAGCAGCTGCCGCGTAGCATTCTCTTGAATTTACTCGATGTCTTGAAATCTTGTTCATTTCAGGCAGGATTTTATTTTGGAAACAGGAAAAAGTTGCAAAAAGCAAGGCTGGGGAATAAGGTTGTTGTCGGACCTAGGGATTGTTGTGCTTGCCCTGAACCATCGTTACTGATGGAACCCACTGATGTTTGGGGACTACCACACTCTACACACTTTCCTTCCAAGCACAGCTATGAACAACGGATGTGAGCAAGAACATTTTTACTGTGCTTCTGTGAGAGAGTTCATGGTCAAGCGGCTTCTCTTTGCGTAGTTGAGCTCCGTTACCATAACATCAACTCCGATTGTCTTTGAATAGACCTCGAGTGTTTTCCCAAATATATACTAAGTATAAGAAGTTTTCAATGAAAATAAAGATTGGTGAGTTCAACATTTGCGTCATATATAGTTGTGAATATTCGATAGTTTCCTTAGATTTGAATATGAGACTTCAAGCAAAAGAGATGGTTCTACATGAGAACAACTAGTAAGTAATAACATTGGAAATGGACGAACACTTTTGCTTAAGAACAGCAAGCACCACTCGAAATTTGATATATCGAAGAAAGATAGTATGTAAAATTTGACATTCGGGACATATTGAAGGGATGCAGAGAGAAACAAGAAATAACTAATAATTAGAGAGAGTTATTATTCTTATAACCCAAAATATGTATCGGACATAAATAACCAACAAAAACGGTTGATAAACCATGAAATAAAAAACAAGACCCCACTCAATCAAAATATGCACACAATTTGACTGAGTTCAAAATAAGACATGGGAATAATACAGGCTGTTCCAGAATGAACGATTGCAATGAAAACAGACAAAATTAAAAATAATAATAAAAAAAAAAAAAACTGACGCAATTTTATGTTTATTATTTAATTATGAACCCAAACAAATCGATTTATAAATCTTACGTCTAAACTAGAAAAATGTTCATGTGCTCAGTCTGTATCCTTACAAATTTCAAATCTATCTTTAGCATTGTGAAAGACATTCTGAATCATTTAAGGAGTTATCTACTGAAATGTATACACCTCTAACTCATATTAAACCTGATGAACAGAAATAAAAGTCAGTTTAAAAAAAAAATGATCGGATTTTCACTGAAATAATGATTAATTCTGGGACACTCTGTACATTCCCTTCCGTTTCGGTGTGTACAAAAGACATTCCAATGTGGTGTAATGGTTAGCAAGCTTTCAGATCAATGACGAATGAATAGTGAGTTCGAATACAGCCAAGCAAAGCTTAGTTAATTACTATAGCAGGGTAGGGACGGAATTATATAAGGGGATGAATATTGCATAGGATAGGAAGCTGAGATTTGTGTTTATCCACGTCCCGAAAATAAAAGATAGGTTCAGAATGCAAACTAGCCACGTCGGTAGCCCTTTCCGCGCTGATAAACGTTACGTTTCCCGGACACCATATTCAATATATAAAAAGTAAAATAATTTGTCTTAAAAAATGTGTCTATTCTATAAGCTGAGAAGCAGTAAGCCGGTAAGTAAAGTAAAAACAGTTCTTTAATAAATGCCTTGGAGTGTTCTTATTTTACCAGAACAAAAAGCAAAGGAGTTAAAGAAGGAGTATAATGTAATGTTGAGCAGCGATTATTATTGAGCGACACTGCTGCAAGGCGGATTATTTTAAGTAGCGATTCACTGCATATGGTTTTGTCTTCTCAGGGGGCTGGCTCTCTTCCATCACTGGGGCTCATTGATTGCGACTGGCTATTGCACGCATCAAACGTTGACGTTATTGCCAGGCTTTTGTGACATGTTCAGCCAGCGTCATTAGGTTAGAACCAACTTTCGAGCATCCGCCACAGAAATATTGAATATTCAAATTTCGTACTGGAGACCAGGGAATTTAATGGGACTTTAATAGGGTGCCTGTGAACGAAATTCTTTTAAAAATCGCCGCTATAACTTTAGACAATGTATATATATTAGGTTGGTGCAAAAATAATGTCGTTTTTGACGTTAAAATATACGTAAAAAAACGACATTATTTTTGCACCAAACTAATACTAACATTTAAATTTGGTTTACACGGTTTTGTATTACCAAAATTTAACATAGTTTTCGATATTACTTAGCAGGAGAATTGTCATTATAAATAACTTGTCATCGTAAATTACTTGTTGAAGCATTAAATACAAAATAGACAAAGAATTCACCAAAAAAATACTTTTTTCGCAAATTACATTGTTCGGAGCGTTGGCATCATCTTGTCATATTCACGACGTTTCAACCAATTATGCTCCGGGTTTCTTCAGGTGGAAATCCAAACTAAATATTTAATTCGCCAACTCGGGTAAATTATTCTAGTTCCACTTGCCATGCCTTTTCTGGATATCGCAGTTTCCCTTTAGTAATTCGCAGTTTCCCTTTAGTAATTCAAGCTTTTGTTCACATCTGCTACTGGCCAGGTATTGACCTCACAACTCTTGGGGACAAGTCACTGGATTACTTCAACAAACTGGGCCTTGGGGACATCAGTGTATGAATTTTGGGGACTTATAAATCTAATGTCTCCTAACATTTTTGCCAGAGCTCACATTACAATTTGTTGTTTTTTTCTATCACCCTGTGTTAATGGTACTCATATTGTATTCATGTCTATGCTTGTCCGGCTTAGGAGATTTCGATATAAAATATTGCGTCTATTGAACAGAAATCTGGTTTTGAATAGGAGTCAGATAGGGGAAAATGAAAATTTTTGATGATACTAACTACTTAAATTACAGTAAGACGCTGTTCCGATTAAAAAGACTTCAATGGATAGAGTCGCCAAATTCAAATCTAGTCGTAAGTTTATTTTAAGAAATTTAACATTAACTTTCTATACACATTTGTCTTAGTAAATTGTTTTCTCTTTTAATTAAATCAGTATTTTAAATTTTGCTTTTTTATTCACGCTGCGTGTTTAACTGCTTAATTCCTGTTCTTTTATTGTCCTATTGTTCTTTTATTCTCTCTCCTTAATAATGCCTTTTTCTACCCATATTCTTTCACAGGTAAGAACCGCTTGTATCTTCGTGGCTTTATTGCCTTGCTCAGGGTGAAACGATTTTTAAAATATACGATTCAAAGATGAAACAATTATTTAGCTTCCGTTTTAAGCATGAAATAAAATAGGATTTTTCCTTTTTTTCTCTTGTTTTCTATTTCTATTTGTTATTTTTACTTTCATTTCAGTTCATTCCCGCTCGAGCAGTCGTATTTTTGATCTCTTCTTCTTTCTTCACTTTTATGTGCGTTGACCACCAGAAGCTGATTGCTTCTCACTTCTTATATTAAGAATTTGTTATTTGGATAGGAAGATTCATCCCTGTATAAGTTGTACATATTCAGCAATGTAGAATCTATTATTCGGGTAGGATGATTCGGTGCTGTATAAGTTATACATATCCAGCAATGTAGAAATTATTATTCAGATCCTTCCTCCAATTCAGTGTATGCTTGTCTTAGGTGATTGTCACGTTTAGCAATTCACTGATGCATTTGATGTAAGCAGCATAGTGTGTTAAGTTCTATTGAAATTCGTCTTCATTGTGTGATTTCCTCTGCTTGACGGTAAGAAGTGAAAAGAGATGTTACTCACACAAGACTTGGTTTCCAGTTGATTCTTGCCCATATTTCCCCCACACCTCGACATTCGTACTTGGTCAAATGATTCCGCTCGTGTGTGAGAATGTATTTTTGGTGCGTAAGGACATATCACCTCCTCACCCACAAGAAAGAATATAATTTTACTTCCTTATTTTCACTACGAGAATAATTTAGAAGCGTGACAATGCATCGGTACAATTATTTTTCACGCACTTAATATGTTTAGTCTAAGTTGAACGTTAACGTTATGGTCCATGCTAGAAGTCATATATTTTTATTCTTCAGGTTATCTATGAAAACCAAAGAGTCGTTATCCGTGAATATTACAGTAGGCGGTTGTGAAATAAATTTTATAATGTTGTAAACTTGATATTAGTATTAAAGCTTCTTTTTCTCTCGTAGAATAGTCTTTTTGCTGTTCGTTAAATTTTCGAGAATAATAATTAACGGGATGCAATTTTTTTTTATCGCCGGCTTTTAATAATACTGCCGCAATTGCTAGGTTGCTTGCGCCAACTGCAGTAGTGAACGTTTGATTAAGTACCAATCGAGTGCTTTAAGCAAAAATCTGATTTTATCAAAGGTTTCCTGACATTTTGAAGTCCATATAAAGTTAAAATTTTTCTTTAACTTGTCAGTCAATGAAGAAGAAATTTTAGGAGAAATTCCTACAAAATTCTCGGCAATATCCCGCCATTCCCTGAAATCTTTCCTTTTACATTATAAGGGATCGGATATCGCAGAATAATTTGTACCTTAGCACTAAGCGAAGAGATTTTCCCATTCCCTACATGTCCTAGGTAGTTTATCTCTGCTTGACAAAAATCGCTTTTCCTTAAATTAATGGTAAGCCTGTCAAAGACCTTACCAATATTTAATAGGTGTTTGTCTCAAGTATGACTATATATTACGGTGTCTTCGATATATGTATCTACACCTTGAATATCTCATAAGCACTGATTCATTAATCTTACGAAAATTGCTTGTAAATTCTTCTCACCCAAAGCCATAACACAATACTAATAACTTCCACTGGGTTCTACAAAAGCTGATATTTTTTTAGCTCTATTAGTACCGCCCAATAAACTTTTTAATGATCGCTCTTCGTGATGTCGTTAGTCTTTCCAATTCTGTCAATACAATCATATTTTCTAGGAACAGGAAATAAATCTGTTTTGGTAAGCTTATTTAACTTTCGATAATCGTACAAAATCTCATCGACTTGTTGTTTTTTTTTTCTGCCGATACGCTCGATGAAGCCCATTCGCTTTACCTTGGTTCAATAATTCCATTTCTTAACATATATTGTATTTCATCCTCCATGAGTTTCGATCTCTGGTGATTCAAGCAATATTGGTCTTTCTTTATTGGTTCATCATGTTCTACATGAGATGCCATATTTATCTGACTAGATACGTTAGAAAATACACACTCTTAATCCAAGATAAGGGTAAATAACTCGCCCTTCTCGATGTCTATCAAATGTTCTAATTTGCTACCGAGGTTTGCTAATACTTCAGAATTTTTATCTGAATGATATCTACCCACGATTTTTCCTTTTTTACGCTAGGGTTTTTATCCTTATAAGATTCTTGGATAGCAAATGCTGGTCTATCATTCATTCTTCTGAAGAACAGCAAATATGGTTTATTTAAGAACATTGTGTCTTCTTTTTATGATCAGGTGTATTCACTATATAACTGAGTTCGCTTGTTTTTCTCCTAATCTTCTATGGGATTTGGCATTTAGTTTTAAGCGGATGGTTATTCGTGGTTAATAATATTAGAACTTTGTCTCCCAACTCGAATTTTCGCTCAACTGTTTTCATATCATAACGCTCTTTCATTTTACCATGAGCATTTCTCTGGCACTCTAGATCCAACTTATTCCATTCCTATATTCATCTTCTGAATCATTCTACATAATCTAGTAGATGCTCTCCGCTTGGATCATTTTGTAACCGCTTTTTCTTTATTAATTGCAACGAAATTCGTACTAAATGTTCGAAGGCAAGTTTAAACGAACTAAAACTCAGGTTTTCCTGTACTGATTCGCGCGCTGCGAACATTCGGGACGGAATTCACTCGTCCCATTTTTTCATGTTATCTAAAGAATAAATACTCGTCATATTTAGGGTGGAGTGGAATGTCTCCAGAGATTCCTGTGATTGTAGATGATAACCACTCGATTTTACAGAAGTAATACCCAGTTTTTTTTTGTTTTTTTTACTACTTGCTGAAATAGCTTTGATATGAAATTGGATCCTTGGTCTGACTGTTTTACTTGAGGTTAAACAACCTTAGTAAATAAATTAGTCAGAGCTCTCACTATTTTTTTGGTTGGAATATTCCGAAATAGAATAGCCTCGGGAAATCCTGATGACACGCACATGATAGTCAAAAAGTACTTATTACCTGATTTGGTCCTCTCAAATGGACCTACGTAATCTATACGACTGAAAGGTTCTTCAAAACTGGAATAATTGTGAAGCTGGTATGTTGTCATTTGACATTCCCGCCATTTGTCTTACATGACAAGTTTTGCAAAATTTCACTAAGTCTTTCTTGATTCGGGGCCTTTCGCAGGTCTTATTAATTCCTAGGTGTCCTGCCAATGGAATTTCATTAACCGTCTTTAATATTCTACGGCGATATGCTCTCGGAATTATAATTTGTTCACAAGTTGCCAGTTTTCAGAATTTGTAATCTGAGACGATTTCCATGTTCGAATCAATACATCATTCTTGATGTAATAGGACTTTGTTATATTATCTGCACTATCACATGCTCTTGCTTGATTAAAGAGTTGCGTTAGTCCTGGGTCAGACTGTTGTTCATTGATCAGGTTCCTCTTCAACATAGAAATGCCTGAAGCAGTTTCATCACTCACAACCTTTCTTCTTTCTCTATTTCTGTTCAAGTCTGAAAAGCTCGTATTTCAGTGCACAAAGTTTTGGGACAAATTTCGTCTTTCTTCCCGCTTTTTATTAATTTCGCTTGTATACGAGTCACTCTACCTGATGCTGCGTTAGTTGTACTTTTTATTCGAGTACTTACATGTACTTACTGCTTTTCTCAGTTTGGTTCTGGATGTGGCCATCACTTTTCTATCCCACCAAATCATTTCATAACAGCCTATTCACCCGTTCATAGGAAGTTTGCTTACTAGGCCTAAGGTAATTGGTTCGGATATTAACTTACAGTCTATGTTGATTTTATGTTTAAGGGATGCCGCCAAATCTTCTCATATTTATTCGCCTAACAGTCACTGTCTTTATTTCTCCTGGTAAATAGCTTCGTAATAGAAGTGATTAAGAGGCGCCAGTATCTCTTAAAGTTCAGATCGGCCTTCGTCTCCGATAATAATTTGCTGGATAAATATATCTATCAGACATGAATAGTTTATATATATATCTTATTTTATTGGCAGATATAACTTCCAACAATTTATTAAGTACTGTGCTATTTAGTTTATTATTCTGCCGAGTCCAAAAGTTAACTTTCGACAGTAATGGCATGTCATCAGCTTACTTTCCAGCCCGATTGTCGGCCAGTCTCTAATTAATGGTGTATTCCCGCCTTTTTCATAACTCATGTTTCATTTTACTAGGAACCTGGATTCTCTTCGCTACTCCTGTGAGTTATGGTATAAAGCAGGCAGACTGTTTCCTGGATGTTCTAATATCTCGAACAGAGCATGGGTTCAAGGTATCCGTATACTGCAAACTGAGATTCACCAGGCAGTACATCAATTTCAACTCCCACCATCTATACAGCATAAGGAAAGGGTTACAACACCGAGCAAAAGTCATAAGTCTCGACCCCTGAGACATTAGATAACGAACTGGTCAGTATAAACAGTACCCTACAACGTAACAAGTACCCTAATTATATTGGCAGTAGCCCCGATAAAATGGGATAGGCGGCTACAAGAGGAGGACAACAACACTCAATAAACAGTCTTGCCTGCATTATGTGTAGGGGTTATCGGAGAAAATTCAAAGGATCTGCGGTCTATATAACATCAGGACAACCTTCAAAAGCTGGACGACACTTCGCATATATTTCTCGCTAGTAAGACCCCTCGTTAGAGGAGGATATGACTAAAGACTGTGTGTACGCTATCCCGTGTAGCTGCGAAAAGAAATAAGTAAGGATTCAAGAACACCAAAAAGCTTTAACACGAGGAGAATTGGAAAAATAAGGCGTGGCTGACCATATATGGAGAGAAACTGGGATCAGGCTGAAATCATAGACGAAGAATATCATTGGAAAAATCGTAATCTTAAGGTATCAGCACATATGCTTGGCCGCAAAAATCTCCTGAGCCGACCAAGTATAGAAATGAATACAATATGGGAACCAGTAATAAGGAGTGCCAGATAACACCAAAAAATTGCAATATTAGCATTGGTAAAAATGGTTGCTGAAGATATTAGGTTTATAAGTCCAAGAAATTCATACACATATGTCCTCAAGGACACATGACACAGTGGATAAAGGCGTTAGTTAGATCCAGTGACAGGTCCCAAAGATATGGTACGTGGAACTAGAATATTCTACCCCAGTGTGCGAAATAAAGGGTTCAGTTGGACATTCCAACCACCTGAAGAAGGCCGGGGTCTACAGCTGCCGAAACGTTGTGATTCTTGTACTCTTCAACCAGTATTAACTGTTTTAACGTTTCTTATTCATTTTTAACATTCTTCGTTGTGTTCCATCGTTCGAAGTAGGTTTTTGTTTCTGTCTTAAAAATTCCAGATCAGTTAGGATGTCTGATTTTCAATGATTCCTAAATTTTTGGCGATACCCTTCAGGAACAAGCACAGTATTTTTCAGGATCGCCGACCTTACTAAATCGTAGGCCACACTGTCTTCCACCGAAAGAGATTCCAAAAATCTTTAAGCTTTATCACATAAGACCGTTTGCAGTAATGTTGGCAAGGCCTCCTCGGCCAGTTTAAATTAATTGCTGTTTTTTTTTCAAAGTGTGAGAAATACCCCTCTACTTCATCTTCGTCAAAAATTTAGGTACTAGTCTACCTTTCTTTGTAAAGACAAAACCTTGTTGCCTTACTTTTCTTGTATGATTATCACTAACTCCCAGTAAGAGGATACAAGTTAAAATATTAAAATTTGCATGGTTTTCTATTTCACAGTAGCAAATTTTAAACGCACGCGAACGTTACGCTTCATTATTATTCCTTATTATCATGTATGATTTTCCTGATATATATTTTTCTCCTGTTCTCATTATCAAAGAAAAATGATCCTTTATTTATCTGAGGTAATGACAGGGCGTAAGGAACGTGCTATCTATCTAACTAACTAATGAAGTAACAAGTAGAATTATCATATCATGTTATCAATTTGTCCCCAGCAAAATAATTTTGGTATTGTTTTATAGCATAGAATTTCCAAGGGAAATTCGTTGAGAAAGGATCCGTACCATATTCGTAGAAATATTAAAACTACCAAAAGCTTATCTATTAGATTATCCGTTCGTCTTTTATCATTTATTTTAATACTTATTATTTCTTAAGACTTCTGGTGAAACATTCAACAATATATTCAATGCTTAAGACCTCCTGCTAACTATTCAATACATCGACGAAGGAAATCAGTCAGTTTTGACTTGAAAAATCCAATCAAACCAGGTTTTAAGTTTCACATTGTTGTTGAACAAAACACTCTTCAAATGTTTTAGAAAGCGACCGAAAAAGTGGTAATAGTAAAGGGTATAAATCAGGAGAAACTGTTGTTGTGGAAGAGCTTCCTCTCCGAGCTCTTTTAATTGCATGTTTCATCTTATTAGCGACGAGGTAACGTATAATGCCATGATGAATAATCACACTGTATTGCCGATCATGTTTTTTCACATGAATTGCCTCTTTGAGCCTGTTCATTTGTTCAATATACAACTGAAAATTGACCGTTTGGTTAATTCGAATCATTTAATCTCCGTTAGTTATGTGCCATGCGTGATACACGCTTAGGCGATCATGTATTTTTTCGATACATCACAGATTTGTTCTCGCAGTAGGTTGCCATTTCTTTCTGCGGTAGACCAGTTGCCATACAAATCTATAGAACCCGGTCTGTCCTGCTATTTACCTATATCTGGGGGATGGAGAGAAGAAGAGCTTTCATACCTTTCTCAAGGTTATTAGAACGTAAGTGAATGTAATGGATTCGAACTCTGCACTCCGATTCCTCAATTCAAGCTGCTAGCCATTACACCAGAGTGTCTTCATCTCGTTACACAGTACAAATGTCTCGTGCACGTTTGGCTGCTTTTGATCTTGATTAAAAGCAAAGAGATGTTATCTACTTGGCATTCCATCTCAAAGTGGTGCCTAATCTTAAATTAAATTCTAATAACGTTAGTCAACATTTTCGCTAGATGACCAGTGTTACTCAGAAGCAAGAAATCCTACGAAAGATTATTCTTCGAGATTATTTGCAGAACACCAGAGAAACACAAAAGAATATATGTAACAAACTAATATTAATAAAAAGTGAGCCAATAAGACAAACGTATTAAAGATTTTAAAAATATTGATGAAGGTTCGGGTGGTATTAATGCAACAAGTAGAGATATAACGTAAAAGAGAAATTTTCATTCAAAATCTATGAACCTTTTTATTTGAGCAATATTTTCATATCATAAAATCCGCTTGATGCGTCATCTAAATTTCAGCACTAAAATTCATAGCACATTGTTTAATTAAGGACTCTTGACATTGTGAAAGGCACGGAGACATCTCAGTCATCTATTATTGGTGATTTAAAGAGGAATTTAAAAAGAATTATTAATCTTTGTTTGAAAGCCGAATCAGTCATACAGTTTAATCCATAACTTAGAAAAGAAGACTAGCAACCCGCCTAAAAGAAAAAAATACTTTCAGTTCCAAACTCTGCATAAGGCGAAGACACACGAATATATTTCCCAAGTTTGTATTGCTGTCTGAATCTCTTGGAATCTTTGAGAGATTATCAATATTTACACTATTTACACGCGGACTACTGTCCTCATTTTTGTTGGTATTACGACGTTTCGGGCGTTGTTCCCACCGGCCTTCATCAGGTGTAGGAGAGAGGAGTATGTCGAACCTCGAGGGAAATTCAAGTTGAATCCTTTATTAATCTACGGGGTAGACTGTTCACGTTCCACTGTCCACGTCTAGGAATATCCCGTGCAATTTGAACTCACAAATATTATGTCACCAAATTCAGGAGCCAACGTTTTAATCCAGTAGGTTGGTGTCTCGTATAACAATTCCCTGCTGTTGATGGCTTCTATTGTGGTTTTGTCATGCTTGACTGCACTACCGGAAGCTTTTCACATTTGCCAGCTGCTGCTGTTGAAGACTTGCAGCAGTATAACTCATCAGCAGCAGGTTTAAGGCTCCAAGTTCTCTACAGAGTTTCAGTTTCTTGATGTTAAGACGTAGTTCATCAAGGAAGGCGCCGTAGTAATTTCGATCTTTCACAAGACCATCATCGGGGGTAAATTACAAAGACAAACTTATTATAACTTTGATATTTTTTTTTATTTCTTCATCCGTTGTAGTTATAGAATTTTTACAAAACAAGCGTTTCAAAATAAGGGAGTATAATTGGTATATATACTTAATGATATTAAATATTTATTATATGCATTTCAATACGTTGCTGCTACACTCGTAATAAATTTTGTTGAGTTTTGCTTGCTTAATTTACCCCTGAAGATAATCTGGGAACATAATATAGGTTAAATAAAACTAAAGCACTTACCTTCCTGAGTTTCATCTTAGCAAAATGAAATTGCCTAGGAAACTGGAAAGACCAAATATAAACAGACACAACATAGCTATAGTATTCAGTGAAACATGCTTGACTGAGGATATGGTCTCTAAACACACACACACACACACACAATCACATATATATATATATTAGGTTGGTGCAAAATAATGACGTAATAATGTCGTTTTTTTAACGTTAAAAATACGTCAAAAACGACATTATTACGTCATTATTTTTGCACCAATCTAATATATATATATATATATATATATATATATATACATATATATATACGAAATCAGTATGGAATTCCAAACTTATGCTAAACGAAAAGAAATTAAAAAACAAATTTAGATTCAATTCGGTAAAAGCCTTTTTTTAGATTTAAAAACACAGTTTATCTGTTTGAGTTTATTTGAACGAAAAAAATAATAATCACAGTGACTGGACGAAATACATGAAGCATAAAGTTAGGAGAGCTGAAGTGAAATGTCACTTGGGAAATGTGATTGAAAGTAAAGGTTGTTAAACTAAGTGTTGCATGAGGAACTAATACTTATCCAACTTGACTAATAGGAAGTGAATCAATATTTACCAAAGAAAAAAAAACATTTTATACGATCTCTTCGTAACTCACAAGCGCAAAAGTTTTAACGCCTTCCAAACATTCACAGTAAATAATCATCCAATATTTCCTATCTCGCGACAATCAACATTAAAATGATAAGATGCACGGTTCAATAAATATAGGATTAACACATGTAATTTAATACAAATTTTAACATACTTGTGCATATTTACTAATGGGAATTATGCTCAGAAAAAATGTATCGACCGTGTAAAGGAGATTGTAATATAATAACAACACCAAATAGAATTTTATGAAGCTACTAGAGTTTCTAGCAGTGAAAACGTTATATTTATTCTGTTGGATAAAAAGGAAGGATATGTTGTTTCTTTCTTTTTTTCTATCAATTATTTTTTATTATTATTTTATTTGTTTTGGTTTATGGTGTATACCCATTACTTTCCTAAAATCAGAAATGTCATCATGACATTTTCCACATAGCATTTCTGAGAAAAAAAACCTAAGACAAAATATATTTCACATAGATAAAACCCTTTGGGCAAATGTGTCTCTTTTCGATTCATAATCACCCAAGGATATGAAGCTTTATTAGACTAAGTCATCTTTAGCGCTGAAAAAACGTTATATTTATTGTAATGGCTAGTTACAGTCGACAAGGAAGATGGGGTTTTCTTCATTTATTATCACAGAGTGTATGAATGTAAAATATTGTTCTTACATTTCATCTCTCTAGCATGTAGACGTTCACGACTCTTAACAGCTTCTATTTATTAACTCTGGAAAGACACGACTCTTTATTAGGCAAATTAATGATAAAATGAATAGATTTTGGGTGACACGTTTTAACGTTTAATTGTTTTTCGAACGAAAGTCATTTTTTATTGATGGAATTAAATAAGTATAAGAAGAGCAGCTGGAATATAAAAATGTAAACATTGGTTATAATTATATACAGAGAGGAACTGCGAAAAATGTTGGCATTTTTGTAATAATTTCACCTCGTGCAAGGCAGTAAACCACTAAGACGCATGCGCTTATTGACTGTAAAATAATAAGACAACAGAAAGGACCATAATAGTCGTTTAGTCGCAGCAGAACGAAAGAAATCCCAAATGACTGAAACAAATACCATGTCACCAAATTCACGAACTAACAACAAAAGAGTAATCAAGACGGAAGTAGATGGCAATGGAAGAGTAATCATGAATACAACAATGGATGAGAAATCATAAAGACAGGAGATAACAATTGAAGAGTAATCAAGACGGAAGTAGATGACAATGGAAGAGTAATCATGAATACAACAATAGATGGAAAATCATAAAGACAGGAGATAACAATTGAAGAGTAATCAAGATGGAAGTAGATGGCAATAGAAGAGTATTCATGAATACAACAATAGATGAGAAATCATAAAGACAGGAGATAACAATTGAAGAGTAATCAAGATGGAAGTAGATGACAATGGAAGAGTAATCATGAATACAACAATAGATGAGAAATCATAAAGACGGGAGATAACAATTGAAGAGTAATCAAGACGGAAGTAGATGGCATTGGAAGAGTAATCATGAATACAACAATAGATGAGAAATAATAAAGACAGGAGATAACAATTGAAGAGTAATCAAGATGGAAGTAGATGGCAGTGGGAGAGTAATCATGAATACAACAATAGATGAGAAATCATAAAGACAGGAGATAACAATTGAAGAGTAATCAAGACGGAAGTAGATGGCAATAGAAGAGTAATCATGAATACAACAATAGATGAGAAATCATAAAGACAGGAGATAACAATTGAAGAGTAATCAAGATGGAAGTAGATGGCAGTGGAAGAGTAATCATGAATACAACAATAGATGAGAAATCATAAAGACAGGAGATAACAATTGAAGAGTAATCAAGATGGAAGTAGATGGCAGTGGAAGAGTAATCATGAATACATCAATAGATGAGAAATCATAAAGACAGGAGATAACAATTGAAGAGTAATCAAGACGGAAGTAGATGGCAATAGAAGAGTAATCATGAATACAACAATAGATGAAAAATCATAAAGACAGGAGATAACAATTGAAGAGTAATCAAGATGGAAGTAGATGTCAGTGGAAGAGTAATCATGAATACAACAATAGATGAGAAATCATAAAGACAGGAGATAACAATTGAAGAGTAATCAAGACGGAAGTAGATGGCAATGGAAGAGTAATCATGAATACAACAATAGATGAGAAATCATAAAGACAGGAGATAACAATTGAAGAGTAATCAAGATGGAAGTAGATGACAATGGAAGAGTAATCATGAATACAACAATAGATGAGAAATCATAAAGACAGGAGATAAAAATTGAAGAGTAATCAAGACGGAAGTAGATGGCATTGGAAGAGTAATCATGAATACAACAATAGATGAGAAATAATAAAGACAGGAGATAACAATTGAAGAGTAATCAAGATGGAAGTAGATGGCAGTGGAAGAGTAATCATGAATACAACAATAGATGAGAAATCATAAAGACAGGAGATAACAATTGAAGAGTAATCAAGATGGAAGTAGATGGCAGTGGAAGAGTAATCATGAATACAACAATAGATGAGAAATCATAAAGACAGGAGATAACAATTGAAGAGTAATCAAGATGGAAGTAGATGGCAGTGGGAGAGTAATCATGAATACAACAATAGATGAGAAATCATAAAGACAGGAGATAACAATTGAAGAGTAATCAAGACGGAAGTAGATGGCAATAGAAGAGTAATCATGAATACAACAATAGATGAGAAATCATAAAGACAGGAGATAACAATTGAAGAGTAATCAAGATGGAAGTAGATGGCAGTGGAAGAGTAATCATGAATACAACAATAGATGAGAAATCATAAAGACAGGAGATAACAATTGAAGAATAATCAAGATGGAAGTAGATGGCAGTGGAAGAGTAATCATGAATACATCAATAGATGAGAAATCATAAAGACAGGAGATAACAATTGAAGAGTAATCAAGACGGAAGTAGATGGCAATAGAAGAGTAATCATGAATACAACAATAGATGAAAAATCATAAAGACAGGAGATAACAATTGAAGAGTAATCAAGATGGAAGTAGATGGCAGTGGAAGAGTAATCATGAATACAACAATAGATGAGAAATCATAAAGACAGGAGATAACAATTGAAGAGTAATCAAGACGGAAGTAGATGGCAATGGAAGAGTAATCATGAATACAACAATAGATGAGAAATCATAAAGACAGGAGATAACAATTGAAGAGTAATCAAGACGGAAGTAGATGGCAGTGGAAGAGTAATCATGAATACAACAATAGATGAGAAATCATAAAGACAGGAGATAACAATTGAAGAGTAATCAAGACGGAAGTACATGGCAATAGAAGAGTAATCATGAATACAACAATAGATGAAAAATCATAAAGACAGGGGATAACAATTGAAGAGTAATCAAGATGGAAGTAGATGGCAGTGGAAGAGTAATCATGAATACAACAATAGATGAAAAATCATAAAGACAGGAGATAACAATTGAAGAGTAATCAAGACGGAAGTAGATTGCAGTGGAAGAGTAATCATGAATACAACAATAGATGAGAAATCATAAAGACAGGAGATAACAATTGAAGAGTAATCAAGACGGAATTAGATGGCAGTGGAAGAGTAATCACGAATACAACAATAGATGAGAAATCATAAAGACAGGAGAT
The DNA here is from genome assembly GCA_963932145.1 of Acanthosepion lycidas. Classification (NCBI taxonomy): domain Eukaryota; kingdom Metazoa; phylum Mollusca; class Cephalopoda; order Sepiida; family Sepiidae; genus Acanthosepion; species Acanthosepion lycidas. Next base: position 37,877,788 of record OZ010601.1, on the reverse strand, counting down.
AACAATTGAAGAGTAATCAAGACGGAAGTAGATGGCAGTGGAAGAGTAATCATGAATACAACAATAGATGAGAAATCATAAAGACAGGAGATAACAATTGAAGAGTAATCAAGACGGAAGTAGATGGCAGTGGAAGAGTAATCATGAATACAACAATAGATGAGAAATAATAAAGACAGGAGATAACAATTGAAGAGTAATCAAGACGGAATTAGATGGCAGTGGAAGAGTAATCACGAATACAACAATAGATGAGAAATCATAAAGACAGGAGATAACAATTGAAGAGTAATCAAGACGGAAGTAGATGGCAATAGAAGAGTAATCATGAATACAACAATAGATGAAAAATCATAAAGACAGGAGATAACAATTGAAGAGTAATCAAGACGGAAGTAGATGGCAGTGGAAGAGTAATCATGAATACAACAATAGATGAGAAATCATAAAGACAGGAGATAACAATTGAAGAGTAATCAAGACGGAAGTAGATGGCAATGTAAGAGTAATCATGAATACAACAATAGATGATAAATCATAAAGAGAGGAGATAACAATTGAAGAGTAATCAAGACGGAAGTAGATGGCAATGGAAGAGTAATCATGAATACAACATGGGATGATAAATCATAAAGACAGGAGATAACAATTGAAGAGTAATCAAGACGGAAGTAGATGGCAATGGAAGAGTAATCATGAATACAACAATAGATGATAAATCATAAAGACAGGAGATAACAATTGAAGAGTAATCAAGACGGAAGTAGATGGCAGTGGAAGAGTAATCATGAATACAACAATAGATGAGAAATCATAAAGACAGGAGATAACAATTGAAGAGTAATCAAGACGGAAGTAGATGGCAGTGGAAGAGTAATCATGAATACAACAATAGATGAAAAATCATAAAGACAGGAGATAACAATTGAAGAGTAATCAAGACGGAAGTAGATGGCAATGGAAGAGTAATCATGAATACAACAATAGATGAGAAATCATAAAGACAGGAGATAACAATTGAAGAGTAATCAAGACGGAAGTAGATGGCAGTGGAAGAGTAATCATGAATACAACAATAGATGAGAAATCATAAAGACAGGAGATAACAATTGAAGAGTAATCAAGACGGAAGTAGATGGCAATGTAAGAGTAATCATGAATACAACAATAGATGAAAAATCATAAAGACAGGAGATAACAATTGAAGAGTAATCAAGACGGAAGTAGATGGAAATGGAAGAGTAATCATGAATACAACAATAGATGAGAAATCATAAAGACAGGAGATAACAATTGAAGAGTAATCAAGACGGAAGTAGATGGCAGTGGAAGAGTAATCATGAATACAACAATAGATGAGAAATCATAAAGACAGGAGATAACAATTGAAGAGTAATCAAAACGGAAGTAGATGGCAATAGAAGAGTAATCATGAATATAACAATAGATGAGAAATCATAAAGACAGGAGATAACAATTGAAGAGTAATCAAGACGGAAGTAGATGGCAGTGGAAGAGTAATAATGAATACAACAATAGATGAGAAATAATAAAGACAGGAGATAACAATTGAAGAGTAATCAAGACAGAAGTAGATGGCAGTGGAAGTGTAATCATAACTACAACAATAGTTGAAAAATCATAAAGAGAGGAGATAACAATTGAAGAGTAATCAAGACGGAAGTAGATGGCAGTGGAAGAGTAATCACGAATACAACAATAGATGATAAATCATAAAGACAGGATACAACAATTGAAGAGTAATCAAGACGGAAGTAGATGGCAGTGGAAGAGTAATCATGAATACAACAATAGATGAGAAATAATACAGACAGGAGATAACAATTGAAGAGTAATCAAGACGGAAGTAGATGGCAGTGGAAGAGTAATCATGAATACAACAATAGATGAGAAATCATAAAGACAGGAGATAACAATTGAAGAGTAATCAAGACGGAAGTAGATGGCAGTGGAAGAGTAATCATGAATACAACAATAGATGAGAAATCATAAAGACAGGAGATAACAATTGAAGAGTAATCAAGACGGAAGTAGATGGCAGTGGAAGAGTAATCATGAATACAACAATAGATGAGAAATCATAAAGACAGGAGATAACAATTGAAGAGTAATCAAGACGGAAGTAGATGGCAGTGGAAGAGTAATCATGAATACAACAATAGATGAAAAATCATAAAGACAGGAGATAACAATTGAAGAGTAATCAAGACGGAAGTAGATGGCAGTGGATGATTAATCATGAATACAACGACAGATGAGAAATAATAAAAACAGGAGATAACAATTGAAGAGTAATCAAGACGGAAGTAGATGGCAATGTAAGAGTAATCATGAATACAACAATAGATGAGAAATCATAAAGACAGGAGATAACAATTGAAGAGTAATCAAGACGGAATTAGATGGCAGTGGAAGAGTAATCACGAATACAACAATAGATGAGAAATCATAAAGACAGGAGATAACAATTGAAGAGTAATCAAGACGGAAGTAGATGGCAGTGGAAGAGTAATCATGAATACAACAATAGATGAGAAATCATAAAGACAGGAGATAACAATTGAAGAGTAATCAAGACGGAAGTAGATGGCAGTGGAAGAGTAATCATGAATACAACAATAGATGAGAAATAATAAAGACAGGAGATAACAATTGAAGAGTAATCAAGACGGAATTAGATGGCAGTGGAAGAGTAATCACGAATACAACAATAGATGAGAAATCATAAAGACAGGAGATAACAATTGAAGAGTAATCAAGACGGAAGTAGATGGCAATAGAAGAGTAATCATGAATACAACAATAGATGAAAAATCATAAAGACAGGAGATAACAATTGAAGAGTAATCAAGACGGAAGTAGATGGCAGTGGAAGAGTAATCATGAATACAACAATAGATGAGAAATCATAAAGACAGGAGATAACAATTGAAGAGTAATCAAGACGGAAGTAGATGGCAATGTAAGAGTAATCATGAATACAACAATAGATGATAAATCATAAAGAGAGGAGATAACAATTGAAGAGTAATCAAGACGGAAGTAGATGGCAATGGAAGAGTAATCATGAATACAACATGGGATGATAAATCATAAAGACAGGAGATAACAATTGAAGAGTAATCAAGACGGAAGTAGATGGCAATGGAAGAGTAATCATGAATACAACAATAGATGATAAATCATAAAGACAGGAGATAACAATTGAAGAGTAATCAAGACGGAAGTAGATGGCAGTGGAAGAGTAATCATGAATACAACAATAGATGAGAAATCATAAAGACAGGAGATAACAATTGAAGAGTAATCAAGACGGAAGTAGATGGCAGTGGAAGAGTAATCATGAATACAACAATAGATGAAAAATCATAAAGACAGGAGATAACAATTGAAGAGTAATCAAGACGGAAGTAGATGGCAATGGAAGAGTAATCATGAATACAACAATAGATGAGAAATCATAAAGACAGGAGATAACAATTGAAGAGTAATCAAGACGGAAGTAGATGGCAGTGGAAGAGTAATCATGAATACATCAATAGATGAGAAATCATAAAGACAGGAGATAACAATTGAAGAGTAATCAAGACGGAAGTAGATGGCAATGTAAGAGTAATCATGAATACAACAATAGATGAAAAATCATAAAGACAGGAGATAACAATTGAAGAGTAATCAAGACGGAAGTAGATGGAAATGGAAGAGTAATCATGAATACAACAATAGATGAGAAATCATAAAGACAGGAGATAACAATTGAAGAGTAATCAAGACGGAAGTAGATGGCAATGTAAGAGTAATCATGAATACAACAATAGATGAGAAATCATAAAGACAGGAGATAACAATTGAAGAGTAATCAAGACGGAAGTAGATGGCAGTGGAAAAGTAATCATGAATACAACAATAGATGAGAAATCATAAAGACAGGAGATAACAATTGAAGAGTAATCAAGACGGAAGTAGATGGCAATGTTAGAGTAATCATGAATACAACAATAGATGAGAAATCATAAAGACAGGAGATAACAATTGAAGAGTAATCAAGACGGAAGTAGATGGCAGTGGAAAAGTAATCATGAATACAACAATAGATGAGAAATCATAAAGACAGGAGATAACAATTGAAGAGTAATCAAGACGGAAGTAGATGGCAGTGGAAGAGTAATCATGAATACAACAATAGATGAGAAATAATAAAGACAGGAGATAACAATTGAAGAGTAATCAAGACGGAAGTAGATGGCAGTGGAAGAGTAATCATGAATACAACAATAGATGAGAAATCATAAAGACAGTAGATAACAATTGGAGAGTAATCAAGACGGAAGTAGATGGCAGTGGAAAAGTAATCATGAATACAACAATAGATGAGAAATCATAAAGACAGGAGATAACAATTGAAGAGTAATCAAGACGGAAGTAGATGGCAATGTAAGAGTAATCATGAATACAGCAATAGATGAGAAATCATAAAGAGGGGAGATAACAATTGAAGAGTAATCAAGACGGAAGTAGATGGCAGTGGAAGAGTAATCATGTATACAACAATAGATGAGAAATAATAAAGACAGGAGATAACAATTGAAGAGTAATCAAGACGGAAGTAGATGGCAGTGGAAGATTAATCATTAATACAACAATAGATGAGAAATCATAAAGACAGGAGATAACAATTGAAGAGTAATCAAGACGGAAGTAGATGGCAGTGGAAAAGTAATCATGAATACAACAATAGATGAGAAATCATAAAGACAGGAGATAACATTTGAAGAGTAAACAAGACGGAAGTAGATGGCAATGTAAGAGTAATCATGAATACAGCAATAGATGAGAAATCATAAAGACAGGAGATAACAATTGAAGAGTAATCAAGACGGAAGTAGATGGCAGTGGAAGAGTAATCATGAATACAACAATAGATGAGAAATAATAAAGACAGGAGATAACAATTGAAGAGTAATCAAGACGGAAGTAGATGGCAGTGTAAGAGTAATCATGAATACAACAATAGATGAGAAATCATAAAGACAGGAGATAACAATTGAAGAGTAATCAAGACGGAAGTAAATGGCAGTGGAAAAGTAATCATGAATACAACAATAGATGAGAAATCATAAAGACAGGAGATAACAATTGAAGAGTAATGAAGACGGAAGTAGATGGCAATGTAAGAGTAATCATGAATACAACAATAGATGAGAAATCATAAAGACAGGAGATAACAATTGAAGAGTAATCAAGACGGAAGTAGATGGCAGTGGAAGAGTAATCATGAATACAACAATAGATGAGAAATAATAAAGACAGGAGATAACAATTGAAGAGTAATCAAGACGGAAGTAGATGGCAGTGGAAGAGTAATCATGAATACAACAATAGATGAGAAATCATAAAGACAGGAGATAACAATTGAAGAGTAATCAAGACGGAAGTAGATGGCAGTGGAAAAGTAATCATGAATACAACAATAGATGAGAAATCATAAAGACAGGAGATAACAATTGAAGAGTAATCAAGACGGAAGTAGATGGCAGTGGAAGAGTAATCATGAATACAACAATAGATGAAGAATCATAAAGACAGGAGATAACAATTGAAGAGTAATCAAGACGGAAGTAGATGGCAATGTAAGAGTAATCATGAATACAACAATAGATGAGAAATCATAAAGACAGGAGATAACAATTGAAGAGTAATCAAGACGGAAGTAGATGGCAGTGGAAAAGTAATCATGAATACAACAATAGATGAGAAATCATAAAGACAGGAGATAACAATTGAAGAGTAATCAAGACGGAAGTAGATGGCAGTGGAAGAGTAATCATGAATACAACAATAGATGAAAAATCATAAAGACAGGAGATAACAATTGAAGAGTAATCAAGACGGAAGTAGATGGCAGTGGAAAAGTAATCATGAATACAACAATAGATGAGAAATCATAAAGACAGGAGATAACAATTGAAGAGTAATCAAGATGGAAGTAGATGGCAGTGGAATAGTAATCATGAATACAACAATAGATGAAAAATCATAAAGACAGGAGATAACAATTCAAGAGTAATCAAGACGGAAGTAGATGGCAGTGGAAGAGTAATCATGAATACAACAATAGATGAGAAATCATAAAGACAGGAGATAACAATTGAAGAGTAATCAAGACGGAAGTAGATGGCAGTGGAAGAGTAATCATGAATACAACAATAGATGAGAAATCATAAAGACAGGAGATAACAATTGAAGAGTAATCAAGACGAAAGTAGATGGCAGTGGAAGAGTAATCATGAATACAACAATAGATGAGAAATAATAAAGACAGGAGATAACAATTGAAGAGTAATCAAGACGGAAGTAGATGGCAGTGGAAGAGTAATCATGAATACAACAATAGATGAAAAATCATAAAGACAGGAGATAACAATTGAAGAGTAATCAAGACGGAAGTAGATGGCAGTGGAAGAGTAATCATGGATACAACAATAGATGAGAAATCATAAAGACAGGAGATAACAATTGAAGAGTAATCAAGACGGAAGTAGATGGCAATGTAAGAGTAATCATGAATACAACAATAGATGAGAAATCATAAAGACAGGAGATAACAATTGAAGAGTAATCAAGACGGAAGTAGATGGCAGTGGAAAAGTAATCATGAATACAACAATAGATGAGAAATCATAAAGACAGGAGATAACAATTGAAGAGTAATCAAGACGGAAGTAGATGGCAGTGGAAGAGTAATCATGAATACAACAATAGATGAGAAATAATAAAGACAGGAGATAACAATTGAAGAGTAATCAAGACGGAAGTAGATGGCAGTGGAAGAGTAATCATGAATACAACAATAGATGAAAAATCATAAAGACAGGAGATAACAATTGAAGAGTAATCAAGACGGAAGTAGATGGCAGTGGAAGAGTAATCATGAATACAACAATAGATGAGAAATCATAAAGACAGGAGATAACAATTGAAGAGTAATCAAGACGGAAGTAGATGGCAATAGAAGAGTAATCATGAATACAACAATAGATGAGAAATCATAAAGACAGGAGATAATAATTGAAGAGTAATCAAGATGGAAGTAGATGGCAATAGAAGAGTAATCATGAATATAACAATAGATGAGAAATCATAAAGACAGGAGATAACAATTGAAGAGTAATCAAGACGGAAGTAGATGGCAGTGGAAGAGTAATCATGAATACAACAATAGATGAGAAATAATAAAGACAGGAGATAACAATTGAAGAGTAATCAAGACGGAAGTAGATGGCAGTGGAAGAGTAATCATGAATACAACAATAGATGAGAAATCATAAAGACAGTAGATAACAATTGGAGAGTAATCAAGACGGAAGTAGATGGCAGTGGAAAAGTAATCATGAATACAACAATAGATGAGAAATCATAAAGACAGGAGATAACAATTGAAGAGTAATCAAGACGGAAGTAGATGGCAATGTAAGAGTAATCATGAATACAGCAATAGATGAGAAATCATAAAGAGGGGAGATAACAATTGAAGAGTAATCAAGACGGAAGTAGATGGCAGTGGAAGAGTAATCATGTATACAACAATAGATGAGAAATAATAAAGACAGGAGATAACAATTGAAGAGTAATCAAGACGGAAGTAGATGGCAGTGGAAGATTAATCATTAATACAACAATAGATGAGAAATCATAAAGACAGGAGATAACAATTGAAGAGTAATCAAGACGGAAGTAGATGGCAGTGGAAAAGTAATCATGAATACAACAATAGATGAGAAATCATAAAGACAGGAGATAACAATTGAAGAGTAATCAAGACGTAAGTAGATGGCAGTGGAAGAGTAATCATGAATACAACAATAGATGAGAAATCATAAAGACAGGAGATAACAATTGAAGAGTAATCAAGACGGAAGTAGATGGCAGTGTAAGAGTAATCATGAATACAACAATAGATGAGAAATCATAAAGACAGGAGATAACAATTGAAGAGTAATCAAGACGGAAGTAAATGGCAGTGGAAAAGTAATCATGAATACAACAATAGATGAGAAATCATAAAGACAGGAGATAACAATTGAAGAGTAATGAAGACGGAAGTAGATGGCAATGTAAGAGTAATCATGAATACAACAATAGATGAGAAATCATAAAGACAGGAGATAACAATTGAAGAGTAATCAAGACGGAAGTAGATGGCAGTGGAAGAGTAATCATGAATACAACAATAGATGAGAAATAATAAAGACAGGAGATAACAATTGAAGAGTAATCAAGACGGAAGTAGATGGCAGTGGAAGAGTAATCATGAATACAACAATAGATGAGAAATCATAAAGACAGGAGATAACAATTGAAGAGTAATCAAGACGGAAGTAGATGGCAGTGGAAAAGTAATCATGAATACAACAATAGATGAGAAATCATAAAGACAGGAGATAACAATTGAAGAGTAATCAAGACGGAAGTAGATGGCAGTGGAAGAGTAATCATGAATACAACAATAGATGAAGAATCATAAAGACAGGAGATAACAATTGAAGAGTAATCAAGACGGAAGTAGATGGCAATGTAAGAGTAATCATGAATACAACAATAGATGAGAAATCATAAAGACAGGAGATAACAATTGAAGAGTAATCAAGACGGAAGTAGATGGCAGTGGAAAAGTAATCATGAATACAACAATAGATGAGAAATCATAAAGACAGGAGATAACAATTGAAGAGTAATCAAGACGGAAGTAGATGGCAGTGGAAGAGTAATCATGAATACAACAATAGATGAAAAATCATAAAGACAGGAGATAACAATTGAAGAGTAATCAAGACGGAAGTAGATGGCAGTGGAAAAGTAATCATGAATACAACAATAGATGAGAAATCATAAAGACAGGAGATAACAATTGAAGAGTAATCAAGATGGAAGTAGATGGCAGTGGAATAGTAATCATGAATACAACAATAGATGAAAAATCATAAAGACAGGAGATAACAATTCAAGAGTAATCAAGACGGAAGTAGATGGCAGTGGAAGAGTAATCATGAATACAACAATAGATCAGAAATCATAAAGACAGGAGATAACAATTGAAGAGTAATCAAGACGGAAGTAGATGGCAGTGGAAGAGTAATCATGAATACAACAATAGATGAGAAATCATAAAGACAGGAGATAACAATTGAAGAGTAATCAAGACGGAAGTAGATGGCAGTGGAAGAGTAATCATGAATACAACAATAGATGAGAAATAATAAAGACAGGAGATAACAATTGAAGAGTAATCAAGACGGAAGTAGATGGCAGTGGAAGAGTAATCATGAATACAACAATAGATGAAAAATCATAAAGACAGGAGATAACAATTGAAGAGTAATCAAGACGGAAGTAGATGGCAGTGGAAGAGTAATCATGGATACAACAATAGATGAGAAATCATAAAGACAGGAGATAACAATTGAAGAGTAATCAAGACGGAAGTAGATGGCAATGTAAGAGTAATCATGAATACAACAATAGATGAGAAATCATAAAGACAGGAGATAACAATTGAAGAGTAATCAAGACGGAAGTAGATGGCAGTGGAAAAGTAATCATGAATACAACAATAGATGAGAAATCATAAAGACAGGAGATAACAATTGAAGAGTAATCAAGACGGAAGTAGATGGCAGTGGAAGAGTAATCATGAATACAACAATAGATGAGAAATAATAAAGACAGGAGATAACAATTGAAGAGTAATCAAGACGGAAGTAGATGGCAGTGGAAGAGTAATCATGAATACAACAATAGATGAAAAATCATAAAGACAGGAGATAACAATTGAAGAGTAATCAAGACGGAAGTAGATGGCAGTGGAAGAGTAATCATGAATACAACAATAGATGAGAAATCATAAAGACAGGAGATAACAATTGAAGAGTAATCAAGACGGAAGTAGATGGCAATAGAAGAGTAATCATGAATACAACAATAGATGAGAAATCATAAAGACAGGAGATAATAATTGAAGAGTAATCAAGATGGAAGTAGATGGCAATAGAAGAGTAATCATGAATATAACAATAGATGAGAAATCATAAAGACAGGAGATAACAATTGAAGAGTAATCAAGACGGAAGTAGATGGCAGTGGAAGAGTAATCATGAATACAACAATAGATGAGAAATAATAAAGACAGGAGATAACAATTGAAGAGTAATCAAGACGGAAGTAGATGGCAGTGGAAGAGTAATCATGAATACAACAATAGATGAGAAATCATAAAGACAGTAGATAACAATTGGAGAGTAATCAAGACGGAAGTAGATGGCAGTGGAAAAGTAATCATGAATACAACAATAGATGAGAAATCATAAAGACAGGAGATAACAATTGAAGAGTAATCAAGACGGAAGTAGATGGCAATGTAAGAGTAATCATGAATACAGCAATAGATGAGAAATCATAAAGAGGGGAGATAACAATTGAAGAGTAATCAAGACGGAAGTAGATGGCAGTGGAAGAGTAATCATGTATACAACAATAGATGAGAAATAATAAAGACAGGAGATAACAATTGAAGAGTAATCAAGACGGAAGTAGATGGCAGTGGAAGATTAATCATTAATACAACAATAGATGAGAAATCATAAAGACAGGAGATAACAATTGAAGAGTAATCAAGACGGAAGTAGATGGCAGTGGAAAAGTAATCATGAATACAACAATAGATGAGAAATCATAAAGACAGGAGATAACATTTGAAGAGTAATCAAGACGGAAGTAGATGGCAATGTAAGAGTAATCATGAATACAGCAATAGATGAGAAATCATAAAGACAGGAGATAACAATTGAAGAGTAATCAAGACGGAAGTAGATGGCAGTGGAAGAGTAATCATGAATACAACAATAGATGAGAAATAATAAAGACAGGAGATAACAATTGAAGAGTAATCAAGACGGAAGTAGATGGCAGTGTAAGAGTAATCATGAATACAACAATAGATGAGAAATCATAAAGACAGGAGATAACAATTGAAGAGTAATCAAGACGGAAGTAAATGGCAGTGGAAAAGTAATCATGAATACAACAATAGATGAGAAATCATAAAGACAGGAGATAACAATTGAAGAGTAATGAAGACGGAAGTAGATGGCAATGTAAGAGTAATCATGAATACAACAATAGATGAGAAATCATAAAGACAGGAGATAACAATTGAAGAGTAATCAAGACGGAAGTAGATGGCAGTGGAAGAGTAATCATGAATACAACAATAGATGAGAAATAATAAAGACAGGAGATAACAATTGAAGAGTAATCAAGACGGAAGTAGATGGCAGTGGAAGAGTAATCATGAATACAACAATAGATGAGAAATCATAAAGACAGGAGATAACAATTGAAGAGTAATCAAGACGGAAGTAGATGGCAGTGGAAAAGTAATCATGAATACAACAATAGATGAGAAATCATAAAGACAGGAGATAACAATTGAAGAGTAATCAAGACGGAAGTAGATGGCAGTGGAAGAGTAATCATGAATACAACAATAGATGAAAAATCATAAAGACAGGAGATAACAATTGAAGAGTAATCAAGACGGAAGTAGATGGCAGTGGAAAAGTAATCATGAATACAACAATAGATGAGAAATCATAAAGACAGGAGATAACAATTGAAGAGTAATCAAGATGGAAGTAGATGGCAGTGGAATAGTAATCATGAATACAACAATAGATGAAAAATCATAAAGACAGGAGATAACAATTCAAGAGTAATCAAGACGGAAGTAGATGGCAGTGGAAGAGTAATCATGAATACAACAATAGATGAGAAATCATAAAGACAGGAGATAACAATTGAAGAGTAATCAAGACGGAAGTAGATGGCAGTGGAAGAGTAATCATGAATACAACAATAGATGAGAAATCATAAAGACAGGAGATAACAATTGAAGAGTAATCAAGACGGAAGTAGATGGCAGTGGAAGAGTAATCATGAATACAACAATAGATGAGAAATAATAAAGACAGGAGATAACAATTGAAGAGTAATCAAGACGGAAGTAGATGGCAGTGGAAGAGTAATCATGAATACAACAATAGATGAAAAATCATAAAGACAGGAGATAACAATTGAAGAGTAATCAAGACGGAAGTAGATGGCAGTGGAAGAGTAATTATGGATACAACAATAGATGAGAAATCATAAAGACAGGAGATAACAATTGAAGAGTAATCAAGACGGAAGTAGATGGCAATGTAAGAGTAATCATGAATACAACAATAGATGAGAAATCATAAAGACAGGAGATAACAATTGAAGAGTAATCAAGACGGAAGTAGATGGCAGTGGAAAAGTAATCATGAATACAACAATAGATGAGAAATCATAAAGACAGGAGATAACAATTGAAGAGTAATCAAGACGGAAGTAGATGGCAGTGGAAGAGTAATCATGAATACAACAATAGATGAGAAATAATAAAGACAGGAGATAACAATTGAAGAGTAATCAAGACGGAAGTAGATGGCAGTGGAAGAGTAATCATGAATACAACAATAGATGAAAAATCATAAAGACAGGAGATAACAATTGAAGAGTAATCAAGACGGAAGTAGATGGCAGTGGAAGAGTAATCATGAATACAACAATAGATGAGAAATCATAAAGACAGGAGATAACAATTGAAGAGTAATCAAGACGGAAGTAGATGGCAATAGAAGAGTAATCATGAATACAACAATAGATGAGAAATCATAAAGACAGGAGATAATAATTGAAGAGTAATCAAGATGGAAGTAGATGGCAATAGAAGAGTAATCATGAATATAACAATAGATGAGAAATCATAAAGACAGGAGATAACAATTGAAGAGTAATCAAGACGGAAGTAGATGGCAGTGGAAGAGTAATCATGAATACAACAATAGATGAGAAATAATAAAGACAGGAGATAACAATTGAAGAGTAATCAAGACAGAAGTAGATGGCAGTGGAAGTGTAATCATAAATACAACAATAGATGAAAAATCATAAAGACAGGAGATAACAATTGAAGAGTAATCAAGACGGAAGTAGATGGCAGTGGAAGAGTAATCACGAATACAACAATAGATGAGAAATCATAAAGACAGGAGATAACAATTGAAGAGTAATCAAGACGGAAGTAGGTGGCAGTGGAAGAGTAATCACGAATACAACAATAGATGAGAAATAATAAAGACAGGAGACAACAATTGAAGAGTAATCAAGACGGAAGTAGATGGCAGTGGAAGAGTAATCATGAATACAACAATAGATGAGAAATCATAAAGACAGGAGATAACAATTGAAGAGTAATCAAGACGGAAGTAGATGGCAGTGGAAAAGTAATCATGAATACAACAATAGATGAGAAATCATAAAGACAGGAGATAACAATTGAAGAGTAATCAAGACGGAAGTAGATGGCAGTGGAAGAGTAATCATGAATACAACAATAGATGAGGAATCATAAAGACAGGAGATAACAATTGAAGAGTAATCAAGACGGAAGTAGATGGCAACGGAAGATTAATCACGAATACAACAATAGATGAGAAATCATAAAGACAGGAGATAACAATTGAAGAGTAATCAAGACGGAAGTAGATGGCAATAGAAGAGTAATCATGAATACAACAACAGATGAGAAATAATAAAAACAGGAGATATCAATTGAAGAGTAATCAAGACGGAAGTAGATGGCAATGTAAGAGTAATCATGAATACAACAATAGATGAGAAATCATAAAGACAGGAGATAACAATTGAAGAGTAATCAAGACGGAAGTAGATGGCAGTGGAAGAGTAATCATGAATACAACAATAGATGAGAAATCATAAAGACAGGAGATAACAATTGAAGAGTAATCAAGACGGAAGTAGATGGCAGTGGAAAAGTAATCATGAATACAACAATAGATGAGAAATCATAAAGACAGGAGATAAAAATTGAAGTGTAATCAAGACGGAAGTAGATGGCAGTGGAAGAGTAATCATGAATACAACAATAGATGAGAAATAATAAAGACAGGAGATAACAATTGAAGAGTAATCAAGACGGAAGTAGATGGCAGTGGAAGAGTAATCATGAATACAACAATAGATGAAAAATCATAAAGACAGGAGATAACAATTGAAGAGTAATCAAGACGGAAGTAGATGGCAGTGGAAGAGTAATCATGAATACAACAATAGATGAGAAATCATAAAGACAGGAGATAACAATTGAAGAGTAATCAAGACGGAAGTAGATGGCAATAGAAGAGTAATCATGAATACAACAATAGATGAGAAATCATAAAGACAGGAGATAACAATTGAAGAGTAATCAAGATGGAAGTAGATGGCAATAGAAGAGTAATCATGAATAAAACAATAGATGAGAAATCATAAAGACAGGAGATAACAATTGAAGAGTAATCAAGACGGAAGTAGATGGCAGTGGAAGAGTAATCATGAATACAACAATAGATGAGAAATAATAAAGACAGGAGATAACAATTGAAGAGTAATCAAGACGGAAGTAGATGGCAATGTAAGAGTAATCATGAATACAACAATAGATGAGAAATCATAAAGACAGGAGATAACAATTGAAGAGTAATCAAGACGGAAGTAGATGGCAGTGGAAGAGTAATCATGAATACAACAATAGATGAGAAATAATAAAGACAGGAGATAACAATTGAAGAGTAATCAAGACGGAAGTAGATGGCAGTGGAAGAGTAATCATGAATACAACAATAGATGAGAAATCATAAAGACAGGAGATAACAATTGAAGAGTAATCAAGACGGAAGTAGATGGCAGTGGAAAAGTAATCATGAATACAACAATAGATGAGAAATCATAAAGACAGGAGATAACAATTGAAGAGTAATCAAGACGGAAGTAGATGGCAGTGGAAGAGTAATCATGAATACAACAATAGATGAAGAATCATAAAGACAGGAGATAACAATTGAAGAGTAATCAAGACGGAAGTAGATGGCAATGTAAGAGTAATCATGAATACAACAATAGATGAGAAATCATAAAGACAGGAGATAACAATTGAAGAGTAATCAAGACGGAAGTAGATGGCAGTGGAAAAGTAATCATGAATACAACAATAGATGAGAAATCATAAAGACAGGAGATAACAATTGAAGAGTAATCAAGACGGAAGTAGATGGCAGTGGAAGAGTAATCATGAATACAACAATAGATGAAAAATCATAAAGACAGGAGATAACAATTGAAGAGTAATCAAGACGGAAGTAGATGGCAGTGGAAAAGTAATCATGAATACAACAATAGATGAGAAATCATAAAGACAGGAGATAACAATTGAAGAGTAATCAAGACGGAAGTAGGTGGCAGTGGAAGAGTAATCACGAATACAACAATAGATGAGAAATAATAAAGACAGGAGACAACAATTGAAGAGTAATCAAGACGGAAGTAGATGGCAGTGGAAGAGTAATCATGAATACAACAATAGATGAAAAATCATAAAGACAGGAGATAACAATTGAAGAGTAATCAAGACGGAAGTAGATGGCAGTGGAAGAGTAATCATGAATACAACAATAGATGAGAAATCATAAAGACAGGAGATAACAATTGAAGAGTAATCAAGACGGAAGTAGATGGCAGTGGAAAAGTAATCATGAATACAACAATAGATGAGAAATCATAAAGACAGGAGATAACAATTGAAGAGTAATCAAGACGGAAGTAGATGGCAGTGGAAGAGTAATCACGAATACAACAATAGATGAGGAATCATAAAGACAGGAGATAACAATTGAAGAGTAATCAAGACGGAAGTAGATGGCAGTGGAAGAGTAATCATGAATACAACAATAGATGAGAAATAATAAAGACAGGAGATAACAATTGAAGAGTAATCAAGACGGAAGTAGATGGCAGTGTAAGAGTAATCATGAATACAACAATAGATGAGAAATCATAAAGACAGGAGATAACAATTGAAGAGTAATCAAGACGGAAGTAAATGGCAGTGGAAAAGTAATCATGAATACAACAATAGATGAGAAATCATAAAGACAGGAGATAACAATTGAAGAGTAATCAAGACGGAAGTAGATGGCAATGTAAGAGTAATCATGAATACAACAATAGATGAGAAATCATAAAGACAGGAGATAACAATTGAAGAGTAATCAAGACGGAAGTAGATGGCAGTGGAAGAGTAATCATGAATACAACAATAGATGAGAAATAATAAAGACAGGAGATAACAATTGAAGAGTAATCAAGACGGAAGTAGATGGCAATAGAAGAGTAATCATGAATACAACAACAGATGAGAAATAATAAAAACAGGAGATATCAATTGAAGAGTAATCAAGACGGAAGTAGATGGCAATGTAAGAGTAATCATGAATACAACAATAGATGAGAAATCATAAAGACAGGAGATAACAATTGAAGAGTAATCAAGACGGAAGTAGATGGCAGTGGAAGAGTAATCATGAATACAACAATAGATGAAGAATCATAAAGACAGGAGATAACAATTGAAGAGTAATCAAGACGGAAGTAGATGGCAATGTAAGAGTAATCATGAATACAACAATAGATGAGAAATCATAAAGACAGGAGATAACAATTGAAGAGTAATCAAGACGGAAGTAGATGGCAGTGGAAAAGTAATCATGAATACAACAATAGATGAGAAATCATAAAGACAGGAGATAACAATTGAAGAGTAATCAAGACGGAAGTAGATGGCAGTGGAAGAGTAATCATGAATACAACAATAGATGAAAAATCATAAAGACAGGAGATAACAATTGAAGAGTAATCAAGACGGAAGTAGATGGCAGTGGAAAAGTAATCATGAATACAACAATAGATGAGAAATCATAAAGACAGGAGATAACAATTGAAGAGTAATCAAGATGGAAGTAGATGGCAGTGGAATAGTAATCATGAATACAACAATAGATGAAAAATCATAAAGACAGGAGATAACAATTCAAGAGTAATCAAGACGGAAGTAGATGGCAATGTAAGAGTAATCATGAATACAACAATAGATGAGAAATCATAAAGACAGGAGATAACAATTGAAGAGTAATCAAGACGGAAGTAGATGGCAGTGGAAGAGTAATCATGAATACAACAATAGATGAGAAATCATAAAGACAGGAGATAACAATTGAAGAGTAATCAAGACGGAAGTAGATGGCAGTGGAAGAGTAATCATGAATACAACAATAGATGAGAAATAATAAAGACAGGAGATAACAATTGAAGAGTAATCAAGACGGAAGTAGATGGCAGTGGAAGAGTAATCATGAATACAACAATAGATGAAAAATCATAAAGACAGGAGATAACAATTGAAGAGTAATCAAGACGGAAGTAGATGGCAATGTAAGAGTAATCATGAATACAACAATAGATGAGAAATCATAAAGACAGGAGAAAACAATTGAAGAGTAATCAAGACGGAAGTAGATGGCAGTGGAAAAGTAATCATGAATACAACAATAGATGAGAAATCATAAAGACAGGAGATAACAATTGAAGAGTAATCAAGACGGAAGTAGATGGCAGTGGAAGAGTAATCATGAATACAACAATAGATGAGAAATAATAAAGACAGGAGATAACAATTGAAGAGTAATCAAGACGGAAGTAGATGGCAGTGGATGAGTAATCATGAATACAACAATAGATGAAAAATCATAAAGACAGGAGATAACAATTGAAGAGTAATCAAGACGGAAGTAGATGGCAGTGGAAGAGTAATCATGAATACAACAATAGATGAGAAATCATAAAGACAGGAGATAACAATTGAAGAGTAATCAAGACGGAAGTAGATGGCAATAGAAGAGTAATCATGAATACAACAATAGATGAGAAATCATAAAGACAGGAGATAACAATTGAAGAGTAATCAAGATGGAAGTAGATGGCAATAGTAGAGTAATCATGAATATAACAATAGATGAGAAATCATAAAGACAGGAGATAACAATTGAAGAGTAATCAAGACGGAAGTAGATGGCAGTGGAAGAGTAATCATGAATACAACAATAGATGAGAAATAATAAAGACAGGAGATAACAATTGAAGAGTAATCAAGACAGAAGTAGATGGCAGTGGAAGTGTAATCATAAATGCAACAATAGATGAAAAATCATAAAGACAGGAGATAACAATTGAAGAGTAATCAAGACGGAAGTAGATGGCAGTGGAAGAGTAATCACGAATACAACAATAGATGAGAAATCATAAAGACAGGAGATAACAATTGAAGAGTAATCAAGACGGAAGTAGGTGGCAGTGGAAGAGTAATCACGAATACAACAATAGATGAGAAATAATAAAGACAGGAGACAACAATTGAAGAGTAATCAAGACGGAAGTAGATGGCAGTGGAAGAGTAATCATGAATACAACAATAGATGAGAAATCATAAAGACAGGAGATAACAATTGAAGAGTAATCAAGACGGAAGTAGATGGCAGTGGAAAAGTAATCATGAATACAACAATAGATGAGAAATCATAAAGACAGGAGATAACAATTGAAGAGTAATCAAGACGGAAGTAGATGGCAGTGGAAGAGTAATCATGAATACAACAATAGATGAGGAATCATAAAGACAGGAGATAACAATTGAAGAGTAATCAAGACGGAAGTAGATGGCAACGGAAGATTAATCACGAATACAACAATAGATGAGAAATCATAAAGACAGGAGATAACAATTGAAGAGTAATCAAGACGGAAGTAGATGGTAATAGAAGAGTAATCATGAATACAACAACAGATGAGAAATAATAAAAACAGGAGATATCAATTGAAGAGTAATCAAGACGGAAGTAGATGGCAATGTAAGAGTAATCATGAATACAACAATAGATGAGAAATCATAAAGACAGGAGATAACAATTGAAGAGTAATCAAGACGGAAGTAGATGGCAGTGGAAAAGTAATCATGAATACAACAATAGATGAGAAATCATAAAGACAGGAGATAACAATTGAAGAGTAATCAAGACGGAAGTAGATGGCAGTGGAAGAGTAATCATGAATACAACAATAGATGAGAAATCATAAAGACAGGAGATAACAATTGAAGAGTAATCAAGACGGAAGTAGATGGCAGTGGAAAAGTAATCATGAATACAACAATAGATGAGAAATCATAAAGACAGGAGATAACAATTGAAGAGTAATCAAGACGGAAGTAGATGGCAGTGGAAGAGTAATCATGAATACAACAATAGATGAGAAATAATAAAGACAGGAGATAACAATTGAAGAGTAATCAAGACGGAAGTAGATGGCAGTGGAAGAGTAATCATGAATACAACAATAGATGAAAAATCATAAAGACAGGAGATAACAATTGAAGAGTAATCAAGACGGAAGTAGATGGCAGTGGAAGAGTAATCATGAATACAACAATAGATGAGAAATCATAAAGACAGGAGATAACAATTGAAGAGTAATCAAGACGGAAGTAGATGGCAATAGAAGAGTAATCATGAATACAACAATAGATGAGAAATCATAAAGACAGGAGATAACAATTGAAGAGTAATCAAGATGGAAGTAGATGGCAATAGAAGAGTAATCATGAATATAACAATAGATGAGAAATCATAAAGACAGGAGATAACAATTGAAGAGTAATCAAGACGGAAGTAGATGGCAGTGGAAGAGTAATCATGAATACAACAATAGATGAGAAATAATAAAGACAGGAGATAACAATTGAAGAGTAATCAAGACAGAAGTAGATGGCAGTGGAAGTGTAATCATAAATACAACAATAGATGAAAAATCATAAAGACAGGAGATAACAATTGAAGAGTAATCAAGACGGAAGTAGATGGCAGTGGAAGAGTAATCACGAATACAACAATAGATGAGAAATCATAAAGACAGGAGATAACAATTGAAGAGTAATCAAGACGGAAGTAGGTGGCAGTGGAAGAGTAATCACGAATACAACAATAGATGAGAAATAATAAAGACAGGAGACAACAATTGAAGAGTAATCAAGACGGAAGTAGATGGCAGTGGAAGAGTAATCATGAATACAACAATAGATGAAAAATCATAAAGACAGGAGATAACAATTGAAGAGTAATCAAGACGGAAGTAGATGGCAGTGGAAGAGTAATCATGAATACAACAATAGATGAGAAATCATAAAGACAGGAGATAACAATTGAAGAGTAATCAAGACGGAAGTAGATGGCAGTGGAAAAGTAATCATGAATACAACAATAGATGAGAAATCATAAAGACAGGAGATAACAATTGAAGAGTAATCAAGACGGAAGTAGATGGCAGTGGAAGAGTAATCATGAATACAACAATAGATGAGGAATCATAAAGACAGGAGATAACAATTGAAGAGTAATCAAGACGGAAGTAGATGGCAACGGAAGATTAATCACGAATACAACAATAGATGAGAAATCATAAAGACAGGAGATAACAATTGAAGAGTAATCAAGACGGAAGTAGATGGCAATAGAAGAGTAATCATGAATACAACAACAGATGAGAAATAATAAAAACAGGAGATATCAATTGAAGAGTAATCAAGACGGAAGTAGATGGCAATGTAAGAGTAATCATGAATACAACAATAGATGAGAAATCATAAAGACAGGAGATAACAATTGAAGAGTAATCAAGACGGAAGTAGATGGCAGTGGAAAAGTAATCATGAATACAACAATAGATGAGAAATCATAAAGACAGGAGATAACAATTGAAGAGTAATCAAGACGGAAGTAGATGGCAGTGGAAGAGTAATCATGAATACAACAATAGATGAGAAATAATAAAAACAGGAGATAACAATTGAAGAGTAATCAAGACGGAAGTAGATGGCAGTGGAAGAGTAATCATGAATACAACAATAGATGAGAAATAATAAAGACAGGAGATAACAATTGAAGAGTAATCATGACGGAAGTAGATGGCAGTGGAAGAGTAATCATGAATACAACAATAGATGAAAAATCATAAAGACAGGAGATAACAATTGAAGGGTAATCAAGACGGAAGTAGATGGCAGTGGAAGAGTAATCATGAATACAACAATAGATGAGAAATCATAAAGACAGGAGATAACAATTGAAGAGTAATCAAGACGGAAGTAGATGGCAATAGAAGAGTAATCATGAATACAACAATAGATGAGAAATCATAAAGACAGGAGATAACAATTGAAGAGTAATCAAGACAGAAGTAGATGGCAGTGGAAGTGTAATCATAAATACAACAATAGATGAAAAATCATAAAGACAGGAGATAACAATTGAAGAGTAATCAAGACGGAAGTAGATGGCAGTGGAAGAGTAATCACGAATACAACAATAGATGAGAAATCATAAAGACAGGAGATAACAATTGAAGAGTAATCAAGACGGAAGTAGGTGGCAGTGGAAGAGTAATCACGAATACAACAATAGATGAGAAATAATAAAGACAGGAGACAACAATTGAAGAGTAATCAAGACGGAAGTAGATGTCAGTGGAAGAGTAATCATGAATACAACAATAGATGAAAAATCATAAAGACAGGAGATAACAATTGAAGAGTAATCAAGACGGAAGTAGATGGCAGTGGAAGAGTAATCATGAATACAACAATAGATGAGAAATCATAAAGACAGGAGATAACAATTGAAGAGTAATCAAGACGGAAGTAGATGGCAGTGGAAAAGTAATCATGAATACAACAATAGATGAGAAATCATAAAGACAGGAGATAACAATTGAAGAGTAATCAAGACGGAAGTAGATGGCAGTGGAAGAGTAATCATGAATACAACAATAGATGAGGAATCATAAAGACAGGAGATAACAATTGAAGAGTAATCAAGACGGAAGTAGATGGCAACGGAAGATTAATCACGAATACAACAATAGATGAGAAATCATAAAGACAGGAGATAACAATTGAAGAGTAATCAAGACGGAAGTAGATGGCAATAGAAGAGTAATCATGAATACAACAACAGATGAGAAATAATAAAAACAGGAGATATCAATTGAAGAGTAATCAAGACGGAAGTAGATGGCAATGTAAGAGTAATCATGAATACAACAATAGATGAGAAATCATAAAGACAGGAGATAACAATTGAAGAGTAATCAAGACGGAAGTAGATGGCAGTGGAAAAGTAATCATGAATACAACAATAGATGAGAAATCATAAAGACAGGAGATAACAATTGAAGAGTAATCAAGACGGAAGTAGATGGCAGTGGAAGAGTAATCATGAATACAACAATAGATGAGAAATAATAAAAACAGGAGATAACAATTGAAGAGTAATCAAGACGGAAGTAGATGGCAGTGGAAGAGTAATCATGAATACAACAATAGATGAGAAATAATAAAGACAGGAGATAACAATTGAAGAGTAATCATGACGGAAGTAGATGGCAGTGGAAGAGTAATCATGAATACAACAATAGATGAAAAATCATAAAGACAGGAGATAACAATTGAAGGGTAATCAAGACGGAAGTAGATGGCAGTGGAAGAGTAATCATGAATACAACAATAGATGAGAAATCATAAAGACAGGAGATAACAATTGAAGAGTAATCAAGACGGAAGTAGATGGCAATAGAAGAGTAATCATGAATACAACAATAGATGAGAAATCATAAAGACAGGAGATAACAATTGAAGAGTAATCAAGACGGAAGTAGATGGCAGTGGAAGAGTAATCACGACTACAACAATAGATGAGAAATCATAAAGTCAGGAGATAACAATTGAAGAGTAATCAAGACGGAAGTAGGTGGCAGTTGAAGAGTAATCACGAATACAACAATAGATGAGAAATAATAAAGACAGGAGACAACAATTGAAGAGTAATCAAGACGGAAGTAGATGGCAGTGGAAAAGTAATCATGAATACAACAATAGATGAGAAATCATAAAGACAGGAGATAACAATTGAAGAGTAATCAAGACGGAAGTATATGGCAGTGGAAGAGTAATCATGAATACAACAATAGATGAGAAATAATAAAGACAGGAGATAACAATTGAAGAGTAATCAAGACGGAAGTAGATGGCAGTGGAAGAGTAATCATGAATACAACAATAGATGAGAAATCATAAAGACAGGAGATAACAATTGAAGAGTAATCAAGACGGAAGTAGATGGCAGTGGAAAAGTAATCATGAATACAACAATAGATGAGAAATCATAAAGACAGGAGATAACAATTGAAGAGTAATCAAGACGGAAGTAGATGGCAGTGGAAGAGTAATCATGAATACAACAATAGATGAGGAATCATAAAGACAGGAGATAACAATTGAAGAGTAATCAAGACGGAAGTAGATGGCAACGGAAGATTAATCACGAATACAACAATAGATGAGAAATCATAAAGACAGGAGATAACAATTGAAGAGTAATCAAGACGGAAGTAGATGGCAATAGAAGAGTAATCATGAATACAACAACAGATGAGAAATAATAAAAACAGGAGATATCAATTGAAGAGTAATCAAGACGGAAGTAGATGGCAATGTAAGAGTAATCATGAATACAACAATAGATGAGAAATCATAAAGACAGGAGATAACAATTGAAGAGTAATCAAGACGGAAGTAGATGGCAGTGGAAAAGTAATCATGAATACAACAATAGATGAGAAATCATAAAGACAGGAGATAACAATTGAAGAGTAATCAAGACGGAAGTAGATGGCAGTGGAAGAGTAATCATGAATACAACAATAGATGAGAAATCATAAAGACAGGAGATAACAATTGAAGAGTAATCAAGACGGAAGTAGATGGCAGTGGAAAAGTAATCATGAATACAACAATAGATGAGAAATCATAAAGACAGGAGATAACAATTGAAGAGTAATCAAGACGGAAGTAGATGGCAGTGGAAGAGTAATCATGAATACAACAATAGATGAGAAATAATAAAGACAGGAGATAACAATTGAAGAGTAATCAAGACGGAAGTAGATGGCAGTGGAAGAGTAATCATGAATACAACAATAGATGAAAAATCATAAAGACAGGAGATAACAATTGAAGAGTAATCAAGACGGAAGTAGATGGCAGTGGAAGAGTAATCATGAATACAACAATAGATGAGAAATCATAAAGACAGGAGATAACAATTGAAGAGTAATCAAGACGGAAGTAGATGGCAATAGAAGAGTAATCATGAATACAACAATAGATGAGAAATCATAAAGACAGGAGATAACAATTGAAGAGTAATCAAGATGGAAGTAGATGGCAGTGGAAGAGTAATCATGAATACAACAATAGATGAGAAATAATAAAGACAGGAGATAACAATTGAAGAGTAATCAAGACGGAAGTAGATGGCAGTGGAAGAGTAATCATGAATACAACAATAGATGAGAAATAATAAAGACAGGAGATAACAATTGAAGAGTAATCAAGACGGAAGTAGATGGCAGTGGAAGTGTAATCATAAATACAACAATAGATGAAAAATCATAAAGACAGGAGATAACAATTGAAGAGTAATCAAGACGGAAGTAGATGGCAGTGGAAGAGTAATCACGAATACAACAATAGATGAGAAATCATAAAGACAGGAGATAACAATTGAAGAGTAATCAAGACGGAAGTAGGTGGCAGTGGAAGAGTAATCACGAATACAACAATAGATGAGAAATAATAAAGACAGGAGACAACAATTGATGAGTAATCAAGACGGAAGTAGATGGCAGTGGAAGAGTAATCATGAATACAACAATAGATGAAAAATCATAAAGACAGGAGATAACAATTGAAGAGTAATCAAGACGGAAGTAGATGGCAGTGGAAGAGTAATCATGAATACAACAATAGATGAGAAATCATAAAGACAGGAGATAACAATTGAAGAGTAATCAAGACGGAAGTAGATGGCAGTGGAAAAGTAATCATGAATACAACAATAGATGAGAAATCATAAAGACAGGAGATAACAATTGAAGAGTAATCAAGACGGAAGTAGATGGCAATAGAAGAGTAATCATGAATATAACAATAGATGAGAAATCATAAAGACAGGAGATAACAATTGAAGAGTAATCAAGACGGAAGTAGATGGCAGTGGAAGAGTAATCATGAATACAACAATAGATGAGAAATAATAAAGACAGGAGATAACAATTGAAGAGTAATCAAGACGGAAGTAGATGGCAGTGGAAGTGTAATCATAAATACAACAATAGATGAAAAATCATAAAGACAGGAGATAACAATTGAAGAGTAATCAAGACGGAAGTAGATGGCAGTGGAAGAGTAATCACGAATACAACAATAGATGAGAAATCATAAAGACAGGAGATAACAATTGAAGAGTAATCAAGACGGAAGTAGGTGGCAGTGGAAGAGTAATCACGAATACAACAATAGATGAGAAATAATAAAGACAGGAGACAACAATTGAAGAGTAATCAAGACGGAAGTAGATGGCAGTGGAAGAGTAATCATGAATACAACAATAGATGAAAAATCATAAAGACAGGAGATAACAATTGAAGAGTAATCAAGACGGAAGTAGATGGCAGTGGAAGAGTAATCATGAATACAACAATAGATGAGAAATCATAAAGACAGGAGATAACAATTGAAGAGTAATCAAGACGGAAGTAGATGGCAGTGGAAAAGTAATCATGAATACAACAATAGATGAGAAATCATAAAGACAGGAGATAACAATTGAAGAGTAATCAAGACGGAAGTAGATGGCAGTGGAAGAGTAATCATGAATACAACAATAGATGAGGAATCATAAAGACAGGAGATAACAATTGAAGAGTAATCAAGACGGAAGTAGATGGCAACGGAAGATTAATCACGAATACAACAATAGATGAGAAATCATAAAGACAGGAGATAACAATTGAAGAGTAATCAAGACGGAAGTAGATGGCAATAGAAGAGTAATCATGAATACAACAACAGATGAGAAATAATAAAAACAGGAGATATCAATTGAAGAGTAATCAAGACGGAAGTAGATGGCAATGTAAGAGTAATCATGAATACAACAATAGATGAGAAATAATAAAGACAGGAGATAACAATTGAAGAGTAATCATGACGGAAGTAGATGGCAGTGGAAGAGTAATCATGAATACAACAATAGATGAAAAATCATAAAGACAGGAGATAACAATTGAAGGGTAATCAAGACGGAAGTAGATGGCAGTGGAAGAGTAATCATGAATACAACAATAGATGAGAAATCATAAAGACAGGAGATAACAATTGAAGAGTAATCAAGACGGAAGTAGATGGCAGTGGAAGAGTAATCATGAATACAACAATAGATGAAAAATCATAAAGACAGGAGATAACAATTGAAGAGTAATCAAGACGGAAGTAGATGGCAGTGGAAGAGTAATCA
Organism: Acanthosepion lycidas; assembly: GCA_963932145.1. Taxonomy (NCBI): domain Eukaryota; kingdom Metazoa; phylum Mollusca; class Cephalopoda; order Sepiida; family Sepiidae; genus Acanthosepion; species Acanthosepion lycidas. Next base: position 37,851,332 of record OZ010601.1, on the reverse strand, counting down.
TGAATACAACAATAGATGAGAAATCATAAAGACAGGAGATAACAATTGAAGAGTAATCAAGACGGAAGTAGATTGCAATAGAAGAGTAATCATGAATACAACAATAGATGAGAAATCATAAAGACAGGAGATAACAATTGAAGAGTAATCAAGATGGAAGTAGATGGCAATAGAAGAGTAATCATGAATATAACAATAGATGAGAAATCATAAAGACAGGAGATAACAATTGAAGAGTAATCAAGACGGAAGTAGATGGCAGTGGAAGAGTAATCATGAATACAACAATAGATGAGAAATAATAAAGACAGGAGATAACAATTGAAGAGTAATCAAGACAGAAGTAGATGGCAGTGGAAGTGTAATCATAAATACAACAATAGATGAAAAATCATAAAGACAGGAGATAACAATTGAAGAGTAATCAAGACGGAAGTAGATGGCAGTGGAAGAGTAATCACGAATACAACAATAGATGAGAAATCATAAAGACAAGAGATAACAATTGAAGAGTAATCAAGACGGAAGTAGGTGGCAGTGGAAGAGTAATCACGAATATAACAATAGATGAGAAATAATAATGACAGGAGACAAAAATTGAAGAGTAATCAAGACGGAAGTAGATGGCAGTGGAAGAGTAATCATGAATACAACAATAGATGAAAAATCATAAAGACAGGAGCTAACAATTGAAGAGTAATCAAGACGGAAGTAGATGGCAGTGGAAAAGTAATCATGAATACAACAATAGATGAGAAATCATAAAGACAGGAGATAACAATTGAAGAGTAATCAAGACGGAAGTAGATGGCAGTGGAAGAATAATCATGAATACAACAATAGATGAGAAATCATAAAGACAGGAGATAACAATTGAAGAGTAATCAAGACGGAAGTAGATGGCAACGGAAGATTAATCACGAATACAACAATAGATGAGAAATCATAAAGACAGGAGATAACAATTGAAGAGTAATCAAGACGGAAGTAGATGGCAATAGAAGAGTAATCATGAATACAACAACAGATGAGAAATAATAAAAACAGGAGATATCAATTGAAGAGTAATCAAGACGGAAGTAGATGGCAATGTAAGAGTAATCATGAATACAACAATAGATGAGAAATCATAAAGACAGGAGATAACAATTGAAGAGTAATCAAGACGGAAGTAGATGGCAGTGGAAAAGTAATCATGAATACAACAATAGATGAGAAATCATAAAGACAGGAGATAACAATTGAAGAGTAATCAAGACGGAAGTAGATGGCAGTGGAAGAGTAATCATGAATACAACAATAGATGAGAAATAATAAAAACAGGAGATAACAATTGAAGAGTAATCAAGACGGAAGTAGATGGCAGTGGAAGAGTAATCATGAATACAACAATAGATGAGAAATAATAAAGACAGGAGATAACAATTGAAGAGTAATCATGACGGAAGTAGATGGCAGTGGAAGAGTAATCATGAATACAACAATAGATGAAAAATCATAAAGACAGGAGATAACAATTGAAGGGTAATCAAGACGGAAGTAGATGGCAGTGGAAGAGTAATCATGAATACAACAATAGATGAGAAATCATAAAGACAGGAGATAACAATTGAAGAGTAATCAAGACGGAAGTAGATGGCAATAGAAGAGTAATCATGAATACAACAATAGATGAGAAATCATAAAGACAGGAGATAACAATTGAAGAGTAATCAAGACGGAAGTAGATGGCAGTGGAAGAGTAATCACGACTACAACAATAGATGAGAAATCATAAAGACAGGAGATAACAATTGAAGAGTAATCAAGACGGAAGTAGGTGGCAGTGGAAGAGTAATCACGAATACAACAATAGATGAGAAATAATAAAGACAGGAGACAACAATTGAAGAGTAATCAAGACGGAAGTAGATGGCAGTGGAAAAGTAATCATGAATACAACAATAGATGAGAAATCATAAAGACAGGAGATAACAATTGAAGAGTAATCAAGACGGAAGTAGATGGCAGTGGAAGAGTAATCATGAATACAACAATAGATGAGAAATAATAAAGACAGGAGATAACAATTGAAGAGTAATCAAGACGGAAGTAGATGGCAGTGGAAGAGTAATCATGAATACAACAATAGATGAGAAATCATAAAGACAGGAGATAACAATTGAAGAGTAATCAAGACGGAAGTAGATGGCAGTGGAAAAGTAATCATGAATACAACAATAGATGAGAAATCATAAAGACAGGAGATAACAATTGAAGAGTAATCAAGACGGAAGTAGATGGCAGTGGAAGAGTAATCATGAATACAACAATAGATGAGGAATCATAAAGACAGGAGATAACAATTGAAGAGTAATCAAGACGGAAGTAGATGGCAACGGAAGATTAATCACGAATACAACAATAGATGAGAAATCATAAAGACAGGAGATAACAATTGAAGAGTAATCAAGACGGAAGTAGATGGCAATAGAAGAGTAATCATGAATACAACAACAGATGAGAAATAATAAAAACAGGAGATATCAATTGAAGAGTAATCAAGACGGAAGTAGATGGCAATGTAAGAGTAATCATGAATACAACAATAGATGAGAAATCATAAAGACAGGAGATAACAATTGAAGAGTAATCAAGACGGAAGTAGATGGCAGTGGAAAAGTAATCATGAATACAACAATAGATGAGAAATCATAAAGACAGGAGATAACAATTGAAGAGTAATCAAGACGGAAGTAGATGGCAGTGGAAGAGTAATCATGAATACAACAATAGATGAGAAATCATAAAGACAGGAGATAACAATTGAAGAGTAATCAAGACGGAAGTAGATGGCAGTGGAAAAGTAATCATGAATACAACAATAGATGAGAAATCATAAAGACAGGAGATAACAATTGAAGAGTAATCAAGACGGAAGTAGATGGCAGTGGAAGAGTAATCATGAATACAACAATAGATGAGAAATAATAAAGACAGGAGATAACAATTGAAGAGTAATCAAGACGGAAGTAGATGGCAGTGGAAGAGTAATCATGAATACAACAATAGATGAAAAATCATAAAGACAGGAGATAAAAATTGAAGAGTAATCAAGACGGATGTAGATGGCAGTGGAAGAGTAATCATGAATACAACAATAGATGAGAAATCATAAAGACAGGAGATAACAATTGAAGAGTAATCAAGACGGAAGTAGATGGCAATAGAAGAGTAATCATGAATACAACAATAGATGAGAAATCATAAAGACAGGAGATAACAATTGAAGAGTAATCAAGATGGAAGTAGATGGCAATAGAAGAGTAATCATGAATATAACAATAGATGAGAAATCATAAAGACAGGAGATAACAATTGAAGAGTAATCAAGACGGAAGTAGATGGCAGTGGAAGAGTAATCATGAATACAACAATAGATGAGAAATAATAAAGACAGGAGATAACAATTGAAGAGTAATCAAGACAGAAGTAGATGGCAGTGGAAGTGTAATCATAAATACAACAATAGATGAAAAATCATAAAGACAGGAGATAACAATTGAAGAGTAATCAAGACGGAAGTAGATGGCAGTGGAAGAGTAATCACGAATACAACAATAGATGAGAAATCATAAAGACAGGAGATAACAATTGAAGAGTAATCAAGACGGAAGTAGGTGGCAGTGGAAGAGTAATCACGAATACAACAATAGATGAGAAATAATAAAGACAGGAGACAACAATTGAAGAGTAATCAAGACGGAAGTAGATGGCAGTGGAAGAGTAATCATGAATACAACAATAGATGAAAAATCATAAAGACAGGAGATAACAATTGAAGAGTAATCAAGACGGAAGTAGATGGCAGTGGAAGAGTAATCATGAATACAACAATAGATGAGAAATCATAAAGACAGGAGATAACAATTGAAGAGTAATCAAGACGGAAGTAGATGGCAGTGGAAAAGTAATCATGAATACAACAATAGATGAGAAATCATAAAGACAGGAGATAACAATTGAAGAGTAATCAAGACGGAAGTAGATGGCAGTGGAAGAGTAATCATGAATAGAACAATAGATGAGGAATCATAAAGACAGGAGATAACAATTGAAGAGTAATCAAGACGAAAGTAGATGGCAACGGAAGATTAATCACGAATACAACAATAGATGAGAAATCATAAAGACAGGAGATAACAATTGAAGAGTAATCAAGACGGAAGTAGATGGCAATAGAAGAGTAATCATGAATACAACAACAGATGAGAAATAATAAAAACAGGAGATATCAATTGAAGAGTAATCAAGACGGAAGTAGATGGCAATGTAAGAGTAATCATGAATACAACAATAGATGAGAAATCATAAAGACAGGAGATAACAATTGAAGAGTAATCATGACGGAAGTAGATGGCAGTGGAAGAGTAATCATGAATACAACAATAGATGAAAAATCATAAAGACAGGAGATAACAATTGAAGGGTAATCAAGACGGAAGTAGATGGCAGTGGAAGAGTAATCATGAATACAACAATAGATGATAAATCATAAAGACAGGAGATAACAATTGAAGAGTAATCAAGACGGAAGTAGATGGCAATAGAAGAGTAATCATGAATACAACAATAGATGAGAAATCATAAAGACAGGAGATAACAATTGAAGAGTAATCAAGACGGAAGTAGATGGCAGTGGAAGAGTAATCACGACTACAACAATAGATGAGAAATCATAAAGACAGGAGATAACAATTGAAGAGTAATCAAGACGGAAGTAGGTGGCAGTGGAAGAGTAATCACGAATACAACAATAGATGAGAAATAATAAAGACAGGAGACAACAATTGAAGAGTAATCAAGACGGAAGTAGATGGCAGTGGAAAAGTAATCATGAATACAACAATAGATGAGAAATCATAAAGACAGGAGATAACAATTGAAGAGTAATCAAGACGGAAGTAGATGGCAGTGGAAGAGTAATCATGAATACAACAATAGATGAGAAATAATAAAGACAGGAGATAACAATTGAAGAGTAATCAAGACGGAAGTAGATGGCAGTGGAAGAGTAATCATGAATACAACAATAGATGAAAAATCATAAAGACAGGAGATAACAATTGAAGAGTAATCAAGACGGAAGTAGATGGCAGTGGAAGAGTAATCATGAATACAACAATAGATGAGAAATCATAAAGACAGGAGATAACAATTGAAGAGTAATCAAGACGGAAGTAGATTGCAATAGAAGAGTAATCATGAATACAACAATAGATGAGAAATCATAAAGACAGGAGATAACAATTGAAGAGTAATCAAGATGGAAGTAGATGGCAGTGGAAGAGTAATCATAAATACAACAAAAGATGAAAAATCATAAAGACAGGAGATAACAATTGAAGAGTAATCAAGACGGAAGTAGATGGCAGTGGAAGAGTAATCACGAATACAACAATAGATGAGAAATCATAAAGACAGGAGATAACAATTGAAGAGTAATCAAGACGGAAGTAGGTGGCAGTGGAAGAGTAATCACGAATATAACAATAGATGAGAAATAATAATGACAGGAGACAAAAATTGAAGAGTAATCAAGACGGAAGTAGATGGCAGTGGAAGAGTAATCATGAATACAACAATAGATGAAAAATCATAAAGACAGGAGCTAACAATTGAAGAGTAATCAAGACGGAAGTAGATGGCAGTGGAAAAGTAATCATGAATACAACAATAGATGAGAAATCATAAAGACAGGAGATAACAATTGAAGAGTAATCAAGACGGAAGTAGATGGCAGTGGAAGAGTAATCATGAATACAACAATAGATGAGAAATAATAAAGACAGGAGATAACAATTGAAGAGTAATCAAGACAGAAGTAGATGGCAGTGGAAGTGTAATCATAAATACAACAATAGATGAAAAATCATAAAGACAGGAGATAACAATTGAAGAGTAATCAAGACGGAAGTAGATGGCAGTGGAAGAGTAATCACGAATACAACAATAGATGAGAAATCATAAAGACAGGAGATAACAATTGAAGAGTAATCAAGACGGAAGTAGGTGGCAGTGGAAGAGTAATCACGAATACAACAATAGATGAGAAATAATAAAGACAGGAGACAACAATTGAAGAGTAATCAAGACGGAAGTAGATGGCAGTGGAAGAGTAATCATGAATACAACAATAGATGAAAAATCATAAAGACAGGAGATAACAATTGAAGAGTAATCAAGACGGAAGTAGATGGCAGTGGAAGAGTAATCATGAATACAACAATAGATGAGAAATCATAAAGACAGGAGATAACAATTGAAGAGTAATCAAGACGGAAGTAGATGGCAGTGGAAAAGTAATCATGAATACAACAATAGATGAGAAATCATAAAGACAGGAGATAACAATTGAAGAGTAATCAAGACGGAAGTAGATGGCAGTGGAAGAGTAATCATGAATACAACAATAGATGAGGAATCATAAAGACAGGAGATAACAATTGAAGAGTAATCAAGACGAAAGTAGATGGCAACGGAAGATTAATCACGAATACAACAATTGATGAGAAATCATAAAGACAGGAGATAACAATTGAAGAGTAATCAAGACGGAAGTAGATGGCAATAGAAGAGTAATCATGAATACAACAACAGATGAGAAATAATAAAAACAGGAGATATCAATTGAAGAGTAATCAAGACGGAAGTAGATGGCAATGTAAGAGTAATCATGAATACAACAATAGATGAGAAATAATAAAGACAGGAGATAACAATTGAAGAGTAATCATGACGGAAGTAGATGGCAGTGGAAGAGTAATCATGAATACAACAATAGATGAAAAATCATAAAGACAGGAGATAACAATTGAAGGGTAATCAAGACGGAAGTAGATGGCAGTGGAAGAGTAATCATGAATACAACAATAGATGAGAAATCATAAAGACAGGAGATAACAATTGAAGAGTAATCAAGACGGAAGTAGATGGCAATAGAAGAGTAATCATGAATACAACAATAGATGAGAAATCATAAAGACAGGAGATAACAATTGAAGAGTAATCAAGACGGAAGTAGATGGCAGTGGAAGAGTAATCACGACTACAACAATAGATGAGAAATCATAAAGACAGGAGATAACAATTGAAGAGTAATCAAGACGGAAGTAGGTGGCAGTGGAAGAGTAATCACGAATACAACAATAGATGAGAAATAATAAAGACAGGAGACAACAATTGAAGAGTAATCAAGACGGAAGTAGATGGCAGTGGAAAAGTAATCATGAATACAACAATAGATGAGAAATCATAAAGACAGGAGATAACAATTGAAGAGTAATCAAGACGGAAGTAGATGGCAGTGGAAGAGTAATCATGAATACAACAATAGATGAGAAATAATAAAGACAGGAGATAACAATTGAAGAGTAATCAAGACGGAAGTAGATGGCAGTGGAAGAGTAATCATGAATACAACAATAGATGAAAAATCATAAAGACAGGAGATAACAATTGAAGAGTAATCAAGACGGAAGTAGATGGCAGTGGAAGAGTAATCATGAATACAACAATAGATGAGAAATCATAAAGACAGGAGATAACAATTGAAGAGTAATCAAGACGGAAGTAGATTGCAATAGAAGAGTAATCATGAATACAACAATAGATGAGAAATCATAAAGACAGGAGATAACAATTGAAGAGTAATCAAGATGGAAGTAGATGGCAATAGAAGAGTAATCATGAATATAACAATAGATGAGAAATCATAAAGACAGGAGATAACAATTGAAGAGTAATCAAGACGGAAGTAGATGGCAGTGGAAGAGTAATCATGAATACAACAATAGATGAGAAATAATAAAGACAGGAGATAACAATTGAAGAGTAATCAAGACAGAAGTAGATGGCAGTGGAAGTGTAATCATAAATACAACAATAGATGAAAAATCATAAAGACAGGAGATAACAATTGAAGAGTAATCAAGACGGAAGTAGATGGCAGTGGAAGAGTAATCACGAATACAACAATAGATGAGAAATCATAAAGACAGGAGATAACAATTGAAGAGTAATCAAGACGGAAGTAGGTGGCAGTGGAAGAGTAATCACGAATATAACAATAGATGAGAAATAATAATGACAGGAGACAAAAATTGAAGAGTAATCAAGACGGAAGTAGATGGCAGTGGAAGAGTAATCATGAATACAACAATAGATGAAAAATCATAAAGACAGGAGCTAACAATTGAAGAGTAATCAAGACGGAAGTAGATGGCAGTGGAAAAGTAATCATGAATACAACAATAGATGAGAAATCATAAAGACAGGAGATAACAATTGAAGAGTAATCAAGACGGAAGTAGATGGCAGTGGAAGAGTAATCATGAATACAACAATAGATGAGAAATCATAAAGACAGGAGATAACAATTGAAGAGTAATCAAGACGGAAGTAGATGGCAACGGAAGATTAATCACGAATACAACAATAGATGAGAAATCATAAAGACAGGAGATAACAATTGAAGAGTAATCAAGACGGAAGTAGATGGCAGTGGAAGAGTAATCACGACTACAACAATAGATGAGAAATCATAAAGACAGGAGATAACAATTGAAGAGTAATCAAGACGGAAGTAGGTGGCAGTGGAAGAGTAATCACGAATACAACAATAGATGAGAAATAATAAAGACAGGAGACAACAATTGAAGAGTAATCAAGACGGAAGTAGATGGCAGTGGAAAAGTAATCATGAATACAACAATAGATGAGAAATCATAAAGACAGGAGATAACAATTGAAGAGTAATCAAGACGGAAGTAGATGGCAGTGGAAGAGTAATCATGAATACAACAATAGATGAGAAATAATAAAGACAGGAGATAACAATTGAAGAGTAATCAAGACGGAAGTAGATGGCAGTGGAAGAGTAATCATGAATACAACAATAGATGAAAAATCATAAAGACAGGAGATAACAATTGAAGAGTAATCAAGACGGAAGTAGATGGCAGTGGAAGAGTAATCATGAATACAACAATAGATGAGAAATCATAAAGACAGGAGATAACAATTGAAGAGTAATCAAGACGGAAGTAGATTGCAATAGAAGAGTAATCATGAATACAACAATAGATGAGAAATCATAAAGACAGGAGATAACAATTGAAGAGTAATCAAGATGGAAGTAGATGGCAATAGAAGAGTAATCATGAATATAACAATAGATGAGAAATCATAAAGACAGGAGATAACAATTGAAGAGTAATCAAGACGGAAGTAGATGGCAGTGGAAGAGTAATCATGAATACAACAATAGATGAGAAATAATAAAGACAGGAGATAACAATTGAAGAGTAATCAAGACAGAAGTAGATGGCAGTGGAAGTGTAATCATAAATACAACAATAGATGAAAAATCATAAAGACAGGAGATAACAATTGAAGAGTAATCAAGACGGAAGTAGATGGCAGTGGAAGAGTAATCACGAATACAACAATAGATGAGAAATCATAAAGACAGGAGATAACAATTGAAGAGTAATCAAGACGGAAGTAGGTGGCAGTGGAAGAGTAATCACGAATATAACAATAGATGAGAAATAATAATGACAGGAGACAAAAATTGAAGAGTAATCAAGACGGAAGTAGATGGCAGTGGAAGAGTAATCATGAATACAACAATAGATGAAAAATCATAAAGACAGGAGCTAACAATTGAAGAGTAATCAAGACGGAAGTAGATGGCAGTGGAAAAGTAATCATGAATACAACAATAGATGAGAAATCATAAAGACAGGAGATAACAATTGAAGAGTAATCAAGACGGAAGTAGATGGCAGTGGAAGAGTAATCATGAATACAACAATAGATGAGAAATCATAAAGACAGGAGATAACAATTGAAGAGTAATCAAGACGGAAGTAGATGGCAACGGAAGATTAATCACGAATACAACAATAGATGAGAAATCATAAAGACAGGAGATAACAATTGAAGAGTAATCAAGACGGAAGTAGATGGCAATAGAAGAGTAATCATGAATACAACAACAGATGAGAAATATTAAAAACAGGAGATATCAATTGAAGAGTAATCAAGACGGAAGTAGATGGCAATGTAAGAGTAATCATGAATACAACAATAGATGAGAAATCATAAAGACAGGAGATAACAATTGAAGAGTAATCAAGACGGAAGTAGATGGCAGTGGAAAAGTAATCATGAATACAACAATAGATGAGAAATCATAAAGACAGGAGATAACAATTGAAGAGTAATCAAGACGGAAGTAGATGGCAGTGGAAGAGTAATCATGAATACAACAATAGATGAGAAATAATAAAAACAGGAGATAACAATTGAAGAGTAATCAAGACGGAAGTAGATGGCAGTGGAAGAGTAATCATGAATACAACAATAGATGAGAAATAATAAAGACAGGAGATAACAATTGAAGAGTAATCAAGACGGAAGTAGATAGCAGTGGAAGAGTAATCATGAATACAACAATAGATGAAAAATCATAAAGACAGGAGATAACAATTGAAGGGTAATCAAGACGGAAGTAGATGGCAGTGGAAGAGTAATCATGAATACAACAATAGATGAGAAATCATAAAGACAGGAGATAACAATTGAAGAGTAATCAAGACGGAAGTAGATGGCAATAGAAGAGTAATCATGAATACAACAATAGATGAGAAATCAGAAAGACAGGAGATAACAATTGAAGAGTAATCAAGACGGAAGTAGATGGCAGTGGAAGAGTAATCACGACTACAACAATAGATGAGAAATCATAAAGACAGGAGATAACAATTGAAGAGTAATCAAGACGGAAGTAGGAGGCAGTGGAAGAGTAATCACGAATACAACAATAGATGAGAAATAATAAAGACAGGAGACAACAATTGAAGAGTAATCAAGACGGAAGTAGATGGCAGTGGAAGAGTAATCATGAATACAACAATAGATGAAAAATCATAAAGACAGGAGATAACAATTGAAGAGTAATCAAGACGGAAGTAGATGGCAGTGGAAGAGTAATCATGAATACAACAATAGATGAGAAATCATAAAGACAGGAGATAACAATTGAAGAGTAATCAAGACGGAAGTAGATGGCAGTGGAAATGTAATCATGAATACAACAATAGATGAGAAATCATAAAGACAGGAGATAACAATTGAAGAGTAATCAAGACGGAAGTAGATGGCAGTGGAAGAGTAATCATGAATACAACAATAGATGATAAATCATAAAGACAGGAGACAACAATTGAAGAGTAATCAAGACGGAAGTAGATGGCAGTGGAAGAGTAATCATGAATACATCAATAGATGATAAATCATAAAGACAGGAGCTAACAATTGAAGAGTAATCAAGACGGAAGTAGATGGCAGTGGAAAAGTAATCATGAATACAACAATAGATGAGAAATCATAAAGACAGGAGATAACAATTGAAGAGTAATCAAGACGGAAGTAGATGGCAGTGGAAGAGTAATCATGAATACAACAATAGATGAGAAATCATAAAGACAGGAGATAACAATTGAAGAGTAATCAAGACGGAAGTAGATGGCAACGGAAGATTAATCACGAATACAACAATAGATGAGAAATCATAAAGACAGGAGATAACAATTGAAGAGTAATCAAGACGGAAGTAGATGGCAATAGAAGAGTAATCATGAATACAACAACAGATGAGAAATAATAAAAACAGGAGATATCAATTGAAGAGTAATCAAGACGGAAGTAGATGGCAATGTAAGAGTAATCATGAATACAACAATAGATGAGAAATCATAAAGACAGGAGATAACAATTGAAGAGTAATCAAGACGGAAGTAGATGGCAGTGGAAAAGTAATCATGAATACAACAATAGATGAGAAATCATAAAGACAGGAGATAACAATTGAAGAGTAATCAAGACGGAAGTAGATGGCAGTGGAAGAGTAATCATGAATACAACAATAGATGAGAAATAATAAAAACAGGAGATAACAATTGAAGAGTAATCAAGACGGAAGTAGATGGCAGTGGAAGAGTAATCATGAATACAACAATAGATGAGAAATAATAAAGACAGGAGATAACAATTGAAGAGTAATCAAGACGGAAGTAGATAGCAGTGGAAGAGTAATCATGAATACAACAATAGATGAAAAATCATAAAGACAGGAGATAACAATTGAAGGGTAATCAAGACGGAAGTAGATGGCAGTGGAAGAGTAATCATGAATACAACAATAGATGAGAAATCATAAAGACAGGAGATAACAATTGAAGAGTAATCAAGACGGAAGTAGATGGCAATAGAAGAGTAATCATGAATACAACAATAGATGAGAAATCAGAAAGACAGGAGATAACAATTGAAGAGTAATCAAGACGGAAGTAGATGGCAGTGGAAGAGTAATCACGACTACAACAATAGATGAGAAATCATAAAGACAGGAGATAACAATTGAAGAGTAATCAAGACGGAAGTAGGAGGCAGTGGAAGAGTAATCACGAATACAACAATAGATGAGAAATAATAAAGACAGGAGACAACAATTGAAGAGTAATCAAGACGGAAGTAGATGGCAGTGGAAGAGTAATCATGAATACAACAATAGATGAAAAATCATAAAGACAGGAGATAACAATTGAAGAGTAATCAAGACGGAAGTAGATGGCAGTGGAAGAGTAATCATGAATACAACAATAGATGAGAAATCATAAAGACAGGAGATAACAATTGAAGAGTAATCAAGACGGAAGTAGATGGCAGTGGAAATGTAATCATGAATACAACAATAGATGAGAAATCATAAAGACAGGAGATAACAATTGAAGAGTAATCAAGACGGAAGTAGATGGCAGTGGAAGAGTAATCATGAATACAACAATAGATGAGAAATCATAAAGACAGGAGATAACAATTGAAGAGTAATCAAGACGGAAGTAGATGGCAACGGAAGATTAATCACGAATAAACAATAGATGAGAAATCATAAAGACAGGAGATAACAATTGAAGAGTAATCAAGACGGAAGTAGATGGCAGTGGAAGAGTAATCATGAATACAACAATAGATGAGAAATCATAAAGACAGGAGATAACTATTGAAGAGTAATCAAGACGGAAGTAGATGGCAGTGGAAAAGTAATCATGAATACAACAATAGATGAGAAATCATAAAGACAGGAGATAACAATTGAAGAGTAATCAAGACGGAAGTAGATGGTAGTGGAAGAGTAATCATGAATAAAACAATAGATGATAAATCATAAAGACAGAAGATATCAATTGAAGAGTAATCAAGACGGAAGTAGATGGCAGTGGAAGAGTAATCATTAATACAACAATAGATGATAAATCATAAAGACAGGAGATAACAATTGAAGAGTAATCAAGACTGAAGTAGATGGCAGTGGAAGAGTAATCATGAATACAACAATAGATGATAAATCATAAAGACAGGAGATAACAATTGAAGAGTAATCAAGACGGAAGTAGATGGCAGTGGAAGAGTAATCATGAATACAACAATAGATGAGAAATCATAAAGACAGGAGATAACAATTGAAGAGTAATCAAGACGGAAGTAGATGGCAGTGGAAGAGTAATCATGAATACAATAATAGATGATAACTCATAAAGACAGGAGACAACAATTGAAGAGTAATCAAGACGGAAGTAGATGGCAGTGGAAGAGTAATCATGAATACAACAATAGATGATAAATCATAAAGACAGGAGATAACAATTGAAGAGTAATCAAGACGGAAGTAGATGGCAGTGGAAGAGTAATAATGAATACAACAATAGATGAGAAATCATAAAGACAGGAGATAACAATTGAAGAGTAATCAAGACGGAAGTAGATGGCAGTGGAAGAGTAATCATGAATACAACCAAAGATGATAAATCATAAAGACAGGAGATAACAATTGAAGAGTAATCAAGACGGAAGTAGATGGCAGTGGAAGAGTAATCATGAATACAACAATAGATGAAAAATCATAAAGACAGGAGATAACAATTGAAGAGTAATCAAGACGGAAGTAGATGGCAGTGGAAGAGTAATCATGAATACAACAATAGATGATAAATCATAAAGACAGGAGATAACAATTGAAGAGTAATCAAGACGGAAGTAGATGGCAGTGGAAGAGTAATCATGAATACAACAATAGATGAGAAATCATAAAGACAGGAGATAACAATTGAAGAGTAATCAAGACGGAAGTAGATGGCAGTGGAAGAGTAATCATGAATACAACAATAGATGATAAATCATAAAGACAGGAGATAACAATTGAAGAGTAATCAAGACGGAAGTAGATGGCAGTGGAAGAGTAATAATGAATACAACAATAGATGAGAAATCATAAAGACAGGAGATAACAATTGAAGAGTAATCAAGACGGAAGTAGATGGCAGTGGAAGAGTAATCATGAATACAACAATAGATGATAAATCATAAAGGCAGGAGACAACAATTGAAGAGTAATCAAGACGGAAGTAGATGGCAGTGGAAGAGTAATCATGAATACAACAATTGATGATAAATCATAAAGACAGGAGATAACAATTGAAGAGTAATCAAGACGGAAGTAGATGGCAGTGGAAGAGTAATCATGAATACAACAATAGATGATAAATCATAAAGACAGGAGATAACAATTGAAGACTAATCAAGACGGAAGTAGATGGCAGTGGAAGAGTAATCATGAATACAACAATAGATGAGAAATCATAAAGACAGGAGATAACAATTGAAGAGTAATCAAGACGGAAGTAGATGGCAGTGGAAGAGTAATCATGAATACAACAATAGATGATAAATCATAAAGACAGGAGATAACAATTGAAGAGTAATCAAGACGGAAGTAGATGGCAGTGGAAGAGTAATCATGAATACAACAATAGATGATAAATCATAAAGACAGGAGATAACAATTGAAGAGTAATCAAGACGGAAGTAGATGGCAGTGGAAGAGTAATCATGAATACAACAATAGATGAGAAATCATAAAACAGGAGACAACAATTGAAGAGTAATCAAGACGGAAGTAGATGGCAGTGGAAGAGTAATCATGAATACAACAATAGATGATAAATCATAAAGACAGGAAACAACAATTGAAGAGTAATCAAGACGGAAGTAGATGGCAGTGGAAGAGTAATCATGAATACAACAATAGATGATAAATCATAAAGACAGGAGATAACAATTGAAGAGTAATCAAGACGGAAGTAGATGGCAATGGAAGTGTAATCATGAATACAACAATAGATGAAAATCATAAAGACAGGAGACAACAATTGAAGAGTAATCAAGACGGAAGTAGATGGCAATGGAAGTGTAATCATGAATACAACAATAGATGATAAATCATAAAGACAGGAGACAACAATTGAATAGTAATCAAGACGGAAGTAGATGGCAGTGGAAGAGTAATCATGAATACAACAATAGATGATAAATCATAAAGACAGGAGATAACAATTGAAGAGTAATCAAGACGGAAGTATATGGCAGTGGAAGAGTAATCATGAATACAACAATAGATGATAAATCATAAAGACAGGAGATAACAATTGAAGAGTAATCAAGACGGAAGTAGATGGCAGTGGAAGAGTAATCATGAATACAACAATAGATGATAAATCATAAAGACAGGAGATAACAATTGAAGAGTAATCAAGACGGAAGTAGATGGCAGTGGAAGAGTAATCATGAATACAACAATAGATGATAAATCATAAAGACAGGAGACAACAATTGAAGAGTAATCAAGACGGAAGTAGATGGCAGTGGAAGAGTAATCATGAATACAACAATAGATGAGAAATCATAAAGACAGGAGATAACAATTGAAGAGTAATCAAGACGGAAGTAGATGGCAGTGGAAGAGTAATAATGAATACAACAATAGATGAGAAATCATAAAGACAGGAGATAACAATTGAAGAGTAATCAAGACGGAAGTAGATGGCAGTGGAAGAGTAATCATGAATACAACCAAAGATGATAAATCATAAAGACAGGAGATAACAATTGAAGAGTAATCAAGACGGAAGTAGATGGCAGTGGAAGAGTAATCATGAATACAACAATAGATGAAAAATCATAAAGACAGGAGATAACAATTGAAGAGTAATCAAGACGGAAGTAGATGGCAGTGGAAGAGTAATCATGAATACAACAATAGATGATAAATCATAAAGACAGGAGATAACAATTGAAGAGTAATCAAGACGGAAGTAGATGGCAGTGGAAGAGTAATCATGAATACAACAACAGATGAGAAATCATAAAGACAGGAGATAACAATTGAAGAGTAATCAAGACGGAAGTAGATGGCAGTGGAAGAGTAATCATGAATACAACAATAGATGATAAATCATAAAGACAGGAGATAACAATTGAAGAGTAATCAAGACGGAAGTAGATGGCAGTGGAAGAGTAATAATGAATACAACAATAGATGAGAAATCATAAAGACAGGAAATAACAATTGAAGAGTAATCAAGACGGAAGTAGATGGCAGTGGAAGAGTAATCATGAATACAACAATAGATGATAAATCATAAAGGCAGGAGACAACAATTGAAGAGTAATCAAGACGGAAGTAGATGGCAGTGGAAGAGTAATCATGAATACAACAATAGATGATAAATCATAAAGACAGGAGATAACAATTGAAGAGTAATCAAGACGGAAGTAGATGGCAGTGGAAGAGTAATCATGAATACAACAATAGATGATAAATCATAAAGACAGGAGATAACAATTGAAGAGTAATCAAGACGGAAGTAGATGGCAGTGGAAGAGTAATCATGAATACAACAATAGATGAGAAATCATAAAGACAGGAGACAACAATTGAAGAGTAATCAAGACGGAAGTAGATGGCAGTGGAAGTGTAATCATGAATACAACAATAGATGATAAATCATAAAGACAGGAGATAACAATTGAAGAGTAATCAAGACGGAAGTAGATGGCAGTGGAAGAGTAATCATAAATACAACAATAGATGAAAAATCATAAAGACAGGAGATAACAATTGAAGAGTAATCAAGACGGAAGTAGATGGCAGTGGAAGAGTAATCATGAATACAACAATAGATGATAAATCATAAAGACAGGAGATAACAATTGAAGAGTAATCAAGACGGAAGTAGATGGCAGTGGAAGAGTAATCATGAATACAACAATAGATGAGAAATCATAAAACAGGAGACAACAATTGAAGAGTAATCAAGACGGAAGTAGATGGCAGTGGAAGAGTAATCATGAATACAACAATAGATGATAAATCATAAAGACAGGAAACAACAATTGAAGAGTAATCAAGACGGAAGTAGATGGCAGTGGAAGAGTAATCATGAATACAACAATAGATGATAAATCATAAAGACAGGAGATAACAATTGAAGAGTAATCAAGACGGAAGTAGATGGCAATGGAAGTGTAATCATAAATACAACAATAGATGAAAATCATAAAGAGAGGAGACAACAATTGAAGAGTAATCAAGACGGAAGTAGATGGCAATGGAAGTGTAATCATGAATACAACAATAGATGATAAATCGTAAAGACAGGAGACAACAATTGAATAGTAATCAAGACGGAAGTAGATGGCAGTGGAAGAGTAATCATGAATACAACAATAGATGATAAATCATAAAGACAGGAGATAACAATTGAAGAGTAATCAAGACGGAAGTAGATGGCAGTGGAAGAGTAATCATGAACACAACAATAGATGATAAATCATAAAGACAGGAGACAACAATTGAAGAGTAATCAAGACGGAAGTAGATGGCAGTGGAAGAGTAATCATGAATACAACAATAGATGATAAATCATAAAGACAGGAGACAACAATTGAAGAGTAATCAAGACGGAAGTAGATGGCAGTGGAAGAGTAATCATGAATACAACAATAGATGATAAATCATAAAGACAGGAGACAACAATTGAAGAGTAATCAAGACGGAAGTAGATGGCAGTGGAAGAGTAATCATCAATACAACAATAGATGATAAATCATAAAGACAGGAGATAACAATTGAAGAGTAATCAAGACGGAAGTAGATGGCAGTGTAAGAGTAATCATGAATACAACAATAGATGAGAAATCATAAAGACAGGAGATAACAATTGAAGAGTAATCAAGACGGAAGTAGATGGCAGTGGAAGAGTAATCATGAATACAACAATAGATGATAAATCATAAAGACAGGAGATAACAATTGAAGAGTAATCAAGACGGAAGTAGATGGCAGTGGAAGAGTAATCATGAATACAACAATAGATGAAAAATCATAAAGACAGGAGATAACAATTGAAGAGTAATCAAGACGGAAGTAGATGGCAGTGGAAGAGTAATCATGAATACAACAATAGATGAGAAATCATAAAGACAGGAGATAACAATTGAAGAGTAATCAAGACGGAAGTAGATGGCAGTGGAAGAGTAATCATGAATACAACAATAGATGATAAATCATAAAGACAGGAGATAACAATTGAAGAGTAATCAAGACGGAAGTAGATGGCAGTGGAAGAGTAATCATGAATACAACAATAGATGAGAAATCATAAAGACAGGAGACAACAATTGAAGAGTAATCAAGACGGAAGTAGATGGCAGTGGAAGAGTAATCATGAATACAACAATAGATGATAAATCATAAAGACAGGAGACAACAATTGAAGAGTAATCAAGACGGAAGTAGATGGCAGTGGAAGAGTAATCATGAATACAACAATAGATGATAAATCATAAAGACAGGAGATAACAATTGAAGAGTAATCAAGACGGAAGTAGATGCCAATGTAAGTGTAATCATGAATACAACAATAGATGATAAATCATAAAGACAGGAGACAAAAATAAAGAGCAATCAAGACGGAAGTAGATGGCAGTGGAAGAGTAATCATGAATACAACAATAGATGATAAATCATAAAGACAGGAGATAACAATTGAAGAGTAATCAAGACGGAAGTAGATGGCAGTGGAAGAGTAATCATGAATACAACAATAGATGATAAATCATAAAGACAGGAGATAACAATTGAAGAGTAATCAAGACGGAAGTAGATGGCAGTGGCAGAGTAATCATGAATACAACAATAGATCATAAATCATAAAGACGGGAGATAACAATTGAAGAGTAATCAAGACGGAAGTAGATGGCAGTGGAAGAGTAATCATGAATACAACAATAGATGATAAATCATAAAGACAGGAGATAACAATTGAAGAGTAATCAAGACGGAAGTAGATGGCAGTGGAAGAGTAATCATGAATACATCAATAGATGATAAATCATAAAGACAGGAGATGACAATTGAAGAGTAATCAAGACGGAAGTAGATGGCAGTGGAAGAGTAATCATGAATACAACAATAGATGATAAATCATAAAGACAGGAGATAACAATTGAAGAGTAATCAAGACGGAAGTAGATGGCAGTGGAAGAGTAATCATGAATACAACAATAGATGATAAATCATAAAGACAGGAGACAACAATTGAAGAGTAATCAAGACGGAAGTAGATGGCAGTGGAAGAGTAATCATGAATACAACAATAGATGATAAATCATAAAGACAGGAGATAACAATTGAAGAGTAATCAAGACGGAAGTAGATGGCAGTGGAAGAGTAATCATGAATACAACAATAGTTGATAAATCATAAAGACAGGAGATAACAATTGAAGAGTAATCAAGACGGAAGTAGATGGCAGTGGAAGATTAATCATGAATACAACAATAGATGAGAAATCATAAAGACAGGAGATAACAATTGAAGAGTAATCAAGACGGAAGTAGATGGCAGTGGAAGAGTAAACATGAATACAACAATAGATGATAAATCATAAAGACAGGAGATAACAATTGAAGAGTAATCAAGACGGAAGTAGATGGCAGTGGAAGAGTAATCATGAATACAACAATAGATGAAAAATCATAAAGACAGGAGATAACAATTGAAGAGTAATCAAGACGGAAGTAGATGGCAGTGGAAGAGTAATCATGAATACAACAATAGATGATAAATCATAAAGACAGGAGATAACAATTGAAGAGTAATCAAGTCGGAAGTAGATGGCAGTGGAAGAGTAATCATGAATACAACAATAGATGAGAAATCATAAAGACAGGAGACAACAATTGAAGAGTAATCAAGACGGAAGTAGATGGCAGTGGAAGAGTAATCATGAATACAACAATAGATGATAAATCATAAAGACAGGAGATAACAATTGAAGAGTAATCAAGACGGAAGTAGATGGCAATGTAAGTGTAATCATGAATACAACAATAGATGATAAATCATAAAGACAGGAGACAACAATTGAAGAGTAATCAAGACGGAAGTAGATGGCAGTGGAAGAGTAATCATGAATACAACAATAGATGATAAATCATAAAGACAGGAGATAACAATTGAAGAGTAATCAAGACGGAAGTAGATGGCAGTGGAAGAGTAATCATGAATACAACAATAGATGATAAATCATAAAGACAGGAGATAACAATTGAAGAGTAATCAAGACGGAAGTAGATGGCTGTGGAAGAGTAATCATGAATACAACAATAGATGATAAATCATAAAGACAGGAGATAACAATTGAAGAGTAATCAAGACGGAAGTAGATGGCAGTGGAAGAGTAATCATGAATACAACAATAGATGATAAATCATAAAGACAGGAGACAACAATTGAAGAGTAATCAAGACGGAAGTAGATGGCAGTGGAAGAGTAATCATGAATACAACAATAGATGATAAATCATAAAGACAGGAGATAACAATTGAAGAGTAATCAAGACGGAAGTAGATGGCAGTGGAAGAGTAATCATGAATACAACAATAGTTGATAAATCATAAAGACAGGAGATAACAATTGAAGAGTAATCAAGACGGAAGTAGATGGCAGTGGAAGATTAATCATGAATACAACAATAGATGAGAAATCATAAAGACAGGAGATAACAATTGAAGAGTAATCAAGACGGAAGTAGATGGCAGTGGAAGAGTAAACATGAATACAACAATAGATGATAAATCATAAAGACAGGAGATAACAATTGAAGAGTAATCAAGACGGAAGTAGATGGCAGTGGAAGAGTAATCATGAATACAACAATAGATGAAAAATCATAAAGACAGGAGATAACAATTGAAGAGTAATCAAGACGGAAGTAGATGGCAGTGGAAGAGTAATCATGAATACAACAATAGATGATAAATCATAAAGACAGGAGATAACAATTGAAGAGTAATCAAGTCGGAAGTAGATGGCAGTGGAAGAGTAATCATGAATACAACAATAGATGAGAAATCATAAAGACAGGAGACAACAATTGAAGAGTAATCAAGACGGAAGTAGATGGCAGTGGAAGAGTAATCATGAATACAACAATAGATGATAAATCATAAAGACAGGAGATAACAATTGAAGAGTAATCAAGACGGAAGTAGATGGCAATGTAAGTGTAATCATGAATACAACAATAGATGATAAATCATAAAGACAGGAGACAACAATTGAAGAGTAATCAAGACGGAAGTAGATGGCAGTGGAAGAGTAATCATGAATACAACAATAGATGATAAATCATAAAGACAGGAGATAACAATTGAAGAGTAATCAAGACGGAAGTAGATGGCAGTGGAAGAGTAATCATGAATACAACAATAGATGATAAATCATAAAGACAGGAGATAACAATTGAAGAGTAATCAAGACGGAAGTAGATGGCTGTGGAAGAGTAATCATGAATACAACAATAGATGATAAATCATAAAGACGGGAGATAACAATTGAAGAGTAATCAAGACGGAAGTAGATGGCAGTGGAAGAGTAATCATGAATACATCAATAGATGATAAATCATAAAGACAGGAGATGACAATTGAAGAGTAATCAAGACGGAAGTAGATGGCAGTGGAAGAGTAATCATGAATACAACAATAGATGATAAATCATAAAGACAGGAGATAACAATTGAAGAGTAATCAAGACGGAAGTAGATGGCAGTGGAAGAGTAATCATGAATACAACAATAGATGATAAATCATAAAGACAGGAGATAACAATTGAAGAGTAATCAAGACGGAAGTAGATGGCAGTGGAAGAGTAATCATGAATACAACAATAGATGAGAAATCATAAAGACAGGAGACAACAATTGAAGAGTAATCAAGACGGAAGTAGATGGCAGTGGAAGAGTAATCATGAATACAACAATAGATGATAAATCATAAAGACAGGAGACAACAATTGAAGAGTAATCAAGACGGAAGTAGATGGCAGTGGAAGAGTAATCATGAATACAACAATAGATGATAAATCATAAAGACAGGAGATAACAATTGAAGAGTAATCAAGACGGTAGTAGATGGCAATGTAAGTGTAATCATGAATACAACAATAGATGATAAATCATAAAGACAGGAGACAACAATTGAAGAGTAATCAAGACGGAAGTAGATGGCAGTGGAAGAGTAATCATGAATAAAACAATAGATGATAAATCATAAAGACAGGAGATGACAATTGAAGAGTAATCAAGACGGAAGTAGATGGCAGTGGAAGAGTAATCATGAATACAACAATAGATGATAAATCATAAAGACAGGAGATAACAATTGAAGAGTAATCAAGACGGAAGTAGATGGCAGTGGAAGAGTAATCATGAATACAACAATAGATGATAAATCATAAAGACGGGAGATAACAATTGAAGAGTAATCAAGACGGAAGTAGATGGCAGTGGAAGAGTAATCATGAATACAACAATAGATGATAAATCATAAAGACAGGAGACAACAATTGAAGAGTAATAAAGACGGAAGTAGATGGCAGTGGAAGAGTAATCATGAATACAACAATAGATGATAAATCATAAAGACAGGAGACAACAATTGAAGAGTAATCAAGACGGAAGTAGATGGCAGTGGAAGAGTAATCATGAATACAACAATAGATGATAAATCATAAAGACAGGAGATAACAATTGAAGAGTAATCAAGACGGAAGTAGATGGTAGTGGAAGAGTAATCATGAATACAACAATAGATGAAAAATCATAAAGACAGGAGATAACAATTGAAGAGTAATCAAGACGGAAGTAGATGGCAGTGGAAGAGTAATCATGAATACAACAATAGATGATAAATCATAAAGACAGGAGATAACAATTGAAGAGTAATCAAGACGGAAGTAGATGGCAGTGGAAGAGTAATCATGAATACAACAATAGATGAGAAATCATAAAGACGGGAGATAACAATTGAAGAGTAATCAAGACGGAAGTAGATGGCAGTGGAAGAGTAATCATGAATACAACAATAGATGATAAATCATAAGGACAGGAGATAACAATTGAAGAGTAATCAAGACGGAAGTAGATGGCAGTGGAAGAGTAATCATGAATACAACAATAGATGATAAATCATAAAGACAGGAGATAACAATTGAAGAGTAATCAAGACGGAAGTAGATGGCAGTGGAAGAGTAATCATGAATACAACAATAGATGATAAATCATAAAGACAGGAGATAACAATTGAAGAGTAATCAAGACGGAAGTAGATGGCAGTGGAAGAGTAATCATGAATACAACAATAGATGAAAAATCATAAAGACAGGAGATAACAATTGAAGAGTAATCAAGACGGAAGTAGATGGCAGTGGAAGAGTAATCATGAATACAACAATAGATGATAAATCATAAAGACAGGAGATAACAATTGAAGAGTAATCAAGACGGAAGTAGATGGCAGTGGAAGAGTAATCATGAATACAACAATAGATGAAAAATCATAAAGACAGGAGATAACAATTGAAGAGTAATCAAGACGGAAGTAGATGGCAGTGGAAGAGTAATCATGAATACAACAATAGATGAGAAATCATAAAGACAGGAGATAACAATTGAAGAGTAATCAAGACGGAAGTAGATGGCAGTGGAAGTGTAATCATGAATACAACAATAGATGAGAAATCATAAAGACAGGAGATAACAATTGAAGAGTAATCAAGACGGAAGTAGATGGCAGTGGAAGAGTAATCATGAATACAACAATAGATGATAAATCATAAAGACAGGAGATAACAATTGAAGAGTAATCAAGACGGAAGTAGATGGCAATGGAAGAGTAATCATCAATACAACAATAGATGATAAATCATAAAGAGAGGAGATAACAATTGAAGAGTAATCAAGACGGAAGTAGATGGCAGTGGAAGAGTAATCATGAATACAACAATAGATGATAAATCATAAAGACAGGAGATAACAATTGAAGAGTAATCAAGACGGAAGTAGATGGCAGTGTAAGAGTAATCATGAATACAACAATAGATGATAAATCATAAAGACAGGAGATAACAATTGAAGAGTAATCAAGACGGAAGTAGATGGCAGTGGAAGAGTAATCATGAATACAACAATAGATGATAAATCATAAAGACAGGAGACAACAATTGAAGAGTAATCAAGACGGAAGTAGATGGCAGTGGAAGAGTAATCATCAATACAACAATAGATGATAAATCATAAAGACATGAGATAACAATTGAAGAGTAATCAAGACGGAAGTAGATGGCAGTGGAAGAGTAATCATGAATACAACAATAGATGAAAAATCATGAAGACAGGAGACAACAATTTAAGAGTAATCAAGACGGAAGTAGATGGCAGTGGAAGAGTAATCATGAATACAACAATAGATGATAAATCATAAAGACAGGAGATAACAATTGAAGAGTAATCAAGACGGAAGTAGATGTCAGTGGAAGAGTAATCATGAATACAACAATAGATGAAAAATCATAAAGACAGGAGATAACAATTGAAGAGTAATCAAGACGGAAGTAGATGGCAGTGGAAGAGTAATCATGAATACAACAATAGATGAGAAATCATAAAGACAGGAGATAACAATTGAAGAGTAATCCAGACGGAAGTAGATGGCAGTGGAAGAGTAATCATGAATACAACAATAGATGATAAATCATAAAGACAGGAGACAACAATTGAAGAGTAATCAAGACGGAAGTAGATGGCAGTGGAAGAGTAATCATGAATACAACAATAGATGAGAAATCATAAAGACGGGAGATAACAATTGAAGAGTAATCAAGACGGAAGTAGATGGCAGTGGAAGAGTAATCATGAATACAACAATAGATGATAAATCATAAAGACAGGAGATAACAATTGAAGAGTAATCAAGACGGAAGTAGATGGCAGTGGAAGATTAATCATGAATACAACAATAGATGAGAAATCATAAAGACAGGAGATAACAATTGAAGAGTAATCAAGACGGAAGTAGATGGCAGTGGAAGAGTAATCATGAATACAACAATAGATGAGAAATCATAAAGACAGGAGACAACAATTGAAGAGTAATCAAGACGGAAGTAGATGGCAGTGGAAGAGTAATCATGAATACAACAATAGATGAAAAATCATAAAGACAGGAGATAACAATTGAAGAGTAATCAAGACGTAAGTAGATGGCAGTGGAAGAGTAATCATGAATACAACAATAGATGATAAATCATAAAGACAGGAGATAACAATTGAAGAGTAATCAAGACGGAAGTAGATGGCAATGGAAGTGTAATCATGAATACAACAATAGATGAAAATCATAAAGACAGGAGACAACAATTGAAGAGTAATCAAGACGGAAGTAGATGGCAGTGGAAGAGTAATCATGAATACAACAATAGATGATAAATCATAAAGACAGGAGATAACAATTGAAGAGTAATCAAGACGGAAGTAGATGCCAGTGGAAGAGTAATCATGAATACAACAATAGATGATAAATCATAAAGACAGGAGATAACAATTGAAGAGTAATCAAGACGGAAGTAGATGGCAGTGGAAGAGTAATCATGAATACAACAATAGATGAGAAATCATAAAGACATGAGATAACAATTGAAGAGTAATCAAGACGGAAGTAGATGGCAGTGGAAGAGTAATCATCAATACAACAATAGATGATAAATCATAAAGACAGGAGATAACAATTGAAGAGTAATCAAGACGGAAGTAGATGGCAATGGAAGTGTAATCATGAATACAACAATAGATGATAAATCATGAAGACAGGAGACAACAATTGAATAGTAATCAAGTGGAAGTAGATGGCAGTGGAAGAGTAATCATGAATACAACAATAGATGATAAATCATAAAGACAGGAGATAACAATTGAAGAGTAATCAAGACGGAAGTAGATGGCAGTGGAAGAGTAATCATGAATACAACAATAGATGATAAATCATAAAGACAGGAGATAACAATTGAAGAGTAATCAAGACGGAAGTAGATGGCAGTGGAAGAGTAATCATGAATACAACAATAGATGATAAATCATAAAGACAGGAGACAACAATTGAAGAGTAATCAAGACGGAAGTAGATGGCAGTGGAAGAGTAATCATGAATACAACAATAGATGAAAAATCATAAAGACAGGAGATAACAATTGAAGAGTAATCAAGACGGAAGTAGATGGCAGTGGAAGAGTAATCATGAATACAACAATAGATGATAAATCATAAAGACAGGAGATAACAATTGAAGAGTAATCAAGACGGAAGTAGATGGCAGTGGAAGAGTAATCATGAATACAACAATAGATGAGAAATCATAAAGACAGGAGATAACAATTGAAGAGTAATCAAGACGGAAGTAGATGGCAGTGGAAGAGTAATCATGAATACAACAATAGATGAGAAATCATAAAGACGGGAGATAACAATTGAAGAGTAATCAAGACGGAAGTAGATGGCATTGGAAGAGTAATCATGAATACAACAATAGATGATAAATCATAAAGACAGGAGATAACAATTGAAGAGTAATCAAGACGGAAGTAGATGGCAGTGAAAGAGTAATCATGAATACAACAATAGATGATAAATCATAAAGACAGGAGATAACAATTGAAGAGTAATCAAGACGGAAGTAGATGGCAGTGGAAGAGTAATCATGAATACAACAATAGATGAGAAATCATAAAGACAGGAGACAACAATTGAAGAGTAATCAAGACGGAAGTAGATGGCAGTGGAAGAGTAATCATGAATACAACAATAGATGATAAATCATAAAGACAGGAGACAACAATTGAAGAGTAATCAAGACGGAAGTAGATGGCAGTGGAAGAGTAATCATGAATACAACAATAGATGATAAATCATAAAGACAGGAGATAACAATTGAAGAGTAATCAAGACGGAAGTAGATGGCAATGGAAGTGTAATCATGAATACAACAATAGATGAAAATCATAAAGACAGGAGACAACAATTAAAGAGTAATCAAGACGGAAGTAGATGGCAGTGGAAGAGTAATCATGAATACAACAATAGATGATAAATCATAAAGACAGGAGATAACAATTGAAGAGTAATCAAGACGGAAGTAGATGGCAGTGGAAGAGTAATCATGAATACAACAATAGATGAGAAATCATAAAGACAGGAGATAACAATTGAAGAGTAATCAAGACGGAAGTAGATGGCAGTGGAAGAGTAATCATGAATACAACAATAGATGATAAATCATAAAGACAGGAGATAACAATTGAAGAGTAATCAAGACGGAAGTAGATGGCAATGGAAGTGTAATCATGAATACAACAATAGATGATAAATCATAAAGACAGGAGACAACAATTGAATAGTAATCAAGTGGAAGTAGATGGCAGTGGAAGAGTAATCATGAATACAACAATAGATGATAAATCATAAAGACAGGAGATAACAATTGAAGAGTAATCACGACGGAAGTAGATGGCAGTGGAAGAGTAATCATGAATACAACAATAGATGATAAATCATAAAGACAGGAGATAACAATTGAAGAGTAATCAAGACGGAAGTAGATGGCAGTGGAAGAGTAATCATGAATACAACAATAGATGATAAATCATAAAGACAGGAGACAACAATTGAAGAGTAATCAAGACGGAAGTAGATGGCAGTGGAAGAGTAATCATGAATACAACAATAGATGATAAATCATAAAGACAGGAGATAACAATTGAAGAGTAATCAACACGGAAGTAGATGGCAGTGGAAGAGTAATCATGAATACAACAATAGATGATATATCATAAAGACAGGAGATAACAATTGAAGAGTAATCAAGATGGAAGTAGATGGCAGTGGAAGAGTAATCATGAATACAACAATAGATGAAAAATCATAAAGACAGGAGATAACAATTGAAGAGTAATCAAGACGGAAGTAGATGGCAGTGGAAGAGTAATCATGAATACAACAATAGATGAAAAATCATAAAGACAGGAGATAACAATTGAAGAGTAATCAAGACGGAAGTAGATGGCAGTGGAAGAGTAATCATGAATACAACAATAGATGAGAAATCATAAAGACAGGAGATAACAATTGAAGAGTAATCAAGACGGAAGTAGATGGCAGTGGAAGAGTAATCATGAATACAACAATAGATGATAAATCATAAAGACAGGAGACAACAATTGAAGAGTAATCAAGACGGAAGTAGATGGCAGTGGAAGAGTAATCATGAATACAACAATAGATGATAAATTATAAGGACAGGAGATAACAATTGAACAGTAATCAAGACGGAAGTAGATGGCAGTGGAAGAGTAATCATGAATACAACAATAGTTGATAAATCATAAAGACAGGAGATAACAATTGAAGAGTAATCAAGACGGAAGTAGATGGCAGTGGAAGATTAATCATGAATACAACAATAGATGAGAAATCATAAAGACAGGAGATAACAATTGAAGAGTAATCAAGACGGAAGTAGATGGCAGTGGAAGAGTAATCATCAATACAACAATAGATGATAAATCATAAAGACAGGAGATAACAATTGAAGAGTAATCAAGACGGAAGTAGATGGCAGTGGAAGAGTAATCATGAATACAACAATAGATGAAAAATCATAAAGACAGGAGATAACAATTGAAGAGTAATCAAGACGGAAGTAGATGGCAGTGGAAGAGTAATCATGAATACAACAATAGATGATAAATCATAAAGACAGGAGATAACAATTGAAGAGTAATCAAGACGGAAGTAGATGGCAGTGGAAGAGTAATCATGAATAAAACAATAGATGATAAATCATAAAGACAGGAGACAACAATTGAAGAGTAATCAAGACGGAAGTAGATGGCAGTGGAAGAGTAATCATGAATACAACAATAGATGATAAATCATAAAGACAGGAGATAACAATTGAAGAGTAATCAAGACGGAAGTAGATGGCAATGTAAGAGTAATCATGAATACAACAATAGATGATAAATCATAAAGACAGGAGACAACAATTGAAGAGTAATCAAGACGGAAGTGGATGGCAGTGTCAGAGTAATCATGAATACAACAATAGATGATAAATCATAAAGACAGGAGACAACAATTGAAGAGTAATCAAGACGGAAGTAGATGGCAGTGGAAGAGTAATCATCAATACAACAATAGATGATAAATCATAAAGACATGAGATGACAATTAAAGAGTAATCAAGACGGAAGTAGATGGCAGTGGAAGAGTAATCATGAATACAACAATAGATGAAAAATCATGAAGACAGGAGACAACAATTTAAGAGTAATCAAGACGGAAGTAGATGGCAGTGGAAGAGTAATCATGAATACATCAATAGATGATAAATCATAAAGACAGGAGATAACAATTGAAGAGTAATCAAGACGGAAGTAGATGGCAGTGGAAGAGTAATCATGAATACAACAATAGATGAAAAATCATAAAGACAGGAGATAACAATTGAAGAGTAATCAAGACGGAAGTAGATGGCAGTGGAAGAGTAATCATGAATACAACAATAGATGATAAATCATAAAGACAGGAGATAACAATTGAAGAGTAATCAAGACGGAAGTAGATGGCAGTGGAAGAGTATTCATGAATACAACAATAGATGAAAAATCATAAAGACAGGAGACAACAATTGAAGAGTAATCAAGACGGAAGTAGATGGCAGTGGAAGAGTAATCATCAATACAACAATAGATGATAAATCATAAAGACAGGTGATAACAATTGAAGAGTAATCAAGACGGAAGTAGATGGCAGTGGAAGAGTAATCATGAATACAACAATAGATGAAAAATCATGAAGACAGGAGACAACAATTTAAGAGTAATCAAGACGGAAGTAGATGGCAGTGGAAGAGTAATCATGAATACATCAATAGATGATAAATCATAAAGACAGGAGATAACAATTGAAGAGTAATATAGACGGAAGTAGATGGCAGTGGAAGAGTAATCATGAATACAACAATAGATGAAAAATCATAAAGACAGGAGATAACAATTGAAGAGTAATCAAGACGGAAGTAGATGGCAGTGGAAGAGTAATCATGAATACAACAATAGATGATAAATCATAAAGACAGGAGATAACAATTGAAGAGTAATCAAGACGGAAGTAGATGGCAGTGGAAGAGTAATCATGAATACAACAATAGATGAAAAATCATAAAGACAGGAGATAACAATTGAAGAGTAATCAAGACGGAAGTAGATGGCAGTGGAAGAGTAATCATGAATACAACAATAGATGAGAAATCATAAAGACAGGAGATAACAATTGAAGAGTAATCAAGACGGAAGTAGATGGCAATGGAAGTGTAATCATGAACACAACAATAGATGATAAATCATAAAGACAGGAGACAACAATTGAAGAGTAATCAAGACGGAAGTAGATGGCAGTGGAAGAGTAATCATGAATACAACAATAGATGATAAATCATAAAGACAGGAGACAACAATTGAAGAGTAATCAAGACGGAAGTAGATGGCAGTGGAAGAGTAATCATCAATACAACAATAGATGATAAATCATAAAGACAGGAGACAACAATTGAAGAGTAATCAAGACGGAAGTAGATGGCAGTGGAAGAGTAATCATCAATACAACAATAGATGATAAATCATAAAGACAGGAGATAACAATTGAAGAGTAATCAAGACGCAAGTAGATGGCAATGTAAGAGTAATCATGAATACAACAATAGATGATAAATCATAAAGACAGGAGACAACAATTGAAGAGTAATCAAGACGGAAGTAGATGGCAGTGGAAGTGTAATCATGAATACAACAATAGATGATAAATCATAAAGACAGGAGATAACAATTGAAGAGTAATCAAGACGGAAGTAGATGGCAGTGGAAGAGTAATCATGAATACAACAATAGATGATAAATCATAAAGACAGGAGATAACAATTGAAGAGTAATCAAGACGGAAGTAGATGGCAGTGGAAGAGTAATCATGAATACAACAATAGATGATAAATCATAAAGACAGGAGACAACAATTGAAGAGTAATCAAGACGGAAGTAGATGGCAGTGGAAGAGTAATCATCAATACAACAATAGATGATAAATCATAAAGACAGGAGATAACAATTGAAGAGTAATCAAGACGGAAGTAGATGGCAGTGGAAGAGTAATCATCAATACAACAATAGATGATAAATCATAAAGACAGGAGATAACAATTGAAGAGTAATCAAGACGGAAGTAGATGGCAGTGGAAGAATAATCATGAATACAACAATAGATGAGAAATCATAAAGACAGGAGATAACAATTGAAGAGTAATCAAGACGGAAGTAGATGGCAGTGGAAGAGTAATCATGAATACAACAATAGATGATAAATCATAAAGACAGGAGAC
Organism: Acanthosepion lycidas; assembly: GCA_963932145.1. NCBI lineage: Eukaryota > Metazoa > Mollusca > Cephalopoda > Sepiida > Sepiidae > Acanthosepion > Acanthosepion lycidas. The sequence continues at coordinate 37,819,562 of OZ010601.1, read as the reverse complement.
AACAATTGAAGAGTAATCAAGACGGAAGTAGATGGCAGTGGAAGAGTAATCATGAATACAACAATAGATGATAAATCATAAAGACAGGAGATAACAATTGAAGAGTAATCAAGACGGAAGTAGATGGCAGTAGAAGAGTAATCATCAATACAACAATAGATGATAAATCATAAAGACAGGAGATAACAATTGAAGAGTAATCAAGACGGAAGTAGATGGCAGTGGAAGAGTAATCATGAATACAACAATAGATGATAAATCATAAAGACAGGAGATAACAATTGAAAAGTAATCAAGACGGAAGTAGATGGCAGTGGAAGAGTAATCATGAATACAACAATAGATGAGAAATCATAAAGACAGGAGATAACAATTGAAGAGTAATCAAGACGGAAGTATATGGCAATGGAAGTGTAATCATGAATACAACAATAGATGATAAATCATAAAGACAGGAGACAACAATTGAAGAGTAATCAAGACGGAAGTAGATGGCAGTGGAAGAGTAATCATGAATACAACAATAGATGATAAATCATAAAGACAGGAGACAACAATTGAAGAGTAATCAAGACGGAAGTAGATGGCAGTGGAAGAGTAATCATCAATACAACAATAGATGATAAATCATAAAGACAGGAGATAACAATTGAAGAGTAATCAAGACGCAAGTAGATGGCAATGTAAGAGTAATCATGAATACAACAATAGATGATAAATCATAAAGACAGGAGACGACAATTGAAGAGTAATCAAGACGGAAGTAGATGGCAGTGGAAGTGTAATCATGAATACAACAATAGATGATAAATCATAAAGACAGGAGATAACAATTGAAGAGTAATCAAGACGGAAGTAGATGGCAGTGGAAGAGTAATCATGAATACAACAATAGATGATAAATCATAAAGACAGTAGACAACAATTGAAGAGTAATCAAGACGGAAGTAGATGGCAGTGGAAGAGTAATCATGAATACAACAATAGATGATAAATTATAAGGACAGGAGATAACAATTGAACAGTAATCAAGACGGAAGTAGATGGCAGTGGAAGAGTAATCATGAATACAACAATAGTTGATAAATCATAAAGACAGGAGATAACAATTGAAGAGTAATCAAGACGGAAGTAGATGGCAGTGGAAGATTAATCATGAATACAACAATAGATGAGAAATCATAAAGACAGGAGATAACAATTGAAGAGTAATCAAGACGGAAGTAGATGGCAGTGGAAGAGTAATCATCAATACAACAATAGATGATAAATCATAAAGACAGGAGATAACAATTGAAGAGTAATCAAGACGGAAGTAGATGGCAGTGGAAGAGTAATCATGAATACAACAATAGATGAAAAATCATAAAGACAGGAGATAACAATTGAAGAGTAATCAAGACGGAAGTAGATGGCAGTGGAAGAGTAATCATGAATACAACAATAGATGATAAATCATAAAGACAGGAGATAACAATTGAAGAGTAATCAAGACGGAAGTAGATGGCAGTGGAAGAGTAATCATGAATACAACAATAGATGATAAATCATAAAGACAGGAGACAACAATTGAAGAGTAATCAAGACGGAAGTAGATGGCAGTGGAAGAGTAATCATGAATACAACAATAGATGATAAATCATAAAGACAGGAGATAACAATTGAAGAGTAATCAAGACGGAAGTAGATGGCAATGTAAGAGTAATCATGAATACAACAATAGATGATAAATCATAAAGACAGGAGACAACAATTGAAGAGTAATCAAGACGGAAGTGGATGGCAGTGTCAGAGTAATCATGAATACAACAATAGATGATAAATCATAAAGACAGGAGACAACAATTGAAGAGTAATCAAGACGGAAGTAGATGGCAGTGGAAGAGTAATCATCAATACAACAATAGATGATAAATCATAAAGACATGAGATGACAATTAAAGAGTAATCAAGACGGAAGTAGATGGCAGTGGAAGAGTAATCATGAATACAACAATAGATGAAAAATCATGAAGACAGGAGACAACAATTTAAGAGTAATCAAGACGGAAGTAGATGGCAGTGGAAGAGTAATCATGAATACATCAATAGATGATAAATCATAAAGACAGGAGATAACAATTGAAGAGTAATCAAGACGGAAGTAGATGGCAGTGGAAGAGTAATCATGAATACAACAATAGATGAAAAATCATAAAGACAGGAGATAACAATTGAAGAGTAATCAAGACGGAAGTAGATGGCAGTGGAAGAGTAATCATGAATACAACAATAGATGATAAATCATAAAGACAGGAGATAACAATTGAAGAGTAATCAAGACGGAAGTAGATGGCAGTGGAAGAGTAATCATGAATACAACAATAGATGAAAAATCAAAAAGACAGGAGATAACAATTGAAGAGTAATCAAGACGGAAGTAGATGGCAGTGGAAGAGTAATCATGAATACAACAATAGATGAGAAATCATAAAGACAGGAGATAACAATTGAAGAGTAATCAAGACGGAAGTAGATGGCAATGGAAGTGTAATCATGAACACAACAATAGATGATAAATCATAAAGACAGGAGACAACAATTGAAGAGTAATCAAGACGGAAGTAGATGGCAGTGGAAGAGTAATCATGAATACAACAATAGATGATAAATCATAAAGACAGGAGACAACAATTGAAGAGTAATCAAGACGGAAGTAGATGGCAGTGGAAGAGTAATCATCAATACAACAATAGATGATAAATCATAAAGACAGGTGATAACAATTGAAGAGTAATCAAGACGGAAGTAGATGGCAGTGGAAGAGTAATCATGAATACAACAATAGATGAAAAATCATGAAGACAGGAGACAACAATTTAAGAGTAATCAAGACGGAAGTAGATGGCAGTGGAAGAGTAATCATGAATACATCAATAGATGATAAATCATAAAGACAGGAGATAACAATTGAAGAGTAATCAAGACGGAAGTAGATGGCAGTGGAAGAGTAATCATGAATACAACAATAGATGAAAAATCATAAAGACAGGAGATAACAATTGAAGAGTAATCAAGACGGAAGTAGATGGCAGTGGAAGAGTAATCATGAATACAACAATAGATGATAAATCATAAAGACAGGAGATAACAATTGAAGAGTAATCAAGACGGAAGTAGATGGCAGTGGAAGAGTAATCATGAATACAACAATAGATGAAAAATCATAAAGACAGGAGATAACAATTGAAGAGTAATCAAGACGGAAGTAGATGGCAGTGGAAGAGTAATCATGAATACAACAATAGATGAGAAATCATAAAGACAGGAGATAACAATTGAAGAGTAATCAAGACGGAAGTAGATGGCAATGGAAGTGTAATCATGAACACAACAATAGATGATAAATCATAAAGACAGGAGACAACAATTGAAGAGTAATCAAGACGGAAGTAGATGGCAGTGGAAGAGTAATCATGAATACAACAATAGATGATAAATCATAAAGACAGGAGACAACAATTGAAGAGTAATCAAGACGGAAGTAGATGGCAGTGGAAGAGTAATCATCAATACAACAATAGATGATAAATCATAAAGACAGGTGATAACAATTGAAGAGTAATCAAGACGGAAGTAGATGGCAGTGGAAGAGTAATCATGAATACAACAATAGATGATAAATCATAAAGACAGGAGATAACAATTGAAGAGTAATCAAGACGGAAGTAGATGGCAGTGGAAGAGTAATCAGGAATACAACAATAGATGATAAATCATAAAGACAGGAGACAACAATTGAAGAGTAATCAAGACGGAAGTAGATGGCAGTGGAAGAGTAATCATGAATACAACAATAGATGATAAATCATAAAGACAGGAGACAACAATTGAAGAGTAATCAAGACGGAAGTAGATGGCAGTGGAAGAGTAATCATCAATACAACAATAGATGATAAATCATAAAGACAGGAGATAACAATTGAAGAGTAATCAAGACGCAAGTAGATGGCAATGTAAGAGTAATCATGAATACAACAATAGATGATAAATCATAAAGACAGGAGACAACAATTGAAGAGTAATCAAGACGGAAGTAGATGGCAGTGGAAGTGTAATCATGAATACAACAATAGATGATAAATCATAAAGACAGGAGATAACAATTGAAGAGTAATCAAGACGGAAGTAGATGGCAGTGGAAGAGTAATCATGAATACAACAATAGATGATAAATCATAAAGACAGGAGATAACAATTGAAGAGTAATCAAGACGGAAGTAGATGGCAGTGGAAGAGTAATCATGAATACAACAATAGATGAAAAATCATAAAGACAGGAGATAACAATTGAAGAGTAATCAAGACGGAAGTAGATGGCAGTGGCAGAGTAATCATGAATACAACAATAGATGATAAATCATAAAGACAGGAGATAACAATTGAAGAGTAATCAAGACGGAAGTAGATGGCAGTGGAAGAGTAATCATGAATACAACAATAGATGATAAATCATAAAGACAGGAGATAACCATTGAAGAGTAATCAAGACGGAAGTAGATGGCAGTGGAAGAGTAATCATGAATACAACAATAGATGAAAAATCATAAAGACAGGAGATAACAATTGAAGAGTAATCAAGACGGAAGTAGATGGCAGTGGAAGAGTAATCATGAATACAACAATAGATGATAAATCATAAAGACAGGAGATAACAATTGAAGAGTAATCAAGACGGAAGTAGATGGCAGTGGAAGAGTAATCATGAATACAACAATAGATGAAAAATCATAAAGACAGGAGATAACAATTGAAGAGTAATCAAGACGGAAGTAGATGGCAGTGGAAGAGTAATCATGAATACAACATTAGATGAGAAATCATAAAGACAGGAGATAACAATTGAAGAGTAATCAAGACGGAAGTAGATGGCAGTGGAAGTGTAATCATGAACACAACAATAGATGATAAATCATAAAGACAGGAGACAACAATTGAAGAGTAATCAAGACGGAAGTAGATGGCAGTGGAAGAGTAATCATGAATACAACAATAGATGATAAATCATAAAGACAGGAGACAACAATTGAAGAGTAATCAAGACGGAAGTAGATGGCAGTGGAAGAGTAATCATGAATACAACAATAGATGATAAATCATAAAGACAGGAGACAACAATTGAAGAGTAATCAAGACGGAAGTAGATGGCAGTGGAAGAGTAATCATCAATACAACAATAGATGATAAATCATAAAGACAGGAGATAACAATTGAAGAGTAATCAAGACGGAAGTAGATGGCAGTGGAAGAGTAATCATCAATACAACAATAGATGATAAATCATAAAGACAGGAGATAACAATTGAAGAGTAATCAAGACGGAAGTAGATGGCAGTGGAAGAATAATCATGAATACAACAATAGATGAGAAATCATAAAGACAGGAGATAACAATTGAAGAGTAATCAAGACGGAAGTAGATGGCAGTGGAAGAGTAATCATGAATACAACAATAGATGATAAATCATAAAGACAGGAGACAACAATTGAAGAGTAATCAAGACGGAAGTAGATGGCAGTGGAAGAGTAATCATGAATACAACAATAGATGAAAAATCATGAAGACAGGAGACAACAATTTAAGAGTAATCAAGACGGAAGTAGATGGCAGTGGAAGAGTAATCATGAATACATCAATAGATGATAAATCATAAAGACAGGAGATAACAATTGAAGAGTAATCAAGACGGAAGTAGATGGCAGTGGAAGAGTAATCATGAATACAACAATAGATGAAAAATCATAAAGACAGGAGATAACAATTGAAGAGTAATCAAGACGGAAGTAGATGGCAGTGGAAGAGTAATCATGAATACAACAATAGATGATAAATCATAAAGACAGGAGATAACAATTGAAGAGTAATCAAGACGGAAGTAGATGGCAGTGGAAGAGTAATCAGGAATACAACAATAGATGATAAATCATAAAGACAGGAGACAACAATTGAAGAGTAATCAAGACGGAAGTAGATGGCAGTGGAAGAGTAATCATGAATACAACAATAGATGATAAATCATAAAGACAGGAGACAACAATTGAAGAGTAATCAAGACGGAAGTAGATGGCAGTGGAAGAGTAATCATCAATACAACAATAGATGATAAATCATAAAGACAGGAGATAACAATTGAAGAGTAATCAAGACGCAAGTAGATGGCAATGTAAGAGTAATCATGAATACAACAATAGATGATAAATCATAAAGACAGGAGACAACAATTGAAGAGTAATCAAGACGGAAGTAGATGGCAGTGGAAGTGTAATCATGAATACAACAATAGATGATAAATCATAAAGACAGGAGATAACAATTGAAGAGTAATCAAGACGGAAGTAGATGGCAGTGGAAGAGTAATCATGAATACAACAATAGATGATAAATCATAAAGACAGGAGATAACAATTGAAGAGTAATCAAGACGGAAGTAGATGGCAGTGGAAGAGTAATCATGAATACAACAATAGATGAAAAATCATAAAGACAGGAGATAACAATTGAAGAGTAATCAAGACGGAAGTAGATGGCAGTGGCAGAGTAATCATGAATACAACAATAGATGATAAATCATAAAGACAGGAGATAACAATTGAAGAGTAATCAAGACGGAAGTAGATGGCAGTGGAAGAGTAATCATGAATACAACAATAGATGATAAATCATAAAGACAGGAGATAACCATTGAAGAGTAATCAAGACGGAAGTAGATGGCAGTGGAAGAGTAATCATGAATACAACAATAGATGAAAAATCATAAAGACAGGAGATAACAATTGAAGAGTAATCAAGACGGAAGTAGATGGCAGTGGAAGAGTAATCATGAATACAACAATAGATGATAAATCATAAAGACAGGAGATAACAATTGAAGAGTAATCAAGACGGAAGTAGATGGCAGTGGAAGAGTAATCATGAATACAACAATAGATGAAAAATCATAAAGACAGGAGATAACAATTGAAGAGTAATCAAGACGGAAGTAGATGGCAGTGGAAGAGTAATCATGAATACAACATTAGATGAGAAATCATAAAGACAGGAGATAACAATTGAAGAGTAATCAAGACGGAAGTAGATGGCAGTGGAAGTGTAATCATGAACACAACAATAGATGATAAATCATAAAGACAGGAGACAACAATTGAAGAGTAATCAAGACGGAAGTAGATGGCAGTGGAAGAGTAATCATGAATACAACAATAGATGATAAATCATAAAGACAGGAGACAACAATTGAAGAGTAATCAAGACGGAAGTAGATGGCAGTGGAAGAGTAATCATGAATACAACAATAGATGATAAATCATAAAGACAGGAGACAACAATTGAAGAGTAATCAAGACGGAAGTAGATGGCAGTGGAAGAGTAATCATCAATACAACAATAGATGATAAATCATAAAGACAGGAGATAACAATTGAAGAGTAATCAAGACGGAAGTAGATGGCAGTGGAAGAGTAATCATCAATACAACAATAGATGATAAATCATAAAGACAGGAGATAACAATTGAAGAGTAATCAAGACGGAAGTAGATGGCAGTGGAAGAATAATCATGAATACAACAATAGATGAGAAATCATAAAGACAGGAGATAACAATTGAAGAGTAATCAAGACGGAAGTAGATGGCAGTGGAAGAGTAATCATGAATACAACAATAGATGATAAATCATAAAGACAGGAGACAACAATTGAAGAGTAATCAAGACGGAAGTAGATGGCAGTGGAAGAGTAATCATGAATACAACAATAGATGATAAATCATAAAGACAGGAGATAACAATTGAAGAGTAATCAAGACGGAAGTAGATGGCAGTGGAAGAGTAATCATCAATACAACAATAGATGATAAATCATAAAGACAGGAGATAACAATTGAAGAGTAATCAAGACGGAAGTAGATGGCAGTGGAAGAGTAATCATGAATACAACAATAGATGATAAATCATAAAGACAGGAGATAACAATTGAAAAGTAATCAAGACGGAAGTAGATGGCAGTGGAAGAGTAATCATGAATACAACAATAGATGAGAAATCATAAAGACAGGAGATAACAATTGAAGAGTAATCAAGACGGAAGTATATGGCAATGGAAGTGTAATCATGAATACAACAATAGATGATAAATCATAAAGACAGGAGACAACAATTGAAGAGTAATCAAGACGGAAGTAGATGGCAGTGGAAGAGTAATCATGAATACAACAATAGATGATAAATCATAAAGACAGGAGACAACAATTGAAGAGTAATCAAGACGGAAGTAGATGGCAGTGGAAGAGTAATCATCAATACAACAATAGATGATAAATCATAAAGACAGGAGATAACAATTGAAGAGTAATCAAGACGCAAGTAGATGGCAATGTAAGAGTAATCATGAATACAACAATAGATGATAAATCATAAAGACAGGAGACAACAATTGAAGAGTAATCAAGACGGAAGTAGATGGCAGTGGAAGTGTAATCATGAATACAACAATAGATGATAAATCATAAAGACAGGAGATAACAATTGAAGAGTAATCAAGACGGAAGTAGATGGCAGTGGAAGAGTAATCATGAATACAACAATAGATGATAAATCATAAAGACAGGAGATAACAATTGAAGAGTAATCAAGACGGAAGTAGATGGCAGTGGAAGAGTAATCATGAATACAACAATAGATGAAAAATCATAAAGACAGGAGACAACAATTGAAGAGTAATCAAGACGGAAGTAGATGGCAGTGGAAGAGTAATCATGAATACAACATTAGATGAGAAATCATAAAGACAGGAGATAACAATTGAAGAGTAATCAAGACGGAAGTAGATGGCAGTGGAAGTGTAATCATGAACACAACAATAGATGATAAATCATAAAGACAGGAGACAACAATTGAAGAGTAATCAAGACGGAAGTAGATGGCAGTGGAAGAGTAATCATGAATACAACAATAGATGATAAATCATAAAGACAGGAGACAACAATTGAAGAGTAATCAAGACGGAAGTAGATGGCAGTGGAAGAGTAATCATGAATACAACAATAGATGATAAATCATAAAGACAGGAGACAACAATTGAAGAGTAATCAAGACGGAAGTAGATGGCAGTGGAAGAGTAATCATCAATACAACAATAGATGATAAATCATAAAGACAGGAGATAACAATTGAAGAGTAATCAAGACGGAAGTAGATGGCAGTGGAAGAGTAATCATCAATACAACAATAGATGATAAATCATAAAGACAGGAGATAACAATTGAAGAGTAATCAAGACGGAAGTAGATGGCAGTGGAAGAATAATCATGAATACAACAATAGATGAGAAATCATAAAGACAGGAGATAACAATTGAAGAGTAATCAAGACGGAAGTAGATGGCAGTGGAAGAGTAATCATGAATACAACAATAGATGATAAATCATAAAGACAGGAGACAACAATTGAAGAGTAATCAAGACGGAAGTAGATGGCAGTGGAAGAGTAATCATCAATACAACAATAGATGATAAATCATAAAGACAGGAGATAACAATTGAAGAGTAATCAAGACGGAAGTAGATGGCAGTGGAAGAGTAATCATCAATACAACAATAGATGATAAATCATGAAGACAGGAGATAACAATTGAAGAGTAATCAAGACGGAAGTAGATGGCAGTGGAAGAATAATCATGAATACAACAATAGATGAGAAATCATAAAGACAGGAGATAACAATTGAAGAGTAATCAAGACGGAAGTAGATGGCAGTGGAAGAGTAATCATGAATACAACAATAGATGATAAATCATAAAGACAGGAGACAACAATTGAAGAGTAATCAAGACGGAAGTAGATGGCAGTGGAAGAGTAATCATGAATACAACAATAGATGATAAATCATAAAGACAGGAGATAACAATTGAAGAGTAATCAAGACGGAAGTAGATGGCAGTGGAAGAGTAATCATGAATACAACAATAGATGATAAATCATAAAGACAGGAGATAACAATTGAAGAGTAATCAAGACGGAAGTAGATGGCAGTGGAAGAGTAATCATGAATACAACAATAGATGATAAATCATAAAGACAGGAGATAACAATTGAAAAGTAATCAAGACGGAAGTAGATGGCAGTGGAAGAGTAATCATGAATACAACAATAGATGAGAAATCATAAAGACAGGAGATAACAATTGAAGAGTAATCAAGACGGAAGTATATGGCAATGGAAGTGTAATCATGAATACAACAATAGATGATAAATCATAAAGACAGGAGACAACAATTGAAGAGTAATCAAGACGGAAGTAGATGGCAGTGGAAGAGTAATCATGAATACAACAATAGATGATAAATCATAAAGACAGGAGACAACAATTGAAGAGTAATCAAGACGGAAGTAGATGGCAGTGGAAGAGTAATCATCAATACAACAATAGATGATAAATCATAAAGACAGGAGATAACAATTGAAGAGTAATCAAGACGCAAGTAGATGGCAATGTAAGAGTAATCATGAATACAACAATAGATGATAAATCATAAAGACAGGAGACAACAATTGAAGAGTAATCAAGACGGAAGTAGATGGCAGTGGAAGTGTAATCATGAATACAACAATAGATGATAAATCATAAAGACAGGAGATAACAATTGAAGAGTAATCAAGACGGAAGTAGATGGCAGTGGAAGAGTAATCATGAATACAACAATAGATGATAAATCATAAAGACAGGAGATAACAATTGAAGAGTAATCAAGACGGAAGTAGATGGCAGTGGAAGAGTAATCATGAATACAACAATAGATGAAAAATCATAAAGACAGGAGACAACAATTGAAGAGTAATCAAGACGGAAGTAGATGGCAGTGGAAGAGTAATCATGAATACAACATTAGATGAGAAATCATAAAGACAGGAGATAACAATTGAAGAGTAATCAAGACGGAAGTAGATGGCAGTGGAAGTGTAATCATGAACACAACAATAGATGATAAATCATAAAGACAGGAGACAACAATTGAAGAGTAATCAAGACGGAAGTAGATGGCAGTGGAAGAGTAATCATGAATACAACAATAGATGATAAATCATAAAGACAGGAGACAACAATTGAAGAGTAATCAAGACGGAAGTAGATGGCAGTGGAAGAGTAATCATGAATACAACAATAGATGATAAATCATAAAGACAGGAGACAACAATTGAAGAGTAATCAAGACGGAAGTAGATGGCAGTGGAAGAGTAATCATCAATACAACAATAGATGATAAATCATAAAGACAGGAGATAACAATTGAAGAGTAATCAAGACGGAAGTAGATGGCAGTGGAAGAGTAATCATCAATACAACAATAGATGATAAATCATAAAGACAGGAGATAACAATTGAAGAGTAATCAAGACGGAAGTAGATGGCAGTGGAAGAATAATCATGAATACAACAATAGATGAGAAATCATAAAGACAGGAGATAACAATTGAAGAGTAATCAAGACGGAAGTAGATGGCAGTGGAAGAGTAATCATGAATACAACAATAGATGATAAATCATAAAGACAGGAGACAACAATTGAAGAGTAATCAAGACGGAAGTAGATGGCAGTGGAAGAGTAATCATGAATACAACAATAGATGATAAATCATAAAGACAGGAGATAACAATTGAAGAGTAATCAAGACGGATGTAGATGGCAGTGGAAGAGTAATCATGAATACAACAATATATGATAAATCATAAAGACAGGAGATAACAATTGAAAAGTAATCAAGACGGAAGTAGATGGCAGTGGAAGAGTAATCATGAATACAACAATAGATGAGAAATCATAAAGACAGGAGATAACAATTGAAGAGTAATCAAGACGGAAGTAGATGGCAATGGAAGTGTAATCATGAATACAACAATAGATGATAAATCATAAAGACAGGAGACAACAATTGAAGAGTAATCAAGACGGAAGTAGATGGCAGTGGAAGAGTAATCATGAATACAACAATAGATGATAAATCATAAAGACAGGAGATAACAATTGAAGAGTAATCAAGACGGAAGTAGATGGCAGTGGAAGAGTAATCATGAATACAACAATAGATGATAAATCATAAAGACAGGAGATAACAATTGAAGAGTAATCAAGACGGAAGTAGATGGCAGTGGAAGAGTAATCATGAACACAACAATAGATGAAAAATCATAAAGACAGGAGACAACAATTGAAGAGTAATCAAGACGGAAGTAGATGGCAGTGGAAGAGTAATCATGAATACAACAATAGATGATAAATCATAAAGACAGGAGATAACAATTGAAGAGTAATCAAGACGGAAGTAGATGGCAGTGGAAGAGTAATCATGAATACAACAATAGATGATAAATCATAAAGACAGGAGACAACAATTGAAGAGTAATCAAGACGGAAGTAGATGGCAGTGGAAGAGTAATCATCAATACAACAATAGATGATAAATCATAAAGACAGGAGATAACAATTGAAGAGTAATCAAGACGGAAGTAGATGGCAGTGGAAGAGTAATCATCAATACAACAATAGATGATAAATCATAAAGACAGGAGATAACAATTGAAGAGTAATCAAGACGGAAGTAGATGGCAGTGGAAGAATAATCATGAATACAACAATAGATGAGAAATCATAAAGACAGGAGATAACAATTGAAGAGTAATCAAGACGGAAGTAGATGGCAGTGGAAGAGTAATCATGAATACAACAATAGATGATAAATCATAAAGACAGGAGACAACAATTGAAGAGTAATCAAGACGGAAGTAGATGGCAGTGGAAGAGTAATCATGAATACAACAATAGATGATAAATCATAAAGACAGGAGATAACAATTGAAGAGTAATCAAGACGGAAGTAGATGGCAGTGGAAGAGTAATCATCAATACAACAATAGATGATAAATCATAAAGACAGGAGATAACAATTGAAGAGTAATCAAGACGGAAGTAGATGGCAGTGGAAGAGTAATCATGAATACAACAATAGATGATAAATCATAAAGACAGGAGATAACAATTGAAAAGTAATCAAGACGGAAGTAGATGGCAGTGGAAGAGTAATCATGAATACAACAATAGATGAGAAATCATAAAGACAGGAGATAACAATTGAAGAGTAATCAAGACGGAAGTAGATGGCAATGGAAGTGTAATCATGAATACAACAATAGATGATAAATCATAAAGACAGGAGATAACAATTGAAGAGTAATCAAGACGCAAGTAGATGGCAATGTAAGAGTAATCATGAATACAACAATAGATGATAAATCATAAAGACAGGAGACAACAATTGAAGAGTAATCAAGACGGAAGTAGATGGCAGTGGAAGTGTAATCATGAATACAACAATAGATGATAAATCATAAAGACAGGAGATAACAATTGAAGAGTAATCAAGACGGAAGTAGATGGCAGTGTAAGAGTAATCATGAATACAACAATAGATGATAAATCATAAAGACAGGAGATAACAATTGAAGAGTAATCAAGACGGAAGTAGATGGCAGTGGAAGAGTAATCATGAATACAACAATAGATGAAAAATCATAAAGACAGGAGATAACAATTGAAGAGTAATCAAGACGGAAGTAGATGGCAGTGGAAGAGTAATCATGAATACAACATTAGATGAGAAATCATAAAGACAGGAGATAACAATTGAAGAGTAATCAAGACGGAAGTAGATGGCAGTGGAAGTGTAATCATGAACACAACAATAGATGATAAATCATAAAGACAGGAGACAACAATTGAAGAGTAATCAAGACGGAAGTAGATGGCAGTGGAAGAGTAATCATGAATACAACAATAGATGATAAATCATAAAGACAGGAGACAACAATTGAAGAGTAATCAAGACGGAAGTAGATGGCAGTGGAAGAGTAATCATGAATACAACAATAGATGATAAATCATAAAGACAGGAGACAACAATTGAAGAGTAATCAAGACGGAAGTAGATGACAGTGGAAGAGTAATCATCAATACAACAATAGATGATAAATCATAAAGACAGGAGATAACAATTGAAGAGTAATCAAGACGGAAGTAGATGGCAGTGGAAGAGTAATCATCAATACAACAATAGATGATAAATCATAAAGACAGGAGATAACAATTGAAGAGTAATCAAGACGGAAGTAGATGGCAGTGGAAAAATAATCATGAATACAACAATAGATGAGAAATCATAAAGACAGGAGATAACAATTGAAGAGTAATCAAGACGGAAGTAGATGGCAGTGGAAGAGTAATCATGAATACAACAATAGATGATAAATCATAAAGACAGGAGACAACAATTGAAGAGTAATCAAGACGGAAGTAGATGGCAGTGGAAGAGTAATCATGAATACAACAATAGATGATAAATCATAAAGACAGGAGATAACAATTGAAGAGTAATCAAGACGGAAGTAGATGGCAGTGGAAGAGTAATCATCAATACAACAATAGATGATAAATCATAAAGACAGGAGATAACAATTGAAGAGTAATCAAGACGGAAGTAGATGGCAGTGGAAGAGTAATCATGAATACAACAATAGATGATAAATCATAAAGACAGGAGATAACAATTGAAAAGTAATCAAGACGGAAGTAGATGGCAGTGGAAGAGTAATCATGAATACAACAATAGATGAGAAATCATAAAGACAGGAGATAACAATTGAAGAGTAATCAAGACGGAAGTAGATGGCAATGGAAGTGTAATCATGAATACAACAATAGATGATAAATCATAAAGACAGGAGACAACAATTGAAGAGTAATCAAGACGGAAGTAGATGGCAGTGGAAGAGTAATCATGAATACAACAATAGATGATAAATCATAAAGACAGGAGACAACAATTGAAGAGTAATCAAGACGGAAGTAGATGGCAGTGGAAGAGTAATCATCAATACAACAATAGATGATAAATCATAAAGACAGGAGATAACAATTGAAGAGTAATCAAGACGCAAGTAGATGGCAATGTAAGAGTAATCATGAATACAACAATAGATGATAAATCATAAAGACAGGAGACAACAATTGAAGAGTAATCAAGACGGAAGTAGATGGCAGTGGAAGTGTAATCATGAATACAACAATAGATGATAAATCATAAAGACAGGAGATAACAATTGAAGAGTAATCAAGACGGAAGTAGATGGCAGTGGAAGAGTAATCATGAATACAACAATAGATGATAAATCATAAAGACAGGAGATAACAATTGAAGAGTAATCAAGACGGAAGTAGATGGCAGTGGAAGAGTAATCATGAATACAACAATAGATGAAAAATCATAAAGACAGGAGATAACAATTGAAGAGTAATCAAGACGGAAGTAGATGGCAGTGGAAGAGTAATCATGAATACAACAATAGATGATAAATCATAAAGACAGGAGATAACAATTGAAGAGTAATCAAGACGGAAGTAGATGGCAGTGGAAGAGTAATCATGAATACAACAATAGATGATAAATCATAAAGACAGGAGATAACCATTGAAGAGTAATCAAGACGGAAGTAGATGGCAGTGGAAGAGTAATCATGAATACAACAATAGATGAAAAATCATAAAGACAGGAGATAACAATTGAAGAGTAATCAAGACGGAAGTAGATGGCAGTGGAAGTGTAATCATGAATACAACAATAGATGATAAATCATAAAGACAGGAGACAACAATTGAAGAGTAATCAAGACGGAAGTAGATGGCAGTGGAAGAGTAATCATGAATACAACAATAGATGAAAAATCATAAAGACAGGAGACAACAATTGAAGAGTAATCAAGACGGAAGTAGATGGCAGTGGAAGAGTAATCATGAATACAACATTAGATGAGAAATCATAAAGACAGGAGTTAACAATTGAAGAGTAATCAAGACGGAAGTAGATGGCAGTGGAAGTGTAATCATGAACACAACAATAGATGATAAATCATAAAGACAGGAGACAACAATTGAAGAGTAATCAAGACGGAAGTAGATGGCAGTGGAAGAGTAATCATGAATACAACAATAGATGATAAATCATAAAGACAGGAGACAACAATTGAAGAGTAATCAAGACGGAAGTAGATGGCAGTGGAAGAGTAATCATGAATACAACAATAGATGATAAATCATAAAGACAGGAGACAACAATTGAAGAGTAATCAAGACGGAAGTAGATGGCAGTGGAAGAGTAATCATCAATACAACAATAGATGATAAATCATAAAGACAGGAGATAACAATTGAAGAGTAATCAAGACGGAAGTAGATGGCAGTGGAAGAGTAATCATCAATACAACAATAGATGATAAATCATAAAGACAGGAGATAACAATTGAAGAGTAATCAAGACGGAAGTAGATGGCAGTGGAAGAATAATCATGAATACAACAATAGATGAGAAATCATAAAGACAGGAGATAACAATTGAAGAGTAATCAAGACGGAAGTAGATGGCAGTGGAAGAGTAATCATGAATACAACAATAGATGATAAATCATAAAGACAGGAGACAACAATTGAAGAGTAATCAAGACGGAAGTAGATGGCAGTGGAAGTGTAATCATGAATACAACAATAGATGATAAATCATAAAGACAGGAGATAACAATTGAAGAGTAATCAAGACGGAAGTAGATGGCAGTGGAAGAGTAATCATGAATACAACAATAGATGATAAATCATAAAGACAGGAGATAACAATTGAAGAGTAATCAAGACGGAAGTAGATGGCAGTGGAAGAGTAATCATGAATACAACAATAGATGAAAAATCATAAAGACAGGAGATAACAATTGAAGAGTAATCAAGACGGAAGTAGATGGCAGTGGAAGAGTAATCATGAATACAACAATAGATGATAAATCATAAAGACAGGAGATAACAATTGAAGAGTAATCAAGACGGAAGTAGATGGCAGTGGAAGAGTAATCATGAATACAACAATAGATGATAAATCATAAAGACAGGAGATAACCATTGAAGAGTAATCAAGACGGAAGTAGATGGCAGTGGAAGAGTAATCATGAATACAACAATAGATGAAAAATCATAAAGACAGGAGATAACAATTGAAGAGTAATCAAGACGGAAGTAGATGGCAGTGGAAGTGTAATCATGAATACAACAATAGATGATAAATCATAAAGACAGGAGACAACAATTGAAGAGTAATCAAGACGGAAGTAGATGGCAGTGGAAGAGTAATCATGAATACAACAATAGATGAAAAATCATAAAGACAGGAGACAACAATTGAAGAGTAATCAAGACGGAAGTAGATGGCAGTGGAAGAGTAATCATGAATACAACATTAGATGAGAAATCATAAAGACAGGAGTTAACAATTGAAGAGTAATCAAGACGGAAGTAGATGGCAGTGGAAGTGTAATCATGAACACAACAATAGATGATAAATCATAAAGACAGGAGACAACAATTGAAGAGTAATCAAGACGGAAGTAGATGGCAGTGGAAGAGTAATCATGAATACAACAATAGATGATAAATCATAAAGACAGGAGACAACAATTGAAGAGTAATCAAGACGGAAGTAGATGGCAGTGGAAGAGTAATCATGAATACAACAATAGATGATAAATCATAAAGACAGGAGACAACAATTGAAGAGTAATCAAGACGGAAGTAGATGGCAGTGGAAGAGTAATCATCAATACAACAATAGATGATAAATCATAAAGACAGGAGATAACAATTGAAGAGTAATCAAGACGGAAGTAGATGGCAGTGGAAGAGTAATCATCAATACAACAATAGATGATAAATCATAAAGACAGGAGATAACAATTGAAGAGTAATCAAGACGGAAGTAGATGGCAGTGGAAGAATAATCATGAATACAACAATAGATGAGAAATCATAAAGACAGGAGATAACAATTGAAGAGTAATCAAGACGGAAGTAGATGGCAGTGGAAGAGTAATCATGAATACAACAATAGATGATAAATCATAAAGACAGGAGACAACAATTGAAGAGTAATCAAGACGGAAGTAGATGGCAGTGGAAGAGTAATCATGAATACAACAATAGATGATAAATCATAAAGACAGGAGATAACAATTGAAGAGTAATCAAGACGGAAGTAGATGGCAGTGGAAGAGTAATCATGAATACAACAATAGATGATAAATCATAAAGACAGGAGATAACAATTGAAGAGTAATCAAGACGGAAGTAGATGGCAGTGGAAGAGTAATCATGAATACAACAATAGATGATAAATCATAAAGACAGGAGATAACAATTGAAAAGTAATCAAGACGGAAGTAGATGGCAGTGGAAGAGTAATCATGAATACAACAAGAGATGAGAAATCATAAAGACAGGAGATAACAATTGAAGAGTAATCAAGACGGAAGTAGATGGCAGTGGAAGAGTAATCATGAATACAACAATAGATGAAAAATCATAAAGACAGGAGATAACCATTGAAGAGTAATCAAGACGGAAGTAGATGGCAGTGGAAGAGTAATCATGAATACAACAATAGATGATAAATCATAAAGACAGGAGATAACAATTGAAGAGTAATCAAGACGGAAGTAGATGGCAGTGGAAGAGTAATCATGAATACAACAATAGATGATAAATCATAAAGACAGGAGATAACAATTGAAGAGTAATCAAGACGGAAGTAGATGGCAGTGGAAGATAATCATGAATACAACAATAGATGAAAAATCATAAAGACAGGAGATAACAATTGAAGAGTAATCAAGACGGAAGTAGATGGCAGTGGAAGAGTAATCATGAATACAACAATAGATGAGAAATCATAAAGACAGGAGATAACAATTGAAGAGTAATCAAGACGGAAGTAGATGGCAGTGGAAGAGTAATCATGAATACAACAATAGATGAAAAATCATAAAGACAGGAGATAACAATTGAAGAGTAATCATGACGGAAGTAGATGGCAGTGGAAGAGTAATCATGAATACAACAATAGATGAGAAATCATAAAGACAGGAGATAACAATTGAAGAGTAATCAAGACGGAAGTAGATGGCAGTGGAAGTTTAATCATGAACACAACAATAGATGATAAATCATAAAGACAGGAGACAACAATTGAAGAGTAATCAAGACGGAAGTAGATGGCAGTGGAAGAGTAATCATGAATACAACAATAGATGATAAATCATAAAGACGGGAGACAACAATTGAAGAGTAATCAAGACGGAAGTAGATGGCAGTGGAAGAGTAATCATGAATACAACAATAGATGATAAATCATAAAGACAGGAGACAACAATTGAAGAGTAATCAAGACGGAAGTAGATGGCAGTGGAAGAGTAATCATGAATACAACAATAGATGATAAATCATAAAGACAGGAGATAACAATTGAAGAGTAATCAAGACGGAAGTAGATGGCAGTGGAAGAGTAATCATCAATACAACAATAGATGATAAATCATAAAGACAGGAGATAACAATTGAAGAGTAATCAAGACGGAAGTAGATGGCAGTGGAAGAGTAATCATGAATACAACAATAGATGATAAATCATAAAGACAGGAGATAACAATTGAAAAGTAATCAAGACGGAAGTAGATGGCAGTGGAAGAGTAATCATGAATACAACAATAGATGAGAAATCATAAAGACAGGAGATAACAATTGAAGAGTAATCAAGACGGAAGTAGATGGCAATGGAAGTGTAATCATGAATACAACAATAGATGATAAATCATAAAGACAGGAGACAACAATTGAAGAGTAATCAAGACGGAAGTAGATGGCAGTGGAAGAGTAATCATGAATACAACAATAGATGATAAATCATAAAGACAGGAGACAACAATTGAAGAGTAATCAAGACGGAAGTAGATGGCAGTGGAAGAGTAATCATCAATACAACAATAGATGATAAATCATAAAGAC
Source organism: Acanthosepion lycidas (assembly GCA_963932145.1). Classification (NCBI taxonomy): domain Eukaryota; kingdom Metazoa; phylum Mollusca; class Cephalopoda; order Sepiida; family Sepiidae; genus Acanthosepion; species Acanthosepion lycidas. Next base: position 37,799,606 of record OZ010601.1, on the reverse strand, counting down.
AGGAGATAACAATTGAAGAGTAATCAAGACGCAAGTAGATGGCAATGTAAGAGTAATCATGAATACAACAATAGATGATAAATCATAAAGACAGGAGACAACAATTGAAGAGTAATCAAGACGGAAGTAGATGGCAGTGGAAGTGTAATCATGAATACAACAATAGATGATAAATCATAAAGACAGGAGATAACAATTGAAGAGTAATCAAGACGGAAGTAGATGGCAGTGGAAGAGTAATCATGAATACAACAATAGATGATAAATCATAAAGACAGGAGATAACAATTGAAGAGTAATCAAGACGGAAGTAGATGGCAGTGGAAGAGTAATCATGAATACAACAATAGATGAAAAATCATAAAGACAGGAGATAACAATTGAAGAGTAATCAAGACGGAAGTAGATGGCAGTGGAAGAGTAATCATGAATACAACAATAGATGATAAATCATAAAGACAGGAGATAACAATTGAAGAGTAATCAAGACGGAAGTAGATGGCAGTGGAAGAGTAATCATGAATACAACAATAGATGATAAATCATAAAGACAGGAGATAACCATTGAAGAGTAATCAAGACGGAAGTAGATGGCAGTGGAAGAGTAATCATGAATACAACAATAGATGAAAAATCATAAAGACAGGAGATAACAATTGAAGAGTAATCAAGACGGAAGTAGATGGCAGTGGAAGTGTAATCATGAATACAACAATAGATGATAAATCATAAAGACAGGAGACAACAATTGAAGAGTAATCAAGACGGAAGTAGATGGCAGTGGAAGAGTAATCATGAATACAACAATAGATGAAAAATCATAAAGACAGGAGACAACAATTGAAGAGTAATCAAGACGGAAGTAGATGGCAGTGGAAGAGTAATCATGAATACAACATTAGATGAGAAATCATAAAGACAGGAGTTAACAATTGAAGAGTAATCAAGACGGAAGTAGATGGCAGTGGAAGTGTAATCATGAACACAACAATAGATGATAAATCATAAAGACAGGAGACAACAATTGAAGAGTAATCAAGACGGAAGTAGATGGCAGTGGAAGAGTAATCATGAATACAACAATAGATGATAAATCATAAAGACAGGAGACAACAATTGAAGAGTAATCAAGACGGAAGTAGATGGCAGTGGAAGAGTAATCATGAATACAACAATAGATGATAAATCATAAAGACAGGAGACAACAATTGAAGAGTAATCAAGACGGAAGTAGATGGCAGTGGAAGAGTAATCATCAATACAACAATAGATGATAAATCATAAAGACAGGAGATAACAATTGAAGAGTAATCAAGACGGAAGTAGATGGCAGTGGAAGAGTAATCATCAATACAACAATAGATGATAAATCATAAAGACAGGAGATAACAATTGAAGAGTAATCAAGACGGAAGTAGATGGCAGTGGAAGAATAATCATGAATACAACAATAGATGAGAAATCATAAAGACAGGAGATAACAATTGAAGAGTAATCAAGACGGAAGTAGATGGCAGTGGAAGAGTAATCATGAATACAACAATAGATGATAAATCATAAAGACAGGAGACAACAATTGAAGAGTAATCAAGACGGAAGTAGATGGCAGTGGAAGAGTAATCATGAATACAACAATAGATGATAAATCATAAAGACAGGAGATAACAATTGAAGAGTAATCAAGACGGAAGTAGATGGCAGTGGAAGAGTAATCATGAATACAACAATAGATGATAAATCATAAAGACAGGAGATAACAATTGAAGAGTAATCAAGACGGAAGTAGATGGCAGTGGAAGAGTAATCATGAATACAACAATAGATGATAAATCATAAAGACAGGAGATAACAATTGAAAAGTAATCAAGACGGAAGTAGATGGCAGTGGAAGAGTAATCATGAATACAACAAGAGATGAGAAATCATAAAGACAGGAGATAACAATTGAAGAGTAATCAAGACGGAAGTAGATGGCAGTGGAAGAGTAATCATGAATACAACAATAGATGAAAAATCATAAAGACAGGAGATAACCATTGAAGAGTAATCAAGACGGAAGTAGATGGCAGTGGAAGAGTAATCATGAATACAACAATAGATGATAAATCATAAAGACAGGAGATAACAATTGAAGAGTAATCAAGACGGAAGTAGATGGCAGTGGAAGAGTAATCATGAATACAACAATAGATGATAAATCATAAAGACAGGAGATAACAATTGAAGAGTAATCAAGACGGAAGTAGATGGCAGTGGAAGATAATCATGAATACAACAATAGATGAAAAATCATAAAGACAGGAGATAACAATTGAAGAGTAATCAAGACGGAAGTAGATGGCAGTGGAAGAGTAATCATGAATACAACAATAGATGAGAAATCATAAAGACAGGAGATAACAATTGAAGAGTAATCAAGACGGAAGTAGATGGCAGTGGAAGAGTAATCATGAATACAACAATAGATGAAAAATCATAAAGACAGGAGATAACAATTGAAGAGTAATCATGACGGAAGTAGATGGCAGTGGAAGAGTAATCATGAATACAACAATAGATGAGAAATCATAAAGACAGGAGATAACAATTGAAGAGTAATCAAGACGGAAGTAGATGGCAGTGGAAGTTTAATCATGAACACAACAATAGATGATAAATCATAAAGACAGGAGACAACAATTGAAGAGTAATCAAGACGGAAGTAGATGGCAGTGGAAGAGTAATCATGAATACAACAATAGATGATAAATCATAAAGACGGGAGACAACAATTGAAGAGTAATCAAGACGGAAGTAGATGGCAGTGGAAGAGTAATCATGAATACAACAATAGATGATAAATCATAAAGACAGGAGACAACAATTGAAGAGTAATCAAGACGGAAGTAGATGGCAGTGGAAGAGTAATCATGAATACAACAATAGATGATAAATCATAAAGACAGGAGATAACAATTGAAGAGTAATCAAGACGGAAGTAGATGGCAGTGGAAGAGTAATCATGAATACAACAATAGATGAGAAATCATAAAGACAGGAGACAACAATTGAAGAGTAATCAAGACGGAAGTAGATGGCAGTGGAAGAGTAATCATGAATACAACAATAGATGATAAATCATAAGACAGGAGACAACAATTGAAGAGTAATCAAGACGGAAGTAGATGGCAGTGGAAGAGTAATCATGAATACAACAATAGATGATAAATCATAAAGACAGGAGATAACAATTGAAGAGTAATCAAGACGGAAGTAGATGCCAATGTAAGTGTAATCATGAATACAACAATAGATGATAAATCATAAAGACAGGAGACAACAATAAAGAGTAATCAAGACGGAAGTAGATGGCAGTGGAAGAGTAATCATGAATACAACAATAGATGATAAATCATAAAGACAGGAGATAACAATTGAAGAGTAATCAAGACGGAAGTAGATGGCAGTGGAAGAGTAATCATGAATACAACAATAGATGATAAATCATAAAGACAGGAGATAACAATTGAAGAGTAATCAAGACGGAAGTAGATGGCAGTGGCAGAGTAATCATGAATACAACAATAGATCATAAATCATAAAGACGGGAGATAACAATTGAAGAGTAATCAAGACGGAAGTAGATGGCAGTGGAAGAGTAATCATGAATACTACAATAGATGATAAATCATAAAGACAGGAGACAACAATTGAAGAGTAATCAAGACGGAAGTAGATGGCAGTGGAAGAGTAATCATGAATACATCAATAGATGATAAATCATAAAGACAGGAGATGACAATTGAAGAGTAATCAAGACGGAAGTAGATGGCAGTGGAAGAGTAATCATGAATACAACAATAGATGATAAATCATAAAGACAGGAGATAACAATTGAAGAGTAATCAAGACGGAAGTAGATGGCAGTGGAAGAGTAATCATGAATACAACAATAGATGATAAATCATAAAGACAGGAGACAACAATTGAAGAGTAATCAAGACGGAAGTAGATGGCAGTGGAAGAGTAATCATGAATACAACAATAGATGATAAATCATAAAGACAGGAGATAACAATTGAAGAGTAATCAAGACGGAAGTAGATGGCAGTGGAAGAGTAATCATGAATACAACAATAGTTGATAAATCATAAAGACAGGAGATAACAATTGAAGAGTAATCAAGACGGAAGTAGATGGCAGTGGAAGATTAATCATGAATACAACAATAGATGAGAAATCATAAAGACAGGAGATAACAATTGAAGAGTAATCAAGACGGAAGTAGATGGCAGTGGAAGAGTAAACATGAATACAACAATAGATGATAAATCATAAAGACAGGAGATAACAATTGAAGAGTAATCAAGACGGAAGTAGATGGCAGTGGAAGAGTAATCATGAATACAACAATAGATGAAAAATCATAAAGACAGTAGATAACAATTGAAGAGTAATCAAGACGGAAGTAGATGGCAGTGGAAGAGTAATCATGAATACAACAATAGATGATAAATCATAAAGACAGGAGATAACAATTGAAGAGTAATCAAGTCGGAAGTAGATGGCAGTGGAAGAGTAATCATGAATACAACAATAGATGAGAAATCATAAAGACAGGAGACAACAATTGAAGAGTAATCAAGACGGAAGTAGATGGCAGTGGAAGAGTAATCATGAATACAACAATAGATGATAAATCATAAAGACAGGAGACAACAATTGAAGAGTAATCAAGACGGAAGTAGATGGCAGTGGAAGAGTAATCATGAATACAACAATAGATGATAAATCATAAAGACAGGAGATAACAATTGAAGAGTAATCAAGACGGAAGTAGATGGCAATGTAAGTGTAATCATGAATACAACAATAGATGATAAATCATAAAGACAGGAGACAACAATTGAAGAGTAATCAAGACGGAAGTAGATGGCAGTGGAAAAGTAATCATGAATACAACAATAGATGATAAATCATAAAGACAGGAGATAACAATTGAAGAGTAATCAAGACGGAAGTAGATGGCAGTGGAAGAGTAATCATGAATACAACAATAGATGATAAATCATAAAGACAGGAGATAACAATTGAAGAGTAATCAAGACGGAAGTAGATGGCAGTGGAAGAGTAATCATGAATACAACAATAGATGATAAATCATAAAGACAGGAGATAACAATTGAAGAGTAATCAAGACGGAAGTAGATGGCAGTGGAAGAGTAATCATGAATACAACAATAGATGATAAATCATAAAGACAGGAGATAACCATTGAAGAGTAATGAAGACGGAAGTAGATGGCAGTGGAAGAGTAATCATGAATACAACAATAGATGAAAAATCATAAAGACAGGAGATAACAATTGAAGAGTAATCAAGACGGAAGTAGATGGCAGTGGAAGAGTAATCATGAATACAACAATAGATGATAAATCATAAAGACAGGAGATAACAATTGAAGAGTAATCAAGACGGAAGTAGATGGCAGTGGAAGATAATCATGAATACAACAATAGATGAAAAATCATAAAGACAGGAGATAACAATTGAAGAGTAATCAAGACGGAAGTAGATGGCAGTGGAAGAGTAATCATGAATACAACATTAGATGAGAAATCATAAAGACAGGAGATAACAATTGAAGAGTAATCAAGACGGAAGTAGATGGCAGTGGAAGTGTAATCATGAACACAACAATAGATGATAAATCATAAAGACAGGAGACAACAATTGAAGAGTAATCAAGACGGAAGTAGATGGCAGTGGAAGAGTAATCATGAATACAACAATAGATGATAAATCATAAAGACAGGAGACAACAATTGAAGAGTAATCAAGACGGAAGTAGATGGCAGTGGAAGAGTAATCATGAATACAACAATAGATGATAAATCATAAAGACAGGAGACAACAATTGAAGAGTAATCAAGACGGAAGTAGATGGCAGTGGAAGAGTAATCATCAATACAACAATAGATGATAAATCATAAAGACAGGAGATAACAATTGAAGAGTAATCAAGACGGAAGTAGATGGCAGTGTAAGAGTAATCATGAATACAACAATAGATGAGAAATCATAAAGACAGGAGATAACAATTGAAGAGTAATCAAGACGGAAGTAGATGGCAGTGGAAGAATAATCATGAATACAACAATAGATGAGAAATCATAAAGACAGGAGATAACAATTGAAGAGTAATCAAGACGGAAGTAGATGGCAGTGGAAGAGTAATCATGAATACCACAATAGATGATAAATCATAAAGACAGGAGACAACAATTGAAGAGTAATCAAGACGGAAGTAGATGGCAGTGGAAGAGTAATCATGAATACAACAATAGATGATAAATCATAAAGACAGGAGATAACAATTGAAGAGTAATCAAGACGGAAGGAGATGGCAGTGGAAGATTAATCATCAATACAACAATAGATGATAAATCATAAAGACAGGAGATAACAATTGAAGAGTAATCAAGACGGAAGTAGATGGCAGTGGAAGAGTAATCATGAATACAACAATAGATGATAAATCATAAAGACAGGAGATAACAATTGAAAAGTAATCAAGACGGAAGTAGATGGCAGTGGAAGAGTAATCATGAATACAACAATAGATGAGAAATCATAAAGACAGGAGATAACAATTGAAGAGTAATCAAGACGGAAGTAGATGGCAATGGAAGTGTAATCATGAATACAACAATAGATGATAAATCATAAAGACAGGAGACAACAATTGAAGAGTAATCAAGACGGAAGTAGATGGCAGTGGAAGAGTAATCATGAATACAACAATAGATGATAAATCATAAAGACAGGAGATAACAATTGAAGAGTAATCAAGACGGAAGTAGATGGCAGTGGAAGAGTAATCATGAATACAACAATAGATGATAAATCATAAAGACAGGAGATAACAATTGAAGAGTAATCAAGACGGAAGTAGATGGCAGTGGAAGAGTAATCATGAATACAACAATAGATGATAAATCATAAAGACAGGAGATAACAATTCAAGAGTAATCAAGACGGAAGTAGATGGCAGTGGAAGAGTAATCATGAATACAACAATAGATGAAAAATCATAAAGACAGGAGATAACAATTGAAGAGTAATCAAGACGGAAGTAGGTGGCAGTGGAAGAGTAATCATGAATACAACAATAGATGATAAATCATAAAGACAGGAGATAACAATTGAAGAGTAATCAAGACGGAAGTAGATGGCAGTGGAAGAGTAATCATGAATACAACAATAGATGAAAAATCATAAAGACAGGAGATAACAATTGAAGAGTAATCAAGACGGAAGTAGATGGCAGTGGAAGAGTAATCATGAATACAACAATAGATGAGAAATCATATAGACAGGAGATAACAATTGAAGAGTAATCAAGACGGAAGTAGATGGCAATGGAAGTGTAATCATGAACACAACAATAGATGATAAATCATAAAGACAGGAGACAACAATTGAAGAGTAATCAAGACGGAAGTAGATGGCAGTGGAAGAGTAATCATGAATACAACAATAGATGATAAATCATAAAGACAGGAGACAACAATTGAAGAGTAATCAAGACGGAAGTAGATGGCAGTGGAAGAGTAATCATCAATACAACAATAGATGATAAATCATAAAGACAGGAGATAACAATTGAAGTGTAATCAAGACGGAAGTAGATGGCAGTGGAAGAGTAATCATGAATACAACAATAGATGATAAATCATAAAGACAGTAGATAACAATTGAAGAGTAATCAAGACGGAAGTAGATGGCAATGTAAGAGTAATCATGAATACAACAATAGATGATAAATCATAAAGACAGGAGACAACAATTGAAGAGTAATCAAGACGGAAGTAGATGGCAGTGGAAGAGTAATCATGAATACAACAATAGATGATAAATCATAAAGACAGGAGACAACAATTGAAGAGTAATCAAGACGGAAGTAGATGGCAGTGGAAGAGTAATCATCAGTACAACAATAGATGATAAATCATAAAGACAGGAGATAACAATTGAAGAGTAATCAATACGGAAGTAGATGGCAATGTAAGAGTAATCATGAATACAACAATAGATGATAAATCATAAAGACAGGAGACAACAATTGAAGAGTAATCAAGACGGAAGTAGATGGCAGTGGAAGAGTAATCATGAATACAACAATAGATGATAAATCATAAAGACAGGAGACAACAATTGAAGAGTAATCAAGACGGAAGTAGATGGCAGTGGAAGAGTAATCATGAATACAACAATAGATGATAAATCATAAAGACAGGAGATAACAATTGAAGAGTAATCAAGACGGAAGTAGATGGCAGTGGAAGAGTAATCATGAATACAACAATAGATGATAAATCATAAAGACAGGAGATAACAATTGAAGAGTAATCAAGACGGAAGTAGATGGCAGTGGAAGAGTAATCATGAATACAACAATAGATGATAAATCATAAAGACAGGAGACAACAATTGAAGAGTAATCAGGACGGAAGTAGATGGCAATGTAAGAGTAATCATGAATACAACAATAGATGATAAATCATAAAAACAGGAGATAACAATTGAAGAGTAATCAAGACGGAAGTAGATGGCAGTGGAAGAGTAATCATGAATACAACAATAGATGATAAATCATAAAGACAGGAGATAACAATTGAAGAGTAATCAAGACGGAAGTAGATGGCAGTGGAAGAGTAATCATGAATACAACAATAGATGATAAATCATAAAGACAGGAGATAACAATTGAAGAGTAATCAAGACGGAAGTAGATGGCAGTGGAAGAGTAATCATGAATACAACAATAGATGAAAAATCATAAAGACAGGAGATAACAATTGAAGATTAATCAAGACGGAAGTAGATGGCAGTGGAAGAGTAATCATGAATACAACAATAGATGAGAAATCATAAAGACAGGAGATAACAATTGAAGAGTAATCAAGACGGAAGTAGATGGCAATGGAAGTGTAATCATGAATACAACAATAGATGATAAATCATAAAGACAGGAGATAACAATTGAAGAGTAATCAAGACGGAAATAGATGGCAGTGGAAGAGTAATCATGAATACAACAATAGATGATAAATCATAAAGACAGGAGATAACAATTGAAGAGTAATCAAGACGGAAGTAGATGGCAGTGGAAGAGTAATCATGAATACAACAATAGAAGATAAATCATAAAGACAGGAGATAACAATTGAAGAGTAATCAAGACGGAAGTAGATGGCAGTGGAAGAGTAATCATGAATATAACAATAGATGAAAAATCATAAAGACAGGAGATAACAATTGAAGAGTAATCAAGACGGAAGTAGATGGCAGTGGAAGTGTAATCATGAATACAACAATAGATGAGAAATCATAAAGACAGGAGATAACAATTGAAAAGTAATCAAGACGGAAGTAGATGGCAATGGAAGTGTAATCATGAATACAACAATAGATGAAAAATCATAAAGACAGGAGATAACAATTGAAGAGTAATCAAGACGGAAGTAGATGGCAATGGAATTGTAATCATGAATACAACAATAGATGAAAAATCATAAAGACAGTATATAACAATTGAAAAGTAATCAAGACGGAAGTAGATGGCAATGGAAGTGTAATCATGAATACAACAATAGATGATAAATCATAAAGACAGGAGATAACAATTGAAGAGTAATCAAGACGGAAGTAGATGGCAGTGGAAGAGTAATCATGAATACAACAATAGATGAAAAATCATAAAGACAGGAGATAACAATTGAAGAGTACTCAAGACGGAAGTAGATGGCAATGGAAGAGTAATCATGAATACAACAATAGATGAGAAATCATAAAGACAGGAGATAACAATTGAAGAGTAATCAAGACGGAAGTAGATGGCAGTGGAAGAGTAATCATGAATACAACAATAGATGATAAATCATAAAGACAGGAGATAACAATTGAAGAGTAATCAAGACGGAAGTAGATGGCAGTGGAAGAGTTATCATGAATACAACAATAGATGAAAAATCATAAAGACAGGAGATAACAATTGAAGAGTAATCAAGACGGAAGTAGATGGCAATGGAAGTGTAATCATGAATACAACAATAGATGAAAAATCATAAAGACAGTATATAACAATTGAAAAGTAATCAAGACGGAAGTAGATGGCAGTGGAAGAGTAATCATGAATACAACAATAGATGAGAAATCATAAAGACAGGAGATAACAATTGAAGAGTAATCAAGACGGAAGTAGATGGCAATGGAAGAGTAATCACGAATACAACAATAGATGATAAATCATAAAGACAGGAGATAACAATTGAAGAGTAATCAAGACGGAAGTAGATGGCAGTGGAAGAGTAATCATGAATACAACAATAGATGAAAAATCATAAAGACAGGAGATAACAATTGAAGAGTAATCAAGACGGAAGTAGATGGCAATGGAAGTGTAATCATGAATACAACAATAGATGAAAAATCATAAAGACTGTATATAACAATTGAAAAGTAATCAAGACGGAAGTAGATGGCAGTGGAAGAGTAATCATGAATACAAGAATAGATGATAAATCATAAAGACAGGAGATAACAAATGAAGAGTAATCAAGACAGAAGTAGATGGCAATGGAAGAGTAATCACGAATACAACAATAGATGAGAAATAATAAAGACAGGAGACAACAATTGAAGAGTAATCAAGACGGAAGTAGATGTCAGTGGAAGAGTAATCATGAATACAACAATAGATGAGAAATCATAAAGACAGGAGATAACAATTGAAGAGTAATCAAGATGGAAGTAGATGGCAGTGGAAGAGTAATCATCAATACAACAATAGATGAGAAATCATAAAGACAGGAGATAACAAATGAAGAGTAATCAAGACAGAAGTAGATGGCAATGGAAGAGTAATCATGAATACAACAATAGATGAGAAATCATAAAGACAGGAGATAACAAATGAAGAGTAATCAAGACAGAAGTAGATGGCAATGGAAGAGTAATCATGAATACAACAATAGATGAGAAATCATAAAGACAGGAGATAACAAATGAAGAGTAATCAAGACAGAAGTAGATGGCAATGGAAGAGTAATCATGAATACAACAATAGATGAGAAATAATAAAGACAGGAGACAACAATTGAAGAGTAATCAAGACGGAAGTAGATGGCAGTGGAAGAGTAATCATGAATACAACAATAGATGAGAAATTATAAAGACAGGAGATAACAATTGAACAACAATAGAAGAACAATCAAGTATATATTAGATATTAATAGAATAATCATGACGATAATAGATGACAATTGAAGAGTAATCAAGAAGACATTAGCTGACAATAGAAAAGTAATGAAGAATCCGGTAGATAACTTTTGACCCTGGATAACAATGTTTGAAGTTTTCTGGGATGCGTGGAGCTGGAAGCGATTTGCACTAGCGAGTTGTGGGAGAAAAGAAACTGTTACCTTATAACTTCGGTTATATCTTGCCAATTTAATTGTTAATTGATGAAGTTTCTGTTGTCAATCTCGTACGACGCATAATTTCACAAAGTCTATGTACTATAGAGAAGAGTTCATTTGAACAATTCCCATGAAATGATTTATAGTAAAATCACCTGGAAGCTACATTACTGCACTGGAAATGTGGCTGAAGAAGAGATGCCAGGTCAGGGCCAATAATATTGCTGAAACATTTTTGGATTTTATTAAATATACGTCTAAATGTACATGAGCAACCTCCCATAAATCGCAGCAATAGTAAAAGCATGAAGTTTTTTTTTTTTTAATTTAATTTGTTTTCAACTAATCATTACTTTCTTTCGAGGAAGTTATAAAGAATAAAACGCGTCGCACAATATTTTCCACTTTGTTATTAATGTGCCTAATATATGTGCCTTTGATATATAAAAATTTATATATCATATTCTCGCATAACTTTTTTTATGAAATATAGTTGTGTTGTTTTCTGCTGTCTTTTCCACAGTTTTGAATTCAGGGTTTGCCTTCTTTTAGACTGACCACCGCCCAAAACAATAGCATAGTTTACCCTATTATTTAATCTATATATAAATGAATCCCTGTGTTAACTAAGAGCATTAATACAACAGAGTAGGCTATAATTTGACCAAGTCTAATGATTCTACTTCAGCGCCAATAAACGTTTCACTACCTACGAAGTCACGGAAAAACTTGAATTCTTCGGATTTGCAGTTATTGATGTTTTTATATCTACTTTTATGGCATTTATAGCGTGAATAGTCAACGTTAATGCAACTAGAGTTATTTTGTAACTGCGTTTGTAGGTAAATTTAATGTCTCTTCACAATCAACACATCATAATAAACCTTTGCGTTTAATTTGGTTTGGTATGGTTTCTTTTACGGAATATTTACCAATTTCGTCCTTTTATGCCGAAATTTAAATTTCTGGGGAGCATTAGTAATTTCTTTTACGAAAATGCTATTACTGGTATTTTTTTTCCAAAGATGTAATGTTGGCATTTTTTTTTCTTTTACAAAATCCATATTGATGGTACTTTATGTTTTTTGTTCCAAAAAATGTATTGCTGATAATATGTTTCTTTACACTTGCTGGTAATTCTTATAAATATCAAAATATTATCAAAATATTATTTTTACTGTAAAATCTTTTATATTTTCATTGTATTTTGACTCCTATTTTTGGCTTCAGTATTTGCACATATCTGGGGCCCTAACAGGTCCCACCACCTAGTGTGAGGGCGGACATGGTAACAACATCAATAAAGAGGTGATTCCACGCAACTCAAAACCTCCCGGTTAGAGCCCTTGCTGCCGGGTGTAGTTTATCGTCATACCCAAAGCGGTTGCGATTAGGGTTTATTCTTCAAGTAAATAAAGGGAAAAAAAGGTTCGATTCACAGACGCCATCAGACGCAACGTTAGAAGTTTATCGCTACCCTGTCACATTTTCCATGACAAATTTTCAGATGAACAGCATCCTATCGTTCTATTAGTTCACACATTTTTTTTGAGGAAACGCCATGCAAGTTTCACCTAAAAGAATCAAACTCATTTCCTCCTTGTTCCAAATATAACTTTAAAATGCATTCAGCATTTTCTCCAAGACCTGTCACTTTATGAAAGGTTCCCGCGTGGGTGTTTCCTTGAGAACTTCAAACTTGACACTTTTATGTCAATAGTTCATCGGTAGCTATCTTCTTTATCCTCATAATCACTATTTTTCATCCTTTCTTTCATTCATATCGCAAACGGCATTCAACCTTAATATTTCGACTAACCCTCTACATTGACTGGCAATCGAGTCTTGCAATGGTTGGATTTTAGTCACAATATATCTCCAAATATTCGGAAGATATATTCTAACACTGCAGACTCGTACGTGGAACTCATACTAAAAACGTTTCTCATTCAATCAAGGCATAACTAATCTTCATATTTCAATATGACAGTGAATACTAGACAACCTCTTCATTGATGAAAAAGAGGCTTGAAGGGACAGAGATGTCGTTCAAGTGACATGCAATCAGAAAAGGATAGCTGAAACTTCTGGGACACATAATGAGGAAAGAAGGCTTGGAGAATATTATACTCACAGGACGTTCTGAAAGCAAGAGATGAAAGATAACTAGAGAATAATCTAAGTTTATTCGAAGAGTGGCGGAAGGATAAAAGAGGTAATCAGTAATCAAAAGATAGTGAATACAACAACAATCGGATGTTGTGGAGAGCCATGTTCGCTCATGTCCTGAACGGATACAGCGCATGAAACAACAATTCAGCCAACAAGCAGATTTAACAAGTGACGTTTTTATATCGGATTACTGATTGTTTCTAATATGGATTTTAATCCTTGTTGGAAAATTAAAATATTCATTCTCTGTTAAATATTTGAATCGTTTTGTTTCTTGAAGCAATATAATCTTTGTTACGTCACGTGTTCCGTAGCCGATTAATGTCGTAGAGATTCAACTGCCGCCGTAATAGTAGTTGTACGTTAGTCTGGTTTTGAGATCAGAACTTTCTTTCTAGTTTGGTTCGTACCCCAATGCAAGAGAGTTCAGTTTAAATAACCCGTAGATGAAGAAAGCTTGATTCCTGCCTTTTCCATACCCATTAAAATGTAGTGATAGAAACAGGCTTAACCGGAATCTCAATTTTCCTTCTGCGCCGACAACCGCATCTAATTTAATTTTTTTATGGGTAACGTTTAAGTTTTTTATCCTTTTTTTTTTTTATCTAATTTAATCATACTTGTAGGTAAACATCAGGAAGATATAACTAAAAGTTACGAAATATAGTGCTATTTTCAGACACTAAGCAATATCGTCCATGCAAATCAGCCTTACGAAGGCATCAAATATTATTGTTTACATATCTGCTCTAATTTTCTTGCTGTTTATCTCGTGATTCTTATCAAAATCCAAAGAGGGGGTCTGTAATGTAACTGATCCTGACTTGACATCTCGACTTCAGTTGCTTTCCAACCGATTTGACATGACTTTCCTCTGTCTTTCTACAAATATTTTCATTGTTTAATTGTTCAATTCGAGGTTTTCTCTTTGGTGCCTCGATTCCATGAATGGAAGCGTTCTACTAAATTGGCAGCTAGGTCTCGCCGTTTTATGTTGAAGTACCTAAATGCAACCGTATGTTCTCTTTTAATATTCTTTTCTCATACTTCTCGTCTGTGGAACTTCCACCCGGTTTCTTGCTTCGCTGCCATCTACAATCTTCAAAAATGTAAATGCAACGCCGATCTCCACATTTGCTCTTCCTGAACGCTATACATTTATTGTCCTTTCTTCTAAAAAATTCTTATCCTATTTCACTCCCAGTAACCCCTTGCGTCTTAGCGGCTTTATCACCTTGCTTGGTGCGAAATGATTAAAAAATTAATAAAAACTATTTCGTTGTACAATAGAGATATACACGCTCTTAGAAATGTTGATTCCAGCTACTTCGCTTTTATGAATTAATTAAATTATAAATTATTTCCACGCTGCAGGTTTGTCCGTAATATAAAATATAAGTTTATATAGGAAAAATTCGAACGTTTCTACTGTTAAAATAATTTTCTGGTGTGCTGTCAACTCCGAAACCCCAAATTTAAGTTCGTCTTTAATTAAATCTGATAGGGAAAGAATTTAGAGAAAAATTCTGTATTTGATTCTTAGATCCTTGAATTTTTCGTCATCCAGTCATTTGAAGAGACTTGTAAAATTTTAGAAATATTCTGAAAAGCAAAATAATTTTTTAAAAATATAATGCTGCATTAAAACTCATATTGAAAAATTAGATTATGTTTAAGATGGATGTCTGGAAACGCTAAAAGCATTTCATCATACAAAATAATGACACTTCCTTATTTGTTTTGAGTCAATTTGGATTGCGACATATTTATATACGAATGTTCTATAATCTGGAAACTGGGAAATATTCGAGAGGAAATAACAATGAAAATAATTTTAGTATTTAATTTAACAAAAATACTTTTTTCTTGAAGGAGGTCAAAACGTTAGCATTAAAAGGGATACTTATTTTAAAAACCTGCCAAATCAAGATATTTCATTGATTCATTTTCTACGGACTATCAACCCTTTGCATGTTAGTTAAAGTCAGATATTTTTTAATTGTAAGATTTTTTTTTAAATAATGATGATTTATTGATACAAGTTTTACTAATTAACCTATAGATTGAGGGATACGAGTTGAATTAATTACATTTCCCAAGGGCATTTGTTCGTAAGTGAATATAACGAACACAAATGAAATTGGATTCGGCTCTAAGATTAAGAATTCCGCGCATACATTACTCCAAGCGCACATCCAATCTTAGCGCACCTAGTATTCACAAGGTACGGAACAGACTCGACATACGGGAACCAATGTTTCAACTCTATAAGGCCGTAAGCCCATATCAAGAAGATATAAGTAAGAGGATCTACGATCATTTCACTAGGTTTTTCAAACACGCAAACTGTCCACATTATTCGAAATGTTAGGAAATCCGCTTTCCAAATAGTATCAACGATTTTCACATTCATGAAAGCATGTCTGCTATATTTCACATGCACGAATCGCGTTATTCATTCTAATATTAAGTGTATGTATTTTACAGTTCACTCTATATTTCTTCTTTTTTCTTTATGTACGCTGTACAGGACGTAGGTGATCATGGCTTTCCACAACTTCCTTTGCTTTGTAGCTCTTAATAAACTTTGTCTTTCAGTTATTTCTCCGAAGCCCTTTCTGCCAAACATTTACTAAGTATGTTATGCGTTGTTTCCTCTATCCCTCTTGCTCGCTATCAGTCTCGTAAATATCAGATTTTCCAAGCCCTCCATTCTGATTAGATGCCCCAGATATCTCAACTTCTTCCTGATGTTAAGTATTAGTTTCCTTTTGGTTTCTATTTTCTCCCAAACTTCGTCTTTGCTCGCATGTTCGATCTACGGTATACTGAGCATACTTCTGTAGAAATCCATTTCTGTTGCTCCAAGTTTCCTCTTCATCTTTGAGGAGATTGTCCAGCACTCGCTGCCATAGAGGAGGACTGATATCACATAGCAGCTTAGTACAATTTTCCTTGTTTCTAGCAAAATCATACTATTTCTTAGTACTCTACATAGCTGTTGGAATGCTTCATTGGCTATCCCAATACACCTTTGGAAATCAGTGTCATACTCTATATGTACTAAACTGAATTTAATGTAAAGGAAAGAAAACAGGTTAGGAGAAAAAAGCGAGTAAAATTTTATTATGACTGTTTGAACATTACATATTTTTTCAAGATGTCTCCTTGCTTGAACTGCCATTGGTTGAAAATACTCTACTGAATCCATTGCTAGATCAGCTGCTAAAAAAGTTGGTTCACTATGACGTGCTAGATAATTTTTCTGTCTAGAATATATCTTACATATCTATGTCTACCATCCATCCGTGCTTACAATATTACTGTGACATATGGTCTGGTTCTTCTGCTATATATCTAAAGATCCTTAATAAAATCCAAAGAAGAATCAGCAATATTATTGGCCCTGATCTGGCGTCTCGGCCCCAGTGACTTTCTCCCCACCGTAAAGTCATATCCCTGTGGCTTTTCTATAAATATTGTAATGGTAATTGTTCGAATGAGAACTTCGCTATGGTGCCTAGACTTGAATTTATGCACTGTATTAGACAGGCGGCGAGATCTCATCAATTTACCGTCGAGCTAACGAAATGTAACCGTAAATTCTATGATAACATTTTTTCTAGCGCTTCTCGCTTGTGAACCCCCTTTCGGTTCCATACTTTAGAGCCAACTTTAATCTGCAAAAATGTAATTGCTATGTCAATCGCTATCTACTGTCCTCGTGATTGCTCTTTTTTTATTGCTCCTGGTTAATGTCTCTGTTTCTATACCCAGTAACCGCTTGTACTTCAGTAGCTTTATTTCCTTGCTTAAGGTGAAATTGATTTAAGAAAAAATATACTTTAAATCGAAACATTAGTATGGTTGAGAACATCACTTTAATCCAATTTAGAGATATGTTACCGCACTCTACACTCATTCTTAATTGTCACGTATGATTAGTCATTAGAATGTCCCATTCGTCTTTCCAATTGTCAAATTGCCCAGGTGTCCATGCCGAGAAAAACGTCCGAAATCCTGACGTTGATCTGATCTTGAAAACTCTCTACTGACACCAAAGAGAAACAATAAGTTTATAGCCTGCAATAGGTGAGTTACTATGGTACAAATTTCTCGGTATAATGTTTAACATGACTTCTTTCTTCGATTGTTAGCTTCGCTATTTTGGCATGAGCGAACTTGAAAGCCTATTTCAGGAATGAGCAATTGAAAATAAACGAAACACATTTGTAAATTCAACTCTTTTATCTGCTTGTAATTCTCCCTCACTGACCAGACTTCTGTGCGGTTGATTCTTCTTTTAAAACTTTTAGCTTTGGAAATGGAATTTGGCAAAATAGCAATTTACTGAGTGGCGCCTCCGCTATGAGAACTCTTTTGTAAGCTGACAAAATAATTTTCGAGGAAAAAGTGTCATGAGAAAATGACACCATTTCCAAATGGAAAAGACATCAAAGGCGTTTATAAAAAGCCAAATAACTAGAAAATCCCTAAGAGAGTTTAGACCGATGTCGTTCGATTTATTTTACATAAAATATATCGCTGTTTCCCGAGATATAATGACAATATTTACAACTTTACGTCGGGTCTATTTTTTCTTTACATTTTTATCCTACTATAGCTTTAAAAAAAAGTTGCTACGGTGAACCTATTTTAAAACCAAATGTTTTCTGAATATGGATTATATATTTGCTGCTTGTAAAAGAAAGTTTGAGACAAGATACGTATATTATAAGTTGTTCTATCTAACTTTAATAAAATACCATAGAGATTATTCGTTCGAAGAATAAGGATTCTGCTGCGGCTAATTGCTAATTCTCATGTTATGAAGGTTCTGAGTCAACGAGAGTCGATTGTCCCTCCAACTCTCACGGTCTTCGAAGGGCGTCTGAACCTCCTCAAGTACGTGATTCATCTTGTTTTGCCGCGAGGTCGTAGTCAGTTTCCAAATGGCAGGTCGAACTGGTAGATCACTTAGGTAAAAGGGAGAGTGCCATCAAGTCGTCGCATGACGTGACCGAGAAAGCGATCACGGTGCTGGGCGATTCCGAACTAAGAAGATTATTTGTTCTTTCAAGATTCAAAGCCAAATCTAAAATTAAACAGGTTTTCTTTAAGACCTTGTTGCGGGAATTGAAGTTAACAATTTTGTGACTCCGGGTAAAATAAGATACAAAATATGGAATTAAAAAGACAACAATTAATAAATGTATTAACCAGACATGTTACAGAAGAATATCATTAGAAATGAAATTGAAAAAATGAAGAATCAATGCTATATTCACTGTGCGCCTCGGAAGTACTTACTTGGTCTTGTGTCTATCGGAGCAAGAATAAACTTGTCTCGTTACAAATCAAAGAAGAATTTTGGCAATCACGCGCATCCTATGATTGTCGTTAGTGGATGTAATTCACAAGCGGTGTAATATTTGTACATAATAACTTCATTCCAGCTTGAAAAATTCTCGACATTGAGTGTAAGGCAAGGGTTGTGGAAAACAGATGTATCTGTATTGAAGATAATTACCCCTTTATCTACCTGTGTGTATAAACACACAATATGTCATCTGGTTTGGATTACATGTGCTGATATAGATTATTTTCTCATCTTTCATGATTGTGAGCTAACATTAATAGTTTGCGACGATCTTTTGAATTTGCCATTTTTTATATTCCGTCTGTCGCATTGCGGTAAAATAAAAGAGATGTCAAAACTCTCTTCGCAGCTGCATGTTCTACAAGAATAATGCTGACCTCATATATATTCTGTTACAGGTTGTGTTTTATAGAATTACCTACTTAGAATTGACTTGTAGTTATTTGTATTGAATAATATGTTCGAATTCAACAAATGAAATATATTCCGAATATGAATAGAACATAGCACAAAAAAAAGCATCTGTCAGAAAGTAACTTGCCTTGTTTGGAGTTATAAAACTAAGTTGTTCTCAGAGGAAAAACTAGAAAAAAAATACCAAGAGAATGAAAGAGAAAAGAAAAAGAGAAGAAAGGAATAATCATTAATTTTTGTAAGATAAAATAACGTGTAAATTATTTTTTCAGATAAAACTGTTCTTTTCTTCAGAGAAACTTTACCAACGTCATGGTAAATTCCCCTCAGAGGACGAAACGCGTCGACTAAGAAATTTTTTCCTCTTGTCATTTTATTCATAGAATAATTTCTAAAAACGTTAATGCATTTTATTTGTTTAACCCTAGATATATTTATTACCTCAAACGTTATTTTAATAGATACCCGTATTTGAGTAGACGCTCCGTTTATTTTAACCAATATTTAATTCGTCTACCGGCCGGATTAATAAACATAATGTGCAAACCAGGATGAATCGAACCTGCGCCCCACCTCCATTTGTAAGAAGAGACATCATCTGTTCCGGCGTGCTTTTTTTCTCGGTTACGAAAAGCGCCACTATAAAGCGAGATTCTATTTTGCTTTGAAAGCACAACGATTCGTTCAGATTTTCTCGAAACACATATCTGGTCAGTTTCATATCCGAACTATAAACAAAGCAATTTCTAAAGAAATAAGGGATTTTATTTTTTTAACCCGAGATATATTTATTACTTCAAATTTTATTGTTTATGGGATACCCGTATTTTAATAGACTGTAAATACTATTTCGTCTAATGGCAAGCGAACTTGAGAAGACTTAATAAAGAAAGACGATACATTTGTTTTTGGTAATGTTTCTCATGTACTCGTGAAGGAAGATGTAATAAATACTGTTTAAAATAAACGGAGTGCCTGCTCACCAAAAATGATATCATAAAATTAAGATAAAATGTATGGTTGTCAGTATAAGAGGTATTCAAAGATGTGTAATACATAGTGGTACCGTCAAAATCAAGTAGGTATATACATTTAACTGTTTGTACAATATAGTGACAAATAAGAGAACATGTAACAGGGAGTATGAAGACACATGAGAAGAGCAAAAAAGACTTTACAGAAAGTAAACGACGTATTAACAAATAGAAAACATTCGTTAGAAATAAAGAAACGATTGTTGAATTGCTTTGTCTTTAATGTCCCCATGTATGGGAATAAATACTGAAGAATTTTAATGCAGATGACTATCGGACTGGAAGCATCACATTCTACAGACGGATGACTAGAATATCATGGACTGAATATTTGATCAACAAGAAATGTCTAAATTAAACTTAAGCTAGAACGACACCCACACTTAGAATCACATAAACACACTTACTGGGAGACATTATGCCCAACGACGGCTTGGGGAATTTAATACTCAGAGGATATATTAAAGGAAGAAGGCGTGGAGGGCGACAACGAGCAAATCAATTACTGAATGAATGACAGAGCGGTGGTCATTGTCAGGTAGCTCAGTTACGTAGCTACAAGGTAAAGGAAGTCGGGAGAGCCATGTTCGTTCACTTCATGACGTTAATAACAATGATGCTCTCATACAAAAAATGTATTTCTAAATATAATTGAATAGATCAGTATATCCGTAGCCTAATGATGAAAAATAATTTATTTTACAAAATATTTTTTCTTTTTTTTCCTTCCTTACTAATGTGTGGCACCATTTAACGATGCAGAAAGGGAAAAGAAAGAAAAGAAGGAAAGGAGAGGCTAAGGACCGAATCGTGAGTGATAAGCAAGAACACACACACGGCTAAGAGACAATGGATAAAAGGATATTTTGATAAGTAACAAATGGCGAAAGAGTGTCATTACAATGACAGGGAAATTCTGAGTAAAAAGAAAGGGAAAGAAGGAAAGAATCAGATATGTTTTGGCATCGGCTGTGTTATCTAAGGATATGAAAACAAACTATTGGTACGGGAAGACATCTTATTATCAACTACAGACCGGCTGGCCAAAGAAAAAAAATTCAAATGAAAATGTTAATTCGATAAGTGACGAAAAACAGGCAACTAAAGGGACTTTGGACAGATATAAAATTATGTTATCAGAAATATGTACCGAAGGAAAATGAATGGGATCCTAGAAGTGTTTTTTTTTCTTTCTTCGAGGCGACAGATTGACTGGAACTTTGGAGGACCACACATTCTGATAATTAGCGATAAAATACCTGACGTAAACCACGTGTAGAACAAGAGTTATGATCGCCATTGTCATATTGTCCCGTTCGCGACCAGAGAAATGATAACGGAAAGAGAAGAGATAATTCTTTTTCAGTTAAGCAAGATATTTTTTTCTCTTCCTGAAACAAAGCCGCGGATTCGTCCACGCCCGACTGAGACATCATTGGTCGAGTGGTGATCACGTGACGCACGATGGAGGCTGTTGCAACCCATCTGGAGGATGAGTAAGAGGGGTTGCTACGAAGATGTGGGGAGGGCAGTTCACGCCCCTCTGAAGTATGATGAGAAGGTGGGAGTGAGGAAAGGTTCCCAAAAATGGAAAAAGGTGGAAATTCCTAACCAGAGAGGTGGATATGTATTTAGAATTATCGAGGAACCGCCCGGCGCCGACAAACTCACTCCGGATTTGGTCGGCGCCCATATAAACGAGGCCACAACGGGCAGAGTTGAGTTGAGTCCCAGCAGTTCCCAGAGTCCGTCTTCAGTTGAAGCAAGCCTCGCAGATAGCTGACCAAGATTCACGCACATTCCGGACCCCTCTTCAAACCAAGAACAATTATTTTGAAGAGCGACTTCAAAAATAAGTTTTTTTTTTTGACTTTCGTCCAAAGACCCACCGAAACACCAATTTATTAGAGAGCAGACGACTTGAAGTGTTAAAACTTGCCTAGCGGAAAACGACGTGTCACAATCCATAGAACGGGTCGGGAGATAGATGCAGTCCTATGTATCGAACAACTAGACATAAAGTTTGTTACCTTTTTCTTTGATACTTTGAACTTTTGAGTTTTCATTTTATTGTCTTTTATGCATATTTGTGTGGTATCACCCCCGTTGAACTCGGTTTGCAGTACGGCCCCAACCACTGTTTGATCTCGTCTGCCTAAGATCAATTCACAACGTGAGTAGGCGGATTGGGGAATCAGTGCAGTTACCTTGGTAACCAGGCGTTGGAAGCGAGTTGGGAACGACGAGGCTGATATCAAATCTAACTAGATTCCCAACCGGATAACCAAAAGGTTAGAACGTCACATATCGAGCAGCGACACCCGACGGAGCAGCGAGGAGCGAACGGCTGGCGCCGCGGCGAGGACGTCACAATTGGTGCTGTTTAGGGACGTCACCGTTGGTGCCGTGGTAGACTAGGATAGAACGTCACGGTTGGCGCTGCGACCAGGGGACGACGTCACAAATGGACATAGAGAATAAATTGTATTTTAATATTCAGCTACGATGATTTTAATTTGATCTTGAATTATACTGACGTTTTAATATTTCTAGTTCGTAATGAAAATCTGTTCTCTTATAATATAAGAAATGGTTAACCCAAATATGTTCAATGTCTAACAGACTCGTTTTGAAGTCATATGTATCCCGGTGAATTTGATTTCCAATGAGCCACCTATATTTTGGCACTATGCCAATAAATGCGAGACTGGCTTCATTCCTAGAAACCAAAAGTACAGTCATTCTTCACATTGCGAATTAAAATACTGAAAGAATTCAGAATTCACTCAAACGAGCAATGTTTCACAGAGGTAAACAAAACAAAAATGCCATATTGAACCGGAGGATTAACTGATCGACAAATTGCTCTATGACATGCTCCAAAGTCGAACACTTTAGATTCAGATTATGATCGTACCTGGTATAATGTCACCAGATTTATTCCATTCTCTACCGGGGTTAGTTAGTTGTTGTTTCGCTTACTATGTCTAAGTAATATCACATTTTTGTTTTGTTTTTGGTACTTGTCATTTATTAGAATCTGTTTAAAATAAAAGGAGTATCTACTCAAATACGGTTATCCACGAAAAGTAACGTTTGAAATAATAAAGTTAAGATAGAAATCATGGTTGTCATTAAAAGAGGCGGTCAAAGATGTTTGATACAGAATGGGGATAAGTAAAAATTGAAGTTGCATAAGAGGAGCGAAAGAGAGTTTCCAGAATTTAAACGACACATTACCAAAGGGGAAAATATCATTTGTAATAAAGAGAAAGGTTGCGATAAAAATATATTAATATCAAAGAAATCAGTAACTACTCTGTAAACAGATTGAACTCACGATTATTACCAATGATTTAATCATTTGGATTATTGCCACGTCTAACTCAGTCATTTTAATTACATTATTTTATTGTCTTTTGTTATTTTAACTCATAAAATAAATATATTGTTTGAACAGGAACAACATTTTTAGGCATTTGAACGAAGCCATATTATTTATGATAAGGATATATTAATATCAACGAAACAATGCAATATAATGCTGATCTTACTCATTCAACTTGTTATAATGTAATTATTAGGATGTTCATAAAGTACGACTCACTTATAAAGCAAAAAGAAAACATAAGATCTTCATTCCTGTCTGTTGGAATTACCCAAGCAGTACTGCATTTCGATTTTGTTCTAGACGGTTGCGCCATCAACGCTAAACTTTATTACCAGCAGCTAGACCGCGTGTACTACAGACTAAAGAATGAGTATCCTGCTTTGATCAAACGAGGTCGGGCTTTGTTTCAGCGACTCTATACACTGCAAGTTTGACTCAAGAGATGTTCAAACACATGGATGGTGTTGTGATTGTACAACAGAAACCATTCAGTCCCGTTTCTGCTCCGAGTGGCTATGGACTATTCCGTTCAAAGGCACGCTTCCTCCGTGACCAGAGATTCAACACTTTTGGGGAAGTGAAGGAAACCTGTTTGCAGTTTGATTTTTTTTTTGTTTTTATATAAAGTCAGATGACTGGTATCCTGGACAGATTCGTATGCTGGCTGATTGCTGTCAAAAATCGTCGCGAATGTTGGACTTTATTTTGAATAATAAATGTTGGTGTTGCTCTATAAAATGTTGTTGTTTCTTTCCGCTTCCTAAGTAAGTCAGGACTTTCTGGTCAACCTAATAAATAAAATCGATTTAGAGCGCATTCATCACGTAACCGAAATATTCTTGTGAAGTTTGAAAGGAAGGAGAAAATCGCTTTTGGTTCGATTTATGTCAGAAGATCCTAAATTCTAAGAAGAAGTCAGGAATCTCCTGCAGTAACTGGGGAACGGAGACACTTAGATCAAGAAAGTTGCAAATGAGAAGAATAGGTAAAGTAAACTTTGATATCGCCTGCAAGATTCAGGATGGCTTCTTTTATGGAAGTAAAGCGGATATTGTATGGCAGATACAGAGCACAAGACTCGCGACAAATATCAAAGCTAAATTATAAAAGTTACTATAAAACTTGATAACTTATTTAAAATTAGTTCCAAATGAAGAATAGACTTGCTGTCAGGAATGTGTTGCTTTATTTTATGTAACTTTGAACAGTTGAACTATCCAAATACAGAGTGCGATGGATAAATTGTCGTCTAAATTACGCAAAAATGAAAATAATGCTGACATTTCATTTTAACAGATATATTTACCAAAATTGCACCAAACAAATCCTGGAATACGAAAAAGTGAATTTATTCAATAAAACTGCCATTGGCTTCAGCCACGGCCCCCAGACGATTTCGAAATCTTCTACGAATCTTCTGGACTGTCTCTTTGTTTAAGTTGGTAAATGCTGCCATAATCCGAGCCTTTCGTTCATCTTTGCTGTTACAAGGAGTTATTTTAGTCTCTCGCTCAACTGCACCCCACACATAATAATCAAGGGACTTGCAGTCTGGGGATATAGGTGGGAATGTGATGATGTGGCCTATCAGTCATGACTGGGTTCTCCTAATTGTGTGGCAAGACGCAGAGTCCTGTTGCCAGACATAGGTCTTCCAGCATCCACCTTCTTGACCCTGGGTAGCACTACGCCTTCAAGGTACTTAATGTAGGCCTCTGTGTTGAGTCTGAAGTGTTTGCCTTATCGGAACGATCAAAGTTAAGTTTCGAAGTTGCCGTCCCTTCGTAATCATCATTAGACTCATTCAACTCTTTCCGAATTCTCTGCACTGTCCTCAGATTGACACACAAACACTCTGAAATGTTCTTAGTGGAGCTTCTGGCGCGAATGCCAAGCAGTACATCATGCCATTTTCAAAATTTCTGGTGGAGTGAATTGCGTCATGGTGATCTTCTTTCTCATATACGATTCCCAACAGTTCCTACTATACTGTGCATTTTATAAAATCAAAAGCAAAAAACGCACACGAGGAAAATTAAAAATATAAAATATACAATACCCATTGCACTCTGTATTTGTTTGAGGATAAAATTAAAATGATACTTTTGGTGATATTTTAAACTTAGATAAAACAATATTTTCTGTTAATTACATATGCACAAAGAGAACCAAATTATTGCATAAAAATAAACTCTCGTCAAGTCGAGAGATGAGTTGAACAAAAAATAATTTCAATTTTATGAATAACGATAAAAGCAAAAACTATTTACGGGATTAATTTTCTTAACATACTTTTCGTCTTGTTTCACTGTTTTCTCGCATTTCTCAGGAAATGCCACGTCTACCTCCCAGAACATTTATAATGCTTAACAAGGAAATTATTTAGGGATATTTTACAGTGTAGCATTTTTTATTCCGTTAACAAAATTCTGTAAAAATCGTAAAAAATGGTAAACCAAAATTGTCGAACAATATCTCCTGAACACAGTGAATAAGAGAAAATTGTACAGCTAAGCAGAAATAGTTGTTTTGTCACTAAATAGACATGGAATCTTACGCCCTCATGATTTATTAATTACATATGGGCGGTCTGGGGCAACTGCTGATCCTGAAGCTGTACCAGTTCGAATCATTCATTTAGTTCAACAAAAGATTTTCAAAGTAAATGAATGCCTTTAATTCCCCCCCCCGTACACACATAATTTGTAACTGTCTTGGAATTTCCAACGGGACACTTTACTGAGATTACGTGAATAATGAAATGCTACTAAAAACGTATGGATTAGAGAACTAATTTGTCGATTATGGCATATCGGCTTCTCTAGCAGTTGTGATTTCAACCCCTTGTTTTCTGAAGAGTCACATACATTGAGTCAGTGAAACAAACGAACAAGGTGCGCCAATGTGAAACCGATTTGTAAGAACTACCTGCTATTAAATATTACCCATTTTAAATCATTTCACATAAGCAAGGCAATAAAGAATCTAAGATACAATGGGTTACTGTCATTGTAAGAACACGAGAAAAAGAAACATTATTAAAGAGAAAGAACAATATACGAACAAGAATTAAGAAAGACAGAAGATAATGATTGACATTGCATTTAAATTTTTGAAGATCGATTTTGGGTAATTCTTCACATAAGTGGCCTAAAATAAGCTGTCAAAGTTCTGCTTCACTTAAACGTCGTAAAATAAATCTGTCATTTTATATCTTGAATCTTTTTTTTTCATCGTAAATATCACCGTGACCCTGGCCATTGTATATTCGGTGGTATCGACCGGGGTTCGGGAATGTGTTTCTTAATTTAGATGCTGGAACGGCGAACAGAGACTGAAAGAGGTGTTTGTGCGGTATATTCAGCCTGGAAGCGATACTATTTCAGATGGCTGGGCTGCTTATACTGGAATCATGGACATCAACCACAGGATATTGTCGATCCTTTGATCGAAGAAGGGTCCCATATTTAGAGCATTTATTTAATGCGTAGTCTACCATTACCCGTTTAATTGTAATAAACTTTACAAATCTATCATTCGGCCGTGGATTGAATACTGCTGCCATATCTGGTCTGCTGCTCCTGCTATTCATCTCGAGGTTCTTGACAAAATCCAGAATAGAATCTGCAATGTAATCGATCCTGACTTGGCATCTCGTCTTCAGTCACTTTCTCAACGATGCGTTGCTTCCCTCTGTCTTTTCTACAAATATTTTCATGGCAACTCTTCTGACAAGCGTTTTACACTGGTTACTAGATTGTTATTTAGGTTCCACCCGTTTACTGTTGAAATAACTAAATTTACTACAACACTTTCTCTTCTCGCATTTCCCGCCTGTGGACCCCTGTTTCATTTACTTGCTTACCTGATAACTACAGTCTTCAAAAATGTAAATGCAACGCTAACTGCCATCTTCTATATTCTTGAATCCCATTCCTCAATCCTCCCCCATACACAGTCTTTTCTCTCATTTTAGTCCCTGTAACTCCCTGCGTACTAGTGGTATTTCTACCTTGCTTGGGGTGAAGTGAAAAAAAACAAATTTTGTTTTTATTGATTTTACAACGTTCAGGCAACAGCAGTTTGTTTTACGCCGTTGACACTAATTTGACTGAGAATTAAGAAGCCGGAAGAGACTTCCACAAACGAGAATTGCGAGAGAAGAAACTGTTAACATAAGACTTACGGTCACATCTACTAATTTCAAGTGACTTCACTTACAATTTTGTCAATCAGTTACGTGCCATGTGTGATACACATTTAGGCAATCATGGATCTTGATACTTGTCTGACGAGGCAGATTGTTTTACCGAAGTAGGTTGCCATTTCTTTCTGCGGTAGACCAGTTGTCATCCAAGGCTATAGAACCCGGTCTGTCCTGCTATTTACCCACAGCTGGGGAAGAAGAAGAGGATTCATACTTTTCCCAACGGTATTAGCACGTAAATGAATGCAATAGATTCGACTGGAATTTGAACTCGTCTCTCCAAGTCTTCAATCCGAGCCTCTATCCATTAGTCCACCGTGCGCCAATTTAGTACTGCACTTAAATTCGTAAATTCGATATACAAAAGAGGAAAGCTCGTCAAAACTATAGAAAATGTACACGGATCTACGTTACGGCGGTGGAAAAGTGACTTAAGCCGAGTTACCAGGTTAGGAGTAATAACCTTTCAGATTATTCTTATCAAGAATCTCTAAATATACAGTAGAAGCATCAGAACAGATGTGGCAGCAATGTTAAATGCATGAATGTTAGATTTATAAATATGTAACATATATTCTGTTGAGAAACAAATGGTCTATCATGATTAATCAACGTTCTTATCCGGAAACATATCATTTGATTCAATATAATCTTTCTACTTAATGTCAGTCGTTTGTAGAAGAGTGTATAATAACCGAATAGTAAGCATTATAACAAGAAGGATGATCATGTTGGTCCTTGTGGCAAAACATATAATAAAAAAATGATAGCGACAGCGCTCGTTTGGATATATTGAGCATGTTAGGTATTGGCTAATTCTCTGGTCGTATAATTAACAACTGAAAAATGTCTTGATTTGAAAGTTATCAGTCACTACCAGTCTAAACGTCAGTGGATCAAAGTTGATTGACATTTATCTGTTAAATAATAGTTAAGCAGACTAATATTTTTAGAGAAAGTGTATCTCACCTCCGACTTCCGGCGGGTTGACTGCTGGAATCAGATAGGACCATAATAGGGAAGTCGACTTTGGTGCGTCGTAGTGAGTAGCCGTCAAAAGATGTAGACGTGTTCTCTTTCATGTCTGAAACGGCACCCCAATGAGGGGTGGACGACCCACATTGGTTAGTTAAATTTCGACATAAATAATTTAAAAAAATAGTTAAGCTAGCATAATTATTCATTTGGGATCTTTTCATTACTGAACCAAAACGATTAACGATCGCCGGCCGAGAGAGAAAATGCAACATATCTAGTAAATTATCTGGCAAATTGTGTTTGATACGCTCGATCTTTTCAAACATCCTCTTCACAATGTTTAAAAATATAATTTAACATTTTAATATTTTTAAAATGAAAAATAAACAATGTATAATATGCAGAAAATATTTCTTAACCTCTTCAAATTTAGTGTTAGAATCAATAAATGAAAATAAACAAAGACTCATTATTTTTAAAAAGATGCACGCTCATATGACAGCTGTCACAGTTTAATCCAAAGCAATTTTTTGATTGCCAACTTAGGGGAAAAAAACCCAAAAAACAAAAACGAGCTGTTTCCGTTATCCAATGAGGAATAAAAAAAAAATCCTCGAACTTATGTGGTTTCAGCTCTTCTTATTGTGAGGGAAAAATGTAAATTTAGCTCAAAACGAAATGTTTGAGGTTAAAGAGATTAGGGAAATATTTTCCTTCCTGTTCAATATTGACAATAATAATGAGAGGATTATTTGTGAATAAATGGTTCGGATAATGCCTGGGCGCAGCAATTGACTTGCAAATTAAAAAGTTTTCAGTTTGTGTGACTTTGAGTTACGTTAACTCAAAAGAGAAACCTTTCTTTTTATGAGCCAGGTCTTTTCACCTAAGACGTAGGCGATCATGGCCCTCCACCTGCCTCTATCTCTTGCAAATCTCAACAATTTCCTTCCCTCTGCTTCCTCCTCCAGACCCCGTTCTGTCATCCATCTTCTCAAGCTTGCCAGCTATGTCAGTCGCTGCTTTCCCTTATCCCTCTTCCCGCTATTCGACCCGTGAGTATCAGATACTCCAGGCCCTCCTTCCTCATTATGTGTCCAGGAAACTTCAGCTGCCTCTTCCTGATGTTAAGTATAAGCCTTTTCCTTGAGGGAAACCTCTCTGACCTCAGCGTTGCTCTCACACACACGCACGCACGCACGCGCTCACACACACACACACACACATATATATATATATATATATATATATATATGTGTGTGTGTGTGTGTGTGTGTGTGTGTGTGTGTGTTTGTGTATGTATATGTGTGTATGTGTGTATTTAGGCAGCATATCTTCATTCAATCATGTTTGGTTGAATAATCTAGACAGATAATATATGTTTATTTTTATTTTAATCCTCTCAAATTCACGGATCAATTCCTTAGTTTTGTTACAAAACTGATTAAGAAATACGTCGTAGTTTTCGTCATTTCTTTTATTTTCCCTGTTTTATTTTCCCTTTCATTTTTAAGAAGATTAAAATAACAAAAAAAAATAGACATGTTAATTCTATATTATTCGACCAAACATGATTGGAGAACTTGGAGCCTTAAAACTAACATAGCTGATGATCTCTGTCACTGCTACTTGTCATGCTTGAATGCACGCGCTGAAGCTTTCGCTTTTGTTATAGCTTCTGCTACTATTGAAGACCTGTTATCTTTCTTTTTTATTATTTAGAAATATTGTATTTATTTCTATGTTAGGCCTACTAAGGAAGTCCTCATAGCCTAGCCTGATTCTTTCATCGTCTAGCTCTCCTATGTTATTCCATGTCAAGTAATTTCCACTACATTCTACAGGGTTTGATGTCTACTATTTTCCTTTCATACACGAATAAAACGTTTTGATAACAACAACAAAAATAGACACAACAGTCTGCATTTGAATAATGCTTACTCATCATCCCAGAAATTTAGACAGGTACTTTTCTGCATAAGTATAACACTTAAAAATAGAAAATGATACATAAATAAACAGCTATTATTAATACATTTTTGTAAACTTGGTCCCATGATCTTTTAGTTATTAATAACTTTATATTATGCTTAGAAGTGGGATAAACTCATATTAAAGAATGACTTTCGCTAGTATGTAAACTAAATTAGAAAATATTATAATAATGAACAAATGAGCTATTTTTACGGCTTATCACTCGTTCTAAGGTTATTAAAACCGAAACTTATTTTTGGATTATATGAATTTTGGGGAGATAATAATTATTTTCTGATACAAGTCCTACTGTTGTAGCTGGGAGGAAAAGAAAGGAAAGAAAGCAGTGGAACAAAACGATAAATATTTTAGCATTAAATTTCTGATACAAGTCCTACCCTTAGCTGGGAGGAGAAGAGGTTTATTAAAGGGTATTTGCACGCAAGTGAACATAACAAATCCGATTAAAAAGCGAACTCGGCTCTCTGATCTCTAATTCCAAGCAATTAACCATTACGCAACCTTCACATCCAAGTTTACAAAACCTGCTATTCTCGAAAATCATTGGCCAGTCTCGTCGTTCTTTAAATTCGGTGTTCGACGTGTTATGGTGGTAACCACTCGATGCGTGAGTACTGATAGATAAAACACCTCTTGGGTGTAAAAATAGATGAAGAATCGATTTCCAGTTTCAATAAGAAATAAGAACAATTTTATACAGAAAAATGAAACAATAAATGAATTTTGATGTCTAGAGACAGACAACTTAATATAAAAGAATGTATAACGAGT
The DNA here is from genome assembly GCA_963932145.1 of Acanthosepion lycidas. NCBI lineage: Eukaryota > Metazoa > Mollusca > Cephalopoda > Sepiida > Sepiidae > Acanthosepion > Acanthosepion lycidas. Next base: position 37,767,802 of record OZ010601.1, on the reverse strand, counting down.
GTAACAGGAAAATTGTCCAAATTGCGTAACAGTATAATTATCCATCCCGCAAAAATGTTTTTATATCTTAAAAACCATTAAACTAGTTGAGCTTATTTTATTTCAAGTTTCAGATAGGATGTTTAGACATCTTGACACCATTTTTTGTTAGAATCACTGAAAAACCCTTTGGCTAAAAAGAAAGCGGGTAAATATTTATTCGTGTCAGAACCACTGTCTTCCTAACTGATTAATGGTGAGAGGAAAAAGATCATTTAGGCTTTCAGTAATCGTACCAACATTCATACTCTGGCTTCCACTTTCAAAGTTCATTCAAGAAACATCGAAAAATCGGCTAATAAGTTTTAAAAAGAGGAAGCGAGAAGTAGAGAGGAAAACTGGATCAGGAGGTCACAACAGTAAGATTTATCATCATTTCAACTTATAGCTAAAGTGATCGTTGAGAAAAGATACGACTCAATTAATGGGACATGTGATACGTGCGAGAGGAATTTCAGCTAAGATAGCCCAAATAGCAGTCTCGTTCGGGGTGGTTGACTGCCCCTGAACCCAGGTTCAAAGAGGGAATATTTTTGGCCGAGCAAACGGTCTCGGAGATCCCTCATTAAACTCGGCCTTGTGCCACATGTAACTCTTTTTTTTTGGTGGGGTAGCTAAATATCACTTATTACTCTAGGATAGAGAGAAGGTTAGATAGAGCAAAGATCAACTTGAATAAGTTGACAAATGATTTCTGGAATAATATGCATATATTTGAAGTTTCAATACTTCATGAGCTTCCGATCCTTAGCTATGATTAATTAATGATAAACATGACATTTTCGTTTATTTCTGTTAAGCTTAGAGAGTAATTATACATACTTATTGCTCACAGTAGAGCACAATAATGTTATAAGATATCTTTAATCATCTCTAAGATACAACGGTTCAGAGCTTAATCTAACAATTGGACAATTTTGCTGTTACACTAATTGAACAATTTTGCTGTTAAACCCGGTATATCTTCAGACACCATTTCAGGAGTTTTGAAATTAATTAAGAGTTCATAGAAGAAGTTATTTGTTTATTTATTTTTGAATGATTTCACCCAATACAAGGCAATAAAGCTACTAAGACACAATTGTGACATAATCAAAAAAGAGAGAAACATTATTAAGGAGCGAGTACAATAGAAGTAGAGTAATTAAGAACACTATACATAGTGATTGATATTACATTTACATTATGGAAGATGGAAGTTAGCTTGAAAGTATGGAGCCACAAGTGAGAAGTGCGAGAAAAGAAACTTTAAGAATAGAAATTACCATTAAATCTCGCCAATTCAACTGTGAATTAATGGGACATTGCCTCCAATCTAGTACTACGTTTAAATTCATAAAGTCTATGGATCAAATGAAGAGTTCAACTGAACAACTACCATGAAAGTATTTATATTAAAAATTATTTACTTTTAATGATATGTTGAAATATCCACTCTTTGCCAAATGAAGGTCGGGAGACCGGAAACGCGTGTAAGCACAATTATGGAAAATATAGCATAATATATTTAAAAATACATATATATACATTACAATCATAAACGTTTGCGTGTTCTCTGTTCTTCTTAATATATATATATATATATATATATATATATATATATAGTAAAACCTCGAATACACGGTTTCAGAACCAAAGGACTCCGGATTTAACGGACAAAATCCGCAGATTTGACAGTGTACGGCTGGAACTCAAAACGCCCGCGTGTAGCCGCCAAAGACTTTTAGTTCCAGAATTGGCCGCTGTTGCTTACAGTCGCAATCAGCAGACAGAGACTGGTAGTTCCGGGAATAGCCGATGGTGTTTACTTCCATGGCTTCCGGTAATTACTACAGTGAAGCTCCAATATATGATCACAGCACTTTCACGGCAGTATTAGAGCATCAGGGGAATGTTTAAAGGTCAGTGTCGGTAAACTTTAAATTTTTCCAAATTTTACTTAAAGTTATATGTTAACTGAAAATAAAATACACATGCATATATACTGTGTTTACATTTATTTACAATAATTTTGTATTGTACTGGGTGATTTTATGCCACGACAAAAAGTACTTAAAGTTAACGGAAAAACGGTTTTAACGGACGACCCTCCCCACTATTAGTCTGTTAAAATAAGGTCTCACTGTACGGGGAGTCCCGTTAAAATTTGTAGAAAAATCAATACATTTAAGTGATGTCATTAAAAATCTCAACTCTGTGTAAAAATCGACTCACACAAGAGTTGACTCATATGTGCAAAAAAAAAAATAATAAATAAAAAAATCTGCTCCGTTTTGAATTTCTAGGCTCGCATTTATTAACCAATCGGCGACGTCATTTGAAGACCGCTGAAGCTTTTGATAAATCAAACAACCATTTTTCGTCTGCTATGAAATCTGAAAGATCATTCCAGAAAATGATCAACAATATTTTTCCCTAATAAAAATAGATAATTAAAAATCAGGAAAATATTAATTAACCAATGAACTTCTGAGTTTATTAAATCTATTTATGTGTTTTCTTTCAAATTGAAAGAAACGAATTCCAAAGATCATAAATATTTCGTTTTTGTTAGTAACAACACACAGAATAAATTGCGTTGAAATGATAGAATAAAGAGAATGTGTCTACATAATGAGAGTGTCACGTATTTACGTTGTTTTATGAATTCGTGTAATTTCTCTAGTAGACAGCATATCAGCAGGCGAAGCTGTGAGATAATGAAACCCTCTACATTAACTGACTCTTGGTCCTTGTACATGGTGAACCTTGCTGTAAAATATATACGGATTAAAATTTAAGTTGCTAATATTTCTAACTTTTTTCTAGTTTATTAGAGAAATTTAGTTATCATTAACAAGTAAATGTCATTATCGTAGACAAACATTTCGTTAGATGCGTACAGGACATTTTTTGAACGATGTTTTCAAATTTAAATACAGTTTTATTGTATAAATGACATCATGAGAGTCTGTGAGCAGCAGATAAGAAAGATATTAGATATGTTATATGCATTTTAAAAAGCTGTCATACGCTGTGGAATATTTTTTGTATAATAATAACTACAATTAAATAATAATAATGACTTTATTTTAAGTGTGAATTAAGTTAAAGGTTTTAATGATTTTTTTTTCTTTTCTTTCAATTTGGCGGATATTTGGACGATATTATTTTTTACACATAATTGCCATGATTAAATAAATACATTTTCAGCAATAACACTGATTTATTTACTACTGAATTTGATCCGTCTTAATGAAACACCCTTATATATAATCCGTCTTAATGAAACACCATTTATTACTAGAATTGTCAATCATCACTGGATGTCATACATGAAAATACACATCGTTTTCCTCATCACAGTTACGTTCAACACATAAAATCGCATTTAAAGACCGCATGGAATGCGACATTTTAGAATATGTATAATATGAGGAATTTCAGTTGCGCAAAACGAAATCAATGTTCAAACAACACCTATTGAAAAATAGGATTCACTTAAATACACGCGGAAAAATTTGAAACTCCATCCGCAACATATTCGCTGAAAATACAAATATAATAGCCATGGATAAAAAAGGCTAAAAATCATGGAAGCATTGATAATAAAAAGAAAAGTCAACCGTCGATAATATCAACTTATAAACATAGTCATAATGTGGTGACTGTGTTTGAAAAATAAAACATTCACATAACTCTAGATGCATATTTAGAAATCAGCACATTCAGTTAAAAAAATGCTTGATGATGTCTAAAAGAATAGTAGAAAACGGTGAGATAGATAAAACATTTGGACACTTTTTATACACAGTCCCCAAAAGAGAACACTTATACGAATACAAGAAAAATAAATAAATAAACTTAACTGCATTACATTGTCAGCAGCCTTTAAGGACACATAAATAGGTATATATAGCTAATCATATATATATATATATATATATATACGGTTGTATATACATAGTTATAGGTAATTTGTTCTATATTTGAGCCCATTTTATTCATATATATATATATATATATATATATATATATATATATGCATATAGGTTGTATTGATGTGAGTTTGTGGCCATGGCTTTCATAATCTCACATCAATACAAATAAGTATGTTAGCTCTATCATTAATATTGGGCAATTTCCAATAAGTTCGGCATATATATATATATATATATATATATATATATATATATACACAGAGAGACAGAGATACAGAGAGAGAGAGAGCATATATGTGACATAAACCTTCTAAACCTAGAAAACGAATTAAAAATATGAAGTTTGGTGAAATTACCGCTTAAATATAACAAATACTTAGGAAATTTAGATAGACACAATATATATGTATATATATATAAATATATATATATATATAAGATAACGATATTTGGCCTTTAGAGCTTCATTGGACTACACATATGCAAGAAATAGGGACGCTGGGAAAAATTTTTTCCAGCCGAATCATTTAGATCCTTTATTTTTTCATCAAAATTTAGAGAAAGCTAGCTCACACTGTGATAATCGAAAAAAATCTTTTAAAATAATAATAATAAATTATTAAAAAAATAAATCAAATTTTAAATTTCCAACATGCCCAGTTTGTGCGCATGTGTAGTCGAGCCAACGTAAAAAATTTAGTCAAATTAAGTTCTAAAGGACGAAACTAGTTAGTTACAATATAGTCACACACACACACACACACACACACACACACACACACACACACACACACACACACACACATATATATATATATGTGTGTGTGTGTGTGTGTGTGTGTGTGTGTCTGTATATATGAAAATAACACTGACATCTAATTTAAACAGATATATTTACCAAAATTACACAAAAACCTTGAAACATAAATTTATTCAGTAAAGACGACTTTGGGATCTTCTGCATCACTTCTGGAAGGTCTCTGTCAATACATACATACATACATATATATATATATATATATATATATATATATATATATATATATATATATATATATATATATATATAATTATTTATTTAAAAATATGATTCCAACACGCTACATAAGACTTCTGATGTTTCAAAACAAGAGCCGAAAACTTAGACTTAGTAAAATATTTAATAAGAACACCCTAAAATTGAGTTACAGGTGCACTGAAAATCTAGAAAGTATAATAAAAAAACACAATAATAAAATCCTGAACAAACCCCCTATGCCTGAATAGTATTAAGAAAAAAACCTACACTTAAATTAGACAAAAACATTGAAAAATTATGTGATTGTAGAAACCCAGAAGACTGCCCACTGGAAAATAAATGCTGCGTCAAATTTGTGGTATACCAATGTACTATCTCATCCACTGAGAGTCCTAATACTAATATGATATACATTGGGTCTACAAAGAATAAATTTAAAGCCAGATGAAGGCAGAATAAGTGCTCTTTCAACAATATAAATAAAAGAAATCAGACATCTTTATCTAAATATTTTTGGCATTTGAAGGAAATAAATAAAACACCAAAAGTAAAATATAAAATTATAAACAAAACTAGAACTTGTAAAACTGGGATGACCCATGCCCTTTATGCCTACATGAAAAACTACACATTATTTAGTTTCTAAATAATAAAAATCTGTTAAACAATAGACATGAGTTAACGGTTTTTCCCGACACCATCAAATTTTTGCATTGAATAATTAGCATAACAACAAACAAAAATAAAATAATTTTTAAAATCCATAGTCCTAATAAATGGTTTAAATACCCTACAAAAAAGATAACCCTTTATTAAGTCGTCAAAAAACAAATGTTGCGGCAGTTTTTTATATACACAAAACCCTTTCAGAAAAAAATAAATAAATCTCCATAGACACGTAAACCAGACTAGGCGAAATCATCTTCCGTTTTAAATTTAGACACCCCAACCTTACCCTGACTTGATATCTATGAATGTAACTCTATACTGATACAAATTATTAACACCCTGCGCCTCTTTTTATTTAAACAATCGCTCTACCCGTTAGCATGGAAATTTTGATTTCAATAATGAATATGCTATTAAAACACGTGAATTTCAGAAATAAGTTATCCCAAAAAATAATTTCGCTTGAAGATGGAACAGAGCTTACTTTAATTCAATTTAATTCAAATAATTATAATGAAGTTTTCGGCTCTTGTTTTGAAACATGAGAACTCTTATGTAGCATGTTGGAATCATATTTTTAAATAAGTAATTATATTTATGCTCTACTTTTGTATCGAGCACTATTTTTTAAAAATAATAACAAAAATACTAAAGAACTTTGGATTATTTACCTAACGAGTTCTTTCCTATTTTCTATATATTTTCACACACACACACACACACACATATATATATGCATGCGTGGCTGCGTTTATATTTGGCTTTATACAGACCTGTAGGATCTGCGTTATTGATCATAATGTACTAAGACAAGAAGAAGATGCACTTCTATAAATGAAGATTTGCATGTTACTCGCCTTAATTATCAATGCTAGTTTGCCAAAAGAATCACGTCTTAACTGACCTACCGTCCCCTTTGGCACTACCATTGTGTAACACTTGTAAATAAAATTAATCATTCATTGGCCTTCAAAGTCACCTTCTCTCGTTTAACCGACAGCAATTGCTTCACACGGGAATTATTACCGATTCCTTGCTGACTCAACGGCCTTCAATTATTGATTGGCTTAATAAGTTCACCAACTATAGGTGTTGTCAATTGATGCATGTTAAGCGCCCTTATACGCAGAGCAGCAGGAATGAAGCGTCAATAAATCAACGACGTGGTCTTAAAGTGTTGCAGAAGTGTTGCGCCCTTTATTCAATGAATATCGTCAACAGACAAAATTAACTTAATTTCAAGAAATATATGCCGCACATTGTACAAAATCTAGAAGTTACTTTATTCAACATTGGCTACTAGTCTATGATAATGCGTTACTTTTCCCTTAGTATATGATACTATTGACATCCATGTAGAGAAAAATGTGTTTTATATCTCGTTCTTAATTTTTTCGTTTTAATAGTCATCAGATGATCCCTTTTTATGTCTAGTTTTCAAAACGACATCCACTTGGACCGAAGGTAGATTCGAAATATGGAAGTGGATGAAGAGATTTTTTTTTTTGGGTGGTGGAAACGGAAATAATGTATGTCTGGTCTCTATTATGTGTGATGCGTGGGATTATGATGAGATTGTGTGCGCTCTTGGTTTGAGACAGACATGTTTCTCGCGTAGTTCCTGTGCTGTCTATGCATATCACCAACCACCTCGTCGGGATGAATAAATGAGGATTTGGTAGGGGGAAGAGCTGAACTGATAGACAAACAAGTTGAACCGAGTATCATCTGATCCTACCAACCCATACGAGCTATCGAGTCCCTGAATAAAAGCATCTACATATAATATTGAAAACATTACTTATTCCTCGACGTGACTTTTATCTTTCATCATGTTACCTTATGAGTATGCATCGGGTCCTTTCCCAGTTTATGGTTCTAACCGAAAAGCAATGTGGGTTTATCAATCTTGAGAAAACTTGATCGAATGTCGCGTTTTATGTTTAGAAGTATAACTTGTAGTAATGAAATAATTTTTTGAATTGAAAAATCACTGGATTGGAGAACAACTTGTAAGCATATCTCTGTTGCAAACACGTACTCGGGTACATCTGAGTTCCTCCAGCACATACAATAAGAGGAAACACATATTCGTACACATACAATTTTTTAATTTATTGTATTTCCAACTAATGAATAAACATACTTTTCCTATAATTAACTGTATACGGATGCATAATAACTTAATATGCATAGAAAACAGAAAAAATTGATTCAATAGAAATAAATCCCATTTATAGATTTTAATGTGTGAAAAAATATTCGTACAATGCAAATTTCACATTTTAAAACTCCTAAATTGCTCTGTTATTCTAGATTATTCAAGTGGAATATTCTAGAATGTTTCAATAATGATATCAGTAGTTATTTCTAGCCTAAAAATACAAACAGAACATTCTGTAATTGATATTCGGGCAAGAATCATTGCAAGAGGTAAAGAATTGACAAATTCACAAAAAGAATTGATTGTTAAGCCCTGGAAAGGTAAAAGTTGCAGAAAATCTCAGGTAACTTGAATATTCCATTTACTTTCAGTAATTCATCCATTACAAGGAATAAAATCTCAAAACTGATGAAAACCAAAGAACAGGTGCTCCCCGAAAGATTTTAAGATCTTAAAGGAAATGAATGCCATAAATTAAGCAAAACCAAATTGTCGCTCGTCAAGAGTTGCAGGATAATTTACTTTCATCAGGAATCTGTGTCACTAAACGGATAATAGGCAATGAAATTCATAGAAACAATCTGAAGTTACGCTCTCCTCGGAAAACTCCACTTTTATTGAAAAGACACGGAGATGCCAGGTTGATATCCGGTTGTAAACATAAGAAATAAGGAAAAATCGTATTGGGAAAGAGTATTATGGACAGAAAAAAACAAAACTGATTTGTTTGGATGTTATTCTAGAAATCATGTATGGAGGAAAGATGGCGGTGCCTTGAAAAAACAGTTCCCACAGCGAAATTTGGTGGTGACAGCATCATTGTTTGGAAATATTTTTCTACAAAAGGTACTGGCAATATATCAGTAATAGATGCTAGAATGAATATCGCAGCATGCTGAAATATTTTGGAAGCAAATTTAATGATGTCGGTTGTAAATCCTGAACGTCCTCCTGACTGGACAACAAGCTAATGTTCCTAAGCACACTTCAAAATCTACGAAAAAATGGCTTGCTAAAAATAATGTAAATATCTTGAATTGGCCATGTCAGTCACCAGATTTAAACCCAATCGAGAATCTGTGGCGTTATTTGAAAATTCAAATCCAATCAAGAGCTCCGACATCCAAGATCTGAAGACCATATGCGAAGAAGAATGGAGCAAAATACCAATAAACTTTTCAAATCATTAATTGAGAACTACAAGAAGAGGTTGGTTGCTGTAGAATTGAATAATGGCTATTCTACCAAGTATTAAATGAAGATTAGTTATTATGCATCTGTATACAGCTAATTATATGAAAAATATGTTTATTCATTAGTTTGTAAATACAAAGAGATAAACAAAAATAATTTTACGAATATTTGTTTCCACCCACTGTATATAGCAAACTTGTGGTGTATATTGCAACTATGCACTAGCGAAAATTATCAACAAGTACAATATACCCAAACTCTTGGTCATGTGACTTGCGAACAGTTTCGTCTAGTTATTTCAACTCAGATCCGGGATATGGTTTCCAGAAATTTTCCAAATGTACCGTACACCATTGTGTAACAGTTGTAAATAAAACTTACCATTCATTGAGCTTTGCGATTTTGAAGTTTCTGGTAGTAGATAAAACTTATTTTTCTTAAGCCCTTCACTGAAAATTAGTTTGGGAAAATAGTTCCATTCTCAGGTTAATATTTTTGTTTTTTAAAATAGTAAGTAAGAAACTGAGAAATCATGAAACACAAGAGCGGTGTCTAACACCTCTACCAGACGTATAAGCTGACAATTGGACTCGTTTCAAGCTCAAACAAGCATAAAAAGAAACAAGATCGATCTATAAATAAGTTTGTAGCTATTTTTTTACGTTTTGTTTTAGAAGTTTTAATTCGGCCGTGTCTGCAAATAAAACCCTTTCGGTAAAAACCTATATATGAGTCTAGGCCGTGGGTGGGTTTAAGATATATAGAAAGGTTACCTTCGTTTCTTTCAGGCTCTATTCAAAGTCTGTCTATAAAAAACTTGAAAAAATGCGCCCAACGTTAAGCGTATCTTAATTGGCTGATAACGTACGAATTACAAAAAGAACAAGAACATTTTTCGAGGCATGTTAAAAACAGGTAAATAACACGTATGCTAAAAATTATTTGAATATAGCAGGGTCTTGATAGAATGAGAATCCAAATGTTCGTCCTAATTTATTACTTTTTAAAATATACTGAAAAAGCGGTACAATACCAATGACAACACTAGACTTAATATCTTTTATTTAACATTTGATTTTTTTCAACTTCAATATTTCGTCAATTAATCTTAACCAACGGATTATGTGAACAATGTTTGGAAATAATTGTTCAGAAAACACTTTTTCGAATTGTAAATTGTTTGAATGAAAATTAATCGAAAGGACAATTATACTAAATGATAATTATTCGAAATGCAATTATCGTTAATGAAACAATTTAGTAAGAAAACATCCTTATAATCTTAAGTTATATGATACTGCATGCAAATAGCCAATTACTGAAGAATACTCATTAAAATAATTTTATAAGTTTTCCATTTACATCGCGGTATTTCTTGGCGCTCTTGATATTTTGGCAACTTGTTCTTATTTTTACAATATGAATTTCTATCAATTCCTGTTCATTTTTAAGAGCTTCTAAGAATTTCCATATTGTGCGATGATGTGATGACACTGCCTGCAAAAAAAAAAGCCTTATGCCATCCTTCAAAGGCGTTATTAGTTCTCATTAAATAGCATTCTCAATGCAGGACCACATACGTATTTCAAACATAGGTTGTACTCTCCAGCATTCTTCAGATACAGCGTAAACATTTTTCTGTGGATGACAATGAGAGAGAGTGAAAGATTGAGATTATGTTGGCATTGTTCGAAAAAAGATTTTTCGAATTGCAAATTGTTTTAATGAAGATTATTTATCTGTCTATATTTCTGAGATGAGGTATTTTAATTATCTACATTATTTGAGCTTATCTTTATTGACACAGTCACGACGTTTCGACTGCTGTACTCTTCAGCATTCTTCAGGTAATTGGAATTTAGATACAAATCCTTTATTTCCATCACTGGTGTAAATTGTTTTAGTTTCAACTCTCAGTATCAGTTATCTTTTAAAATCAATTAACCTGTAACCAGGATCCAGGTATTGAATTCATAAAGCTGAATGGATTCAACTAACGGCTTTATTCGGTGGGTCATATATCCTTGAGAACATCAGTGTATGAATTTTTGGGGACTAATGTCTCAGTAATCATTTTTACCACAGCTCATATTACAATGTGTTGTTTTTTTTTGTTTCTCTAGCATTCCGTATTACTAGTTTTCTTAGTGTATCCATGTCTATTAGGGTAGGTCGATTTTGAAACCACAACTAACTCTACCCAGAGAAAGTTGCTAATTAACATAAATAATAACCTCACAAAATATTTTTCTCCAAAAGTTTGCCAATTTTTGCACAACTGCATTTAAATAGTAACATAATCGAATATTCTGAATTTCGCCCGGTGTTAATCGAAAAGATAAGTCGGTCAAATTAACACCGGGTTTTGAAGAAAAAAATGTAGAAAATAACCTTAAAAAAATTATTCAAAATACTTTCAATTCTGGGTTAATTAAAGAAAAGTAAATTAAAAAGGAAACACTACAAAAATATTTCATTTAAGATTCTATAAACTATAAACACATTGGAGCTTGTTTTAGGCGGTTATTTTTTCAGTCTGCACCGGAAATATCGTCAGCATACCATGTGTTTTTTGCTTACATTTGTTTCATTGAGCCGATTTAAAACATAAACATAATTAAGTGTATTGCATTTTTTTATTTTAATAAAGTTAATTATTAAAAATGAAAGAAAGAACTTTATATTCACTGTGCTATTTAATATTCTTTTTTATTTTTGAAGATATTTTTTCATTCGCGTGTTTTTTTTTTTTTTTGCATGCTACTTAGTAGCGTAAGAAGCGTTGCATTTACTTCGTAAGGTAAGTAAATAGATACTTATTATTTCATCTTTTATTATATTATTCCAGGTTTTTTTTTCACTTTGCAATTTATAATTCAATTTGTTTAATTTTTTGTAAAAACAGAATAAACATTTTTTTCAGATATTTTTATAAAAATGTTTGGAAAACGAACTGTACCTTTTACCTGCAGTGTTACTGCTACAAAATTTGGAGGACCACTTTGTCCATTAGATAAAACAGAGCCGCCTACTTTTCGACAAATCATCCAGTATAGTTATTTTCTAAAACTTCGCTATTTGAAAATTTAACATTTCAGTTACCAGTGGAAGACAGACTATCTAAGACTAGGGGGCCAAAATAGTACCCAAGGGTAGTTTCCAACTTGGACTTGTTGATAAAACTACCATTCAGAAACCCCAAAAATGTGTAGTGGAGGGAGAAAGATATAAACAAATTGATTCATCTTCTATTGCCTCAACATGTTATGATCAGGATGTTATTCTTTCCCAGTCATCAAATAGTGATGAAATATATGAAGAGTATGAGCCTACCAGACATTCCAAGGGTGTTTGCACCCTTTTAAAAATTCCTACGTATGCTTATGAGTTGATCAGAGATGATGGTTCATAAAACTTAGGGACAAGCCTTGCAAATGCCTTTCTTTTAGATTTGCATGCTATGGGCCTTCTCAGCCTAAGAGTTAATATCGATAACTTAATTTTGTATAAATCTAAAATAGATCGCGCAAAAGAAAGAACAAAAGAAAATTCCCATCAAAAACACATTGATAAAGCAGAAAAAAATATTTGTATTGGTGTTGATGGAAGACATGACAAATATACATTGCTATATAAAGAGATTGTGGACGCAGAGGGTAAGAAAAAATTAAAGAAAACACAGGGAACAGATACCATTTGACATTCACAAAGGAGATGGGTTGTGGTGAAAATGGAAAATACCTCACTTATAGAGTTACCACTAATCCTGGGGCAACTGGTGTTCTATCAAAGGAGGTTGCTAAGATTTTGGAAGAGTATAACTATGTTAATACCCTAAATCTCGTTTTACTGGACAACATCCATACAAATACTGGCTGTGAACCTGGGCTAGTTACAGTTCGAGAGAAACAAATAAAAAGAAACTTACAAACATTGGTTGCTCTCTACATAAAAATGAGCTTCCGTTCAGAGCTGTTTTTAAGCATATTGATGGAAGTACAAGAAGTCAGACATCATTTATTGGTCCACTTTGGAGATTGTGTGCAAATGACTATCATAATTTGTCCCAGGTCAAATTTATATCAATCGTTATTCCTCTAGATAGCCAATATTCTAACATCAAACAGACAGTTGATCTGAGTAGTGATTTTAGAATATACAGTAGAGATTTCACTGTGGAAAGTCAACCCTAGATATGCTGCATGGAAAATTGGGCCCTTAAATCAAGTAAGATGGTTGACGTTAGCCCCCAGACTAATGTGTTTGTGGACTCGAGGGATTTACCCTAAAAACATGTTTTCCAAACTACACAGCCTTCTCAAGTTTATTGTTGGAGTGTTTGCATTTAGCTGGTTTGAAATTAAAAGGGACAATAAATTTCATAACAAGCAATTGTATATTTTTAATATATTCCAAAGAATTAAGGAACTACCACCTGAAATTCGGGAGATTGCATTAAAAAATATTCTGCATAATGATTTTGGTCTTCTACCAGAAAATATGTTGTATGCAATACTGAAATTAGATGAAATTAGAAGTAATTCACATAATATTGATTAAAATGATTTCATTGATTTATAGTTGCATTTTAAAGTACTATCCTAATTTCATCATAAAAATTAAGACAATTAAGGTTTTTTTTTTTATTCTGATTTATTTATTTTTATTTTTTCAGAAGTGCAGAGCCAAGCAGAAAGAGTTTAAAGAAATATCAAAGATAAATTTTGATGCAACACATTGGTCTCAGTTAATAGACCTATCCCAAAATGGAGTTTGTGAACCTGGATTCACAGAAGAATTTTATGGTTATGAACTTCTGGGGTCATCAAAGATTGGGACAAAATTAGAGTTGTCTGATTTGCCTTCACACTCACAAAGTGTCAAAAGGCCAGTGAAATTCACAACTGCAGCTTTCCAATCAGTCTATGGAATTGAAGCAAGGCAAAGGCACATCCTTACAAAAGTTTTATGCCATGAAATAAGGCCTTCCTTTGCTTCAATGGACTCATATGTAGAGCAGTTTAATATGATGCAATAATATTAGGTTGGTGAAAAAATAATGACGTAATAATGTCGTTTTTTGACGTTAAAAAATACGTCAAAAAACGAGATTATTACGTCATTATTTTTGCACCAACCTAATAAAAATTGCTATTATTCTCACAACATTCATGTCTTTGTCATGTATTTTATAACATTATGCATTACAATTATTATATAAAACAGAAATTTAAAAACCCACTATTAATAACTAATAGATTTTTAGAGGAGTGTTCAAATTACAATGGTAGTTTATATTAAAATCATCATCCCTTATTTTGTTCTAGCAGATTTCATACTTGCTTGCTTTTGTTTCATTGATAACAGAAATAAATAACTGTTTTCAATATCTTGCAATGTTATTACTGACGTATCTCAATTAATGAGGTAAAACGCAGCTTATCTGAACAGTTGGGTTGGGAGTGGGGGTTTATAATTTCAATTTAATTGCTACTTTTTGATATATTATATTCATTTCATTTGAATAATATAAACTGACAAACTTTAAATTATGATTTTTTTTAAGCAATTTCATATCTAAACTTATCAGAAACAAGAATTTTCAGGTGTTTCATGGTAGACGATCTTTTAAACCAAATTCTCAAAAATCGGTGCAAGTTACAAATCTTCTTTTTGGTGTCAGTACTTATCATACGAATACCCAACTCTCTCTGGGTGATACTTTTTGATATTCAAAAAAAAAGTGGAAAATCAACCTACCTTAACGTCTATGCATAGCTGGCTTAGGTGATTTTTTGTGATTTAGCAAATGCGCTGATTTCTTAAGTTTTCTAATTTTCCAGGGATGTTCTCTGTCTATTATTTCAACTTCATCCCACAGTCGACGTTGATTGCCCTTTTCCCTCTATATCCATGGAGTTAATATGGCAACAAGATGAGCACAACGGTACGAAAAATGTAAATGGTTCAAAAGATCGCCTCGTATGAAGGCGACTCTGGTGTTCTCATCCGTAACGCGGACCTTACATTCTCGTCTTCGATATTTGAGATACTTTTTCCTCCCCACAGTGGTGCGTGTTTATATACCAGAAGGTATTATGATTCTCCCATGCTGGTAGATCAATTGCAGACTTGAGATCAGGTGTTTTCTGAAGTCGTCTCAGGTAAATCCTGCACATAACTCTGGTGTGAAATTGAATGCAAAACATATTCAAGAACGATCCTGAAAGAAATGAACTTTACTTTTTTTTCTCTAGTGACCTAATTGTGAAGGCTGTTAAAATATGTTTAAATGTTTAAATTGCACGCTTAAATGGGACTGAGTTAATGTAATTAAACTGATGTCAGATATGTGTTTATTAAAGCACCTTCAAACACTGGAAGTCAAGAGGATTTGCGATGCTTTCATGTTATAGTTTACAGGGTTTTGCACTGTATTTATATTGCAGCTGCATTTAAGTGTGTGAAATACAGAATAATATAAGCAAGTTCGTCTATAAAATGAGGTGTTGTGTTTCAATCAGGGCCCAAACATTTACATCATCTTACTCCCCTGTTCAAATGATAGAGTTTACTCTCCTGGATATCTTTCTTTGTGTCATAGTCTTCTGTATATTTTATTTTCGTGGCAGGTAATAAGCAAAACAATTCTTTAAATTCTTTTTAAAATTTAGTGGCTTACTATTTTTATTTATCTTTATTTCTAGTTTCATAAATCATTGTTCTAATGTAAACCGAGAGATATGTTCATGTCTTTCCAAAAGGTATTAATGCTGATTGAACGCAATAGACTAAGCCAGAATTTGAACTCAAATCAGTCAATTCTACTTTCTGGGTCAATAACTATTACGCTACATCCGATATAAACTCGACTTATATTTTTTTCTAAGTTCTGTGTCCCTTCAGGATATCACTAATCATGGCTCTCCACAGTTTCCACTCCTTTGCAGCTCTTAGTAAAATTGGTCTTTTTGCTATCTCTATTAATCCCTGTTTGGCCAACAATTTACACAAGCTCGTTGGCTAGGATATGAGCTGCTTTCCGCTATACGTCTTCCCTTCAATATGCCCAGTGACTGTCATATTTTCTAAGTCGTCTTTCCTCATTATGTACATAATAATTAAAACAATACTAAAAAAGTTAGAAGAGAATGTATTTTTAAATAGAGAAAGTGATTTTTGATTGATTTGTTTTCTATGCCTTTGCAGATTATTTAAAGCCAGGAAATATTTTTTTAGATTGTAATAATTTGTGGGGTAGGGGAGATAATAACGATTTAGTGATGCAAGCGTTACTAATTAATCTATAGCTGGAGGAGAAGAGGCGTATTCATACTTTTCCCAAGAGTATCTGTACGTAAGTGAATATAACAACCCACCTGGAATTGGAACTCGGCTCTCCGATAACAATTACTAGCCGTTACACCAACCGCATATTCAAGCTTACAGAATCTGGTAATCCCAAGCGGTCACCCATCTAGATACTGACCAGGCTCGACTTCAGTGATTGTATGGGAAATGTGGTTTCAAAGTGATTCGGCCGTAAGCCCGGAGAAAGTGAAACAAATCGTCTAAAATTCTGGATAAAAAAAAATCATTTGTTATTTTCAATTTCAAATTTTCGGTCGGTCTTCTTTCGAACTTTCGTCTCTGTTATGTCACGTTTTGATTATTACAAATCATTATCTGTCGCATATAAATTTTGTTCTAAATTTCGTCCTTGCTGTAAATAGGATTTTCAGTTCAGCATTGTAGGTTCCTGCTACATTTACCTGCCCTTCCTTAGATTAATGGTGGTTAAAGTTAGCATTCAATTCTCTTCTCAGCAAAAGAAATTCTTCCGTTTTAAGCGCATTCATAATATGCTATAAAAAGATGGGTCCAACATTCTCCTGGCAAAGTTCTAATGGAAACAAACAAAGTGGGGATTTTTTAAATAAAATAAAATGCACTATTTTTAACTTAAACATAAATTTAAAAGTTAATTTACTTTTCACTGGAAATGTTGCAAGATCAGGTTAAAGTGTAATATAAGATGTTCAAGTTCCGGAGAACCGTTTTATCAGGCAATAATTCTTATTAAGAATAGAAATATGTTCCAATTTGTCTGTGGAGTTCTCAGAAGCTACATGTGAACGATTTTTTTTTTTTGCTTTCATTTAAGCGTAGGATTCCGCTTTGTATAACATTGAGTTCCAGTGAGCGTGGTAATAAATGCCGTTCAACTATAAGAACGATTCGCTAAAATATTTACTTTGTGACTTGAAATCCAAGGTAAATATTTTACTGAGTAACTCATGTGATGCTTCGTAGGTAGTTCTTTTAATTTGAGTGATAGCAAGAACCGTCACTGTATCCTGCTTCAGAAATACTGAATGTTTTATTTGTTCAGAGAAAATATTACAGAGATTTAAAGAGAAATGTGGAAACCAGAGAAAAGTGTTAAAACGAATAAATATCATAACAAAAAAAAGATAGCATTTTGTTGAGAGTAAAAAGGGAGAAGGAATAATTTTCAATGAGAAAAGGCTTTTCTATTAGAATTCGCTTAAGACAAAGAGAATATACAAGCTGAAGTAAATTGTAGACTTTGCAGGAAATGAAAGTTCCGTGTATGCTTGTCTCTTGAGATTTTAACGGATATTTTTCGAAGCCTTGACAAGTAATTTCCGCCATTTTGAAATGTGAATTTGACAACATTCATGTCAGCTAGGTTCTCGGGATATTTCAATCAGAAGTGACGCTAAGTGAAAGTCCTTATGCCTAACTTAAAATTTCTGGATCTACTTTATTATATGCCGACATACAGTGATTATATATATATATATATATATATATATATATATATATATATATATATATTCTATGGTATATATATTATAGTCAGGAAAATCTATTGATGGTGTCGACTTGACTTATTCTAGAGTTGACCGAGGACAATAAAAGTTTATTTAATAACCAAAAGCAAGAATGACTTATGAGGTGCATGTTTTTCTTAAAGGTCAATTGCATCACTTTACGCGTTATTATAGTGGATACCCATATTTGAGTAGACGTTCCCTTTATTTATTAAACAGTATATTTATTTATTTCTGTCTTCTTGCCTGAATATTCGAGAAATCTTATTAAAACATAAGATGTTCCCTCCAGCGGGATTCGAACCTGCGTCTCCCTTTGCAGGAGAAACCTTTATTAGATCCCACGTTCTTTAAACCGACTCGGCAAAGATGTGTCTCACCAAACAAACAAAGCTGAATAGTGCTTTATAAGCGCAAATCCTTCTCACATACTGGAAAGTTTATATGTGGTCATTTCGAAAATCAATATACTGTCTACACAAATATAGGTTCCCACTATATATAATAATGTTTACAGTGATCAAATCTGTCAGATTAATAAAAAAAAACATACTTCTTTAGAAATTGCTTTCTTTATGTGCGAATACAAAACAGCAGATATGAACATTCGAGAATCTGGGAAGGACTTGCGTTTATAAGGCACTATTCAGCTTTGCTTGATTGGCAATGCACTCTGTTGCTGAGTCAGTCTCGAGCATGACAGATATATTAGGTTGGTGCAAAAATAATGTCGTTTTCTCACATAAAGTTGAACGTCAAAAAACGACATTATTTTTGCACAAACCTAATAACTTAGATCACCAGTACTAACAATGATAGTTATGTAGAAAGCAGAGTTTTTATCTGAAGTCCAACAACGAAATGACACTAAGGTATTATACTGCAGAGGCATGAACTTAATTTATACTTATTAATGGCAGTTTCTCCTGCAGAGGGAGATACAGGTTCAAACCCTGCTGGAGAGCGCATATTCTTTTTAAATATGATTTCTCAAATATTCAGGACAGTAGATGAAAATAAATATACTGTTTAATAAATAAAATAAGTGTCTACACAAATATAGGGTTCCACTAAATAGAGTTTAACGAGATAAGGTCTGTTTAATTAATCAGAATTAATTAGAAATTACTTTTATTATATTTCGATATGAAACAGCAGATATGAACTTTTGAAAATCTAGGAAGGATTTTCTGTTGATTCAGCTTTGCTTGCTCGGCAAGACCCTTCATTTTTGAGTTGATCTAACGCAAGTCGTATCTAATTATGATTTATCCTGCAAAAGGGAACGCAAATTAGAATTCTGCTGTAGGGCGCATCTCCTTCTTTAATAAGATTTCTAGAATATTCAGGCCGGTAGAAAAAAACAAACAAATAAATATACTTTTAAATATATAGATAAAGAGATCATCTACTAACCACTAAAAATAACGTTTAATCTGTTGGATTCCTAAAAAAAAAAAAAACATTACTTCTTTAGAAATTGCTTAAGGGAGAATTAAACAATTTTAACAGAATTTCCGAGAAGATGCATAATAAATAAATTCTTTACAGCTGATTCTTACATCAGTTTTGTATCCTTTCCAACTTTTAGTCGTTTCATACTTTGGTGTTTTTTTTTTGTCTTTTTCAGATGTCTGCCGCATTTCGTTAAGTTCGAAAAACAGAAATGTATATTTGACATACACAGTTAGTAGAATGCTGACTGAAAGTATAGTCATACTGATAAATCTTTTATTAAAAGATTTAAGCACGTGACGTCCAGAAATGTCATGATATATATATGTTAGCACTATAAAATGAACACGTGATGCCTACTCAACCGAGTTGTTTTTTTTTTTCAGACTTAAACGATTCTGCGTTATTTAAAGCCGAAAAAAAAATTACATTTTAAGAATTATTCCTTTTTTTCCAGGTGACTATGGCATCAACATTTTTTTTTCGTCAATAAAAATAATATTTCCAGATTACTGTTAGCCGTAATATTTAACCCATAGCTGAGTGTTTGATTAATTGGTATGTTTTTTTTTTTTTTTTTTTTTTTTTTTTTTACAGCTTGTCAACCCTTTGTGGATTATTTAAAATCGAAACATATTTTGGATTTTAAGAATAAATCTTTTTTTTCTTCGAGTGAATATTGTATTAACAACGCTTTGAGAATAACAAATATTTTCATGTTTACTACATATGTACTAATATATATATAATCCATATGTACTTATATAAATTTGTACATATATACTAATATATATAAAATTTATAGCTAGGTGAAGGAGATAGATGCAAATGCTATCAGAAAAACAACATAAAATTTAATAATCACTGTACACTAGCATGTTTGATCACCAGAAATTTCTAGTCAGAAGATTGGTTAGACACACAGCAGAATTAAAAACAACAGTCAAGAGTAAATGGCCATGAAACACAATGGAGATGACCGGGACTCTACAGGTATATATGCATCGAGTGTGGTGATGACTTGGCATTTGGTTGGGTTGAGGGTTTTCTAGACTGAAGTTAA
>OZ010601.1:37682422-37737422 GCA_963932145.1 Acanthosepion lycidas | reverse complement strand
ACAGCAATGCTTCTACAGCAGCATTAAGAAAAAGAATAGATGGCAGAAAAAATCATCCTTGACAACAATGCTTCTGCAGCAGCAATATCATAAAGAAGTGGCAGAAAGTCTCAAGCTTGACAGCAATGCTTTTGCAACAGCAGTAACAAAAAGTAGAGGCGGCAGCAAGAATCAAGCTTGACAGCAATGCTTCTGCAGCAGCAGTAACAATAAGAATATGTGGTAGAAAGTACCAAGCATGACAGCAATGCTTTTGCAGTAGCAGTAACAAAAAGATTAGGTCGCAGAAAGGATCAGGTTTGACAGCATTGCTTCTGCAGCAGCAGTAACAAAAAGAACAGGTTGCTGAAAGAAGCTTGGCAGCTATGCTTGTGCAGCAGCAGTGACAAATATGAGAGTTTGGAGAAAGTATCTAGCAGTACCCCCTTCTCTTTAGACTGCTTAGACTTAAAATATTTTCTAACACATTTCCCTCAAATTGGTAGTGTGATTTCCATAAGATAGAGAAAATTTTCTCCCATTATATCTCACCACACTGACGATTGTTTATTAGATTCTCCACAATTACAAACCCAGATGCAAGCGACTTATGCAAATTACCAAACAGCTGACATCTTCTGATAAATACCGGAATACATTGTGAAATTCTCCTCTCCAAGGGCTGAGTTGTACTGCGTATATATTCAGCCTCGCAATGACCTTTAAAAGGATAAATAACTGAATTAATTTTGAAGACAGGATACTGTTCTTACAAAGAGATTTCATGATCGTCCGGTATTAAAACACCAATCGTAGATTGGCAGAAAAAATAACATTGCGAAATATTGGACGAGATCTGCTTAGCAAAATTCCCACCAGTGTAACCAAATCCGGGACAGTCTAAAATAGATAGTTCATTGTTTAATGCTACAATTACTTAATATTGCATTGATTTAAATCCTATATAATATTAAATACTATTTTATAATTGATATAAGTAATTTATGTCGCTGAATCTTTGTATCATTTTAAAGAATATAATCAATCATATATTTAACGTTAACAACTGATAACAGCTCTTGAACAAGAACCTAATATGGAATAAATATTTAAAATGAATTCGAATCCATATCAAGCATTTTACATTGTTTAGTTCTTCCTATTAATGTTCATTATTTGCACTGAGCAACAATATGATCTATTATTTCAAATTAGTTTAATTATGTCTGAAGTTATGTGATAAGGAGCTATCATTATTTGCATTCTGAATAGTGTTCACATCTTTGTTGTTATTAAATTTCTGAACTTTTCCCCGCCGGCCTTTTCTAAGTGTCTACATTGTCATTATCTTCACAGGGTTTCGGGCGGTGTGCACTCCGGTTTTCTTCATTGCTTTTTGATCCGGCTAACGGTCGGTGAATTCTGTACTGAAACTTTTATTGCATCTACGTTCGGCTGTTTATATCAAGTGATTTCTCGTACGAATTTTATTTAATCATGTTTCATTGTTATATTTCAAGGGATTATTTCATCTTATTTTTTTTACCATTGTCCAATTATTGTTAACTTTTTTTGACCACTGACAAGAAAAGAATAACAATAACATACACTTATTTAACTCGCTACTAATAAACCGCTGAATTCACGAACCTACGCTTTATAGTGAATCTGGTATTTGTACTCGTATAATGAATATTCTTAGTACCTACTCTGTTATTTTTGTTGCTGCTGATGCTATAGTAACCTTGCTGTCAACCCTGACCTTCTCTGTCTACATCTTCACTCTGTTACTGCTGCTGCCGAAGCCTTGTTGTCAAGTTTAATTCTTTCTCGAACATCTATTCTCTGTTACTCCTATTGCTTCACACTTAAGGTCAAGCTTGTTTTCGTCCTGCCACCTCTTTGCTGTTTTCGCTGACACCTTACTGTCAGGCTACATTCTTTCTGCCACGTCTCTTTGTTATTGCTGCTGCTGCGGCTGAAGCCATGTTGTCAAGTTCGATACTTCAAACTTTTCTCTCTGTTACTGTCTCTGCCTAAGACTTGATATCACGCTTGTTTTCTTTCTGCCTCCTACTCTTTGTTGGAGCTACTGTTGAAGCATTGTTGTGGAGTTTGATCGTTTCTCTAACCTCTTTTTTTGTTACTGCTGCTGCTAAGCCTTGCTGTCATGCTCGTTTGTTTTTGCTAACTCTTCACTTTGTTAGAGCTGCTGCTGAATTTTTATTGCCAAGGTTGATTCTTTCTTAAACCTTTTCTCTTTGGTACTGCTGCTGCTGGACCCTACCTGTCAAGAATGTCGCTCTTTATCGCCATTTCTCTTTCATTTTTTTAATAACAATAAAGATAAGGATGTTATTCTTAGTTTAAATAATGTAAATAGTTTTATATTCACTGAATTTCCTTTACGATGCTGTTAATAATTTAGTACCAGAATTTACAACATCAAATTCAAATTGATTTTTTACCCGATAGTATTTTAATCGCTATTCTGCGTAAGCAAATGGACGTATCAGAATATTTTTGAGTCGTTGTTATTAAAAGCATGTGAAATTAAAATTGATAAAACACAAGTAATAATTTAGAATGGCTGACAGTAACTGATAAAAATTCAAGTTCATATCTCAACTAATACTACGAATAAATCAGAAAAAAAATAGAACATGTGACAAAGTTATGCTTTATTTATGATAATCGCTTATCGTTCACTCGAGCCAATGTTTTCGTAAGGTGTACCACGAGATATGATTCTTTTATCTCCAATCTGCTATGTATACCAACGAGATTGTACTGAAGGCCGAAGTTGTTATGGCAAAAAACCACTGACATTAAGAAAGAATGAATAATAGCCAAAAAGTAATACGCCTTGGTAAATGTATAAAAGTCAAGGTAAAATTCCATGCATTGCAACTGTATATGGAATAAGAATGACTTTAATGTATGACATCACATTGTAAAATGTTTCAGGATTTTATTGAAAGAGAAACTTTTAAGTACACCTCACTTTACCTCCTCTGTCGTCATTGGATAGAAAACTTTCTTCATTGTATTCGGATTTCTGTCAATATTTCCGATAATTTCGAATCGAACCTTCTGAATTCTATGTCTTTCATTAAAGTCCGTCTTCTTGTCAACTCCAGTCGCCCTCTTTTCCTTTGTCCATTTCTTGGCTTCCAGTGGAATGCTACATTTGTAATTCGTCCCAGGAATATTTACGTACATGACTAGCAAGCCGAAGTCGGTTTTAAGCATTTGTTTCGCTTAGGGGCTTCTCACGGCTGCTTCAGTATATTTCTTCGTTCGTAGTCTTCTTCTGGTATGCAATATTTCTATATTTTACTTAGGAAGCTTTGTTGAAAATCTTCCAACTTACTCTACATTTTCGCTGTCATCTTCCGCGTACCTTTCACCGTTATTGCGGTTAGATATATAACGAACTGAAGTATAATTGCAGTTGATATCACAGTACTTTTCATTTCACCCCAAGCAAGGCGATAATACAACTAAGACGCAAGGGACAAATTGGAGTAGAAAATAGCGTGGAGACTCTATTGAGGAGAAATGGCAACAAAAAGCAAGCGATTCGGGAATAGATAAAATGTTTATTGGCAGGATCTCACCCACCTCACGAAAGTTTGATACGTCCCCTGTCACGATTTCAACGTTTTCCTACCTGGGGTCACAAACCCTCGTTAAAAAAATTAGGTGAAGGGCAGTACTTTTTAAAATACCAAAAATCAGGAAATTATCCAATTTAAATGAAAATTTTCAGTACATATTAATTAATTTTATAATGAATATTTAAAATTTTTTTTTGTAATAACCACCAATATTTTCATGATGAAATGTTAATGAAATTAGCACTTCTGCACCCTCCCCAGTAGACACGGGGCTCTCACAATTATTATAGTTGACGAGTGACAATATATTAGGTTGGTGCAAAAAAGATGACGTAATAATGTCGTTTTTTGACGTATTTTTCAACGTCAAAAAACGACATTATTGCGTCATTATTTTGGCACCAACCTAATAACTTAGATAGAAAAAATGTAAAAAAATTACAAAAAGCAAAATATCGCTTTGAGAGGAATTTCATTTCTTGGTATTATCGGTCCCAGATAAACCTATTACAGGTTCTTTCAAGCCTTGTGAGTGACTAGGTAGTGAGAACTCCTTGCGAGCCGTCTTTGGTAGTAGGAAGTCACCGAGATCTTGAACGTGCTGACTGTTGATCACGCTAGATAATGCGCTCTCTTCCAGAAACTGATTTGAATAAAACACAAATGGTCTTGATTAGTCGTCTGTAACGGGTATTGGCTAGCCGCCCTAGTAGATGGCATACTCAGATACGAGTGGTCAGCTATTTTTTAAAGAGAGGATTTGTTAATATATTGCGCCACATGAACCCTAAGCATTGAGATTGTGAAGAAAGATAGCATATCCAGTCCAGTCAAACATCATAGGAAAATCCTTATTAAATTTTAATTCTGGATGAGAGGCCGGGAATCCTCAGTAAAAGTTCCGCAAAATTCTCTATGAAAGATGATTATCGATTATACAAAAACAAAATACTGATTTTCAGCCGGTTTTATTACACCAGACTGTAATCGATAGTGTTGTTATACGTTTAGAAATAATTTCTAACTTTAATACGTATAACCAAAGCGTATGAACCTAAATCCAAATCAAAGTACAACATATGGTGTACAGCGTAACCCGGATATAAGAGACCCTGGTATAAGAGACCCGGATATAAGAGACCTCCCCGGTCCCGACAACTCTCTTATATCCGGGTTACACTGTATTTAATATCAAGTAAATAATGATATATTTAATTATCTATAATGTAAAGAAAAAGCAAGGTAAAAAGAAATTGTTCATCTTCCGGATTCTCAAGGCAAAATAGTACAAGTATGGTTGAAAGGACTAAATTTATTATTCGATAAAAAATAAATACTCAACACTAAATGTTGAACCGAAAAAAAATTATCGGATGAATATAAAATAAGGAATACTGTTTTATTAACTATGATGCATTATTTAATAAAATCTTACCGTAAATAAAAAAAAAAAATCACGAAAACTAGAATAGACTATATTCGGCAGCAAGGCCTCTGATCGAAAGGTTTTGGGGTTGCGTGGAACCACCTCTTAATTGCTGTCGTTCACAGATCCAGTCAGTCCCGGGGTGGTAGCATCTGTTAGGGTCTCAGATATGGACAAATAGTTAACCCAAAAACTGGGGCCAAAACACTATGGAAGTAAAAACATTTTTATAGTAAATGTATCAGTAATACAGTTTCATAGTAAAAATGTTTCTAAAAGAAATTACTAATGTTCTCAAGAAAATTAAATTTCGCCATTGATATGTCGCCAAACAAATAAACCAAAACTAATTCCCAACTATATAGCGGAGTAAAAAAGTACAATAACTTATCAATTAAAACATTGACTCCTAGAGGTTAATACTTCTTTTTATGTCCCATGTATTTCAAGACGTATGCGATCATGGCTCTCCTCTATCCCTTGCAGCTCTCAAGAAATTACTTCCCTCTGCCACCTCCCCCAGACCAGGTTTTGTTATCCAATTCCTTAAGCCCGCCAGGTGTGCCACGCGTTGTTTTCACCTGACTCTCTTTCTCTCTATTTGACCTGTGAGTATCAGTTTCTCCTGGCCCTCCTTTGTCAGAGTTTCTAATTGTCAGATTATGAAAGCGAATCTCAAATGTCAACTTTATAATATCCAACATCGACATTAAAAAAAAAATATGGATTGAGTTATAGCTTCAACTAATGCCTAACATTGTTTTCTCTCTAACAGTATTACTACAAGAACACTCGTTGTTGGCACCCACTGAAAAAAAATATATCAGAAAATCCTGATATAATATAAACCGTAATCTTCGTTATATTAAAACCACCAGTTATCTTGCGCTTAAAGGTCAATGTTTTAAATATATTAAGATTATCAATATACCGAAGTGGTCTGCTTGAAGACAACTGGCATTCTTCCAAAAATAGATCTATTGTCCGATACATAAACTCACTTCAACCCCTCAATTTACTGAAATTATGTAATGAAAAAAGGATAAACTGTATATTAACAATCCACCCACGAGGAATGTATGTGGCACAAGAACGAGTTTAACGTGGGTTTCACCGAGCCCGTAGGCTCAGCCAAAAATATTCCCTTAGAACCCGCATGAGCGGGTTCGGGATCTGTTTACCTCCACGGACCAAACTTTGCCCTTCGGCAAAGCTTCGTCCGGGTTCCTCTCTGCCAAAGCAGAGAGTTCAACAGAAGTCGCACACAGTCCGAGACTGCGTCCCGACTGAAAGTAGGATAAACTGTGTGGTACATTGTTCCGGTTGTCTATAGATAACCAGTTGTACTGAACATATAACTTTGGTCCTCTGACAGATGATCCTCAGTCCTACTCACGTAATCATTTCTAGAATCTTCCGATATTATATTTATTCCACAAAATTGGCAAGAGGTGATACAAGGTCGTTTTAAAAGTGGTAATTGCCATCAGCCAGTTCACAGATTCCTTCTTTCTGCGACTACTGCTACACATGCCTCACTATTCCTCCAAACCTCCTTCTTTCAACCCAACGAGGGAGATGCCTATGCATTGTTGGCATCCCAAAGGCAGGACGGCCTATCTATAAATTAAAAGAAGACCTGATATTACGTAATGCTCTCGGCCCGAAGAATATAGTGTGATTTCGTTAGTAATACATTATATGTAAAATCCAGATCAGCAGACGTTCCATTCTGTCCGAGTATTCCGTAACTCGGTTTGCTTCATAACTTTTGCTAATTACGTACTTCATGATGATCATGAAAAATAGAACAGGCTGATTTTTAATCTTTTTCCGGAAATCAACACTACACTCGATACGCTAATTGCGATTTTATGGAAGAAGAATTGATACTAAATATTAAATTCATCGCTTTTACGACTTTTTGGGCATTTGGTTTTAAAGACCGTTTGAAAAATGCACCAAAACACCTATTTTCCGCATGCATTTTGCTTACAAACTTACTTCTAAATTTTACTATTCCAAGAAAAACTCCAAATAAAGTTGATATTATTTGCATTAGATACATTTAACAGAAATTTCATTCAAACCATAATGAATTACCACTAGCAAAATATAAATTTTTAATAAGTTCATAGAAATTATAAGATTACAAAAAAGGCTAATCAAGGAATAAGATTTTAAAAAATTTAATAGGTCATTAATAAAAAAAAAATAGATAAGTATAACTATCACCCTAATACCACTCGTCACTCGTATGACGATAAACTACATCAGCGTCCTGTGTATGACGATAAACTACATCCGTGTCCCGAGTATGACGATAAACTACATCCGCGTCCTGGGTATGACGATAAACTACGTCCAACAACAAGGCCTCAGATAATGTTTTTGGAAAAATAATTATTGCCAGCTATACGTTTTTTGGAAAGAATAATGTTGCCAGCTATACGTTTTTTGGAAAGAATAATGTTGCCAGCTATACGTTTTTTGGAAAGAATAATGTTGCCAGCTATACGTTTTTTGGAACGAATAATGTTGTCAGCTATATGTTTAATAGTACTGTATATTTAATATATGTATAGGTATATGTGTATGTATGTATATGTGTATATATATATATATATATATATATATATATATATATATATATATATATATATATATATATATACCTTAGTTTGGCATTAAATGACCCACAGTGGTTGATATGCCATAAAACCCAACCAACCAACCAACCTAATGCCACTGGGTACAACTTATAAAATTTGCATTCTTTATTGAAAATTACACTAAAACAACTGCACTCTATAACATTATTATAATATACTTAAACTGTTCAATTTAACATCCCTTTGAAGTTATTTAAGGTTTTATTTAATGATCCAGTTATTTAGTAATGTGATTTTTTCTTACTTCTTGTTCATTTTTAAAAATTCTGTAGTTAATGTAACTGCTCTTTCATCACCAAAAACGCCAAACATTTGGAAAAAATATTATATTAGATTTTTATCTATTTTTTGTTTCGTTTTTATTAGTTATGTCTTATCAATTTTTGAAAGATATCATTCATTGATTAGTCTTTTTGTAATCTTTTATAATTTTTACACAATTTTAACATATCAAATAAAATAAAATTTGTATATTTTCCTCGTCGTAATTCCTAATTAGAATTCTGGTTTTAATATCCTAATCTGTAAGCTAGTAAAAAAATAAGTTTTATGAATAAGATTTCCTTATCTATGAAACGATTCAAAAGAAATATCAAATGAGACTACATGTTCCGTACCGCTAAGAAGATAGAGTTGCAATGTATGACAAAATCCAGAAGTCTTAAGAAATACATCGAGTAAAGAGACACTCTGGTCAGTATTATTCGAGAAAAAAGGCATGGAAGTCTACTTTTTAACTAAGAGATTGTGCGACTAAGAAAATGAAAGAACAAAATCAGTAGTGTTAGAATGATTAATCCCCTTAACGTTATAAGTATGAAAATCCCCAACGTTCGCAGAGATTTTTCAATATTCCCAGATATTTTGTCTACTATGAAGAAGTGATGTGAAAATATGAGAGATATGAATTTTTAAGGATACTCTATTCATTATTATATTGCCCTGTTCATACATTGAGATCTCTTTGGATTTATACTCCCCTTGGAATTATCCCTACTAATCATCAATACATACATACATACGTATATATATATATATATATATATATATATATATATATATATATATATATATATATATATTCGTTCCATTTAATTTTTGGAAGTGCTATTTGATGATCCGGCGTCATTTAAAAGGGCTCTGATGACATAAATTATCATAATGGTACCTTAAAGCGGTCTGTTTTTCTTTAATATATATATATATATATATATATATATATATATATATATATATATATATATATATATATATGTTTATATATATATATATGTTTATATATATATGTTTATATATATATGTTTATATATATATATATATGTTTATATATATATGTTTATATATATATATTTATATATATATATGTTTATATATATATATATATATATATATATATATATATATATATATATATATATGTTTATATATATATATATATATATATATATATATATATATATATATATATAGTATGAACACTAGAATCCTTTGAATAAAGGCCAAGATACCCTGGAACAGAGAATACAATGTCAGAGATAAAAGAATTTAAATTTGATTCACAAAGCGTTAAAATATCTGGAGAAAGTTACAACGAAACGATTCCTGACTATATGAGTTGTCACGAACACCACGGATGCTGGTGAATGAAAAGTTGATCGGTCTTATTTGGATTTTTGCTGATTGGTTTAATTTTATTGTTTATAAAATATGAATTATCTACAGACATGTTTCAAAATTTACTATATTCTTATATAACCCAAATTACATTGTTCTATATCTAACGAAAGTGTTGAAGATAAGTAACATTATTAAAATTGTTCTCGTTCAGTTTCAACACAGTGTAGATGCCGATAGAACATTATCTAGATTAGCTAAGTTGGTACTTTATGCAGTCATTTATCTCTGCCTTGCTTTTTGTATTTTTTCTTTTGTACAAGAACTATTTATCATCTTTCAACAGAGAAAAACCTGATGTCACATTAAAACCACTAAAAGATGAACGAGCGTGGACTCTCTAGTATAAAGTTATTTTAAATAAATATTAAAGCAACACTTTGAATACGGCATAGAATTGATAAATTTTAGGCAGCATTTAAAAGAAATCAGCATGAGTTCTTAAGATTTATAGACAGTATTTTATCTAGAACTGCTTGGAGAAAATATTACCGTCTGTAAATTAGTTACCTACATAAAACTAGACAAATTGTCTATATTAAAACTGAATTTATTACTAAAACATTTACGTATTTTCATTCAAAGGAATAATTGTTTAAAATTATATGAAATTAAACAACATCCTTTTTGGAACAAGGAAGGAAATAATAAGAAAAAAAAAATTCAAAATCGATTTTCGGAGAAACTTTGAAATGCCGTGTTAAGTGATAATGGTTTTGTTAAGGAAGATATTACAAGAAGCCTTTCACCATCTTGAAATGGGAATATTATGTGAGCATCAACAAAGTCCTGGAGGGAGCCAGCAGTCAAAGCAGCGATTCGCTGATCAGGAAACACCGTCTTCGATGGTCAGGACATGTAGCAAGAATTGAGGAGTCAAGTTTTCCACGTCAAGTCTTATTTAGCGAGCGCACCTCAAGGGAAAAGTAACGGTTTTTCTATCTTCGAAGATCCAAGGACCGACATCACCCAACTCTTTCTTGATGACCAAATAGTTTGAAACAAAAGATTTAGACTGTAGCAACTGTCGGTGTTTCAATAGCATCGGAACCAACACTTCGAAGGCACCAGAAGAGAAAATGACAAAATCAAACAAGATGAGAGAATGGCTCAACGAAATCAAACACATCCTCCACCAACATTAGAATTCAGGCAATGCCATCGAATATTACATGCAAAAATTGATTTACATAGTCATCATACCATCACCATAAAGAAGTGATAAGCACGGAATTCTTGAATACGAGATACGACGACGACGACAAAAAGCAAATATATACATTTTAATATATCTTTCTAATGTTATCTGATACTCTCTGTCCAAATCGTAGATATAAGAGATTTGAATATAGGAAAGTACGTTACCATAATCTGTGTGTGTTAAGCTCAAGTTTCAAACATAATAGAAATGATTGCTGCTGAGCAGTAATAAATTTTTAATTTATATAAATTGTTTTTTTACAAAAAAAGAAATGCAATAAAACAAAGTAAAGATAAATATCATGAGATGAAGTCGTTGAGACCACAAGAGACGCCATATCTCTCTAGCTCTCATCATCTTGGCAGAACATTGCCATATTAACCTGTTTGGGGGTCCAACCACATCCATCCAAATGATGCGCAGTTTACCGCTAGGGCGTCGCCAATTTGAAAGTTGCAGATGGCGGGTCGAACTGGTAAATGACTCTGGTAAATGTATCGTCACAGGTCGTGACAAATTCAGCGAAGAGAGTGCTGAGTGATGTCGTGGGGAACGTTCGATTGGCCGGTTCTCCAGTGGACCTCTTCATTGGACACAAATTCGACCAGTGCATCTCCTCGATTATCCCGATAGATTCGAAGACATAGATGTTTGACTGAGTAAAACAAATAATGTATGTTTATATACAGAAATACACGAACATCCTTATCTTTTGCCAATGTTATTATAATATTAAGATGAACTAGTCCCAAGATGGCCCATCAATGAAAGGAACGCCTTAACCTAGAACTGTTCTTTTTCTTAAGTCATTATTTACTTATAGTAGAGTGTCAAGAGTTGAAAATAACTTTAGTGTAATTCCAGAATAAATGTCACAGATCATTAAAGCAACCAGGTGAATGTTGAGAGATTTGGGGGAGCACGTAACGTCATACTTTCCTAGGCTTTACAACCATGGAAAAGATTTGTAATACCGGCAGTTATATAGACAGCCATTCCAGTGAAAATTTGAGGCACTCAACTCAGACATCGCAAAAAAATGTAGGACCCGCGTCTTCGAGGAGGGTTTCGAAATCGTTCGCAATTTAGAATGGCTGAGAATCACTAACGAAATGCAAATGTCAGTAATGGGTAGTATTAAATAAGAAAGATGGATGTCTCTCGTTTTCTCATTACTTAATATTCACTCAATAGAAGTTCCAAGAGCCACTCAAGGTAGGGAGTTACTGAATGAAGTTGCTCTCTGGACACTAGAGGAGGAAGTAAGTGCAGATGATGAATATATGCAGATTCCATAATTGTTCGTCATAGACTTGTAGAGGACAAGATTATAGTGATCGAGAATCTTCGTCTCGCGTATCTGCTCCAAAAGTAACGGTTTTATTATTTCGGCACAGCACTTATTTCATTTTACAGCATGCGGCAGAAATATGCCCCACATAATGGTAAGACATTAGTGGCAATGGGGTGATTATCTACCTAATGTCTTACCATTATGTGGGAGGTATTTCTGCTGCACTCTCTATAAACAGAGTGAAAAAGGATTTTACGAAAAAAAAAAAGCTCTATT
Organism: Acanthosepion lycidas; assembly: GCA_963932145.1. Classification (NCBI taxonomy): domain Eukaryota; kingdom Metazoa; phylum Mollusca; class Cephalopoda; order Sepiida; family Sepiidae; genus Acanthosepion; species Acanthosepion lycidas. The sequence continues at coordinate 37,725,280 of OZ010601.1, read as the reverse complement.
TGTCCCTTCGAATATTCAGTAGGCTGAAATGTGACAAGTTTTTATGCGACTTAAAAAACGACAATTATGTAAAATATCGGCATAAGTTATTAGATTGAAGCAAAATCTTAGTATATATATATATATATATATATATATATATATATATATATATAATTACGAAATTAAATTCGAAGCTTTTAGCTTCCATTTTTCAAACATGGTTAGAACTGTGTAGCGAAAAAAACATATTTTAAATCAATTAATTTATAATATTAGTGGTCTGTAAATTTACATTGAGCACTATTTTGTAAAAATAAAAAATATCTATAAGAACACCAGATTATATATCTTACTGTTCTTTCTGTATATATATATATATATATATATATATATATATATATATATATATATATAAGTTCAGAGCAGATAACATTAGAAATATTTTAGAGTTCCATGAAAATAAGTTGATACAACGTCTAAAAACACAATATCCAGCCGGGCTAAACCATAACTTTAACAATATAAATAGTACTAATATATAACTTTACAAATGAAAACCTACCCACATTTCTCACCCACACAAGACAGACATGCTTACGGAGGTGTTGAGCCCTGACACTTATACACCCACCCACACGAATATACACACTTACACATATACTCACTCACTCCTTAATGAGCCAAATGATAACACACACCCACAGCAATACACACGCTTACACATATCATATTCACTCACTCTCTAAGAACCAAATAACACATACAAACTTTTAAGAGACACATCACCTTTCCAGGACCAATAAAACTGTCAAACTGACCAGGGGAATTCAGAGAAGCATAGATTCATCCAGATCTTATCTCAAATAACAACGTAAAAGAGACTGTTTGACCAACACAAGGAATGTTAAAAGATTCATGTTAAAAAGATAAAAAAATTTAAAAAATACAAATGAAAACTACATACAAATGTTCATTTTCTCCATCAAGACATTCATTGCTGTAGTTTACTCCTACCAGCAAACAGAAATATTTCTTCTCCTGATGATGGCCATTTTGGCCGAAACTAGTCGAGGAATCTAAATGAAATAATAATAAAAGAAACGAAAGAATATAAATCTACAACCCAGTGTGTCTGAAGATTTTAATTTTTTAATAGTTTTTATTGTTCAAAATATATATATCTTCCACATATCCCTCCTAGAAATACCACCCACATAATTGTAAAAATATTGTGACAATAGCGTCTTGATCGAGCTAATGTCATCATTGTGTCCAAGCTTAGACTATTGCTGCTGCATATGGTCCGTTGCCACTAAGATCCAAAGAATCAACAATATTATTGTTCCAAATCTGGCGGCCCGGTTTCAATCACTTACCAAGCGCCGTAAGGTTGCCTCTCTGTGTCTTTTTTTAGAAATGCTTTCATGGTAAATTTTCGGATAAGCTATTGTTCATAGACTTTATGAATTTAAGAGCAGAACAAAACAGGCCTCGAGAACTCATCAAATTACGGTTGATCTAGCTAGATGTAGCCATAAGTTCTATGCTAACAGTTTCTTTTCTGGCACTTCTCGCTTGTGGTACTGCTTGCCGCCTCCATGCTTTCAAGCCATTGCGTAGAACAATTTTAGAAAGTAATCATTAAAAATACTCAGAATACATTACAGTGGATTTTCTTGTAAAATCATTATCGGTTGAGCGGTTAATGTAGTTTATTTTTTTTTTATTTGATGGATGACAGCAAACTCCTTCCTGTTTGTTCTTTGTGCTTTTCTTCACTCCTTTTAAATTAAAAGCTTATTGGTAATGTTCTTAATAAATAAACGGCAAATTCTGTCCGTCTGTGTTCCGGAAATACCTCTAACAGTATATGGAAATATTATGCCTTTTTGGAATCAGTATAATCCTGGGTTGAAAATCTACTCTTCATCTGGTGCTTGAACAACCAGCATTGGAATTTGTGTACGGATGAAAAGGGAACAGTTAAAAATTCAAATTTTAAAATAAATGAAAATATTATTGATTATAATAGTTTTTAATTCATATTGAGTTTAAAGTTTGACTTTAAGATTTTATTTCTACAAAATGCCAAGAATCAGAGTTACAGTGAGAGGTTTCACGACGTGAGGTTTTGAAGTTCCACAGAGTATGTGGTTTGAAGAACACCACTCAATGGAAGTTCCTCGGAATTTATGATTTGAAGAACTCAGTTCTCGTTCTGAACTGCAATTTCGGCCCAAATCTGGCTTTTAGCCTGAATTGGACTTATATCCGGAATCAGAATTAAAGTAAGGTTTTTAAGTTCTACAGAATGAATTGAGAAATTCAAAATTATTTCTTCAACATCATTATTGCTGTTTTCTAAGACCAGATGTTCCTTTAATTTGGGGCTGAGGACCCAAGTAAACCATCCACGGCAGGTAACTTACAAATCCGCATGGAGTGCGGCTTTTAAGCTAGTTCTTAATAAAACAATGAACAACGTTTCTATACGTTGATTTTTGGTTGCAAGTAGAATTCAATACAATAAACCTGTGAAAATTAGAAATTGTATGAATAGAACTTAGTAGGAAACTCCATCAAGATTACTCGCGCTTGGTGAATGAGGTAATGTTCAACTTCCATTATGTTATAATTCCAGTATAAGTTTACGGCAGGTAAAGCAAAAATCATTGTATATTGTATTATAAAGTCTTTTCTGGCAATCTGAGTACTTTTTGTTGCCTGACATCAACATGCCTGAGATCCAAAGTACCAGGATAATAACATTACAACTTCTTGGACTCATGTTTTCAACTGGCATGAAATGGGTCGACTATATTTAATCAATTGTTTGTCTACTTCTAGGATATTTGGTTCATTGCGCCGTGTCAGAAATATTTTCTCATAAGAATTAATCTTTGACATTTAGAAATGTACCATTCGATCGAACATTGAATACTGCTGTCATATGCGGCCTATTACTCGAATTCAGTTATTTTCTCATCTGCTTCACGTGGTTTCCTTCTGTCTTTTCTACAAATATTTTCATCGTAACTTTTCTGATGAGCATCGATTGCATGAATTTGAGCGTGCTACTAGATTGGAAACTAACGGTCACCGTTTTACTGCTGAACTAGCTAGATGCAACTACCACTTCTATTCTAACAACTTTTTTTTCCCTATTTTTACCTGTGGGATTCACTTCCGATGTGTTGCTTCCACCAACAATATTCAAAATTTTAAATGCAGTGTCAATCGCCATTTTCTATTTTCCTGAAACCTGTTTGTTCGTTGTCATTTCCTCACTCTTCCCCACTAAAAAACTTTTCTCTTCCACTCACTGTAACCGTCTGCATTCTAGTGGAATTAGCTTCTTGCTTAGGGTGAAATGATTAAAAGTATCTGTATGTAAATTTTCTATTGGATGCCATTGTTATTTCGACTGCTGACATCTAACAAGAAAGTCTTTTGTTATAGGCATAGTTGAATTTGTTATTAGGTTGGTGCAAAAATAATGACGTAATAATGTCGTTTTTTGACGTATTTTTTCACCAACCTAATACTTTCAAGGGTATACTCGCTTTTTCTCAATTCATCCTCATCCTCAGTCTCTTGACTAATCGACAGAAGACCCTCTCCACGATGATATTTGAATTTCATCCTCACTTTGGTGTTCTCTGACCAGCTTTGCGTTGCAATCCGTACTTGCGTCCGCCTTCAACAGTGTCTTGCATGATGGTCTTGCAGAGTCTGTTATACCATTTGAAGCGGCCATACTATGAATTCTTCCGACGCTCAATAGGGGAGAGAAGAGATTCCTTTCGGCCTACAAGACTTTTAACCTTTCTCCATACATAGACATTGATTTTATGCTTCCAGTAGAAGATGTGCAGGAACATTCTCGAGCATTTGTTCTCGAACTCCAGGATTCTTTTTCTTGTCTCAACCTGGAGTATCTTAGTCTCACACCAGTAGATGAGGAGACGAAGATCGATATTTAGACCTTGAACTTAGTATGGAATCTGATGTTTCTCCTCCATATCCGTTCCAGTCTCGGTATCGCTTCTGTGGCATTGGCGATCTCTGCACGGATTTCTGAATTGCAGGAAGAATCTTTTGACAAGGTTGCTCCCAAGTATTTGAAGCTGGACACTAGTGATGCTTGCGCTATTCACCATTATTTAGATTGCTCTATGTTGAGTTCCATTCCATATGCGGTGGGTTTTTTTTCAATGAGTTTGTTGGACAGGTCTTGAAGCTCTCCGTTACTGCCCGCCGCACAGTCACTATTGTCTGCTTAAGGTCTACCACCTAACGATATAGAATTAGTATAGTGGCTGACGATTTTCTGCATACTTTTTTCTAGAAACAGATTGAATAGTCCTTGAGAGAGTAGACGTCTTAGAATAGATTAAAAGGTAAAAAAAAGTACAATTGAGAATATTTACAGGTATTGAAGCAAATAGAGAAAGAATCTACTAATAAACTTTTCGAAGTAGCATCAAAATATTTTTGATTATATTTGGATATTCATTTCCTAATTGTTAACACTGGAGAAGAAGCTACAAAATCTCTGATCCCAGTTTTTTTTTTTTTTTAACTAAGTAAATTTTCTTTTGGCCATCTCTTCCTGTATTTCTCGCCATTTTTACACAAGGGGAGGTTATGCACAGTTGTCTTGAATTCGCCTTCCCTTAAACACGTCATGTGAGTAACACATTTTCGAAGCCTGCTTTCTTCATCATGTGCCCTAGAATTTTCAACTTTCTCTTCCTGGTGTTAAGTATAAGTTTCCATTTCGGTTTCCTATTTCTCTAAAACTTCGCACATGTTCAGTCCATGGTATTCTCAGCATCCTTCTGTATAACCACATTTCTGTTGCTTCAAATCTCTTCTTCTTCTTTGAGGAAGAAGAGCATTCGCTGCCATATAGAAGAACCAATATCATTAGGTTGGTGCAAAAATAATGTCGTTTTCTTACATAATAACATATGTGAGAAACGACATTATTTTTGCACCAACCTAATACATTAATATTAGTTTTAAAGTTACTTCCCTTTTTAATGTTTTGATTAAACATTGTCTGATGATGGTTGATCTTATATGCTAAAGAACAATTTTTCTATGGTGAATTTAATAAAACTTGCAATTCTGTTGAGAAACTACCAGTAATGTAGGCAAGGGTTCTACTCATCTGCCAGTGTCGATCTTAGCTCAGATTTGAATATTCCAGGAGCCTCGATATTTTCGTATTGTGTAGTTTTTTTTATTTTATGTTCTCCCAAATATTTGTTTACTCTTTGAAATATTTCTTCTATGATGATCGTTCGGTAGATTTTTTTATACTATGTCTCGCATGCCAGGTGGGATTTTAATCGAGATATAATCAGCCATAGACAATTCAAGTATCGACAACTATAACTGGTTACAAAAATATTCGACAGTGGCGACAGGCTGGAAAACCTTAGCACACTATTACAGGACAATTTTCTTTTTAATTTCGTGACATAGTGATTGTGAGTTCAATCCCGCGGCAGGGTAATGTGAACGTGAACTCATTGAAACAGGACGAACAATAACATAGCAGTGCTAAAAATAAAATCGACTATATCCCTAGACATGGGCAGTGGAATAATAACATCCTCTCCTGTATAATTTATAAATAGTTCAGTTCAGAATTCCTTGTAGGTTACCCAGATCGATATACGCTTAAAGAGGGCCGGAGGTATAACAGCCGAAACGTTGTGACAGCAACAACAAATGTGAGGACAATAGTCTGCATGTAAATAAGAATATAATTTTTTCAACTTATTCAATACCTTTGAAAATATAGTTATAATTATATTCTGAAGATGAAAATGCTGTAATAATGAAAGCCGTAATGATAGTATAGAAACCTAAAATTCATTGAGATTATTTCACATGGAATATATTTTTATTGAAATCAATTAAATAGTTTAAATAATAACTTCAGACAGAAAGTTAGTAGATTCATCTTCATAGTGTTGCCTAAGAATGCAAGCTCCAACGGATAAACAGCTTAATGTGCTACATAAACAAGCTTATAATATGAGTTTTGATTAATAGAAAGCTGAACAGAATAAAAATGGAGATGGGATAAGAACTATGTGGTTTCATTGAGACAATGGAATAAGAAATACAATTTTTATCATCAGAATGGCATCAGAGAGAGTTTTGAACTTGTGCAACTGACTGATTTGGCTCGTTTAAATACAGCCATAAAGGAGCGAAACTTCTGTTTTTGTTTAATAACTTTATTTTTCAAAAATAAAATTGCATTGATCTGATACCAGAAAGTAGTGGGTTCTCGGGAAGAAACTATCTGAGCGGAACATAGTTCTCACCAATGCAATACGAATAGAATAAGAAGGGTTCGAACCCGTGTACACGGCACGACGGGTCTTATCTGTAAATGTTTGCACTGGTGGAATTGACGAATGCTGCTCGTCTAAACATTTGCCAATGAAATAGCCATGGAGTAGCGTAGGCTTACGACGATTTCTCCGTGACAGAGGGACTGTCGAGCTTGTATTAGTTCTTGTAAAATATAATTTCTGTTTTTGTTTATCAATTTTTTCTTAAAAAAAATAAAGAATATATATTCGCCATCATTTGCAATGACTCAAGAAAACTTTCGATACATTTTGAGCAAATTTTCGTAGGTTTTGAGAAACGTTTGTTTTTCCTCAAAGCGTTTTGCTGCGTTCAAGAAAGACAATAGTCGATTAGTGAAGGATCAGCTTTAGAACTGCACTCATTAAACTGCACACATTGAATTAGTTCCGGGTTCTTTTAATTTATCTTTACGTCTATTTATACATATGGTATTTTATAGCTATAATGACACCTCACTTAACATTGATTTTAATCTTATAGGCACAGTTCTTTATCCCAAGGCCGGAGCAGCTGAAGTGGTACCTTGACTCCTCCGAAATTTTACCAATTGTAGTTCTTTTTACAGGTTTCTTTTAACAAAATACAATAAAGAAAGCAACTCTCAAAGCAGGGAAGAATATAACTTTTATAAAATGCGATGAAGCTAATTTCCTTTTATCGCATTGTCGCGTTTTCATTTTGATCTGGAATTGCCGTGAGTCGAATAAAATTAAAATATAAAAATAAAAATGTACAAACAAATAGAAAAGTATCTAAATTAAAACAAAGTATTTGCTTTTCCTTAAAATTCTTATCTCTTTTTCCATCTTTCGTTCTCTTTCTCTCTACATATTTCTCTCTCTCAAATAAAAAGAGGAAGAAGAAAAACGAATACCGACAGAAAAACACTGTATCCAGCGGCGAAATAATTTGCGGCAAAAGCCTAAGAGCAACGAATTTGGATCCACGCATAACTTCCGCTATATAAAGTGAAAAAATTGTTGCCCCCAAACCGACAAAAGAAAAAAAAAAGTCTCTACTACAGCCCTATTTGGTCTAGTCGACATTTTCATGTATATAATATTAAAGATGTAGGTGCATAGGGATGTTTAATAAATGTTATCAAATCGTGTTTGTATAAATCTGGTTTGCGTTCAGAAATTTATCATGCATTTTACCTTGCTCGCTCTCTAATATAGAGATGTTCTCGTGATTCTAATGTCGAAATTTTAACTCCAAATTACTTTATTCATTCTATTGTTAAAGCTAGACTTGTGATAATGATGGGAGGTCAAGAAATGTTGTAAGCTGATCTCTTAATTCAGTCGAGGTTCTTGATGCTTTGTTAAACAAGTTGGTTTGAGGAATATTTATTAAGTTTCCGACAATAATGTAGAGAATTATATGAAGTTAGATTTGTTAATAAAATAAAATTAGAGGCTGAAGAACTGATAAAAAATCACAATAAATCTCAACATGATTTGGCTCCCAGCAACACTCATAGAATTAATTTTGGCGATGATAGCGAGTTTAATTTAGTAAAGGTCAGACATTACATCTGTCTTTCTGCGACACTGTACATATTCTTTATTAAGATTTCACGAATACGCAGGAGAATAGACGGAATGTACACTGTTTCAAGTCAAAATAAAAATGGGGCGTCTATGTCAATTACTAATACTCACTAATAATAAGGTTAGAAGTAATATACACACCAAATACAAATAACACACACACATATATATATATATATATATATATATATATATATATATATATATAAACAATAAAATCCAATATCACCTCATATGGGGAATAGCCTATTTCGACAGACGAAGATATTGGTCGTCTGTCTTATCAATCCCAGTGTAGACTGAGTTCGTGGCACAAACATAAATTTAACTGTGAAAGATAAAAAAGGAAACACCTGTCGAAAAACTAATACAGAATTTATTCATTTCAATGTTTCAGTCAGACGAAAGGCACGAGGAGAAGGCTCAGCGGAGGGTGAAATGCATTTGTCTTAAAGGGAAGAAGTGTTCTAAAATGAAACCCGAATATTAACATTATGACATTAATTTGGGATTATATGAAGAATGAAATATTAATTTAAAATAAAAGAGGAATAAAAAGGAATAGAAAATAACTTTAAAATATATAGATAAAAGGGTGTAAATGATTAATGGAAAGAGAGTTGATGAGATCTTAGAGTAGGGAAAAGTTTATAAATTATAATTAACATAGTGTAAAAAGGTTATAGAAGGTGGGTATAAAAATTAGAATTAGTTATACATTTGATATTTGTAGTGGATATTATGGAAATATAGTAATAAGTTAGACCTCTATTATGGAAAATTTAATTTGTTTTTATGTCGACATTTTAACACTAATTCATTCCTCTGATAGTTGACTTTGTTTATTGCATTTTATTATTGAAATTTTTTCTTCTAAACATTAGTCACATCTATCTCTTAAACTATGTGCGGAACCTATAATCTTCCAAAGTATCGGTGGGTTCAAACCTTCAATTCTCCATTTTTATTTTTATTTTTGAAAGAGCTGTCTCCTCTTTCTTTTTTTTTAGGGTTAGATAATGAGAGCCTATGGGTATAAGATTTCTGTTTTCATTTCTCCGCGGAACTCCCAATGCAAACATTATAATTTTTCATATTTTCCCCCAAAGAAAAGATGAAAAATTATAATTAAACAGACGACTGATATCTTCGTCTGCCCAAATAGGCTATTATACATATGGGGTGATTTTGGATTTTATTGCTTATTAATTATTTGCTCTGTAATAGTAAATACATTTTGTTGGGTCAGTTTTAATATTTTTATCACTAAGATCCACTTGGATGATGTACTAACGGATTTGTTACATTGTTATTTTAACATTTTATTAGAGATTAAAACTGATATTGAGTTATCATTTTACACAGAAATATAGTTTACGAGATTTGCCAAATAAATGGGATTAGTTTAGTTTTAGGCGAGGAAATGTTATCTTAATTTAATATATAAATGGAGGCCAAAAAAGAAACATTTCTCTATTTTAAATCTAATTTCTAATATTATATATATATATATATATATATATATATATATATATATATATATATTATGAAATGAACTAAGTCTCACATGTATTTTAATATATTTATTGTTTATACGTAATTGTTTTAAATACAAATATTTAAGTAAATGCTTTGTTTATTAAAAAACAGTATTAACAACATTTACCGGCCTAAATATCTATGAAATATCATAGAAAATGTGTACCCTCCGCCAGGATTCGTTTGGCTGTATTTCGGTTTCGTATATGATACGGGTTCAATTCCTGTTGGAGGGGATACATTTTCTATGAAATTTCATGGACATTTAGGCTAGTAAATGTTGTTAATACTGTTTATTATAAATAGCGCATTTACTCAAATACTTGTATCTATAATAATGACAGCACGGTGGTGGGTACGACAGCTCTATAGACGCTGATCTTGGTGACCTTCTTCAGATGGTAGCTGTACCCGACTCTTTTGTAGGGTCTGCCGAAAGCACTGTTTGTTTTGGCCATTCTGTTGACTACTTCCCTGTCGATCTTGGCATCCGATGTAATGATAAACCGCAGGTAAGTGTACTGGTGAACTGCTTTCTGCTCAGTCTTACCGATGTTGATGTGGGCAAGGTGTACTCTTCTCGAGGTACAGGCTGGTGGAGGACCTGCAAAGCAGGATGTTAGGCGCTGCAGGATGTGGATAACCTGCCGCCACTACCTACAACTCTTTGATCTTTCATCAGTATTGTCACCGTACCATCCTCAACATCGACTGGAGTGGCTATGTCACCAACGTTAAGGTCCTCGAACAGGGAAAAATCACCAGCATTGAAGCCAAGCCGGTGAAGTCCCGGCTACGCTGGGCAGGTCACGTTTCCAGAATGGGAGAGGATCGCCGGTCCAAGATAGCTCTGTATAGTCACAGTGACAGAGGGGCACCAAGGGAGCGTTATAATGACACCCTCATGAAGTCCTTCTGTACCTGTACCTTGATCATCGCCAGCGGTCGACACTTGCTGCTGATCGTCAAGCCACCAGGCCGTTTCCAACTTTGAGAATTCACTCAGGGCCAACATGAAGGAAGGACCGGGAAGCCTCAGCATCTATACCAGACCAGACCTGCAATTGCCGTCGTTGCGGGCGGACTTACCTTTCCCGCATCAGCCTAGTAGGCCATCAGTGTGCCGACAGTGGACGTGGACAGCCCATTTCATAAATCTTCGTTCGTGAAGCCAGCCCAAGAGAAAAAATAAAGTATATATATATATATATATATATATATATATATATATATATATATATATATATATATATATATATATATATATATATATATATATATATATATATATATATATATATATTATTTATATCATATTATATATATAATGTATGTGTGTATATGTTATAATAATAATAATGGACTATTCCATACTTAATAGATACTGTGCCTCAGGAGTAGGCAAGGAGTCAGTCGTTCAAAAGGAGTCAGTAGTTCAAGGTAGTCCGACAGTAGTTCAAGTCGAGTCAAGAGTCAAGTCATAGGCAGTCCGAAACAGAGTCGCGTTCAGACATTGGAATAGTGGTACTGGTCGATATTACATTGTTCTCTCTACTAAACCTGATTTTTCATACTAACACTTCTACTTCTCTGTATATATTCCAGTTTGTAATATATCTGTGCTATTCCATACCTGTGTTCGCTTTGTTCTTTATTGTTTCTACCTTGGACTATCGCCGTGGTACAAGGAACCGGACTATAACAGTGTATATATATATATATATATATATATATATATATATATATATATATATATATATATATATATATATATATATATATATAATATAATATGATATAAATAATATATATATATATATATATATATATATATATATATATATATATATATATATATATATATATATAATATAATATGATATAAATAATATATATATAATGTATTTGGCTGTATTTCTGTGAGTTTGTGACCCTGGGTTTCACGTTTTTGCGATCAACAGACAAACTGATTGATTTTTTTAAAATTTTGGGTTAATGTAGATTGCGTGTATTGGTGTTATTATGGGAGTGGTGGTGGGGTCACAAACTCACATCAATCCAACCAAATATGTTAGCTCAGAGATATCTGATATTGAGCGCTTTCTAAAAAGTACTCGCATATAATATATATATATATATATATATATATATATATAAATATGTGTGTGTATATATATATATTTATATTTATATACACACATTTTTCACATATATATAATGTATGTGTATATATATATATATATATATATATATATATATATATATAATATAAACAAATATATATATATATAATATAAATAATGTATATATATATATATATATATATATATATAATGTATGACTGTGTGTGTATATCTATATATATACACACACACATACATTATATATATATATATATATATATACACACACACACATACATTATATATATATATATATATATATATATATATATACATATATATATATAATGTATGTGTGTGTGTATATATATATATATATATACACACACATACATTATATATATATATATATATATATATATATATATATATATATATATATATATATATATATATATATATATATATATATATATATATAGGATGTTATTTGCGTTTCCCATTTATCTTCTCTGGTAATTTAGATTTCAAACCTCAATGCCGCCTTTCTTATTTTTTTTTACTTATTCCCTTCATTTTTTTTTTGAAATTCAAAAAAGATTGGAACAAATGAAAAATATTTGCCCAATTCATACTTTTGTTCTTAGCCCTTTAATAATGTTAACACATTTTTTTTTTTTTACATGCGGAAATTGCAAAATGCAAAAGAATTTTTATTGCAAAATGATGAAGGCCAGTCACATGCGTTGCTAGAGGGCAAGATCAAATGATCCAAGAAATGAATTTTCACTAGCGTAACTGCTTTTAGATAATTAAACATTTTTCGTTCTTTTTTTTTAATTCTTTTTATTATTTTTAGTCCCAGGGAAATGGCTATATAAAACTCAAACCAAAAATACATTATTTCTAGAAATGTATTCTTCCCACATTTTCGACATGAGGAGGTATCATTATATACATTATGTACACTTAGGCCTTCATCTCTGTTTGCATTATTTACACTAATGTCCCCATCTTTAATTACATTAATTAGGCTTATCTCCTCATTTTTATTTCAAGTATTTACAATTGTCTGCCCATCTGTATTTACACTATTTATACATATGTCCTCATCTTTATTTACAGTATTTGCACTTATGCCACCATCTTTAATTACAGTATTTGCAATTATGCCCCCATCTTTATTTACATTATTTGCAATTATGTCCTCATATATATTTACAGTATTTGCACATGTCCTCATCTTTATTTACAGTATTTGCGCTTATGTCCTCATCTTTATTTACAGTATTTGCACTTACGCCATCAACATTATTTGCAGTATTTGCACTTATGTCTTCATCTTTATTTACAGTATTTACACTTATGCACCCATCATTATTTACAGTATTTGCACTTATGCCCTTATCTTTATTTACAGTATTTGCACATGTCCTCATCTTTATTTACAGTATTTGCAGTTATGCCATCAACTTTATTTACAGTATTTGCACTTATGTCCTCATTTTTATTTACAGTATTTGCACTTATGTCCTCATCTTTATTTACAGTATTTGCACATGTCCTAATATTGATTTACAGTATTTGCACTTATGCCATCAATTTATTTACAGTATTTGCACTTATGTACTCATTTTTATTTACAGTATTTGCACTTATGTCCTCCTCTTTATTTACAGCATTTGCACTTATGTCCTCATATTTATTTACAGTATTTGCTCTTATGTCCTCATCTTTATTTACAGTATTTGCACTTATGCCCTCATATTTAGTTACAGTATATGCACTTAGGTCCTCATCTTTATTTACAGTATTTGCACATGTCCACATCTTTATTTACAGTATTTGCATTTATGCCATCAACTTTATTTACAGTATTTGCACTTGTGTCCTCATCTTTATTTACAGAATTTGCACATGTCCTCATCTTTATTTACAGTATGTGTACTTATGTCCTCATCTTTATTTACAGTATTTGCACATGTCGTCATCTTTATTTACAGTGTTTGCACATGTCCTCATCTTTATTTACAGTATTTGCAATTATGTCCCCATCTTTATTTACAGTATTTGCATTTATGCCATCAACTTTATTTACAGTATTTGCACTTGTGTCCTCATCTTTATTTACAGTATTTGCACATGTCCTCATCTTTATTTACAGTATTTGTACTTATGTGCTCATCTTTATTTACAGTATTTGCACATGTCGTCATCTTTATTTACAGTATTTGCACATGCCCTCATCTTTATTTACAGTATTTGTACTTATGTGCTCATCTTTATTTACAGTATTTGCATTTATGCCCCTATCTTTATTTACAGTATTTGCACTTATGTCCTCATCTTTATTTACAATATTTGCACATGTCCTCCTCTTCTTATTTACAGTATTTGCACTTCTGCCATCAACTTTATTTACAGTATTTGCACTTATGTCTTCATATGTATTTACAGTATTTGCATTTATGCCCTCATCTTTATTTACAGTATTTGCACTTATGTCCTAATCTTTATTTACAGTATTTGCACATGTCCTCATCTTTATTTACAGTATTTGCATTTATGCCATCAACTTTATTTACAGTATTTGCACTTATGTCCTCATTTTTAATTACAGTATTTGCACTTATGTCCTCATCTATATTTACAGTATTTGCACTTATGTGCTCATCTTTATTTACAGTATTTGCATTTATGTTCTCATCTTTATTTACAGTATTTGCACATGTCCTCATCTTTATTTACAGTATTTGCACTTATGTCCTCATATGTATTTACAGTATTTGCACGTATGCCTTCATCTTTATTTACAGTATTTGCACTTATGCCCCCATCTTTATTTACATTATTTGCATTTATGCCCCCATCTTTATTTACAGTATTTGCACTTATGCCCGCATCTTTATTTACAGTATTTGCACATGTCCTCATCTTTATTTACAGTATTTGCACTTATGTCCTCATCTTTATTTACAGTATTTGCACATGTCCTCATCTTCATTTACAATATTTGCACTTGTCCTCATCTTTATTTACAGTATTTGCATTTATGCCTCCATCTTTATTTACAGTATTTGCACTTATGTCCTCATCTTTATTTACAGTATTTGTACTTATGTCCTCATCTTTATTTGCATCATTTACACTTATGACATCCTCATTTTTACATTTTTTTCACCTATGTACTCATCTTTGTTTACATTATTTACACTTATATCCTAATTTTTATTTAAATTATTTCTTCATGTGTCCTCATTTTTATTTAGATTTTTGCACCTTTGTCCCCAACATTATTTAACTTATTTACACTTATGTCCTGTCTTTATTTATATTATTTTCACGCTTGTCTTCTTATATATTTACTTTGTTTTCACTGATGCACTCATTTATTTACATTATTTACGCTTATCTCCTCATCTGAATTTACATCATTTATCCCTATGGCATATGCCACCTGTATTTACATCATTTACGCCCATGCTCTGATTTTTATTTTCATTATTTACATTCTGTCTGTTTTTCACATACTTGTTGTTATTATCAAATCTATTGTGTCCTTGATAATTTTTCAGGCGCCTGTCCACCCGGATAAACTTATTCTTAAGATTTTTTCTATTAATTTTCACCGAATATAAATTCCGAGAGCACCTCAAGCACCTCTTATGTTGTATGAGCTTCAGATAGCCAAGAATTGAAGTTTAGTTGTTATCCGGGAAAAATCACGTTTAGCCCTAGACTTGAAGTTGTCAAGATTGTGGTGGTTTCGAAAACATCCTGTCGGGAATCTGTTCAATAAATTATCACTTCTTGGGAAGAAGCTGTCTGGTTAGCATTTGCTTCTTAGTAATGGAATACGAAAAGGATAGAGATGATTCTTACTTGTATACGTGCCATAGCGGGACCCTTCTTCAAATGTCATGGATAGGGGTATCAAGACATGGCTACAGCTCGTTAAAATACAAGCCATGGAAATCTGATAGCTTAGCGAGAGGCTTGCGACGTTCCGTCTGTGGGGAATGTGTTGTAGAGTGACAAATATTTAATCACCAAGTCCGCGTATACACTTATGAACTAGAGTCAGACAAGTGTGGACAGGGCAGCTCTAGCCTAGATAAATTTTTATCTGATCTGGCTCTTGTAAAGATGGAATATAGCAGAGAAAGTCAGATACTTACTGGAACCGTACAATTAACCAATCATCTTTCCAGCATCATGACCAATAGATTGTATATATGAGTCCCACCTGATATCTGTGGACGGCTTGCGTCCCGATAGACGTTCAAGACAAGGAGAAAAAAAGACCTATTCATCATAATATGTGAATGTTTGGGGTCTGTTTGGGGTCTGCTCTAAAGTGGCGGAACGTTACTGGTTTTCTTTTAGCTGTATTAAGTTTTACAAACTATTCCTTAGTTTTTTAAACATCTGGGCATGGTCAGTGAAGAACTGAGCTGCAAGTTTGTGGTCATCCAGATTTCTGGATTTGCACCTATAAACTATTGTATCATATCCATAGATAGAATCAGTAAGGGTCGGTGTAAACTCTTATGACGATCATTAATAATAATACTAATAAGAGTAGGACCGATGAGAGAAACGCGAACCTTTTATTTAAGCTAAGGGAGTACATTGTGTCTAGTTCAGACGATCATGTCCAAGAATATCTTTCTGTTCTTATGTAACACATGCTTTAAAGCTCCGTGCTGGCTTTTAAAGCATCTCCTGTCGACGGCTAACTGGGATTTCAGCCCAAAATTAAATCGAACTCTGGTCCAGCTGAGAGAACAGCAATCATCGTTTTGAAAAAATAATTGCGAATTCCTTAATTCACTCCATGGAATTCAAAACATCTCTTTAAATCTGATTCAAGTTATAAAGTTCATTTATGGCTAAAAGACCGTTTGGACCGAAAGTCCGATTTGGAACGAAACTCCGATTTGGGTCGAAATTCCAACTGTTGCCGAAAATGTAGTTCTTCAAATCAAAAACTCAGTGCAAGAGTTGATTTCTAAAAATTACAAACACCGCGAAACTTCAGAACATCACGTCACAAAATCTCTTAATTTAACTTTGATTCCCTGGGATTTTAAAGAAATAAAATTGATTTCCTCAAGGTTTGGTGATATTTTAAACTGGATTTAAAACATCTGTTAATTCTATAATTGTGTGTGTTAGTCAATATAAATTTTTAAAAACTTTTAAATTCCCTAATTTGTTTCAGGTATTTTAAAATTTAAATTTCTAACTTTTCTCTCCTCAACCGGACCCTAATCACAATGCTGAATGTTCAATCCCGGGATAATTCTGATTCCAAACAAGTATAATAATGTTTATGTAGAGCAAGCTTAGCCAGAGGAGATTCAGTCACACGGACGGACAGACAGAAATTGCTGTTTATTTACATAGATTATTCATTTAGTGATAGTTGCAGTAGTAGTGAGCTATATTAGACTGTGAAACAGATGATGAAACAGTATCATGGGAATAAAGCAGAGAAGTTTATTGAAACACTATTGAAATTCATTGAGCAGAACCGTTGTTTCAATGACCACCGGGATATCCAGTCATGCGGATTACAAAATGAAATTATCAGAAGTAAACTTCACAATGTTAAAGTGAACGTATGTCGTACTCGCGTCAAAAGCGCCATAGAAACAATTGTCATGAATTGAAATGAAGAAGACATCGAAACTCAGGAAGATCTGACAATGGAGGAATGATAAATTTATAACTTTCATAAATTTTTAAATATTTCAAAAAGTGTCATAGTTTTTCACAAATTACAATATTTGTTTAGCACAAACTTTTTCATTACTATTGGTTGTCAATCTTTTTTTTTATACATTTATGTATTCAATTTGCACTTTAAATAAAAACAAATCCCCTTACAAACTAGCTTTTGTATCCTAAACTCTAAAACTTAATAAAAAAATTTAAGCTTGCCACAGCAGCCATTCCTTGCTTAAATCCGAACAGTACTCTCAATACCGAACATTTCCATATATGTTTCTTTTCTAAGCTTGGTTTAATGTTGATTACCTAGTGAAGATCAAAATCAGCAGTGCAGTAACAGTGAGTCTAGCTTGCTAATTCCTCCACCACAAAGAAACCATTTTAGTTTCTAAACATCTTCGTCCAAGATCAAATAAAACAATAAAGAATATACGTACTGCACAATACTGATATATTTTTCATGTTCCTTTCTAGTTTGTGCCTCACCGTGTATCATTTAGAATCTAATTTGCACAGTATGACGTCAGAGAAGTCCGGTTAAGTGTTAAGCTGAAATAATTGTTGTTAAGCTGAAATAGTTGTTGAGTATAGACTCATGTGATCGACCTAGTTCGTGAAAGCGTTTGAAATAATCACAAAAGCACCAACCCCAGAGTAAACATAGAGGTTACTAAGACATCGCAGCCGAGAATATAATGTCCACATTCCGCGTGAGAAGCCGGTGTTGTATATGTGCACTGGCCGATAGTAATTGACGAAGTCCAGAGTTGAATAAAAAATAATTAAGTCTCATGTTATGATCAGTCGACACAACGATGCATCATTATGATATATTGTGTTTATTTTCGCATTACATTCACAATTATTCATCATAAAAATCTGCGAAAATAAATTTGGAGGTCAAGCTGTACGATAAACACTACGGCCAGAAATAATTATTTTTTTCACAACGTTCTTTTCAAGTTACTTTAGATAAGCACTCCACATCACGAAAGTGTCATGGCTATGAGGCAAACTACATGCGACAGAAAAGACTATGATCGGGAGGATTTTAGGAGCGTAGTACCACCTCTAAATTGCTGTTATTCCCATGTCCACCCTGACCCAGGGTGGTAGCACCTGTAAGGGTCCGAACTATGGGCAAATACTGAACACCCAAACAAAAATCAAAAGTACATTTTTATAATAAAATGAGCAACAATAAGTTTTTATAGCAAAATGACAGTCAATGCAGCACTAAAAACTATAAAATATATTTTTATATTAAAATTACCAACAATACATTTTATCGTCTACAAAATATATATCTAAAAAACATACTTTTATTTTGAAAGTAGAAAATTATGTACAAAATATATTCAGTTGAACCAATAAATTTGCATTCAAAATATTTAGATTTCGGCATTAAATAAGCTATAGACATGTTGATAGTCCACTAAAAAAAATCAAATCAACAGATCACGATTATGAAAGCATAAAATCAATTGAATTTTATAAAATTTAATAGCGGGTGCTTTTTGTGACATAATTTCGTTGCAAATCCCACCCCCACGTCGAATAGCAAAATAAAATATGCTCATACCACGTGATTTCTTAAAGTAGGTTACGGCCACATCACCTTGAAACACCAGTGCCCGTACGATCACCGAAGTTAACGTCTAACCTGGTCAGTACCTAAACACGTGACCGCATGGGAATACCAGATGCTGTAAGCGGGGATGTGCGTGTGGTGCAATGGATAATGGAATTTTTAATAGGAGATCCGAGTTCCAATCCCCGTTCTGTTCATTAGAATCACTTACGCGCAAATCCCCGTGGGAAAGGTATGAATCCACCTCTTCTCCCCCGTGGAATGGGTTAATTGTTAAGAACCATTATTATGTCAAAAAAATATTTGTTGTCTTTAAATAACCTGAAAATGGTTGGTAAGCCTTTGAAAACGAATCAATCAATACAAGCAATTTCTTAAAAAGTCATTGCGTTTTCAATCCTTGACGCAAGCAGTGTGTGCGTGAACTGGCTAAAACGGAGGTGAGCTATAACGGAACTGTAAAGAATAATAACTAAACGGGATCTTCCTAGACACGGACAGCGAAACACGAACAATCTACCCTATAAATTAAATAAAGGATTCATTTCTGAGTTTACTGAACGTTACTTGGATTGACAAGCATCATATGACAACCGGAGGCTACAGCAGCCGAAACGTTGCCATGAGAACAATGAGAATGTCCGAGTGTAAAAAATATAAATAGTAAGAAATGGATTTTTTAAATATTGAAATTCTTAATGTGGTGTTCTCTATTTTATATATTGCTATCAATATAACACTGCTGATTACGAATTATTATTTTATTTTTAATTTAAGAATTCATGTTGTATAAGCATATTTGTTTGGACTTCTGCAGTGGGATACATTTAAAATGAATTTACATAGGAAATGGGAACCTTTTAACGCTTTTAACGATACATGGGGGGATGACTACTGATCACGTGTCATAGAGCAAAACAATACAACACGGATATTAAAAAAAGGAATTATATCTTGTAAATTTAATCTGCTTAATTAAATTTATTAAAATTAATTTGTTTTTATTTAATATTAGCCTAGAGTTCGGCATAATCTTTCTTCGTATACGCAAGCGAACTCCGTAGTTTGTTTACATTTATTTTGCGCGCAGTTTTTTTTTATTTTCTCTTAAATTGCCGTTCGTTATGATCCTTTCAAGTCACTCTAGAAACCCGAATGAAGTAAAATTTCGAATACGTCACAGTACGCGTGCTAGAAAAAATACATATGAGCAACGTACCGTCCCGCGCTTACATTTTAACTAAGGTTTAATTAGAAGATATCCATTGCAATTGCGACGAAATTGTTTGACATTTAAATTTTATTTTAAATGTGTTGTTTATTTAATTTTTAATCGCTTGTTATTTCAGATGCGTCGACATTGAAAGAAGGATGGACGGACGGACACACATACATTGCGCTTTATTTATATAGATTCGCGTTGTATGGTGTTGTTCCACGTCACGTGATCAGCAGTCAACTTCCTTCCGTCTCTCACTTTGCTATAGACTTTACATCTCTTCTACTTAACATATGCAAATAGGTAGACTCCTATTTACCAATCCACTACACCTCCCTGCACCATCTACAACCTTTTTCTATGGAGATCTTGATCTCATTTCTTCTTTTTCCACTCTTACCCGGTTGTCTTCCAAATTTGGATTGCAAAACACCGAACCCACGTCTCGACAAATTCTCGAATTCATCCAAGCGTCTTAAACATTCTATCTGCAATCCCATAATTCGTGGCATTTTTATATTCTGAATTACTTAATATCTAGTAATATAAAGCAAATTTGAAATAGAAAAAGATTGTAAAACTCCGTAAAATTCGTAACTTAAGGAATATTTAACGCAAAATCAAATCTACTTCAACTTTGCAGTTCTCTGAAATCCTGAAAGATGTCGGAAGTAAACAGATCACGTATTTGTCTTTGTTTTGAACTGGGCATTATTTATTGACAGTTTTCGAGACTTACTAATATGTAGATTTGATTAGCAAGATAAAAAAACGAGTTACAAACGAAATAGTTAGAAATTTAAGCTTAGATTTGTACAGTTCAAATTATAGTCACATTTTAGCAATGTAGAGACGTCACGTTTTTACAAATGTGCCATAATATTTATTCTGAAAGGCATCCTACTTATTTGGGGATTATTTTGCCTCAGACGTCAATCATAAATTTCGGTTCATTCAAGGAAATAATATTTCATCCGTGTGGTCTGCAGGCAGCAAGGGACGCTATATATGGATATCGATTTTGGAGATATACAACGGTGTAGGACGCTATGAGCGGAAATCTCAGGCGAACGGGCTATTATATAACCAGAAGAAACAGATTTTACCATGAAAAATAGAAAAGACGGCGGTTTCTTTCTTATCTAGAATAGACAGACTTCCTCTTTTATTTTTACTCTTTCATAATTCTACCTCCCTTCAAAACGCAAGCCAACTTACTAAAGATACCTTTTCTTTATTATTTATAAAGTGCCATGACTTCATTGGGAAGAGAGTGGAGTTGCTTTCTGTTTCGTTCTCCACGGGTTCGAATCCGGAGTTCTCCTTCCAATAAAATGAAAAAAAAAAAACCTGTAAATCTCAGTCTACCTTGCTAATTAAAAATAATTGTTTATGAATGTTAAAAAATCCCATTGTAGGAGAATATTTATTTGGCCTTATGCCATGGGACCAATTTACATATGAAACGAGACCCATTATAAAAAAAAACTGTTTTTAATATTCGTGATCTGAATTGATTAATGACTAGTTTTTTTTTTTATCATTTCACTCCAAGAAAGGCAATAAATCCAATAAGACACAAAAATTACTGAAGGTCAAAGAAGAAGAAAAAGAAAAAAAATATTTACGAGAGGACAATAAAAGAATAGAAATCAAGAAGACGTTCGATAACCGCTGACATTGCTTTTAAATTCTTGAATTTGTGTTGAAAGAAGCCGGAAGCGAGTTTAACAGGTGAGACGTGCGAGAAAAGAAACTGTTAGCAAAGAACATATAGCTACATGTAGCACTTCGCTTAAATTCATAGTATCTAGCTACAGTTGAAGAAAAGTCATCAAAACAATTACCATGGAAGTATGTATAGAAAAGTCACGGAGAACCGACATTACAGCGATGGGAAAGTGACAGAAAATGCTATATCAGAACTAATAACATTGCAGATTCTGCTTAGAAAAAAAGCCTTTTTTTTTGCTGCAATGCTGATTGTTCAACTACGACAAAGTTGGTGACTTAGGAAACATTAAACAGAGGAAAAGAAAATTCAAATATCAGTTCTCTGAAAACCTGATAAACGTGTGATTTCAAAGAAAATACATGTACTTTTATTTGACTTGGACTGACCATGAAATACTCCATAGATAAGGCACGGATAAAGAACATTGTATTGGAGCAACTCGGCGGGAATCTGAACTCCACGACTTCTGCATCGACAAAAATGAAGCTACCTATATATGCTTTATTTTTGCTAAAGCATGAAAAACAATCCGGCGAGGGACTAAGAAAATCAAATAATCAAATATAATATAGTAAAACTAAAATTTCAATAACTGAAGAGGTTGATTATTTGAATGAAAATCCATGTTTTGATATTTAGAGACTTCACATTTTCTAAAAGCAAAGGAAATAGTCCAACGGAGAGATGTTAGCTTAGTTCAGGGAAGTCAGTCTCATTCACAAGCACGTCAACCAATATCTCTTGCAGTCAGATCAGTCTCGTCTCACTAACATTCCTAAATATCGTCTGCCTTACAATCGTAAAAATTTATTGGCAGTTCACGCCAAGAAATCTGTTCATAAACAAATTTACTTTGCGACAGATCGATAATATCGAAAATATGATCAATGATGAAGCAGTTGTCTGCTTTAAAGTAACCGATATATATATATATATATATACAGCTCTCATCGTAATATACTCTCTCTCTCTCTCTCTCTCTCTCTCTCTCTCTCTCTCTATATATATATATATATATATATATATATATATATATATATATATATATAGTTTATGCAAATGCAAAACTAGGTAATCCGTATGGGTAGACCCAAGGAGGATGATATCCAGAGAGCTCAATGTAAATTCAGAGCAAATATGTTTGAATAAAAACCGATCACTTTAAGGTTCCATGTAACGAGTTATTTCACCACAACCCTTTTAAAGGGCTCTGGATCATCAGACTTTACTGCCAAAAGTTGAAATGAAAAATGAAAAGAAACTTACACTTTTTTGACGGACCGCACCAAGCATATGTGAAATTAACGAAGTGAGGGAGTGAGGTGGGAGAGAAGATATGAGTGAGTTAGATGTACCATTTCAATTCCTTATCCTTAACCCCACTCTGTGTAGGCTAGACGCCGCTTAACTTAACCTATGTTATCTCTAGATATAGATGGGTAAGGGGTGAGGGAGAAGATCGACTTAAAGGAGGAAGATACAGTTAATAAAATAATCAATCATGTCCTTGAGAGCAGGATTCACTCAAATTCTTAGACGCTGTTATTTCGCATTACTTTAAAGGGTATATTTGGGGGTTAAAGTTTGATATAAATCTAAATGTCTAAAAAATCCACGAAGAACTTAATTTGAAGGAGTTTTGGGTATTTTCTATATATATATATATATATATATATATAGGGAGAGAGATATTAATATCTTCTATGATTATACGCTATTTCTATAACTACAAATATTTAGGTAAATGGTCTATTTATGATACACAGTGTTAACTAAATTTACCTGCCAGAATGCCCAAGAAATTCCATAAAGAATATTTGTCTGTCGACAGGAATTGAACCTGTATCCTACACGGAAACGTCATATTAACTGACATGCTACACTTTTTAGCTACAGAAGAAGCGCCTGGTTAGCAAAATCAAATTACTGCATTTCACAGGATTTTTCTCGAGGATCATATCTTCTCGAAGCGTGTGATTACGTAAAGAAATGGCATCACATAATATGAAATAGACTTAGCCCGGTAATTATTTTAATATATTTACTGTTTATACGTTAATTTATAGATACAAATATTTAAATAAATGCTCTGTTTGCAATAAACATTATTAAAAACAGTAAAGCCGGTAAATATAGATAATGTTGTTTATTATAAACAAAGCATTTACTTAAATATTTGTATCTATAAAAAGAACGTATAAACAGAAAATATATTGAAATACGTCCATTTTAATATATATATATATATATATATATATATATATGGGGTATATATATATATATATATATATATATATATATATATATATATATATATATATATATATATATATATATATATATATATATATATATATATATATGGGGGGTGGCTCTGTGTGTGTGCATACAGTCTATCATTATGAGAGCGGTTATTTTGGTGTATTAAACAGAGAGCAACTCAAAAGTCCAATCTCATTAAAAACATTTTGAATTTCAAAACGTAGTATCATCGAAATTATTAAGTTATATATATATATATATATATATATATATGTGTGTGTTTGTTTTTTTCAGTGTGTGGATGTATTCGCTCGCAGGTGGGGCCTGAAATGTTGCCGGTTTAAATCGATATTCTGACGATTTATATATACACATATCTGTGTATATGTGTGTATATATACATATATATATATAAGCACACATATACACAGACATATATATATATATATATATGTATATATGAGCATATATATATATATATATATATATATATATATATATATATATATATATATATATATATATATATATATATATATATATATATATATATATATATATATATATATATATATATATATATATATATATATATATATATATATATATATTAAAGACATTTTTATGTTTAACGTTATAGAGACAAGTATTTAAGTAAATGCTCTGTTTATAATAAACAGTATTAAATAACATTTACCGGCCTGAAACCGATTAAAAATAAAACTTTTTTTTTTGTTTTGTTTATACGGTAGACAAGGTCGAATTTACTGCTAATTGTCTACCGAACGCTTCTTTGTAGCCTAACGGTAAGGCACGTCAGCGTAAATGACGGTTCCGTATAGGATGCAGGTTCGAATCCTGTCAAAGAACGAATATTTTCTATGAAAATTTCTCGGACATTCAGGCCGGTAAATGTTATTTAATACTGTTTATTATAAACAGAGCATTTACTTAAATACTTGTATCTATAACGTTAAACATAAAAATGTCTTTAATAAATAAATTGTCGGACTTTGTCCATTTCGTAATATATATATATATATATATATATATATATATATATATGGACACGTTGTGGAGTGGTTAGAACCTTCGCATTCGGACCAGTCTCATCTTAGTCGTTTTGTCGGGAAGAAGACTAAACCTCCGGATCTTATCGGACTGGAGAAAGTTGACCCAATGCTTTTGAGTAAAATTGGATAGACGGAACACTTGGGTGCCGTCGATAGCTGTGCTAGCTCGAAGTGACAAACCATTGTTGATCACACTAGGTAACTAGAATTTTGCTAGATGTTGCATTTTATTTTTCGTCCAGTTTTATGAACTTCGATTACGTAATTTCATTTGTGTCACATCATTATTTTCATACAATTTTAAAAATAATTACTATCGAAATCATTGTTCAGTGAAGGTTTGTACGCCGTCCTGTGATTTTAAAATTATACATTTTGGTATAGAAGTTTTCGCAGCTCTATGAATGTTAAGCCTTATTATGAAACTTCAGAAGCCGAAACAGCTTAAAACAAAACAAAAAAAAAAGTTTTATTTTTAATCGGTTTATTCTAGGCAGGGTGACAATGTCACAAAAACGCATTGACAGGGAGTTTCAGGGAGTGAATGTGAATAAAAAGATTGAAAAAGGAACGGGGTTAAAAAAGAGAGAAGATGGTGATTGACCGTGCATTTAGTTTTGAAGATTGTAGTTATCAGTGAAACAAGAAATTAGGAAGGGTTTCCAACAGGTGGGAAATGTGAGGAAAACTGTTAGTGCAGAAATTACGGTTTCATCTAGCTAGGAAAAGAGGTTCGTCTGAGTACTTGCCATGAAAATATTTGTAGAACAGTTAGGGGGAAGCAACGTCACGCCGGTGAGAAAATGACAGATGAAATGCCTAGTCAGGATCAATTGTATTGCCCTTCTCTGGATTTTGTCAAAAATCTCGAGATGCATCGTAAGAGCACCAGACCAGATATGGCAACAGTATTGGGTACTAGGACGAATGATAGATTTATAAATGTGCAAGATGGATTCCGACGAGTGAACCAATCTTCCTCACAGCAGACGTAGCAGTTGATTCTATATAGTCGCTCCACTTTAAAACGTGAGGCCAAAAAAAGCGTAGTGTTGCTCTCAGCCATCCTGATGGTAGGCAGAAAAAATTCTCTTTGGTGATTCACTATAAATTTATGTGGGGAAATATTTTTAAACATTTCATCACTACAGGTTGATATTTTGCTACGGCTGACTACAATGATTACTGACCAGTATAACTTTAATTTAAACATGTTATGAATAATAGTTGTAGTGTTTCAGATTGATTTATGTGCCTAAAAAGAACAGTATGGTAAAATATATGGCTAGCTAAACAGTAACGCGTACGCTCATATTTTAAAACTTCGATTTCAGGCGACTAACCACCACCTTTTCGTCCTCAGGACATGTCGATATTTAATACTAAAACCTTTTTCTCACTTATATCAATCAAAATTATTCAATTGATTTATGGCATTTCGGAGAACGGGGTAAAACGGCATTAATTTATACTACCTGGACCTGTGTAAAGCACACGGATTTACTAATACAGAGTAACCCGGATATAAGAGACCCTGGTATAAGAGAAACCCGGATATAAGAGTGATTTTATCTGGTCCCAAATAAGAGCCATACTTACCTAAACAAAATAGACCAAACCCGGATATAAAAGAAACCCGGATATAAGAAACTTCTTCTCCTGTCTCGGCAACTCTCTTATATCCGGGTTACACTGTATATAATGATTTTCTAAGCTCTTCTTAGATGTGGCACAAGGCCGGAAGTATGGAGAACCCAGTGAGGATCGAACTTACTACTCAGTCGCAATTGTTCTAGCAAGACAAGCTTGCTAACCATTACACCACGCCGACGTGCCCGGATGTACTAATATATATTTTTAATGCTACACATCTATTTTTAACAGATATTTAAAAAAAAAGTGACATAGTCTGTCTTAAGAATACTGAAATGTCCTCCACAGATCGTTAGGTCATGAAACCTGATTTAACCCCTCACTACATACAATATGAGCCCTTTCCACCTTTTCTTTGTATTGTATTTTTTTGTTCTCTCTACGTGACTCTCTCTTTCACTGTTTCTTTTTTCCTCACTATGTGACTCTCTCTCTTTCTGCTTACCTCATTGAACCCTCTTACACCTTTTGGGTTTCGTCAGTCTGTAAGGAAAAAATTCGAGGAAAGAATGAAAAAAATAATGATTTTCATTTCAAAAGCTCACTTGCAGTTCAGGGTCGAATTTGGCCTCAACATATTGTTATGTCACTAAATATGATTTATTAGGTCGGTGCAAAAATAATGTCGTTTTCTCACATAGTAACATATGTGAGAAAACGACATTATTTTTGAACCGACCTAATAACTTCAGAGTCTGTCTATATTCCTGAGATGAGGTATTATGTACATTACTTACATTATTCGGACTATTGTCCTCATCTTTTTCGCCACTTTAACTTCTCACTACAAACAACTGCCAACGATGATCCCCCTTCAAACTCTCTCTGTCTCGCACTCATTTCTGCCTCTCTTCGTCCTCTCTCTCTCTCTTTCTGTGTCCCTCGTGGACAGTCAAACACCATCTGAACTGAACCTGTCAAAAATTCTACGAAAGGATTTAAGAAAATAAAGATTTTAATTTCACAAGGTCACTTACAGTTCAGGGGCGAATTTATTCTAAACATATCGTTGTTACGAAACATGATTTAACCGTTCGTTACAAACAAATGCCTTTATCTACGATAACCCCCACTCTAATATTTCTCTGATTTGCACATTTTTAACTCTGTAAGTCACTCTTTCTCTATGTTTTACTCTCTCTGTTCCTTATCCTATCTATTTCCCTGTCAGACGCCCAACGTAGATTGTATTTAATAGGATTTTTGCCTATTAATATATAGATATTCATACCTGTATTATAAATGTAAAATGTGAAAAACTTATCGTTTATACTTATTAATCAAACACATTACGAAATCTTTACTTGAATTCTTTAGATTGAATATTCTTTGACTTATTTTGATTTAAAGTTTTACGTCCTGAGCGAGGTTTCGCATAACTAGTCTCCTAACACATTAGGCTTGTACACTGAAGTTCCAGCAAGAGTGGTGTATCTTCGGCTAGAATGCCTGACACATCCCCTCATTTGGAATTCAGGGGTTTTCTCTTTGTAGTTTGGTTGCCAACGCAAGAATATACAGTCGTTCCTGATATTTAACCCATAGATGGAGGGAGATATTCAGTTTTTTTTTTTTTTGTTAAGGGTATTAGCGCAAAACGGTATTTTTGCATTATGTATTCTCGCTCCAGCTATGGATTCACTAGGTTTGGGTGGCAAGTAGTCTAACGTAGAAAAAAACGGCAACCTACTACGGGAAAATCTTCTGCCTAGTCAGTCATAAATCGAAAGGACATGATCAACCAAGCGTGTATCACGTATGGCACTTCACTGACTGGCTGAACAATTCACTATTCACGTCACCGAATAAAGTTTACTCTTGGCTAAATCGACTTGTAAATCATCCGTCATATTGTTTTTTTCTTTTTTGTTGTTTTTTTTTTTTTTTTTTTTTTTTTTGCTGATTCAATGAATTCATTTTTGTGCCACTTTCTTGTCCTAGATTTTCTGGACGAAAATGTTTTATTCGTTTTTTTGTTTTTGTTTTTTTGTTTTTCTGGGCGTGTGACCGAATGTTTATAACGTTAATATTCTGAAATAAATTTTATATCTCGCCATGGGCGGTTTCTCGAAGACAAAATTCTTGATATTTAAGGTGACTATCCAAACGTGCGGCACCGTTGAGAAGTGCCGAGAAAATAATATAAAATTGACACAAGACTTGTACAGGAAATTTGAGCAGACGAAATTGATCGGAAACCGTGGATAGTTGTGCTAGCAAAAAATCAAAAGTCTCCGTGAACGAGTGTTTGAAAGTACTAAACTTGTTCAAACTGCTTATCACGCCCGATTATCTCCCTTCAAGGTATTGTAATTAAAGTCTGCTCAGTGGCATAAATCACAGGTAAGCTTTCTGATATTTTACAATGATGTTCACTCTGTGCAAGGCCTAAGAACCGCTCGATGTAGAGGGTTACAGATTAAAAGTTACACATTATGGAGATGTGTGGAGAAGATAAAGGTTGGCCTTAGACATGAACAAGTTAAGTTTGTAATGATCGGGTTTTCGGTTTCACAAAGCAGTGGTTCGTGAGAAGAAGCTGTTCGAATGGAATGTACACCTCAGTAATGGAATACGAAGTGAATAAAATGCTCCGCTAGAATGTTCTTTGTTTTGAAGAAACACAACTGAGTCAGAGCAACCGTCTACAGCAGGGATCAGCTGGTCAACGTAGCAGGCGGATATACTTGGAAACGAACAGCGAGCGAATATTCCGTTTGGATGAATAAAATTGATCAACACTATTTATATTAGGACTGTCGTCTTCATCCTTGTTGTTTTTATCACGACGTTCCACTCGTTGTGCACTCCTGTCTTCCTCAGGTATATATGGATCTAGGTAAATGTTATGGCAATTTACACCCGCACGCTTGGATCCTCCCAGCTATAAATAGGAGCAGGAACTGCCTTTGGAGGGTGAAGTTTCCGGCAGTTAGCCTTGACAGTCAAACCGAATGTTCTTGCTGAAATACTCTCGTTTGGATATGTTTGTATTATTGTTTCTGTTAATATATTTGTTTAACTCAATTCCTCTCTTTGTGTCTTTATTTCTGGCCCTAACAAGGCCGCAACAGTAACCGACAGGAAATTATGAACTAAACACTTTATTTAATCTACGGGGTAGACTGTTCTTGTTTCACTGCTCATGTTTAGCGATATTGTCTAGTTCTTATTTTATTTAGTACTGTTCAATTATTGATTGCCCGTTTCTACTGGGTGCAAGTACACACAGCGTTGTAATAAAAAAAAAGACGGGGACAACAGTCCGAATATAAATAATGTAAATAACTATAATTCCTTAACCCAGAAATTCAGACAAAATGATTAATATGCTGTTCAGAATTGGCTTCCTCAGATTTGGAGAGCTATTATGTTGATATCGGGACAGAAAGAATAGAAGCAAATAGCGAATGATCAGTCAAACGAAATCGTCCAAATAATGGTGCCGAATCAAATGGCCAAGATGGGATGGCAAAAAAACAAAACAAAAAACAAAAACAAAAAAGAGAATAACAAAACTGAATAATGTCTGATAATGTTGATAAATAAAATTAATCAAAACATGGAAAATGATTAAAAGATATTTTTTTGATTTTAAAAATAAATCGTCAATATTTCCGCATGACACAAAACTTAACATTTATAGTAAAGAAAAAAAGAAACCTCCCTAGAAAGAGAAGGCACAGTATAATTATTCATTAACCTTTCCTTAAAAAACCCGGATTTCCGAAAATGGTCCCTGTGTCATTTAAACCTCCTAATGCAGAAATGCGTATAGTGTTACAATTATGTAAAATATTGTCGGACTACTGAAAGAAATAACACGAGTAATCACCCGATACAATATACATTAAATCAAAACTTTAACTAAAGATATAATTATAATCATTGAAATGAGAATTATGGTAAATTCTTTACATAAATATATGTTATAAATTCTATGTGAAACACACCAATACAATAACAAAGGGAAGGTTTATTTACCAAAAATAGTCACAACAGATTTCCCTGAATAGAAATATATTACATTAACTAAACTCATAATGACAAGACTGAAATACGGTGAGGTCGCACAAAAATTGAAATCATTTAAAATGTGAATATCTGAGTAATTCCATATACCAGGCAAACAAAATTAAATAGACTTCATTTTGAACAAGTAAAAGATCAAAATTCGAACAAGATACTGAGAGGGATGTAGATTTTATAACCGATTTCACAAAGCTTCAAAAGTTTTCATTATGCGCATCACCTGTGAAACAACACGCCTGAAGTCAATAGACCAGCTCATGCCAAATACGCTGTAGTATGTCATGCGTAACATTCGATTTTTTTATAAATAAATATTTTATTGTTCAACATGAATCACATTAATTTCGTTTGTCTGGAACATGTAGTTCCTCAGATATTAAAATTTTAATTTATGTCAATTTTGGAGGACATCCTATATATATATATGTATATATATATATATATATATGTATAAGTTTGTTTTTTCCAGGTTTTCAGATAAGACGTTTAACCATCTTCACACCATTTGTCGTAAGAATCACTGACAAAACACGTGTTATAGAGCTGAAAATAGAGCAGGTTAAAAATTGTTTTGTCAGCTCTACTCTCTTCCCACCTGAGCAATATTGAGGAGAAAAAGATCATTCAAGTATTCAGTAATGTACCAACATTCATAGTTTGGCTTCCAACTTCAAAGAACATTCAAGGACTATCAAGAGAACAGTTCATATGCTTTAAAGAGAGGGAACGTGAGAGAGGAAAACTGGATCAGGAATTCACAACAGCAAGACGGATCATCATTTCAACTTAGAGCTAAATACATTTTTACTGTTCAAAGTAGAGTACAATAGTGTTATGAAAACATAGGGGACCTCCGGTAAGATAACCGTTCAAAGCTTAATCTAACAAAGAATTTTGCTGTTACACCCAGTATATCTATCTATCTATTGTTCTATCTATGTACACACACACACACACACACATATATATATATATATATATATATATATATATATATATATATATATGTATGTGTGTGTGTGTGTGTGTGTGTGTGTGTGTGTGTGTGTGTGTGTGTGTGAAAATATTGTAGAAAATAGGAAAGAAACTGGTTTGGTCAATAATCCAAAGTTCCTTAGTATTTTTGTAATTATTTTTAAAAAATAGTGCTCGATACGAAAGTAGAGCATAAATATAATTATTTATTTAAAAATATGATTCCAACTCGCTACATAAGAGGTCTCATGTTTCAAAACAAGAGCCGAAAACTTCAAAATAATATTTGAATTAACTTGAGTTAAAGTAGGCTCCGTTCCATCTTCAAGCGAAATTTTTTGGGAATGACTTATTTCTGAAATTTACGAGTTTTAATAGTATGGTCAGAATTGAAATCAAAAATTTCCATGGTAACATCAAGGGTGGATTGTTTAGAATCGGCAGGGGTGGGGTGTTAATAATTTGTATCAGTATAGAGTTACTTTCATAGATGCCGGGTCACGGTAAGGTTGGGGTGGCTAAATTTACGACGGAGGAAGTTTTCGCATAGTCTGGCTTGAGCGTCTACGGAGATTTATTTATTTATTTTTATTTTATTCTTTTATTATATCTCTTTATGAAAGGGATTTGTGTATATGAAAAGGCCGTAACGTTTGTTATTTGACGACTTCATAAAGGGTTATCAATTTTTGTAGGGTATTAAAACTATGTATATGGGCTATGGATTTTAAAATTTATTTTATTGTATGCGTGTTTTTAGCTAGGTATTCAGAGCGTAAGTTCGGTTGTGTCGGCAGAAAACCGTTAATTCTTGCCTGTTGTTTAATAGGTTTTTATTGTTTAGAAGCTTAATAATGTGTAGTTTCTCATGGAGGCACAAAGGCATGGGTTATCCCAAGTTTTGCAAGTTCTAGTCCTGTTAATGATTTTCCATTTTACTTTAGGTGTCCTATTTTTTTCTTTCAGGTGCCAAAAATATTTAGATTGAGAGGTCTGATGTCTAAAGTTTATGTTGTTGAAGGAGCATTTATGCTACCTCCATCTGGTTTTAATATATATGGTTTATATATATATATATATATATATATATATATATATAGACAAAAATATATTGACTTTAAAAATTAAGAGATCAATTGAATCCACTACCTTGCTTTCAAACTTATGGTATCCTCAAGAGATTTTTATCAATTGACCTCCCAACGATTTATTAAAAAAATAACTAATGAACGCTATATTATTTTTTTTAAATAAACAAACGGACGACGTTGGGTGTGATAGGAAGAAAGTAGGAGGATGAGAAGGGGGAAGGACTTCTGAAAACTTACCTTCGTTAGTCGGGTGGGGTGACGTCTGCTGCCTTACGATAACTGCTCCAAACGTTGTTCTACATATCCTCACTGAATCAGAGAGGGGGAAAAGAAGTAGGTTGCCATCTATAAATTACAAGTACATTAAAAATTTGGGGGATTAGGGAACACCTCATATGACTAATGTAGTGTTAAATAAATGACCACATTTATGTGAGATTAATATATTTACCGTCATTATAATTGAAAATAATATTATTATGAATTTTTTCAATAATTTCATTTTATTTTGATTTAATTTACGGTTTGTAATATGTCATTTATTATTAAATAAACATATTCATCTTCTATGTGCCGTGTCTCCTCAGAACGTAGACAATCATAGCTCCCCACAATTTCCTTTCCTTTGAAGCTCTTAATAAATTTTGTCATATTGTTATCTCGCCTAAACCTTCTTCCACCATCCATTTACTCAAGCTGTCTAGCTACGTTATGCATTGTTTTCCTCTCTCATCTTGAATTATTTAAAAAAAAAATAAAGATTATACAGCTATCTTAACACTTTATATTAGGTTGGTGCAAAAATAATGACGTAATAATGTCGTTTTTTGACGTATTTTTAACCCCCCAAAACGACATTATTACGTCATTATTTTTGCACCAACCTAATATTTTGATGATTGGTTTGGTGGAAATAGCAAACTTTAAACTCGGAGGAAGGAGTTGTTATCTGATGTCATTATAAGACATAATATAATATATGACATTCGGAAACACGATTTCACTTCTACGTGTTACAAAATGTCTAAGAGCAAGAATATTTCTTATGATAAATAGAAGGTCGAAAGCCAATAAATCGTAAGGTATTGATTTGGATAGTCTGCTAATAAAATAAATTGTCAATTGTGACAGGATCCAGATTTTTTAATTTATTTCAAGATGGTTGAACAATAACTGTCTAGACAGGCCTCTCATGTGCAAAATCTTTTCACAAGTCGAAAATAATTCTCTACGGACTAATTGCTTTTACTAGAAGATTAATCATATGCAAAGAAACTCGTAAAGTCACGCGCTGAACGAACCATTGTACACATTCAGTCGATAGGAATATGAACTGGATTTTTTTTTAAGTACAATGGGATTTTGCATCAATTTCACTAAAAAATGAAACAAAATAAAGCTGAAATCGACTAACCTTTTCGAATCTGATTATAAACATGTTTCTTTCTTTTACACATTAAATAAACATTTTCTTATTAAGCGGAATGTAATTTATTTGTTAAATTATATAAATTAAGATCAGAAATTTCCCTTTATGCTGAGCTATTCTTCAAGTGCACAATTTCAGAAATGTAGACGGTTTTTGTCATAAAGCTAAATCATAACCCCCTCCTTATTTTGAAGATCGCAAAACAATAATTCTATTCAATAAATGTACGGATGATGAAGTTCTTATCGGTAAAATGATATAAACGAGCCATGATCAAATTTCAACCGAGTTTGTTGTATTCACTTCACATAAATAACCTTGGAAAGGCATGAAGACATTATTTCCGACACAGATTTTGGTTAATTGACAACGCAAACTGGATTCTCTAGCTTCGCATGACAGTCATCCCCGGAACCGACTTACTCTGAATTGTAAATCATAGAGAAGGCAATGTGAAACCACAAGATTATCATTACCAAGATGTCACGTGAGTTCATAAATGAAAAAAAAGTAATCTGTACACAGCAAAAATTATATTACGTATATTGAATTGAATATATAAAATTAAATATATAAAAATTAATATTACACACCCTCTAACTTTAGTGTATTCTGGGTATTCTATTAAGTAAGCTTTATTAAATAAGAAAATACTAAATTTGCTTTTCTATATGAGTTATCCTAGTATATAAAACCATATGTCTGTTGTTTTAAGGAGTTTTTTCATTTGTTCCGAATTTAATGCTCAACCTCTTTCATCATGACGATCACTAGAGTAAATAGATGTTGCCATTTAGTTGTTTTAATCGACCCTGCTTGTGATACCCGAGCTTATATAAATAGTTAGTTGTTTTAATCAATACTATTTGTGATGCCCTGGTTTGCATAAACAGTTGCTTTAATCAATACCACGTGAGATGCCGAGACTTACATAAATAGTTATTTAAGCATCCCTATATGTAATGCCGGCTTACACAAATAGTTAGTTGTCTTAATCACCTCTACATGTGATTCCGTGCTTAAATAAATAGTTAGCTGTTTTAATTTACCTTATAGTATGATAAAAATAAGGTCTGAAGCCAATAAATCGTAAGGTATTGATTTGGATAGTCTGCTAATAAAAAAAATTGTCAATTGTGACAGGATCCGGATTTTTTAATTTATTTCAAGATGGTTGAACAATAACTGTCTAGACAGGCCTCTCATGTGCAAAATCTTTTCATAAGTCGAAAATAATTCTCTACGGACTAATTGCTTTAACAAGAAGATTAATCATATGCAAAGAAACTTGTAAAGTCACGGGTTGAACGAACCACTGTACACATTCAGTCGATAGAAATATTAAATATACCTATCACGAGAGAAAATAGATGCTGCCATTTAGTTGTTTTAATTGACCCTACTTGCGATACACCAGCTTACATAAATAGTTGTTTGAATCAATATTATTTGTGATGCCCTAGTTTGCATAAACAATTGCTTTAATCAATACCGCGGCTTACATAAATAGATAATTGTCTTAATCAACATTGCAACTGATGCTAGCTTGTATAAATAGTCGTCTTAATCAACACTACATTTGATACCCCGGCTTACATAAATAGATAATTGTCTTAATCAACATTGCAACTGGTGCCCGGCTTGTATAAATAGTCGTCTTAATCAACACTACATTTGATACTCCGGCTTACATAAATAGATAATTTTCTTAATCAACATTGCAACTGATGCTAGCTTGTATAAATAGTCGTCTTAATCAACACTACATTTGATACCCCGGCTTACATAAATAGATAATTGTCTTAATCAACATTGCAACAGATGCCCGGCTTGTATAAATAGTCGTCTTAATCAACACTACATTTGATACCCCGGCTTACATAAATAGATAATTGTCTTAATCAACATTGCAACTGGTGCCCGGCTTGTATAAATAGTCGTCTTAATCAACACTACATTTGATACCCCGGCTTACATAAATAGATAATTTTCTTAATCAACATTGCAACTGATGCTAGCTTGTATAAATAGTCGTCTTAATCAACACTACATTTGATACCCCGGCTTACATAAATAGATAATTGTCTTAATCAACATTGCAACAGATGCCCGGCTTGTATAAATAGTCGTCTTAATCAACACTACATTTGATACCCCGGCTTACATAAATAGATAATTGTCTTAATCAACATTGCAACTGATGCTAGCTTGTATAAATAGTCGTCTTAATCAACACTACATTTGATACACTGGCTTACATAAATAGATAATTGTCTTAATCAACATTGCAACTGATGCTAGCTTGTATAAATAGTCGTCTTAATCAACACTACATTTGTTACCCCGGCTTACATAAATAGATAATTGTCTTAATCAACATTGCAACTGATGCTAGCTTGTATAAATAGTCGTCTTAATCAACACTACATTTGTTACCCCGGCTTACATAAATAGATAATTGTCTTAATCAACATTGCAACAGATGCCCGGCTTGTATAAATAGTCGTCTTAATCAAGACTACATTTGATACCCCGGCTTACATAAATAGATAATTGTCTTAATCAACATTGCAACTGATGCCCGGCTTGTATAAATAGTCGTCTTAATCAACACTACATTTGATACTCCGGCTTACATAAATAGATAATTGTCTTAATCAACATTGCAACTGATACCCGGTTTGTATAAATAGTCGTCTTAATCAACACTACATTTGTTACCCCGGCTTACATAAATAGATAATTGTCTTAATCAACATTGCAACAGATGCCCGGCTTGTATAAATAGTCGTCTTAATCAACACTACATGTGATACCCCGGCTTACATGAATAGATAATTG
The DNA here is from genome assembly GCA_963932145.1 of Acanthosepion lycidas. NCBI lineage: Eukaryota > Metazoa > Mollusca > Cephalopoda > Sepiida > Sepiidae > Acanthosepion > Acanthosepion lycidas. The sequence goes on along the minus strand of OZ010601.1, from coordinate 37,688,047 downwards.
TCTTAATCAACATTGCAACTGATGTCCGGCTTGTATAAATAGTCGTCTTAATCAACACTGCATTTGATACTCCGGCTTACATAAATAGTTAATTGTCTTAATCAACATTGCAACTGATACCCGGTTTGTATAAATAGTCGTCTTAATCAACACTACATTTGATACTCCGGCTTACATAAATAGATAATTGTCTTAATCAACATTGCAACTGATGCTAGCTTGTATAAATAGTCGTCTTAATCAACACTACATTTGTTACCCCGGCTTACATAAATAGATAATTGTCTTAATCAATCATTGCAACAGATGCCCGGCTTGTATAAATAGTCGTCTTAATCAACACTACATTTGATACCACGGCTTACATAAATAGATAATTGTCTTAATCAACATTGCAACTGATGCCCGGCTTGTATAAATAGTCGTCTTAATCAACACTACATTTGTTACCCCGGCTTACATAAATAGATAATTGTCTTAATCAACATTGCAACAGATGCCCGGCTTGTATAAATAGTCGTCTTAATCAACACTACATTTGATACCGCGGCTTACATGAATAGATAATTGTCTTAATCAACATTGCAACTGATGCCCGGCTTGTATAAATAGTCGTCTTAATCAACACTACATTTGATACTCCGGCTTACATAAATAGATAATTGTCTTAATCAACATTGCAACTGATACCCGGTTTGTATAAATAGTCGTCTTAATCAACACTACATTTGTTACCCCGGCTTACATAAATAGATAATTGTCTTAATCAACATTGCAACAGATGCCCGGCTTGTATAAATAGTCGTCTTAATCAACACTACATGTGATACCCCGGCTTACATAAATAGATAATTGTCTTAATCAACATTGCAACTGATGTCCGGCTTGTATAAATAGTCGTCTTAATCAACACTGCATTTGATACTCCGGCTTACATAAATAGTTAATTGTCTTAATCAACATTGCAACTGATACCCGGTTTGTATAAATAGTCGTCTTAATCAACACTACATTTGATACTCCGGCTTACATAAATAGATAATTGTCTTAATCAACATTGCAACTGATGCTAGCTTGTATAAATAGTCGTCTTAATCAACGCTACATTTGTTACCCCGGCTTTCATAAATAGATAATTGTCTTAATCAATCATTGCAACAGATGCCCGGCTTGTATAAATAGTCGTCTTAATCAACACTACATTTGATACCCCGGCTTAATTAAATAGATAATTGTCTTAATCAACATTGCAACTGATGCCCGGCTTGTATAAATAGTCGTCTTAATCAACACTACATTTGATACTCCGGCTTACATAAATAGATAATTGTCTTAATCAACATTGCAACTGATGCTAGCTTGTATAAATAGTCGTCTTAATCAACACTACATTTGATACCCCGGCTTACATAAATAGATAATTGTCTTAATCAACATTGCAACTGATGCCCGGCTTGTATAAATAGTCGTCTTAATCAACACTACATTTGATACTCCGGCTTACATAAATAGATAATTGTCTTAATCAACATTGCAACTGATACCCGGTTTGTATAAATAGTCGTCTTAATCAACACTACATTTGTTACCCCGGCTTACATAAATAGATAATTGTCTTAATCAACATTGCAACAGATGCCCGGCTTGTATAAATAGTCGTCTTAATCAAGACTACATTTGATACACTGGCTTACATAAATAGATAATTGTCTTAATCAACATTGCAACTGATACCCGGTTTGTATAAATAGTCGTCTTAATCAACACTACATTTGATACTCCGGCTTACATAAATAGATATTTGTCTTAATCAACATTGCAACTGATGCTAGCTTGTATAAATAGTCGTCTTAATCAACACTACATTTGTTACCCCGGCTTTCATAAATAGATAATTGTCTTAATCAACATTGCAACAGATGCCCGGCTTGTATAAATAGTCGTCTTAATCAACACTACATTTATACCCCGGCTTACATAAATAGATAATTGCCTTAATCAACATTGCAACTGATGCCCGGCTTGTATAAATAGTCGTCTTAATCAACACTACATTTGATACTCCGGCTTACATAAATAGATAATTGTCTTAATCAACATTGCAACTGATGCTAGCTTGTATAAATAGTCGTCTTAATCAACACTACATTTGATACTCCGGCTTACATAAATAGATAATTGTCTTAATCAACATTGCAACTGATACCCGGTTTGTATAAATAGTCGTCTTAATCAACACTACATTTGTTACCCCGGCTTACATAAATAGATAATTGTCTTAATCAACATTGCAACAGATGCCCGGCTTGTATAAATAGTCGTCTTAATCAACACTACATTTGTTACCCCGGCTTACATAAATAGATAATTGTCTTAATCAACATTGCAACAGATGCCCGGCTTGTATAAATAGTCGTCTTAATCAACACTACATTTGATACCCCGGCTTACATAAATAGATAATTGTCTTAATCAACATTGCAACTGATGCCCGGCTTGTATAAATAGTCGTCTTAATCAACACTACATTTGATACCCCGGCTTACATAAATAGATAATTGTCTTAATCAACATTGCAACTGATGCCCGGTTTGTATAAATAGTCGTCTTAATCAACACTACACTTGATACTCCGGCTTACATAAATAGATAATTGTCTTAATCAACATTGCAACTGATGCCCGGCTTGTATAAATAGTCGTCTTAATCAACACTACATTTGTTACTCCGGCTTACATAAATAGATAATTGTCTTAATCAACATTGCAACAGATGCCCGGCTTGTATAAATAGTCGTCTTAATCAACACTACATTTGATACCCCGGCTTACATAAATAGATAATTGTTTTAATCAACATTGCAACTGATGCCCGGCTTGTATAAATAGTTGTCCTAACACTACTTGTGTATTCCCTGTTCTCATAAATAGTTTTAATCATCCCCATTCATGATGCCACGGCGAACATGGATAGTTGTTTTAATCAACTCTATATGTGATTCCAGTTTACATGAATAGTTCATTGAATCACCCCCATTTTTATTGTCGCGGTTTACATAAATAGTGGTCTTAATCAACCTTACATGTGATGCCCGGCTTGCATAAGTGATTAGTTGTTTTAATTAACCTCTTCTTTCATGCCTGGCTTACATGAATAGTTAGTTGTTGATAAGCAAATAAGTTGTCTTAGCCTAGCACCAGTACATCCTGTTTTCATTCGTTCATTTCATTTTCACAAATCATTAATTAACCTCTTATCAATGTGATTGAAAATATATTGAGTTTTAATTATTTTCCGTCGCAATTCTCCTCGCATTTTTAATCTGACTTCAGCAGCAAACGAGCTCCTCTGCGGCAAATATGATGTGTTTGTCAAATCAGTTCAACGTTGGATAGATGATTAAGAACAGATTCAGTAATTGAAATCTTCTATCGAAATCAATTTCCAGCTTAAACCATCAACCAAGACAAACAAATATCACTTATTAAAGTTAAATAGATTCCACTTTTACCGTGGAAGCTAGAAATTTAATTAAATGGGACATTTTGTGGTGATTATCATTTTATTAAATACCATTATGCCAGCAGGATATTGGTTCGCCAAGAAATCTAAAATGCTCTTTATTCTCATCAGGGAAACTATGTAACGAAGAATTAATTGCGGATCATCAAAGACTTAAAAACGGTTTCAATTTAAAAGCAAGGCATTGGCGTTTATTTAATATATGCTCTGTTAACAATAACTTAGTTAAATTTAAAGCGGTTTCTTGCATTCATTAAGCAGATTAGCAAAGGTCATAATATTATGCAACGTATTAATTCGCAATACATTGTTAAACTTCAATAGGAGTAGATAGGTGGACCCATCACTAGGTTCACATAGATTTCCGGTCTTTTGAAAAGGAGTAGAGCTCTATCCCATGATTCCTCTTTTGGAATGGGCTTCCGGTGTCTTCTAAAGTCTACTTCTACACTATATATTTAATGCCTGTTAGGTCTGAAATGTTATTTTCTAATTAAATCATGACAATTTCAAGTCTAGGGTTGGCCGTTATGTTTCCTGCATAAAGTGATTTTCTGATGCTAGTACAACACCACACAGTGACCCTCTACTTTGAGTGACTCTTGGGCCTTGTATTTTAGCAAAAAAACTTAAAAAAAAAACTTTCTTAATTTTGTTTTCCTTCATTTTTATACGCCATACCCTTAGACGGTTGGTGGTGTCTAATAAGGCTCTAAATAATTATTATCTCTTTACCGTTTCTCTTTGTACATGATCTTCGCCGCACCCACATACATTCGATGCGTAGTTTTCTCTGTTTCCATCTTCTCTGGCTTCCTTCAGTATGTTCTGTAACTGCTAAAATTTCCAGGTCCCATTTCCTTATTAAATATTCCAGAAATTTTGGTCATCACTCTTTAATAACAGTTTCATTGTAGTTGTTATTTTGCTTCATAATTCTAGCTTCTTTTTTAAGAGATATTTACTGAAAAGCCTAGGCAATAATGGCTCTCTACAACAAGTTACTCTTTTGTTTCTCAAAATAACTTTTGAATTTTTATTTTCCACATTAAGCAAGGCAATAATGCCACTAAGACGCAAGAGGCTACTGGGGATGAAAGAAAATGAGAAGATTTTTTTTGTTTCAACAAATAAAAGAAAAGGCTTCAAGAAGATAGAAGATGGCGATTGACATTGCATTTAAATATTTGAAGATTTTAGGAGACGGGATAGAAACCGGAAGAGACTTTCACATGTGTGAATTGCAAGAAAAGAAACTATTCGAATAAAATATACGGTTATATTTAGTTAGCTCAACCGGAACACAGTGAGACCTCGTTGTCAATCTAGTAGTACTCTTAAATTCATTCAGTCGAAGTTTCAAGGATGAGAGCTCATCAGAACAAATTACAACTCGAAACTGAAAAGTCGAGATGCCAGGTTAGGACCGATTATATTACAGACCCTTTGGATTTTTTCAAGAGACCTGAGATATATAAACGGAGCAAAAAAACATATATGGCAGCAATATTCACTACACGAACGAAAAGTTGATTTAGGGCAACATCGATTCTGACAAGAAATATGCAATATCATGACACAATGAACCCACTTTCTTAGACTTAACAATTGATTTATTATAATCTCTCTTATTTCAATGCCAGTGGGCACCTCGAGGTGGTGTAATGGTTAGCAAGCTTGTCTCTCTAGAACAATTACAACTGAGTAGTGAGTTCGATCGTCACTGGGTGCCCCATACTTTCGGCCTTGTGCCACATCCGAGCTACGCTTGGAAAAAAAGGCACCTCGACGTGGCGTAACGGTTAGCAAGCTTGTCTTGCTAGATCTGTTACTCCTGAAAAGTGAGTTCGATCGTCACTGGATGCCCCATACTTTCGGCCTTGTGCCACATCTAAGCTATGCTTGGGAAATCACTATTTCAATGCCAGGGAGAACGCTGAAAGTTCGAGTTAATTTATATTTTTTGAAAAAAATTCATACATTCTATGTGTAAACAGCAATTTAGGTTTACCAAATGAATATAATTCCCACAAAAAACAATCTGCAAAACCTCTACTGCCATAACCGTGTCAAACAATTATCTCGGAAAAACTAATTCTCTTC
>OZ010601.1:37622422-37679922 GCA_963932145.1 Acanthosepion lycidas | reverse complement strand
AGAGAGGGGGAGAGAGAGTGCGATGGATAAACTGTCGTCTAAATTACGCAAAAATGTAAATACCACTGATATCTTATTTCAACAGATATATTTACTAAAATTAAACAAACTCTCGAAATGCTAAAGAGTAAATTTATTCACTGAAATTGCAACTGGTTTCGACCACAGCTTCAAGACGACTTCGGAATCTCTTGCATTTCTTCTAGACGGTCTCCTCGATTAAGTTGATCAATGCGGCCATAATCCTTGCCTTCAGTTCGTCTTTGGTGTTACAAGAGGCTTTGTTAGTCTCTTGTTCAACTGCGCGCCACATATTATAATCAGGAGTCGTGTAGTCTGGGGATTTAGTTGGCCAGATATAAGGGGTGATGTGGTCGCAGAAATTGTCTGACAGCCATGGTGCAGCGTCCTGTTGCCAGTCATATTCTTCTAGCAGCCACTCTATTGACACAAGGTAACACCACCTCCTCCAGGTACTTGATGTAGCCCTTCGTGTTGAGTTTGAAGCTCTGTGGGAAGATGGATGGAGGCATAACGTCGCCATCACTATTGATCACTCAAAACACCACGATGTTAACGGGATATATCCAATTCTTTCCGAATTCTTTGCACTGTCCTGAGATTCGCACCAAAATTTTCGTATTGGAACTTACGGTGCGAACGGTAAGCAGTGCAGCAAGATTTTTCCAAATTTCTAAAAATATTACCGATGTTGTTGATTTTTCGTAGTCGAACTTAATGGAGTTGTGTACCGTGTTTAGGGTCTCAAGGAATTCACCGAGTTTCTCCTCACTGCCCGTGCATATGAAGAAGATATCATCGACATATCTTATGTAGAATATGCAGTCGCTGCCAATGATGGGATAGATATGGGTCTCCTCAGATTTTCCCATCGAAGATTGTGGCATATGTCGGAACTGCAACGGTGCCCATGACATCTCCTCTTACTTGTACTTTTGATTTCAACACTAATGTGTTGAAATCAAAAGTAGTCAATGTAAGGAGATGTTCTATGAGTTTTATCATAACTTCTGTGGGGAGTGTCTTGTTTTTTTTTTGTTGTTTTTTTTTCTTAAAGTAATTTCTTCTTTAAGGCGTGACGTTCCCCCGGTGTCGCTGCGCCAAAAGTGACGTCTGCCTAGACGCGTCCGTCGTGCTATCCTGTCCTGTGACGACCAACTAGCTTGGTATTGGTCGCGGCACCAAATGTGACGTTCTAACCTTTTGGTGATTCGAATGGGAATCTGGTTAGATTCGGTATCAGCCTTGTCGTTCCCAGCTCGCTTCCAACGTCTGGTTACCAACGTTGTGAATTGATCTTAGGCAGACGAAATCAATCAGTCGCCGGGCCGTAATGTAAGTCGAGTTCGAATAAGGGCGATATCGCACAAGTATATGTAAAAGAAAAGAAAATAATAACTCGAAAAGTTAAAATGTGTTAAAATGTGGTTGCTGAATACAGGAATTCGTCTTCTTCCCAACCCGATATATGGATTCGTGACACTTTGTGTTTGTTAGGCGAGTCTTAACATCTTAAGTTGTTTGTTTTTTAAGAAACTGGTTCTTGGTGTATCTTCAGGTGATATTCGTAAAACTTATTTTGGTGGTGGGAGTCTAAGTCGTTCTTCAAAAATAAATTGTTCTTGGCTAGAAGTTGAGTTCGGAATTGCGTGGATATCTTTCAGTCAGCTGTTCTGCGAGGCGGGCCCAACTCAATTCAACTCAGCTGCGAACTTCACTGCGAACTTCACTGCGAACTTAACTGGAGCCCCGACTCGAACTGAACTTAACTCGCTACGACTCTGCTTATATGGACGCCGACCAAAACCGGGGTGGGCTTGTCGGGGTTTGAGGTTCCTTGATAATTCTAAACCCACAATCCACTTCTTTGTTTTCGGTCAGGAAAATTTTATTATTTTCCATTTTTGGAAGACTTCCGTCTTCCCACGTTCTTCTGTTCTCATATTGGTATCTCACCCATACCCTCAGAGGGTGTCAACGGGTTTCCCCTCTCCCTCACAGTGGCATCTCACACCTACCCCTTAAGGGGGGCCTAACAGGCCTCCCCTCCTTCTTCACATGATTACCTCCGCCTAACGCTCATGCCACCATTCAGCCAATGGGCGCTCAGCAGCGTGGATGTGGCCAGGCTAGCCTCGGTTTAAAAAATCTTGCTCAAAGAAAAAAAAATGATCTTCCTTTATTTTTTCTTCTTTCTTTTCCTTTTCTCTCTTCTCTTCGAGGAGACCTCACACCCTAGACGCTTTATCTTAACCGAATCACCTGGAATTCGTCAACCAGCTTTTCGCCAGCATCAAGTGGGTGGTCATATGATGAGATCGCATTCTGGCGTTAATTAAAAATAATTTTCTTATCATAGCCAGACCCTGGTACAAAACAGATGCCTTTTTCAAAAGATCTTCGTAGATAGCCGACGGCTCGGTCTTTTGTTTTTGTAATTCTGCGGTTGATCCAACGGACATTTTCTGCGACCTAAATAATTTTTATCTATTTAGAATTCTTGACCAGGCTGGAATTTTCACCCGCCCCGTAACATAAATCAGATGAAACCCAGTATCTTCCTTTCTCGACAATGGAAATAAAAAATTTTACCACTTTTCTTTGTCAGAAAAATAACACCGCTTAGTGTCCTGATGGCTTCTTATCACCTAATTTTAATTCTCGCCTTTCTTTTTTCTTTCTTTTTCTTTCTTTTTTTAGCAAGTCAAATAGTGTCACAAAGGGCGGTTAGTCTTTCGATGTGTTTGATGTTTAAATAAAGTGATCTTGCGTCCGTGGTTATTAGAATAGCGTTTTCTGGCACTGTTTGTATATGATTAATTCTGATTATTAGGTCTGTTGTATCTCTGATATAGGATTTGACTTCCTTAGCTAGGGGATGTATGTAATGCTCTACGTATCTACGGTCGTGTGGCAATTAAATGATAAAAATGACCGTCCTCCATGGGTTGTTGTTTTGTGTATTTTGGGAAGGAGATAGAAGCGAGCAGGTGTGACGTTTGTAGGTGTATGCGTTGTGCATGTTTCCTTGTCAATTAGTTTCTTGTGAATCATCATGTTTAGCTAAATGTTGTTATTTTTTTTTTTTGGTATTCAGGGAGAGGTTTGTAGATGTTTTGTCGGCCATTGTAACGATAATAATCCATCTGTTATCTCTCTCAGCTGTCGAACTTCAGTTTTTAATCAGTCCAAGAAAAAAGCAACGCTTTTACAAAACCGGTCAGGCGTGGGGTTTTCAAATCCAACCAGTAAAAGCACATGCAAAAGAAAAATAACAAAAGCAACAATGCCTAGTGTGATGAGACTATACACTCCGGGAAGCTATGTAGGGTTATTTTTAGATGTAAGTATCGGAGTAGACTAGGCAAACAAAATTAAATAGGCATATTGTTGGGCAAAATAAGATTTATTCATAAAAATTTGAATGAGGAATTCATAAGGTATGTGGAATTCAAGTTATCAATATCTGTCCCACATCTGTCAAGGTCAAACACACTGCAGCTTGTCGTTGTGGTCTGCAGGTCAGCAATGATACTCTGCTTAAGTTCCTCGTCTTCGAGTTTCTCATGCATATCGACATGCTGCAGCTTGTATGATGTCATTCATAAGCGTTTACTTGCGATACAACACATTGTCGTTGACCTGCAATACATATGGACTTTTTGACCTTCGCAAAAAATGTTTTCCGAAACCGCTCTTAGTAATATATATATATATATATATATATATATATATATATATATATATTACTAAGGCAATAGTAAGGCTTAGTAATATATATATATATATATATATATATATATATATATATATATATTACTAAGGCACATTTGAACATATATCAAAAATTCAAAGAGGAAGGCTAAAATGCTATATATATATATATATATATATATATATATATATATATATATATATATATTACACCAGGAATATATATATATATATATATATATATATATATATATATATATATATATATATATATATATATTACACCAGGAATATATATATATATATATATATATATATATATATATATATGTATGTATGTATGTATATCGGGTGTAACAGTAAAATTGTTCAAACCCTATAACGGCATAATTATCCATCTCACAAAATGTTTAATATCTAAAGAAAATGAAAATACTAAGCTAATCGAGTTTCTTTTACCATGTTTTGAGATAAGACGTTTAGCCATTGTCACACATTTTTTTTCTTAAGAATTGCTGAAAAATCTTTTTATTTATTCAACTGGAAGGAAATCAGGTTAAAATGTTCTGTTTCAGACCCACTCTCTCACCAACTGAGTAAGAGTGAGAGGGAAAAGATGATTCAGGCAACATTCATACTCTGGCTTCTATCCTCAAAATCCATTCAAGAAGCATCAAGCGAACGGTATATATATATATATATATATATATATATATATATATATATATATATATATATATTAGAGCTAAAGAGCTTAGGTAGAAAAGATCTAAGTCAATTGATAATACGTTTGACATGTGAAACGGGAGTTTCAGTTATGATAGTCCAAAGAACAGTTAAAAGAGACTTGAAAATGAAATAGTTCGAGAAGCGTGTGAGGCAACTTGTTACTCCAGGACAGAAAGTTAGAAATTTAGATAGGGTGAAGATCATCTTGAATAAGATGGAAAATGATTCTGGAATAATATATATATATATATATATATATATATATATATATATATATATATATATATATATGAAATTTACTTCAATTATTTATGAGCTTCCGATCCTTAGATATTAATTAACAATGGACACGTCACTTTTGCTTATGAATTATTTAATCACGATACTGCTTTTAAGCTTAGAGATTGATTATACATTCTCATTGGTCAAAGTAGAGTCCAATAGTGTTATTCACCTCGGAGAATTCCAGTAAGATACCTTTAATCTTTTCTAAGTTTAAACAGTTCAGATCTTAAGTGTACAATTTTTGCAGTTACACGATTTGGACAATTTTGATGTGAACCCGATATATATATATATATATATATATATATATATATATATATATATATTAAAGACCTTTTTATGTTTAACGTTCTTTTTATAGATACAAGTATTTAAGTAAATGCTCTGTTTATAATAAACAGTATTAAATAACATTTACCGGCCTGAATCTCCGAGAAATTTTCATAGAAAATATTCGTCCTTTGACAGGATTCGAAATAAATTAATAAATAAATTGTCGGACTTTGTCCATTTCTTTATATATATATATATATATATATATATATATATATATATATATAGTAATTAAAGGTTATTTTTAATGGATACGCGTATCAGAGTAGACGATCCGTTTCTTTATTAGTTTGTTTCTTTATTTTTGTCTATCGGACTGAATATTTCCATATCTTTAACATACACCCATATATAAGTATACAGTGTTCGCCAGTTAACTAAGTCTTCTTTGCTCGATTTAGAAGTTAGCGTCCTATCAACTTTTGTTTTTACTGCTGTTAGATGTCTTCAAGGGATATTTTCTTTTTATTTCGTAAAGTTGTTTGTTTGTGATTAAGTAGCACCATTATACAGGATCTGAGGAAGGGTTATCTTCCTTTGAGAAACTAAAACACTCATTTGCTTAAAGCGATGTTGAATCAATAATCACAGAAAATGATTTTCTTCAGATGATAGGTTAGACACCGCTAAATAGATTGGGTGCCATGAACGACATCTCTATTAGAATATAGGTCTGACGAAATTATATATGTATATAACTCTAGTTTTCAGGCCAATAATTATTTTTTTAGCATCTGAGGGTAAATGTTTTGAATAGGCAATGTCTCAGTATAACTTTTTAAGGTGAACAGTCTCCAAAAATTTGATGTTCCGATAACGCTCATAAGATGTTACTCTGACGTGTAAAATACAGCTATTTAAGAGAACTGGTAACATGCAAAATACCACCAAAATAATTTAAAACAATTTATAAAAATAAGGTTTTTATAAAAATAGATATTAAAAGAAAATATAGATATGATTACACCTTAAAATATATATTATATATATAGAATAGCTATGGGATACGGTTAGCGTGAAACTTTATACAGTGATCAGAAGATATACATTTATATATATATATATATATATATATATATGCGTGTGTGTGTGCTTGTGCTTGTGTGTGTGTGCGCGCACACGCGTTATCTTCATCACCAGAATCATCTTTTAGCTCCCTACTGCAGGCCAAAGTCCATTCGAAAATCCTTGTATGAAGATCCTGTTTATGCTATTAGGTACCACGTCTAACAGCGAATCCCTCTATGTTATATCTTTCGTTATTTGTTACCTACTGATACCAATAAAGCAACACTGTACTGCTTGTGTCATATTGTATTCATTGTTCAGGTGACAAACTTCATATATGTCTTCAGCTTCCTTTCTCTCACTTCTCGCTTGTTGAACTCCCTTCCGCCTCCTTGCTTTCCACCCAAATTTAACCTGTAAATATTTAAATGCAATTTAAAATCGTTATCTACTGACATAATTTTTCGTTTATCTTTCGACTCATTATTAATATTTCTGTTCGTATTTCTTCCACACCCCTGGTGGCTTAGTGGCTTTAGTACTTTGCATAGTGTGGTATATATATATATATATATATATATATATATATATATATATATATATATATATATATATATCGAGAGAAAGAGAGAGAGAGATAGATTGAGAGAGAGATAGATAGATATAGATATATGAAGTAGAATGAATTTTTCTTTGTCTGCCGTAATTAAATATGTGTAAAAGAAAAGATGTTGTCTATACATATATATATATATATATATATATATATATATATATATATATTCCTAGTGAGCCAGTAACTCCCTACCAAAGTTTCACCTAAATGGATTTTCAGGGTAAGCTGGCTGCTGGCTGAAGGGGATATGACAAAGGAACGCGTTTATTGGTGAAAACAAACGCGAGATACAAAAATTATCATAGAACCACACGTTGTTAAAAAATATAGAAAGAAAGAAAGAAAGAAAGAAAGAAAGAAAGAAAGAAAGAAAGAAAAGAGTTTAATAAAATGTTGAAAGAAAAAGAAAGATAGGGAGAAACGAGGAACTAAAAGTGAATAAATAGAAAGAAAGAAAGAAAGAAAGAAAGAAAGAAAAGAGTTTAATAAAATGTTGAAAGAAAAAGAAAGATAGGGAGAAACGAGGAACTAAAAGTGAATAAATAGAAAGAAAGAAAGAAAGAAAGAAAGAAAGAAAAGAGTTTAATAAAATGTTGAAAGAAAAAGAAAGATAGGGAGAAACGAGGAACTAAAAGTGAATAAATAGAAAGAAAGAAAGAAAGAAAGAAAGAAAGAAAAGAGTTTAATAAAATGTTGAAAGAAAAAGAAAGATAGGGAGAAACGAGGAACTAAAAGTGAATAAATAGAAAGAAAGAAAGAAAGAAAGAAAGAAAGAAAAGAGTTTAATAAAATGTTGAAAGAAAAAGAAAGATAGGGAGAAACGAGGAACTAAAAGTGAATAAATAGAAAGAAAGAAAGAAAGAAAGAAAGAAAGAAAAGAGTTTAATAAAATGTTGAAAGAAAAAGAAAGATAGGGAGAAACGAGGAACTAAAAGTGAATAAATAGAAAGAAAGAAAGAAAGAAAGAAAGAAAGAAAGAAAGAAAGAAAGAAAGAAAGAAAAGAGTTTAATAAAATGTTGAAAGAAAAAGAAAGATAGGGAGAAACGAGGAACTAAAAGTGAATAAATAGAAAGAAAGAAAGAAAGAAAGAAAGAAAGAAAAGAGTTTAATAAAATGTTGAAAGAAAAAGAAAGATAGGGAGAAACGAGGAACTAAAAGTGAATAAATAGAAAGAAAGAAAGAAAGAAAGAAAGAAAGAAAAGAGTTTAATAAAATGTTGAAAGAAAAAGAAAGATAGGGAGAAACGAGGAACTAAAAGTGAATAAATAGAAAGAAAGAAAGAAAGAAAGAAAGAAAGAAAAGAGTTTAATAAAATGTTGAAAGAAAAAGAAAGATAGGGAGAAACGAGGAACTAAAAGTGAATAAATAGAAAGAAAGAAAGAAAGAAAGAAAGAAAGAAAAGAGTTTAATAAAATGTTGAAAGAAAAAGAAAGATAGGGAGAAACGAGGAACTAAAAGTGAATAAATAGAAAGAAAGAAAGAAAGAAAGAAAGAAAGAAAGAAAGAAAAGAGTTTAATAAAATGTTGAAAGAAAAAGAAAGATAGGGAGAAACGAGGAACTAAAAGTGAATAAATAGAAAGAAAGAAAGAAAGAAAGAAAGAAAAGAGTTTAATAAAATGTTGAAAGAAAAAGAAAGATAGGGAGAAACGAGGAACTAAAAGTGAATAAATAGAAAGAAAGAAAGAAAGAAAGAAAGAAAAGAGTTTAATAAAATGTTGAAAGAAAAAGAAAGATAGGGAGAAACGAGGAACTAAAAGTGAATAAATAGAAAGAAAGAAAGAAAGAAAGAAAGAAAGAAAGAAAGAAAGAAAGAAAGAAAGAAAGAAAAGAGTTTAATAAAATGTTGAAAGAAAAAGAAAGATAGGGAGAAACGAGGAACTAAAAGTGAATAAATAGAAAGAAAGAAAGAAAGAAAGAAAGAAAGAAAAGAGTTTAATAAAATGTTGAAAGAAAAAGAAAGATAGGGAGAAACGAGGAACTAAAAGTGAATAAATAGAAAGAAAGAAAGAAAGAAAGAAAGAAAGAAAAGAGTTTAATAAAATGTTGAAAGAAAAAGAAAGATAGGGAGAAACGAGGAACTAAAAGTGAATAAATAGAAAGAAAGAAAGAAAGAAAGAAAGAAAGAAAAGAGTTTAATAAAATGTTGAAAGAAAAAGAAAGATAGGGAGAAACGAGGAACTAAAAGTGAATAAATAGAAAGAAAGAAAGAAAGAAAGAAAGAAAGAAAAGAGTTTAATAAAATGTTGAAAGAAAAAGAAAGATAGGGAGAAACGAGGAACTAAAAGTGAATAAATAGAAAGAAAGAAAGAAAGAAAGAAAGAAAGAAAAGAGTTTAATAAAATGTTGAAAGAAAAAGAAAGATAGGGAGAAACGAGGAACTAAAAGTGAATAAATAGAAAGAAAGAAAGAAAGAAAGAAAGAAAGAAATAATAAAAAATAATTATTCTTTTTTTTTCGGTAACTATGCTTTCTTATGTTTACACCCGTTAAAAATTTCTGATATTTGGTTAAGTAACATATCAGATTTACTAAAACTAGTTTCTCCTCTATGCACAGTTGGCAATATCTTTATGTCCTAACATTTTTTTTATTATTTCCTATTTTAAAATCGGGTCGATTCCTTCCTCTTATATATTGGTAAATAGGCTAGTGTTATGTCTATAACTTTTGTGTTTGAAACTGCTTATGTGATTATATCTTTTTTTTAAATACCTTGGGCAGACGCCATATAATCTT
This sequence comes from Acanthosepion lycidas, assembly GCA_963932145.1. NCBI lineage: Eukaryota > Metazoa > Mollusca > Cephalopoda > Sepiida > Sepiidae > Acanthosepion > Acanthosepion lycidas. Next base: position 37,670,478 of record OZ010601.1, on the reverse strand, counting down.
TTTTTGTTCTCGGTAGTCGTGATAGGTTTATTTCTGTATTCTTCCAGTTTGTAAACTACGCATTCGTGTCTCAGCCCTCAAATAGGAAGGACGCCTTATTTATAGTTACATTTAAAGGCATTGGAAATTCGTTTATTTTGCGTTTGTTTAATATTATATTTCTTAATTAAATTACCAATATTGTACCTACAACATGGGGAGGAGTTTTTTTAAAATAGTTTTTTCTATTTTACTCTTTGATTTTTTTTTTCTTTAGACTAGAAATCAGGACATTGGGCGATATTTTTCGGCCTACTCAGATGGTTTTAGTCTTTTCTTTTTTTTTTCCAAATTTTTCGCTAGATACCAATTTGTTTTAATATAGTTTTATTTGGAAATGGTACTGTCCGGATTTTTTTACACTAATCGAGTATAGACATTAACATAATATATATATATATATATATATATATATATATATATATATATATATATATATATATATATGAATGATTCATGAATTTATAAATTATAATTACACCTTTTAATTGAAATTAAAATAACTGATCCAACGTGCAACTTTCGGATAATAAGTGTGACATTACTGTAATTATTGAACAATATAGTTCATGCCATATTGACGGAAAATCTACCAGTAAAAAAGAATTCTCTTATTGCTATATTTGTACAAAAACGGACAACAGTAAAATTTAAATTTAAACTCAGCGTAGCGACCGCACGTTCCAAAACAATAACACGTTTCTTATAGTATTTTTCGGATTACATCTCTATTTTCGTTGTCATCTTATTACCGAGAAGTAAAAAACAATAACATAATCTACTTCCATACCTGATGGTGTCTGTAGGAACAGACGAAATCGTGTAAAAAATTAAAAAGGCCTTATGCAACTGGAATTTATAAACAGGGATCATATCATTGATATACATGTTCGGGGTTGATGTATCTTATTTATATTGTTTGCGATGATGTATTCTCGCCATTTAAATCATTAACCTCTATATTTGTTTTTTGTATGAATGATTCATGAATTTATATATATATATATATATATATATATATATATATATATATATATATATACATATATATATATATATATATATATATATGTATATATATATATATATATGTGTGTGTGTGTGCGTGTGTGTGTTGTTTAAAATTTATGATATTTTTAGGTGCGTGTCCAATATCGTTGAAAACAATTTTTATTGGTGTGATGTGTGATCCATTCAAGGAAAATACAGGGGATGTGAATCAAACTAAAAGTTGTTCTGTGGTGACTTCAAGTTCACCCTAAGAGGTACATATGTAAATTTTGTACTCGAGGTCACTTCAAAATGTTAAATGAACTAGATGCCTCGAGGGTTGGCCAAGAAGGTACCGTAAACATACCAAAAGCTGAATCGGTCCATATAACATATGTTGGTGGAATCCTCAACATAAACAAGAAAGATAATAGACCTCAGAAAGTCAGAAGACATAAGAGCCCCAAGGTTTAACGTAGAAGGTGATTCAAAAGGTAGCAAATGCGAAATCAGGCCTTAAAGAATGTTAGTGGATTCATCAACATAAACATAAACAAGGAAGTCAACTCAGCTAAAATTTAGATATACATACAAAAGATAATTAGATGACATGAAGTTATATAAACATCAGGCCTAGAAGGGGTCAACGCAATTTCTGGAATTCATACATAAAGAAAATCGTACGTTCGAAGAAAGGCTGGAAGCAAAATACCAGTGATTGGTCTCACCTATTTTATAGGGTCCTGAAGTGAATAAGCAATTATTTTACGAGTGAAAAATTCTCTTGTTTCCTTATCAGACTTTACTAACATAGCATTACATAGATATAGACAATGTGGCCATAGGAATCAGCGCTGAATAGTGAGTACCATTTTCACAACTCAATGCAGATTGAAGATTGCACTATATATATATATATATATATATATATATATATATATATATATATGTGTGTGTGTGTGTGTGTATTTCATTCAAAATACTGTACTTTAGGAATACGTTTTCACACCATCGCCGACGTGATCATATTGAAACGGAACGCTGATCTAGAAAAATTTCAGTTGTCTGTTTTGATTAGTCTTACTCTTATGTCCATCGTCTCTTCATGTTGAATTAAATATAGTCTAATGTTAATTATGTTTTATGAATATGTCCTGAAGATGGTCTACTAGACCGAAACGTCCGACGTTGACATTATATTAACATTAAAACAGCATAATTGCATATTAGGATTTCTGTTTGTTTTTTCAATATATTTTTCTTCATATATATATATATATATATATATATATATATATATATATGAGTGTGTGTGTGTATATATATATATTTATATATATATATATATATAATTGTGTATTTGGAAGCAAACCTTCTTTTATACAAGTTTCGTTTAAGACAACTGACTAGGAACTAAGCTTAAAGCATTTGATTAATTTTTTTCTTTTTCTTTTTTTTCTTTTTACTTTTCTGGACATAAAGTGTAAAAAACTTTGTCCTGTATATTCGAGCGCTTTCGATTGTTCTATAACCATCGTAAAGGATAATTTTTATTTTTATTTTTAACTGAAGTTATAGATATTTATCTGTGGATGTCGAGTTATGAAAACGTTTCTTATTTATTTTCCCGCCAAAATCAGCGTATAGTTTTTTTTTTTCTTTTTTATTATCAGTGCTTCCATTATTTTTAAATTTTATGTACATGTAAAAAATCAGTCGTCTTTAATGAGGCTTGTACACACAAAAACATATATATATATATATTTACATATATATATTATCTACCCACTCGGGTGGCTAGCTAATCCCTATTGCGGACGCTCGCTCAGGAACATTTGTGTTTGCTCAAAAGTCTACCTGTGATTTATACTGCAACTATTCTGAGCAGACCTTAGCTCCTTTTTCTGGGAGAGAGCATGTTGTATAGCGTGATCAGCTATTTGAACAAGAGCAGCACGCTTAAGGCCATAGCACAGCTATCGACGGCCCTCAAGAGTTCCGTCTACCCAATTTCACTCACAAGGCTTGGCTGCTGCGCGCTAGGATCAACCTCGATCCTGTCTGATATCATCAGGAAGTCTCCTTCCTAAAAAATCATCCATAGTGAGATCCGAACCCTGGTCTCATAGTCAGAAAGCGAACATTCTAACCACTCGTTCACGCACGCACGTACACACACAGACAGAGACATACACACACACACACACACACACATATATATATATATATATATATATATATATATATATATATATATATATATATATATATATATATATATTGGCTTTAGACTATACTATATAATAGAGTACACTAGATTCACTTAAAGGATATGAATGCATAAATACATATTAAACCAAATTGAATGCATTATTTTTTTTAAAAGGCTTTGCTTTTGGAGCAAAATAAATATGCAGGAATATCATGTTTTATGTAATACATTTGAAATATTTTATCAAAGTCGTTTTCTCTTGACATATTTTACTCCCCTGTTAAGGGATAAATTGAAAATAAAATATTTTTCTTCGATTTTTATATTCTTGTATGGCAACAGAATTACGTTTCAAGATCTGACATGCTTTTTCAAAATCATTGCTTAGACGTGAAATATTCATTCTCATTTATAAGCGGATTGAACCTTTATAAGGGAAAATAACGACATGATCGTAATAGAAGTAACAATATTACAAGAAGGAACATTAAAAAAACAAAATTCTGAGATATTCTAAGAAATTCTAAGAAAAACAAAAATTTAAAGAAATTTATGGAATATTTAAAGACAAACGGAAAAAACTTGGCTAAAAAGAAGAATCACTGAAAGAATAAAACGTAATCTTCTTGTAAACAGCCAATCCCATCAGTATGTTGCAGATAATAGCTCTTAATAATGTATTCGTTTAATATCTGTAAAATATGGAAGGCTATAACTGCTAGGAAAGTTAAGTGTATATTTTGTGTTTATTTCTACAGGAATTTGAATTCACAGAGATTCTAGATTTTTTTTTTTTCACAAAAGAGTCCAGTATGCATTATTGTTTTACCCAAGTGCATTAACAAAGAATGAAATCAACAGACTGAGCCGGAATTTCTATTTAACGCACTGACAACAGTTCCAATATCCAAATAATTATGACAATTCACTTCCGGTTCCCTTGATAAGAAGAATGTTCTATTTATACAGCTTCTTACCCAGAACCGCTAATTTGTGGGAAAAAAAAACTCCCGCGGGAACGCTGACCACTAATATCTAGGTTCCTTTAAGTTCAGGGTCAATCGATACCTATCATGCTGATCAGGATAATACTCTATTTCTTCTCGGCCCCTTAAAAACTCTCTCAGTAAACTACTATCTTGAGTGGCACCTGGGCCTGATTTTAGGTGAACTATCATTAAAAAAAATCACACACACACACGCACATACACACACAATCTTCGTTTATTTAAGTTCAGCGTCAACCGATGTCTATCCTTCTCGTCCTTTTAATACCTTTATTTCCTCTTCCTCATCCCTTACAATCTCATTCTGTAAACCTCCACCTTGATTGACATTTTGGCCGTGTATTTGATAAATTATCATTAAGAAAAATCACACACACACACACACACGCGTGTGTGTGTAGCCCTTTGAAATAATTTTGTTCGGACAAAATGTGCTGAAATTTTTTTTTAATTTTTTACAGCTTATCGACCCTTTTGTAGGTTATTTAAAGCCAGAAAATATTTTTAGAATGCAAAGGTTTTTAGGAGCTAACAGTCATTTTCTAATAGAAATCCTACTAATTAACCCATAGCTGGGTGAAGAAGAGTTGGATTCACGATTTACGCGAAAGTGAATATAACGAACCCCACTGAAATAGGAAATCAGCTCTTCGATGTCCAATTTTGTACCGTTAATGATTACCCTAACCGCCCACGCAAGCTTGCAGCACCTGGTATACACAACCGGTCAAGCATCTATTTGTTGAACAAGATCGACGTTGCTTAACTTCTACGATCGTACGACAACTATTGTTTCAACGTGATATGGGCGTAGGCCAAAACTTAAACTGATCTAATGAGGATGACAAATGCTTATTAAAGTGTTTCAGTCCAAATGCACACAGGGAATGCATAAAATTATATCAGTAAATTTAAAGACCTAAATGTGCTGGAAATGGCATTAAATTATACAACCAATGACACATATCTGTAAATGATCTATCGATCAATGGAGCAATATAAGCGGTAAGGTAGAAAGAAGTTAACAGAAGAGCCACTAGTCAAGTGCTGTTGTTTCTGGGCTCCTGTAAGGACATATGTTGCCATGCTAGAAAAAAAGCTCCTTCAAATGTGACCTAGTTCGAAAAAAATTTATTTTGGATTTTGAACATGTGAAAATCTCTACCTTGATATGGCACCTGTCAATTGATAAATTAGTCAAAAAATTACCTTTTATTTAAAAAAAAAAATACATTGGTTATCACTTTCCCTACGGAATGCGTTGTTTTCTTTTTCTTTTTTTTCTTTTGGCAACATTAGTTGGGGAGAGGCAACTTTGATGTTTTCCACTCTGGTTCATAATACGATTATATTTTCATCAAAACTATGATCTAAACGCAAAGGGAGTTCAAAACTTTCAAAGGGGAAAGTGGCTTTTTTTAAATAATTACTTTATTTATAAATATCACAATAAATGATGGAAGTTAAACACTGTTATGTGTAAAAATGTTTATTTTCAGAACACCAGAACACAACTGTTAAATTGTCTTCCTTCAAAACCCATATAGTCAACATGTTGTTTCTAAGGCAGTCAGATTTCTAGAACACACGGTATTATCTGGCATACTCATTTTTTTAATAAGGCAAGAACGCTGAAAAGTTTGAACAAGATTACCCTATTCTGAATTCCAGTGTGTCTGGGATATCTAACTATTTCAGAAGACTGAGATAGGAGACACACACACATACATACACCTATATATATATATATATATATATATATATATATATATATATATATATATATATATATATATATATATATATATATATATATATATATATAAATGAAATGGACAAAGTCCGACAATTATTCCAAGACAATTTTATGTTTAACATTCTTTTTATAGATACAAATATTTAAGTAAATGCTCTGTTTATGATAAACAGTATGAAACAAGATTTTCCGGCCTGAATGTCCGATAAATTTACACAAAAAATATTCGTCCTCCGACAGGATTCGAACCTGTATCCTATACGGAACCGTCATTTAAATTGACGTGCCATTACCGATTTCGGTTCGCAAGGTCGAATTTACTGTATTTAAACTTCAATCTTCCATGAATCTCTCACGTACATTCATGTCTGCTCATAGCGTATCAAATGTAAACAAATGACGCCACACATTATGAAATGGACGCTATTTGTTGATACGCCATGAGCAGACACGAATGTACATGAGAGATTCATGGAAGATTGAAGTTTAAATACAATAAATTCGACCTTGCGAACCGAACGCTCATTCGTGGGCAAATAGGCAATTCGATAAAGGCATGAGAGTCAAGCAGATCAGTTCCTAGGAACCGACAGATAGACACCAACAAATGATTTGATTTTAGTGGCGAAGGCTTTGTACAGAACCAACCACGCTATTTGAAGGACCGAATACAGAGAGCTGGTGCACTACGTGCCACAAAGGTCCCCAAAAAACTCTCCACAGGTTTTGAATTCAGTGTTGTCTTTCTCCTAGACCAGTTGCCATCCAAGGCTATAGAACCCAGTCTGTCCTGCTATTTACCCATAGCTGGAGAGACAAGAAGAGGATTAATGCATTTCCCAAGGATATTAGCATTCGACTGGTATTCGAACTCGGCTCTCTGATTCCTCATTCTGAGCCGCTATCCACTATATATATATATATATATATATATATATATATATATATATATATATATGTGTGTGTGTGTGTGTGTGTGTGTGTGTGTGTGTGTGTGTGTGTGTATGAAGAGAGAGAGAGAGTCCATAAAATTAATTCGGTTGAGAACTTTGGTGAGAAAGCGCATATTTGTAATGCAAGTCTCTTCTAAAGAATTGAGTGCTCTTGTTCGCTGGTGTGTTTAAAAATAAATACGCTAAAAATCACCTTCTTCTCTACCGGGTGCTAATAACTTAGGGGTAAAATCTCCAAATGATGGCAAATCAGCCGTGTTTCGATCCCGGCTTGAAGCCATGTCTAGCCACATCGACATATATATATATAACAATATACATACTATTAAAATATGCAATAATTGTGAGTAAAAGTCCTCAATATCAGGGATCGAACTGATGTAAATATTAAAGAGGACACTGAGTTTAACACCGAGACGACAGTCTGTTTCATGCTTGAGCGCAATCTTTCTGTGCAAGCATCTTGTTCGTATGAAACAGGTCTCGCTTCTCGGTGTTGACCTCAGTGGATGCTTTTAATTGTTCCGTTCACTAGACTGGAAGTTTCATCAATTAAGCCTCTTGAACAATTAAAACACGTTAATCTATGAAATAATGAAGTCACGGCGATGAATATAACATATATCAGCTAAGTGATAAATTTTATTTGTATTAATGTTATTAATGTTCTATATCTGATATCGTCACTATATTACAGAGACTTAAATCTTTATTGCTTGCCTTAAATCTCATTTCTTTAAGACTTCCACTGACTGACAGCATTTCCGGCTTTACACTGGCTTTGTTGTCCCTATTTTGATATATGGCAAGATATATATATATATATATATATATATATATATATATATATATATGGCAAGATATATATATATATATATATATATATATATATATATATATATATATATATATATATATATATAATATTTATTAAAAGAATTATAACATAAACATGTTATAAAATCACTACAACAATAGCCATTTTGTTTCAACACTTCTGGTGTCTTACTTGTAGTAATTTTATAGCATGTTTATTTTATAATTTTTGTATAAATAATATTTACTCGACTCTGTATTGAACACTTTTTTACGAATAGTGTTTATCGTTATTGGAATTTTATTCCGACCACACCAATCCTATACTTGGTTACACACACACACACACACACACACACACACAGATATATATATATATATATATATATATATATGTGTGTGAGTGTGTGTATGTGTGTGTGGGTCTGTGTGTATGTGTGTGTGTCTGTGTGTATGTGTGTGTGTGTCTGTGTGTGCGCACGTTTATGTATGTTCTTGTGTGTGTGCCTATGTATGTTCTTGTGTGTGTATGTACATATCAGATTGGTTAACGCGCCGTCTCGTATATACAGTGCTGCACAAAATTAGGTGAACCCCTAAGATAATATTAAAATATATTGGTTCTCGCTTCCAGATAATCAACAAATCCAAATCAATATATATATTCATTAAGAAAAACAAATTGCAACCATTGTTCAAAATTGTTTATCAATCTGGAATAAAAATATCAATTAAAAATTAAGATGAGTAAAGTAATTGCACCCTTCTATTTACTCCGTGTTTTTGTTTTACGAGCTAGCCACTGTAAATATTTTTTCTGCACATGTAAAATCAAAATGACACGTTTTCCTTTTTTGGTATGTTCTGTATACTGCAGTCAAACAATATTGTGTGCAAAAAGTTGCTGTGAGATTGAATTAAAAAAATATACCAAGATTTTTAAATCCTGAAGCTTTAAGATAGTTGAAGACTATATCGATAAACAAGGCTATAAAACGCTATAAAAAGCATTTCGATTACACATCCGAACCGCGCGACAAATTACTTAAAAAAGGAAGTCCTTTGTTATGAAGGTATCACCATGAATAAGTGCTCATCCGTGAGAAGAAAAAAAAACTTCTAGAGCAAGTAGACGTCTAGTTCGTCAAACCCAGGTGAATCCCGCAGTGATCCCCCTGAAGTTCTCAAAGGTTGGATGAGATCAAACTATAGCCTTTGGGGAGGAATGACAGGCTGTATGTGTCTGACTGAGCTAATACGTCTTTTGAAAAGTATTTGGTTCCAACAGTTAAACATGGCGGCAGCATTATTATGCTTGGGGGTGATTAGCTGCGCTGCTGCTGCTGCTGCAACAGGCAAAATAGTACGCTCTGGTGACCCTGAAAGTGACCAAGACTTTTTACACGAAAGTGTCTTGCACTCGATTCGGGAGTTGGGTTTAAATCGGGGATGATTCTTCCAACAGGACCTTGATCCGAATCATCAAAGCAAATCCCCAAAAGAACTGGTTCGAAAAACGAAATTTCAAATCTTGGAAAAATCTAGTCAAAGACCTGATCTAATTCCAATTGAAAAAATGTTTCAAATTAAAGAAGGTTGTGCATGCAAGAATCCCAGGTAATATAAAGAAAATTTGGGAGTTTTGCAAAGAGGAATGGTCAAACACTGACGCTACCTACTGTAAGAAACTCATTAAAACAGATATAGAAATATTGGACGAGGCTGTGACCTCAGAAGGAAAAGTCACCAAATATTAAATGTAATGATTCCCTTATTTTCGCACATCTTAAGTTTCAAATTTTAATTAATATTTTCATTCCAGCTTCATAAGAAAATAGGATTATTAGAAAAATAGACCATTTTTGTTGATATTATCTTATGGGTTCACTTACTTTTGCGCAGCAGTGTATATGTTTATAATGAAAATATTAACAATATGAAGGATAGAATTGATGATATAATGAAGTTGCACAATTGAAAAACTAAATAACTATGGTGATTGGGAGATAAAATTCAGAATCTAACCTCTACATTTGTTGAGCAAATGGCTACTTAAGAAAAATAAGCAAAAAGACGACCACTGAACTTGCGCCATATGTCGCTTTTAATATTAAGCGTCCTACCAACTAAATGAAACTTGACGTGTTTTTTTTTTATACAAATGCTTCTAGGAAAACATTTATGTAAATGAATCGCAGAACCGAGACAGAGAGGATAGTAATGATTCAAATTTACTTAAAACAAGAAATGTTAAGAAGTCGTGGAGAGCGATGATCGCCGAAGTACTGAAGTGTCTAGACACATATAAAAGAAGACTAGAAAAATCAGACTGAAGTCTGAATCCAAGGCTCCATCGAATTCCAGGGACTTTTCACTCCTACTGGAGGAACCACTCCCTGATTGATCACGCCGACTTCCTATCTCTGTCCATACTGGGCCATGTAGAGAAAAGACACAGGGTTAGATCGTTGCATCATCCTATCTCTAAGAGACTTCTAGATTTTTTTTTTTATTTTTATTTTTGCATTGTTTTGGTGTACACTATGTTGCTCTAATAGTTCACCTGTTGTCTTTGAGACAAGAGACATGGCCAGCGCATCTATGTTCCTCTTTATGGTCTCGATCATATCCTTCACTCAAGTCTGCTATTGAATCCACGTACTGATCTTCCTGCCACGTAAGATGATTTTTACCATGAGTCGCTCATTTTTATTTCCAAAATGCATTACCAGCAGAAAATATTCACTAAATAAAGTTCAAAATAAATCGGCCTGTAAGTTAAAAAAAAGTGAGGTAACTAAGGGGTAAAAATATAACGCCTGCGTTAGGTTAACGAAATGAAGATAAGAACGGCATCATCCTAACTATTTATGACAACGCTATTAATGTTGTGTGCAGTGATTTTCCCCAAGGAATTAACGTAAAATTAAGATCAGTATTTTAACTTGGATGCCTGCAGGCGTCACTACTTTTTGGTCAGATTATTGGATTTTACAATATATAAGCATCTGTTGGGTAACTTAATATCAAGAATGTTGGGTGAGTTTATACTTGAACCTGTAGAAAAATACTCATCGGATTCATACGTGACTCTATAGATAAACACTGATTGGGTTAATTTATAGTTAAATATTAATCGAGTTTATACTTAAATCAGTAGTCAAATATTGGTCCTCGATGATGATAATATGTACGGAAAATAAAAGAACACGAGGTCATAAAAGAGACACAAACATTACTAAAAAATTAAGGCAGTTCACGGGTAAAACACATCGAACTCCATCCAGAAACAACCACATTTTACAGATTACCAAAAATACATAACTAATTAGAACGATTATATCGGGAATAGGCATCGTGTCACATAAACTATCCGCCACACAAACCAGAATTGTAGCCATACTTCTTTGTGGAATTATTTCCTCACATACACAAAAAAAAACAAAAAAAACCCTGGTGATCTTTTAAATAAATTTAGAAGCATACAAATCAAAAACAAATATATGACTAGTTTTAGACATAATTTTTTTATACACAAAGAAATGTCTATATTTACTAAAAACACACTTAATTAAAACAAAAAACAAAATTACCTATTCCTATACATAGAATCATAAAAATGTACCATTTAATCCCCAATCAATGTTTTTTCACCTTCGATAACATTTTCTATAGACAGAAATGTCGCCTCCTCTCAGTGGCGTATTCTCTTGTCGCTTTTTCAAATTTCTGTTAACTGGTTCTCCCAAAAATATTTTACCACAAAATTCTTCTTATTTCATATATATATATATGATTATCTACTAATATATCCACAAGATATAAAGCTCATATTTAATAAGCAAGAAACGTTTAGGCAAAAGGTTTTATGGTCGGATGAGATAAAACTAGAGCTTTTCGGGAGATTGTCAACAAATTTGATAATGTGCAACCCACAACAAACTTTACCTTTTAATCTGAGTAACAACAATATAACATTCCTTGAAGGAATATTGCACATAGATAATAAGGAACATCAGACTGGTGTTTACAGAAAAACTACCTGGTCAATTTTTACTCCTACCACTGTAACAAGATCAAATCGGGGATAATTATAAGATTCTATTTAAGAGCATTAAGTATCTGCAGCCCACAATACTTACCCAACGAAGAAATAACATAGAAAATACTTTAAAAAGCTCCAATATCTTATTATTTCATCCACAATCCTAAGAGAAAGACATACAAAATATATGACCGCAAAAATATAACGTATATCATATCAGCGACTAATTCAGTCGCATCCAATACACGAAACAATTTATCCAATCTAAACAATCTTAAAATAATTACAACCACATCCCAAATTATTATGGATGTGATCAGCACCCCAAAATACGCATAATAATAATCATTTTGAAGCACGTATATATAAAATAAATTACAAGCACTCTTCCTCAAAATATACCGAGGAAACATTCAGAAATTAAAAAAATATTTATGAAAAAATGCATTATACATAGAAATAAATTCAACGTCAACTTTGATATAAATAATGCCGCACTTATTAAAAGAGAAAGTAACTTGATTAGAAGGAAAATACTCGAGAGTGGCGCCACCGAAACTTACCAAAATATAAATATACGCCCTGGACTTTTTTCCATTATCTCCATTTCTGAAGGAAATACGGCTTTCACGAGTCAAAATACATGAATACAAAAAAAAGTTAAAAAATTAAAAGAAAAAGGTTAAATCCATACCCTATGTTATTCAAAATATATAGCACACGCATTAATCCCAAAGTAAAATAATTAAAATACTAATTTGCATAAAAAATAATTTCATAAATAGCACTTACTCACATTGAATTGTGTCACTTCGTGTCCTCCAGACATTTTAGCTGACCTGATTAATATTTATGAGAGTTCCTACACTTATTGTTTTTTAAAATCGATAACATTTTTGCTCTTGCTATTTGCTACAGAGGAAAAACGAATCGGCTAAGATAAGTTTTGTTTTAGGGTGTTCCAATAATTTCGACCGATTTTAAAGTTGTGAATCACCATTTCTCTATTGATAAGCGCCAGGATTTTTTCGGTTAAACTTTTAGAAATAAGTTGAAGCTGTTCAACGTGTAACATTGTGTTTAAACAGCTCTGGATGAATAATACCCGACGATCCCACAGTAAGCCCCAAATTACATGTCTACTTTGGAGCACATCATTTTGCGTTGGAGATTGTCAGAGGTAACCTATTTTCCTGACTTGTACAGAACTGTTAGTTAGGATGGTACACTCGTCATTGCTTCCCGAAAAGATGTCTTATAATTCAGTCTAATAGTTGATTATTTTTAATATTATAAAACATTCTTTGGTGTGCATAATGGTTAATATCAGTGTATTTTTTTAAGCCAGCCTACGTCCGGTTCAAGTGAGATCTATTGCCCTGAATTTGACTTTTTTTCTTATGTTTATTATTTCTACTTTTTCTGTTCAGTTCCTCACGAAAATCTGCGTGTGTTTCCTTCTTTTTTAAAGTCATATTCGTCTTGAGACATTTTATTTAATTTCACTTATTTAATTTTTGACTTGATGTCAGTTGTTATTTTCTCGTTTTATTTTTTTTTTCAGTTCACGTCACATTTCTATCATCATCTCTGCATAAAATTTCTTTTTTTTTTTGTTCATTTCTGTGCTGTCGACTATGAAAAATGTGCCATTAAAGTAATTATTTTCACGCATGACCTGCTAATTTTACAATGTCATAGGTGAACATTCCGATGGTTTTGCATGTTCAAATATTTTTTTCTCTGTCTAGTTTTTCATTCAAGAGTCAACGAAGTCATCATATTTCTTCAGCTATATCATCTACAATATCGATTATATCCACGAAACATGCTTTTATGAAATCCAAACGAAATTTTCAGATGAGCTTGGGCTATACTGCAAACTATAAATAAATGAGATATACAGCAGTATTAATCATATTTTTTTGTCAATATATCGTTATATTTAATCAAATGGCGGCTGAGTAAAATACATCCCCTAAAGAAAAATATTCAATAACAAACTGTCATTTTTTTATTCAACTACACTTTCTACATAAACTTTATTATATTTGCGGGTTTAGGAAATTAAACAGCGTTGAGCCTGGTGAGTACCTAGATAGGTAACCGCTTGGAAATACCTGCAGCCTGTAAACTTGAATATTCGTCTGGAGTAATTTATAATGGGTCGGAATAGTTCATCGGAGAGCCGTGTTCCAGTTCCAGTTCAGTCCGCTATAATCAATTATACCCAAATATCCTTGAAAAAAATTATGGATCCAGCTCTTTTCCCACTAGTTATGGGTTAATTAGTAGGACTAGTATTACCGACACCATTATTATTTAAAATAAAATAAAATTACTTAAAAGAATATAAGAATTCCGACAATAAATAACTCATAGAGGTTGACATGTTGTTAAACAAAGACATACAAGAACAGCCATTGTCTTTGCAAGTATATTTTTATTGGCTGAGTTCTAAAGTATTCAAGGCTTTTCCAAAAAATCATTTCACCTAATCAAGGCAATAAAGCCACTATGACGCAAGGGATTACAGAATGTGAAATAATATAAGAAAAGGCAAGCCATTATTAAAGAGCGAGAACAATAAAAGAAGATGAATTAAAAAGACAGCAGATAATAAGTGACATTGAATTTAAAGTTTTTAACAGAAAAACAAGAAACTGGAAGAAACTTTCTGTATTGCGCATGAATTGATAGCGTCGAGGTACTATAGTGGACTGTCGATCAGAACAATTCTCATGAAAGTATATACAGAAAGGGCAAACGGAATCTACATTACGTAAATGGGAAAATAACTGAAGCTGAGATGCCAGTTCAGTACCAATAATATTTTAAAGACATTTACTTACTCATTCACAAGTTTTTTTAAAAAAAAAAGGTGACGAGGAATTTTTGCATTCGACTAACATATTGGCTATATTCCATATTTTATTCAAGCAATATTGTTGTTATGGAATATGCATTGTCTGGGTCGTACCATAGTTTGGACACGTGACAAACGAGGAAGTCCTAAATAAATAAAGAACTGGAAAGTCACTCTCTTGCTCAAAATCAGAAACCGACCATTGAAATTTCTTGAACACATTACATGAAAAGACGGCTTGGAAAACGTTTTACTCACAAGACGTATTCCCCGAAGAAAAGATAAAGTCGATCATCTTAAGGCTTCTGTGTAAAAGTTTGATAGAATAGGGGCAAAGAGGGTTAATAAAGAGTGAAAAGTTTCTAAAAGTTTCAATCGGCTGGAAATCGCGGAGAGCCATGATCGCACACGTCCTAAAGAAATAAATCATGATTACGAATGTTTGGATGATCTCGTTTGGGGAATGACTTTAATTATTATATTTATTCGGATATGAGTATCTGTTTTCAGTGTAATGGTATGAACATTATGTGTGATTTTTTCAATATATGCAGTGACTGTTTCTTTGCATAAGCGATTCCAATCATTACTGAAATTCAAATGATCGTCTACAAATTTAATGATTTAGTAAGTGTATCTGAGTAGAAAATACGTTTGTCTATCATGTTCTGTAGAATAATCTGCGCTATACATAGTTTCTTCCAATATTGCAAGTTGCTGGAAAAACGAGACATTGACTCTAGTCATGTACTTAAATCCCCTCCTCAGATCGGACTTTTCATATGGATATTATGCATGGTGTCTAAGATGATCAGAAATATCGAAATTATCTGCCGTATACAACGGCTTTCTCAGAGAAATGGTTACATATTGTTTCCAGCGAATGAAGCTTGTAGGTCCGACTTGGGAATCCTGTTTTATTTTTATGAAAAATTTGTTTTTCTAGAAAGGTTTTATAAATTACAACCGAAAGTCAGACGTTTGCCAAATGTTACTTTATGAGGAAAGAATCGTATTACGATTATCATTACGATTTGCAAGAACATTTCTTCAAAGAAGTTCCTAAATATGTTTTCCTTACCCTTGCAAAAACCCTCAAATATATAAGATTCTACTTCGAAATTAGTCGTCACTAACAATTATAGGTATGTCAACTTGCTCGCTGAAAAACAGCATACCATGATGAAAAAGGCTTCAAACATAATAAAACAAGTTTTATCGTGAAAATGTTTTAGGCTCTTATCAAAAGGAATGAATAAAGTATTATTTCCTCATTTTATTAAATTTTTTCATCTTTTCTAGCGCCTTCGAAATTTTCGTTAAATATGTTGATTTTTTTTACATCAGTGGTCGACGTAATACTTACGATTAGTGTTTTTGCGCTTTTTTTTCAGGTGAAAAACACATTGACTTGGAAATTCTTGCAAAAGTCAATTATCAGATTTTAATGAAGATTTCAGGACTTATTTTTAAAATTAGTCTTTTTAGAAAATCTTGGTATTTTTTTAACAGATGCTACCCGCTCCCCACTTATTGATTTCATGAAATTTTGAGAAATTAAATATCAAATTTCAAAATGTGTTTCATTTATAAAGGCAGGACACGTTGGATAATGTAAATCCCAGTTTTTTTTATAAAACAAGATAAGATTTATTAAGGATACTATTTTCTTCAGAAAAAAAAAATCGATGGATAATGAAGTTTTGAAAGAATTGTTTTCATTTTATTTTAAATTTTAATTAATATTAGGTTGGTGCAAAAATAATGACGTGATAATGTCGTTTTTTGACGTTAAAAAATACGTCAACAACGACATTATTACGTCATTATTTTTGCACCAACCTAATATAATTTATAATATCATAATTAAATAATTATAAATATTTTGAAAATCTGCATTAATTCAATTTAGTTTGGTGTTATTGTTATTAAATGAAATTACAAATCAAAAATTGAAAGGCTCAATAAAATTCGTTTACTCCCAATATGTTTTTTAAATTTATATTCTTTATATATATATATATATATATATATATATAGAAAATATCATTATTTATTTGGGTTAATTTGTTTTAGTTGTTTTTATTTTCAGTTTTTATTTTCAGTTTTTATTTTATATTTATTTATTCTTTTCGTTTTTCGATGTTTTATTAATTGGGTGGGGATTTGTTTACGTCGTTTTTTTAATATTTTGTTTTGGGCTGGGAAGATGAAGCTATTTATTCGTTCAGGTTTTGGATGCCGTAGTCTATTGCTATTTTGGCGAGGGACACTTATAAAATAATAAAATAAAAATAGATAAAATAAAATAGAATAAAAATATAAAATATAAAAATGTAAATATATATATAAAATAAAAATAAAATAGATAAAATAAAAATTAATAAACAAGCCACTCCCGCCAAAATAACCCCAGAATGGATTAACTCAAATTACCACTGACCGATATAAATAAATATTCGATAAAAATCCAACAATCGCAGCCTGGAGATTGCGTCTAGCATGAAACATCCTGTCGCCCCATAGTGTTGACTTCAATGTTTACTTTTATATTTATATTTACATACGCTCTATCTCTGATATTGAGCACTTTATTCCTTAAATATAGCACACTTCAAAAATATATTTCTTCACAAACACAAAGTCTATATTTACGTTGATGTAATTACACATACTCACGAACGAGCGACGCTGTGCATTTCAAATTTAAAGATTCTTTTATATTTGTTTTGGGTACAAAATCTAGAAGATTTTTTTTGTGTTTCCATAGAAAATGTAAATATATTTAGGATTAAATTTATAATTGTTTACTTACGTTTTGATCTTATTTCAAATTAGTTTTATACTAAGTCTTTTGTGAAGGCTGTTTCACTTTCTGTCAAGGATGTTATCACGAATCCCCACAAATCTTTTTGTCCCTGGGATAAGATACATCACCAAGTTTGAGAGACATGAATTGACGCACTGATAAGCTAGGAGAACTTGATTGGTATCTAAGTCTCTTTGTCGTATAAATTCACTGCTAAGGACTTTTAGTTCATTCGAATTTTTACGATAGCAAGAGCTGTTTGCTCAAATAAAGTTAAATAAAAGTTAGCCTTATAAAATAAGGATTCTCTTCCAAAAGACAAGAATACAAAATCTGTACCCATAGCCTTATACGTAGGATTCTCTAAGTGAAAATAAGAGATATCACTGCTGGGGAAGAGATAAAAAATGAAAGAGTCGAATTGATCGAAAATCGATCTTTTTGAAAAGGAGAGAGAAATTCTTTTCAAGGCAAAAATATATCTCGATGTCCTAAAATAAAATATATAGCCTCGGTGTGATTTGTGAAATTAATTTATTTCATTTGTATAGGTTGTCTTTTCCTATTTATTTATTAACTTTTAACTTTCTGCATAATTCACTACTTTCCTTTTCACTTCATTGTTTTTCAATGTTCCCCGATTGCACTACTTAATTTCATTCATAGTCATTTTCTTTTGCCATAGCAGGATCCGACAACACAACTACAAAATTCAAGCACGATCATTGATTCATCCGAGTCACATGCCGTGGCAGGATAAAACTTTTGATATGCAAAAATCGCCTCCAGAATGTAAAAGGTTAAAGATGTTTACCTTCTCCATGGCAAATTAAACGCGAAAAATTCACTAATAGTTTAATCAATTGATATTGCTATGACAGTTTTGATATCCAGATTTGAACCTATAAAAATATAACAATATAAGTACGAACATACCTTCATGACAAATCAAAGCGCTGAAATTGATACGATTTTTTTAGAATACTAAATACAATTATAGTAGTGATTTTCCAAGCATAGCTCAGATGTGGCACCCTGTGAGGATCGAAATCACTCGTAATAGTTCTAGCGAGACAAGCTTGCTAACCATTACACTACATCGATGTACCCGATACGATTATAGTAAGCTTGTATGCTTGGTTGCATTACTAATTTATATTAAGATATTTGTCCTTATAATCCAGACTACATACTGGATTATTATTAAAATAAAACTTGAATGAATATTCATATCAATCTAGCTCTAATACGAGCATTTAAGAGAGTTTGTGTGTCAATCTGAGGACAGTTCAGATGTCACGAAAATAGTTGGATGAGTCCAAATGTAAGTGCGAAGATGTTTGGAGGGACCACTAGTTATGGCGACACTGTGGCTCGATTTATCTTCACACAGTGTCTCAGTCTCAACACGGAAGCTTGTATCGTGCCTTGAGGATGTAGTACTAGCCTGAGTCAAGAGGGTGGCTGCTGGATGACCGTATGTCTGGCAATAGAACTCTGCACCATGCCACACAAGCAGGAGAAACTAGTCATGGCTGTCTGACAATGAGCGCGACCACATTATCCCTTACATCTGGCCACGTAACTCACTACTCAGCAACCCCCTTGATTATTATGAGTCGGACAAAGTTCAGCGAGAGACCAACAAAACACCTTGTAACACCAAAGATGAACTGAAAGCAAAGATTACGGCAGCATATATATATATATATATGTATATATATATATATATATATATATATATATATATATATATATATATATAAGGTTGGTGCAAAAATAATGACGTAATAATGTCGTTTTTTGACGTTAAAAATATGTCAAAAAACGACATTATTACGTCATTATTTTTGCACCAACCTAATATATATATATATATATATATATATATATATATATATATATATATATATATATATATATATATATATATATACTTGGATTGATGTGAGTTTGTTAACCTGGATTCCATTTTGGATTTATGTAGGGTTGTGTGTATTGGCTGCATATATATATATATATATATATATATATATATATATATATATATATATATATATATATATATGTGTGTGTGTGTGTGTGTGTGTGTGTGTATGTGTGTGTGTGTGTGTGCGTGTGTGTGTGTGTGTATTTATCAGCAAGTTCTCTTTTAGGCATGTCTGAATAAATTACAAACATTATGCCTGCTTATTTTTATCATAATCTTTTCATAATCACGAATATCTTATTTAATTTTAATATACGGAAAATATTCGTGAATATGAAAAGATTATGATAAAAATAAGCAAAAATGACTTTTGTAATTTTTTCAATGAGACATATATATTATTTTAAACATATTATCTACTGGAAACACTTGTGCGAATAGACGTCCCCGTTATTAAACAGTTTTAATTTTTATTTCCATGTAGCAGGAGCAGCAAGTATTGGGAAACCAGCGAGGATCGAACTCACTACTCTGTCGTAATTGTTCTACCGAGTCAATCTTGCTAGCAATTAGTCCACATCGAGACTCCATTTTAGTCCGCAACTGGAAATCATTTAGACTTTTCTTAATTAACGAACTCATGTAAAATACAAATCGATGGCTACGATGTTACAAAACATAATTGTTTTATTATAATAGTCATTGGTAAGAGAAATGATTTAATTTATTTGCAGATAAATCTTATGCACTCTGACCACAATATGATCGAATTAGTTCCAGTATCGCGATATTTCTTTAGTCAATGAAATTTGATTAATTCTTCAAATAAAGCAAAGGAGATAAGATTTTTTTTTTTTTTTTTTTTTTTGTTATCCATCGGATAAAATCTGTACATGCATTTTTTTTAAATACTCACATGTGTATCATTATCAGAAATGTCGACAACTTATAACGTGTTTGCAACTTTATCTCGGCCAGTGATCTTCTCGACTTTATCTTGTCGCTGAAACATTTTGTTTTTAATTTAAAAAAAAAGTATTATCATTATGTTCTCCTCTTCCCCGTGTTTTTCGTTTTCAGCTAGAAATCTTGCTTTATCACTATTCTCCATCAAATCGTACGACCTCAACCAGATACCACCTTTCGCAGAATTTTTTCTGAAGCGATTGGATATTAGGCTTTATTCCGATTTTCCTAATGTAGGTCTTTATAGCGATTTTATAAGGGTAGCTTAGATGTGGCAGAAGGCTGAAGATATAGTGAGGATCGAACAGACTACTCAGTCGTAATTGTTCTAGTAAGACAAGCTTGCTACCAATTAAACCACGTCGAGGTGCCTTAAATGATTTTCTAAGGTTACCTTACATGTGGTACATGATCGAAAATATGGAGCAGCCAGTGAGGATCGAACTCACTAATCAGTCGTAATTGATATATCGAAACAAGCTTGCTAGCCAATGCACCAGATCGATGTATGTCTTTATAGTCAGTGGTCTATATACCAACAACCTTGTGATAAATGGAACAATAACGTTCCCCCTTCTAGCAATCTCAGTCCGAAGATCAGTGTACCTTTTTGGCTTTTCATTTCTTTGACCTTCATATTACGGGCACCAAGAAACAGCCACATTGACGAAAAGGTATTTTATTTTTTCAACAAGATGATATCTGGCCTGTTGGCCTCAAGGATGTGCTTTGTTTGTATGCTGAAATCCAATAAGATCTAGACTTGTTCGTTTTCAATCACCTTGTCTGGTTTGTGGCGATACTATTTTTGTTTCACTTCAAGTTGATACTTTCTACATAGGCACCAATCATGGCGGCACGTGTATTCTTTCTGTGCAAGAATTTTACAAGCGCTAAAGTTGTGGGTGACATTTTCTACCTCTTTAGAACAAGCCTGTACTTGTCCGAATCCACATGATGTTCACATGTCTCGGAGTTTCGTTGATTAAATCTTGCTTTACAGTCACACACACTGATTATATATTTCCAGAATAAAGAATTATAATATGTCAATATCTCTGAGTTATTATAATTATTTACATTATTCGGACTGTTATCCTCATCTTCAGTGCCATATTCACAACGTTTCGGCCGTTTTTACCCTCCGGCTTTCTTCAGGTGATTGAAATTTCGAACCGAGCCCTAAGGTAGAATTCTTCTAGTTCCGCGTGTCATGCCTCTTTCGACTGTCTCAGTTATTTCCCTTTAACTCAACTCTCCAAGATTTGGTTCGCTACTGCTGTGGCCTGGTATTGAGCTCAAGACTATTTGGATATAGTCGCTGGTCCTGATTAACGCCTTTAAGGAAACATGGCCCAGTGGATAAAACTCACTCGAAGAAGGCTGGAGCGTACAATGGCCGAAATGTTGTGAATATGTTAACGAAAATGAGAATAACAGTCCGAGTAATGTAAATAATGCAAGTAATCATAATATCTCACCTCAAAGATATAGTTAACATATCTTTGCCGAAAACCTGTTTAATGTGAAGATTTACCATCGTACGTAAAGTTCTATAGTTTCAACACCTTTCGGGAAGGTCCCTCATGTCTCAGTGGTTTTCTCCTTTATTATTTCCACTAAAAAAAATGATAAAATTATTGGTGATAAGATCAAGATATTTACTTTTACGATTGAGAGACATTGACAATAGGTTATGTGGGAGTTCCCTGTCCCACAGACCATTTTATTGTTTGGTTTGTTAAATACGTTCTTTTTACATATAATAGTTGCATGGAGTAATGGATAGCGGCTTGGACTGAGTTCGAATTTCAGTCGAATCCATTACATTCACTTACCTGCTAATACCCTTGGGAAAGGTATGAATCCTCTTCTTCTCCCTCCAGCTATGGGTAAATAGCAGGACAGACTGGGTTCTATAGCCTTGGATGGCAACTGGTCTAGGAGAAGGACAACTCTGAATTCAAAACCTGCGGAGAGCTGTTTGGGGACCTTGTGGCACTTAGTGCACCAGGTCTCTGAATTCGGCCCTTCAAAAAGTGTGGATAGTCCTGCACGAAACCTTCACCACTATAATCAAATCTCGTGTGCTGCTGTCGGTTTCCTGGGAACTGATCTCCTTGACCCTCATACGTCGAATTTGACGGGAGAGAATCGACTACTATATATATATATATATATATATATATATGAAGAAATATAGTCATAAGGTGTGCTATGTTTATGGGATAAAGTGCTCAATATCAGAGATAGAGCATGTATAAATATAAAAGTGAACATAGAAGTCAACACTTAGAGGCGACAGTGTGTTTCAGGCTATATGCAATCGTCAGGCAATAGTGGCCTGACGATTGCATATATCATGAAACAGACTGTAGCCTCTAAGTTTTGACTTCTATGTTCACTTTTATATATATATATATATATATATATATATATATATATATATATGCACGTATGTGTCATGAGTCTTGGCATGATTATTCTGTTCATACATCTGTGAAAATATGACAAACTACCAATAATGATGTGTGAACGTACGTAGTTATTTAATGAAGTAAGAGGATAAAAATGTCGAGATACAATATTGATAAAGATTTACATTTCGCCGAGAGAAACGTTAAACACATGTGAGCGTTATTACTTCTTCTATACGCCTTCATTACTTTCTTCTTTCTTATTATCACTTATGTTTTTCTCTGTCACCAGTAAAGCTAAACTGCGTCTTTGATATATATTTCTTTTGATTCTTCCTCTAAATCGAAATAGAACTGACAATTATTTATCTCAGTTAATGGCAGAAAACATTGCCCCCGTTAACCAACTTATAAACTAACTGGGGAACAAGTTGAATTTACTCGAATGTTTTTGATGTTATAGCTAAATTTTTTGTAGATATTTACATACTCTACTTTTCGTTCAATTTCACAAAGCAAACGATGAAATTTGAATAAGCTGATTTGTTTGAAAAATACTTCGACAAAAACCTTACTCCGCAGTTTAATCTAATTTTATAGGACTTCATGCTAAAGAATATTTTTATGAACATTTCTTGCTTTTTTTTTCTTACTTTCTTGCTTTTTTTTTTTCTTATTCTTTTTTAACAGAAATAATAATTTACTCTCGAGCATGCAACATACAACTAGTCATGCATGAATATTACTTTCTGGAGTCAACTTCCAACTTTTTGAAGCGTTTGGCCTTCTGATTTCTTTATAATTCTCGCAAATCCAGGACGAACAGGAAACTGGATTCTTATCCATTCCAAGGGATATTCGGATGGTTTCGGAATAAACTTTATTTTTATGATTAATACTACCCATCCTGTTCCAAACACGGTATATTGTAGTAGTCTCTTGTCAATAAGTTTGTCGAAGGTAAATGTTGTTGCATTACATAGTCCTTTCAGAGGATTTCTATTGTGCAATAGCATTAATAGCATTTCTGATTTCAACAATAGGTTGTATCTTAGTTTGTCACTAATGTATTCAAATAATCAACATTGAAACGTAAGATATCATTTGCATTAGCGAGGCTATCTGCACTTCTCAAGTTTATTGAATTTCCTTCCAGCCAGTCATACATTGTCTCGTTTATTTATAACATTACTATTCTTGAAATCCACTGCTCATTTAAAACGCTTTCTACTGTGTTTATATTAGGTTGGTGCAAAAATAATATCGTTTTTTGACGTTATACGTCAAAAAACGATATTATTTTTGCACCAACCTAATATTTACAGTGTATTAATTGTGCTAATACTCATATTTTATCAGAATTAAATATATATAAAAACTTAAGGAAAATATATAAGTATTGCATTTTTATTAAATAAGTATTTTCCACAAGAACTGCTACATTAGGGAATAGACTACCGTAGTGATGCTTCGCTGAATAATACAAACCACTTTATTTATTCAACAATTCATCCCTATTGTTATAAATTTATAAATTATTTTTTAAAATAGTGGGGAAATTGTGCACCCTAATAAAACTTCGCATTGTAACCCCTTACCTGTTTGCATTTCCCCCCAAATTTGGATTCGATCGGTCACTGTATGGTTATTTTAGAGGTTCTGATGGAAGGAATCGAATTCGAATTCCAGTCGAATCCATTACATTTCACTTACGGGCGAATATCCTTGGGAAGGGTATGACACCTCTTCTTCTCCCTCAAGCTATGGGTACTTAGCAGGATAGACCAGGTCCTATAGCCTTGGATGGCAACTGGTCTACTGCAGAAATTAATGGCAACCTACTGCGGGAAGAAACTGTCCAGTTTAGTTATGTGCATAAGCGTCTATCATGCATGGCACATAACTGAATTGATGGACGGACTAACAGAATCTATCTGTCTATCTATCTATCTATCTATCTATCTATCTATCTATCTATATATATATATATATATATATATATATATATATATATATATATATATTTTCTGACTTTAAGACCCAGTAATTTTATAAGTTACTCCAAAATCCGCTTGAGGATGAAATGGAACTAATCTGTTTAATTTAATTACAAAATTAAATTTGGACCTTCCATTTTTGAAACATGGTTAGAACTGTGTAGCGGAAAAACCATATTTTAAATCAATTAATTTATAATATTAATGCTCTGTAAATTTACATTGAGCACTATTTTGTAAAAATAAAAGTATCTATAAGAACACCGGATTATATATCTTACTGTTCTTTCTTTATATATATATATATATATATATATATATATATATATATATATATATATATATATATATAGAGAGAGAGAGAGAGAGAGAGAGAAAGAGAGAGAGAGATTATAAATGAAAGTAATAAGGGGATTAAGTGACTAAGAATGAGTGGAATATGGAGTTCAATTTTAAGAGTAGGAACAATTACTTTATTTTGGAAAGCTAAAAATGTTTTCAGAAGAATCGCATACGAAAATTAAAAATAACTAATAATTTTCACATTTTAATTAATTTTTAGAGAATTTGCATCAATTACATTATATTTTATCATTAATGACTTTATTCTGAAAGATACTCCTTAAGGAGTTTCGGGAAATATCACACCGAGGTCATTCTTGTATTTTCGTTTTCTTCTGTATTGAATAATTTTTTCAGTTTTTAATTGAAAACAGAAGACCTTATTCTGATTAATCTTAAAGGACAAATATTTGAGTCAATCCTCTTAAAGCACATTTGATTTTAAATTTCGATTATTTTATCATAAAGTGTAAAAATAACTAAGAAGCAAACTAGATTGAAACAAACATATTTAATTCAGATTTTAATTACACTGCCAAAACTGATGAAGCGATTTTTGCCTGATAATTAATATCAAAGATTAAAACTGCATTTCAAAGACCTGCGTGTTTGGTCCAGGCTATGGAAATATTTTTAATCATAATTATTTCATAGAACCATTCTCCGTGACAATAGCTGAATTCTGATATGCCTGCCCACGATGAAAGCTACAAATTTCGTTACGTCTGAATATTTGGAGCCTTTAAAAACGATAATTTACCGAAGTGTATATGAGAGACAAAAGAGTTGAAAATGTGTGTATACGGAGCTAAATGATTTCTAATAATGTAAGAAGGCCCGCTAGGAAGTTTTCAGCACCTCCTTACTATATTAATAGATGCTTACAAAATCCCTTGGATTGTTTTACATTGTTCCGTACAACTTACTATTTTAGACGTGAACACTGAATAATTACAAACCCGACCAGGAAAGCAATCAAAATACATTGATGTTCATGTTATTTAATCAAATGTCGGGAATTGAGGCGGTCTGAGAAGATTTTAGAATTTTCTTTTAAAATGCTTACTTTGCTACAGACCAGAGATTACAAAACTATTCTGCCTTTTCGGCAATATGCTCAATACGGTAACTGTATCCCCTGCAGGGACATAAGGCACCGTACAAAACGTGCAACCATCCAGTTAGGTACTTGTACAAACCAGAACCATGAATCTCCTGTAAATCAGACTCATGATTCTGGCAGAAACCAGACTCATGTCAACATTTATGGCGCTAAATAAAGCGGAAAGAAAACAAAAAAAAAATTCTGGAGCAACATTTATTCTTCAAAATAAAGTCCACCTTTCTCGACGATATTCCGCAAGCGATCAACCAGCATCCGAATCTTATACAGACACCAATCCTCAATCAAAATACTGTAAATTAACTTCTTTAACTTCATCAAAAGTGTCTAATCTCTGGTCGAGAAAGAAGTGTACCACTGTGTGGACTAGGCCAAAGTCATTCAGAGTAGGATTAGGACTGAATGGTGGATGTCGAAGTATCTCAGCACTCAACTTCTCCTGACAGTGTCTAACCTCAAGATGCTCCTTCTTTAGTTTGTCGTAAACTTGGTCTATCTGCTGGCAGTATATTAGCGCGAGCGACCGTGTGAAACAAACTCCAAATGCAGTGCACACTGGAAATTCCACCCGACAGCAAACAAGATTTTTGGTTTTTGTTTTCGCTTCCTAAGTGAGTCAGGAATTTCTGGCCAACCTAATATTTTCGTTTTCCGATAACGATAGCCAGGCACAGTTATACCTTTTTGACTCTGATAGAAACCAGGCACATGTCTTCCTTTTTGACTCTCGCGGATACCAGGCCATTGTCTACCTTATGACTCTCATGGAAACCAGGCCCATGTCCAGCATATTGACTCTCGTGGAAACTAGGCCAATCTCTACCTTTCTGACTCTCATGAAAATCCGGACCATGCCTACCTTTTTGAAAAGCAGACACTTGTCTACCTTTTTGGCTCTCATTGAAACCAGGTCCATGTATACCGTATTGACTCTCGTGGAAAATGTCTACCTTATTAATTTGCTGTAATTTTTGCTCTGTATAATTTATTCGACATTAAACAACCTAACATGTCTTGGTAAATTGCTCTTTCTTTAGCTTCTTCGATCTATATCTGTGACCAATGATTACGTTTAGTGAAATTGTCAAGGAATTATTCATTGAGAATACTTAAAACTCCATGAAACACAAAATGCACATTTATACGCCAGCTGCAAACTTCATCGAAAAGCTTCCTGCGTTTGTCAATAGATAAAATTTTGCTTTTCCTTTAATAAAACGCTCGGTCGTATACGGCAAGAATATCAGGAAAAATAATGAAACTCGGTTGGTCTATTCCACCATACTCGCCAGATTCAGGAGTTCGCCGGAAACTTCTTCTTGTTAATACCTCTGGAACTTTACTGAAAAATTATCAAAGAGCTGTCTGATAATTGGCAGCAAACCATTCCAAATAATGGTGATCAGATAAAGAACAAATGAGAAACGTTTATTAATGTTTTATTAAAACTTAGACAGAAAATGATATATGGAGCAAAAGAAAAGAATTCTGGTATTTTTACATTTTTTTTTTTTTTTTTGCTTGATTTTCCTTGCTTAATCATGTTTCGTTTGCATTCAACTTGTTGGACAAACGTTAATATAATTTGTGGCGCCCGATTCAGGAGATGGCGAATATATAATTGGACAAAATGTAATTTCCCTATGTTTGAAAAATATATTTGCTGATAACTAAATATAACTAAAAGAGACAGTCCCTCATACGTAAATATACGTTAATTCAGCGTATTGTAAGGTCATCAGAATTATTTGTGATGTAACAGTATAATAACTGTGCTATTAAGAAAACGATTCCTCCAACAAACATTTGATTTGATATGTTTTTGGAGGCACGGTGGAGTTGCAGTTGAACTTATCACATTCCCTTACGTACTAATATTCTTGGGAACGGGATGAATTTATCTCTTCTCCATCAGCTATAGGTAAAATATCAGGACTGACGGGCTCCTATAGCTTTGGGCATCTAGGAGAAGGAAACTCTATATCCAAACCGGATCGCACTATTCTGAAAGTGTGTATATTTGTGGACCGTTTGTGAAGACAAATGCCCCTTGAAACTATTAACCCGTCCTGGGACGCGTCATTAAATGGAGAACTCAATGTTCCACAGGGAACGAGTGGAACTATTTTTTAACAATGTATCTTTTCTTGTGACATGGAAACACCGGTTCTCGTAAGTCCACCGAAGTTAAGTAACGTCGAGACTGATCACTACCTAGATGGGTGACCGCTTGGAAATACCAGCTGCTGTAAGCTAGGATGTGCGACTGGTGTATTGGATAAAGGTTTAGAATTGGAGATCGAAGAGCTAAGTTCCAATTCCAATCTTTATATTCACTTACGCGCAAATACACATGGGAAAGGCATGAATCCACGTCTACTTCCTCCCAGCTATTGATTATGAGGAATCGGAGAGCAGAGATTGAATTCTAGTCGAGTTCATTACGTTTACTTACGTGCTAACACCCTTGGAAATGTTATGGACCTATTTCCTCTCCATCACCCCCAGTAAAATAGCATGACAGACAGGGTTGAACTCTCTGCCTTCGGGCGGGGAGGAACCCTAACTAGGCTACGCCGAAGGGCGGAGTCTCTTTCAGGGAGGTAAACCGACCTTGAACCCGTTTATACGGGTTCAAAGGGCATATTTTTGGCCGAGCCCACGGGCTCGGATATCCCACGGTCTCGGAGATCCCACGGTTTCGGAGATCCCACGTTAAACCGGCCTTGTGTCACATAATGCCCTCTTGGGGGGTGATTAAATACCGTTTTTGACCGGCTGATTGGTTGAACTCTCTGCCTTCGCTACTGTATTGTCATTTTCATAGTAAAAATTCTCATTAGGTACATTCCTTGTTTCCATCGGCCCTGGTCTTCACAGGTAAGTCATAGCATGCTATTTACACGAGAGCGAATCATCCCCATTCCTCTTCGAATTCCGTTTGTAAGAAGACAGTTCCATTCTGACGGATTCCTCTTAAAGAAAATACTCCCGAGAGGATACTTCCCAGATCACTAGATTCTGAACCGCTTTGACATTGGCAGTTATCTTTCCCATATCTACGTACTTTTTAAACTAAATTTCTTAGCCCGTCTTCTACTATAACAACATTAGTCAGTTACCTTCTATCTTGTGTGCATCATGGACTTTGTAAATTAGTAAACAAATGTCGTTTAAGGCGGCCATTTTGTGGATGTTTAAATATAAGAGACCCGTCGTTAATTTAATCGACAACTGAGTTATTTAATATTTTAATTTCAATGTTTGTCTTACGTTGATAATGATTTAGATACTCGGATTTTTTTTTTGTTTTGTTTAAGTAAAGGCTAACAGTGAGAAACCATACACAGAGATAAATCATTTTCCAAAATCTTCATAGGCGGCGTTAAAAATGTGTTTGTAAAGGCGTTTTCATAGAATTACACCCCGGCAGCTATCTTTCGCCAAGAGAAAACTCATTAGCTAAAGAAAAGATAAACAGGACAAAAAAAAAAAAATCTTTTCTCACTCAGTTTTATTATTTGCATTTCATGTTTTTTTTCTCTCATTTCTGTTTCAATTTAATTGTTAACAAGCCGAAAGAATCGGTCTTCTTCCCCCAACGACAGAAAATGTTATTTTCGTAACGAAACTTTACGCCTAATTTCTTTTTGAGAGCAAGCAAATTTCTCGACGATATGACATATCGCATATCTTGAAGTTGAGTATTGGAGAAGCACCGCGTGATACAACAACGTGGGAGCTGACATTCATACGATTTCTTTCTAATGATGTTCCTTGGAAGCACGTTTCGCTCTCTCTCTCTCTCTCTCTCTCTCTCTCTCTCTCTCTCTCTCTCTACATATATATATATATATATATATATATATATATATATGTATTAGGTTGGTGCTAAAATAATGTCGTTTTCTCACATATGTTACTATGTGAGAAAACGACATTATTTTTGCACCAACCTAATATGTGTGTGTGTGTGTGTAGTTATGTATATTTAAGCAGCATATCCTTCAAATATGTTTCATTGAATAATATAGACATATTATGTCGATTTACTTTTATAAGGGCAGTGGTTAGAACGTTCGGATTCTAAAAATGAAACCCGGGTCCGAATCTCAGTCGAGACTTCCTGATATTATCGGACAGGAAGGGTCGATCCCAGCGTGCGGCACCTTTGGAAAGTGCCTGAAAACCATACCACGGATTGACCCAAGCCTCGTGAGTGAAGTGAGTAGACGGAACACTTGGATGCAGTCAATAGCTGTGCTAACACGAAATCAAAATTCATCGTGTCTGAGGGCTTGTGTGAGCTGGGCTTGTTCAAATTGTTGATCACATTAGGTAACACGCTCTTTCCCAGAAAATTTAACTAAGGTCTGCTCAAGCATAGTTGCAGTATGAACCACAGGTGCGCTCTGTGGTTGTTGAATAAGCATAAATGTGTCTGAGCAAGCGTCTTCAATAGGGATTTTATATACATTTATTTTTATATTAATCCTTTCTAGTCCTCTCATTAGTTTCTTGATGTTACGATGAAATTCATCAAGGAAGGTACGATGGTTTTTCCTACACAAGTATTTACAATCTCTTCCAAGGCCATCCTTAGGCGTGAACTACAAAGACAAAATTATTGCAACTGTAATAAGTATGATGATGATAAAAAAAACAAAAAAAAACTCGTGAACCCGCTCTGCGAGAATTATTTCAAAATTCTAAATTTATCCATTGTAGCCATGGAATTATTTTGTAGAACAAGCGTCCCAATATTAAAGAGCTGAGAAAAAATTGATAGAAAAGCAAAATGGCATAAATGTTTGAGAAATGCACTTCAACACGTTGATGCTACTTTCATATTGTGTGTATTTAGGCAGCACTTTTTTTATAAATGCATGTTTCATTAAATAATATAGACAACTTTTGTCTATTTATTTTAAGTAAATTCCTTTCGTATTGTCGAATAAGCTTTTTAGCATTTTTTGATACATGTTTTTGTTGTTAATTCTATCTAACCCTTTGACTTACATATGCCATCATCAGAGATTATAAGCACATTACAATAAATTAAATAACAAAGACGTCATGAACCGCATTGCAATATTTGTTTCCTGCGTTTCATATGCACGAATTATCGTTTCATAGCAATCTTACATGCAAACAGAACAAACTATCATTGTTGCAATGTCCGCATAGCCATTAAAATTACCATCTTTGTTATTTAATTTATTATTTAATTTATTGTAATGTACTTGTAATCTCTAATGTAAGCCAAAATCTTAGGCAGAATTAACAATAAAAAATATGTATCAATATACTGAGTTTATTTCGTGTTTCATTGATAATGCTAAAAAGCTTTTTCGACAATATGAAATGAGTTTACTTAAAATAAATAGATAAAACTTGGCTATATTATTTAATGAAACATGCATTAATAATATATATACAGTGAGGGGAAATAAATATTCGTACACTTGAAAAATTGTATTTTTATAAATGTAAAAGCCTTAAATAAAACAAATCTCGGTCCATTTTATGTATAAAGACACATACTATTAAAAAATAATAGTAAACTTAATTAATTCTTATTCTAACAAATTACTGTTTTTTTTTTAAATTCTAACTGGCGAAAGAAGTATTCGTACAAATCAATTATTAGAAAAAATAAACAATTAATTATGAAAAAAGTATATTCTAGAATTTTCCAGTAATGTTATTAGTAACTATAGTTAACTTTATCACAGCATTCTGCAATTTCTAGTCTTCCGAGAAGGTTCTAATAATGCCTAAAGGTAAAGAATTGACTATTTCACAAAAGCAACACATTTTGTCTCTTTGGAAAGATGGGAACAGTTACAGAACGATTTCTAAAAACCTTAATATTCCTTTTATTTGCTTCGTTCATTGCAAAGTTTAAAACTCGTAACAGCGTCGAAAACCAAAGACGAACAGGTGCTCCGAGGAAGATTTCTCTAAGAACAGCAAGGATATTAAGACGCCAGATCCAACAAAATCCACAGGTTATCTGAGAGGAGCTGCAGGAACATCTGCGTGCATTAGGGATTAAAGTAGCCAAGCGTACAATAAGTAATGAACTACACAAAAACAATCTTAAATCACGCATCCCAAGGAAGACGCCACTCCTCTTGAAACGACACAGAGATGCTAGGCTAAAATTCGTTAGAGAGTATAAGGATAAAGAATATTCGTTTTGGAAAAAATACTATGGACAGATAAAACTAAAATAGAGTTGTTTGTTCAAAATTATCGAAATCATGTGCGGAGGAAGGACGGTGAAGCCTACTTACCAAAGAACACGTTGTCAACTGTAAAGTTTGGTGGTGGCAGTATCATGATCTTGGGCTGTTTTTCTGCAAAAGGTGTTGGCAGAATATCAATAATAGATGGCAAGATGAATGCCGAAAGATACCAGAAAATCATGCAAGACAATTTAATGCGTTCTGTTGAGAGACTTCGGTTACCGCCTGTTTGGGTTTTCCAACTGGATAATGATCCTAAGCATACTGCTAGATCTACAAGGAAATGGTTAGCTGAAAGTAATAATGATGTCTTTCAATGGCCAAGTCAGTCACCAGACATGAACCCAATCGAAAATTTATGGCGATATTTGAAAATTCAAATTCGGAAAAGAGCACCAACAAATACCAAGAATTTGAAGACAATATGCCAAGAAGAATGGGACAAAATACCACTCAATGTGTAGTATTGACTGGTAGCTGTTGAACTCAATAAAGGATATTCCACAAAGTATTAAATTAAGTTTTGTACGAATATTTTTTACATCAGTGAAAAGGAAAAAAAATGCATTAATTTCTGTTATAATAAGAATTAAGTTTATTACTATTTTTTAATAAAAATGTATCTTTACACATAAAATGTATCAAAATTTATTTCAGTTAAGGCTTTTACATTTATAAAAATACAATTTTTCATGTGTACGAATATTTATTCAACCCACTATATATATATATATATATATATGTATCTCATGTATGTATGTATGTATGTATGTGTGCGTGCGTGTGTGTGTTTATGTGTGGGCGTTGTTTATTTTTTTAATCATTATTTTTAGTGCATATTCGTATTTATTTATTAAACAATATACTTATTTTCGTCTACTGGCCCGAATATTTGAGAAATCCTATTAAATAGTGTCGTTCTCGTGACTGACTGGTCCTTTTGGCTAAGCTGCTCAGAACGTGCCGAGCCTAAAGATAGCTTCCTCTACCCTGAGGAATTGATTCGCATACTGCCGGAAAATGCATTTTTTTCTTTAATAGCACTGAAAACTCTCTTTGTTTTGGGATCCGAAATCTTGCTTATGTGCGTGTGTGTGTGTGTGTGTGTACCTATATTTTTGCTCCGTGGTTATATGTGTGTACCTGTGACTGTATATATATATATATATATATATATATATATATATATATATATATATATATATGGCCTGATATGGCATCTAGCATGAAACAGACTGTCGCCTCTAAGTGTTGACTTCTAGGTTCATTTTATATTTACACACGCTCTATCTCTGATATTGAGCACTTTATTCCATAAATATAGCACACCTTAAGACTATATTTCTTCATATATGTATGTGTGTGTGTGTCTGTGTGTGTGCGTGCGTGTGTGTGTACCTATATGCATGTTTGTGTGTACGTCTATATGTGTCTGTGGGCGTGTGCCTTTGTGTGTGCACCTATTATAATAGTAGTCTTAGACGAATAACTGACAGTCGCCATCACGTGTTGATACCCGTATCCACACTTTCTGTATCTATATCTATAAATGCTGTATAACCGATATATATATATATATATATATATATATATATATATATATATATACATATATATATATATATGTGTCTGTGTGTATGTGTGTGTGTGTTTCTCTGTGTCTGTGTATATGTGTTATTATTATAAACTTTATCATATAGAGAATATATTTTATTTCCTTAGCTAATTTAAATATAAAAATTATTATATCTAAGATTTTAATGGAACTTAAAGACATTAATGTATTTATCTAAAAAGTAATTGATGTTCTTCGAAGGAATATCCTTAAATATTAATATTAACTTGAAAAAAAAGCGATAATCTGCAAAAAGTAGAAAATATCAAGCAATTAGTTTGATTCGCACATAAGATGACTGTAAAGTTCTATGAGGAAAGAGATCAAATGGATCTCGGAAGTTTTGCGTATGACTAAAAATATGTTTAAAATTTCAACTTTAAAAATTTAAATATATATTTAAACATTAAATATATATTTAAACTGTCTATATTTATGAGATGAGGTATTATGTACATTATTTACATTATTCGGGCCATTGTCCTCATCTTTGTCGCTGATATCTCTCTCGAGTGAGACCCCCCCCATAGAGGAGAACATGACTAAAGACTGTGTGTACGCTATCCCGTGCAGCTGTCCCCTCAAGGTAAGGCTTCAAGAGCACCAGAAAACTGTAACACGAGGGGAAGTAGAAAAATCAGGCGTGGCTGACCACATATGTAGAGAGAAGGGAGATCACCGCCCTCTGTGGGATCATGTTGAGATCATAGACAAAGAACACCATTAGAAAATTCGTAAACTTAATGAATTAGCACATATGCTAAGCCACAAAAATCTCCTGAGCCGACCAAGCATAGAAATAAATACAATATGGGAACCAGTAATAAGGAGTGCCAGAGAAAAGTAATGATAAAAAAGTTGCAATATGAGCTCTGGTAAAAATGGTTGCTGAAGACATTAGGTTTATAATACCCAGAAATTCATACCCAGATGTCCACATGGCACAGTGAATAAAGGCGTTGGTTAGATCCAGTGACACTGTGAGTTCAATACCCGGTTAAGGCAGTGGAGAAATTTCAGAGGGAAATTAGCAGGAGATAACTGATAACTGACATCCATCAAACATGGCACGTAGAACTAGAACAGTCTACCCCAGTGAGCGAAATAAAGGGTTCAGTTCGAAATTCCAACCACCTGAAGAATGCCGGAGCGTAGAACGGCCGAAACGTTGTGATAAATATGGCGACAAAGATGAGGACAATAGGCCGAATAATGTAAATAATATATATTTAAACATTAAATATTATCTTTAAAATTTTTGAGGCCAAGTTTAACGAAACATTATTACTACTTTTAAATTAATATTTTTAATGCAACTTGATGTTACAATTAAACCTTTTCCTTTTCCTCCGAATTTTTGTTTACTATCAAATTTTCCGTAATTGTCTTCCATTCATTTAATATTCTTTAAGCTATTTACATAATTTCTTAGACCGAATCTTCCTTGTTTTTTACGCTGACCGTATAGACTCGAGTATAGTGCGAGGTTTTGCAATATTTTTTTTTAACGCAAAATATAGTCGTTCGTACTATCCACGGATATTTTACGAGGTTAAAAACCATGCATTGCCGGTAACCGGTTGAACTATACGTAATTAATTCTTTTCTGAATGTGTTAAAAGTCATGCATTTTCGATGACCGAAACCTACATTGGAGGCCTATATTCTCAGGGTACTTTTGGCTAACTTTAAAAGAATGAAAGTTAGGCTACGTAGGAAGCAGTCAGTCATTTATGTGCCATGCATGATACACGTTAGGCGATCATATATCTTTCGATATATGACTGACGAGGCAGATTGTTTCCCTCAGTAGGTTTCCATTTCTATCTGCGTTAAACCAGTTGCCAACCAAGGCAGATCTATTTACCCATAGCTGGGGGGGAGAAGAAAAGGATTCATATTTATTAGCACGTAAGTTAATGTAATGGATTCGACTGGAATTCAAACTCAGCTCTCCGATTCCTTAATACGAGTCACTATCAATTACTTCACCGTAAGCAGTGCCAGAGTAAAAAAGCTACCGTTGTCAGGCATGAATTTAAAAAAAATGTACGGTATTTAAATTTTTATATTTGAGATTCTATGGTAAGTGGTTTTTCTAAACAATTTTGGAGTAGTTTTGTACAAAAAACAATTAAGACCTTTTTATTTGCTAAAAATATATTGAAGATGATGCTCAGTACTGCAATATTTGACTACGGTAGACATTCTATTATTGCTCGAAATCTATACATTACACACGAACTATATGAAAATATCACTTTTTTTTCAGTAAATAATTCAAAGGTTAGTGCGACACCTGATTTTTTTTTCAAGTGCAGGTATATTGCATATATGAACTTATACACGAGTATATATGGCAAATAATTTATATGATAGGACAATAGTAATATAAATATACATGTTATAGAATTCTGATCAGGAATCATAGTTTGTATTCGTATATCATGCAGTAAATTGTTTTTTTGTGTTTTGATGCGTTGCATATTTTATGGGAACATATATATTCGGCACAATCTCTTCTCACATTCCCTCTTAGTAAACCTCTTTTCTAAAAACGAAAATTCTCTAAATTCTTGCCAATAGTATAACAATTGAATCTCCAATGAAATCTGAAAAATTCCCAGGTTTCTTTATAAATAAAGAAACCTCTCAGATTTGATGCTGCTTTTAACATAGCTGAGCTATAGTCGGTGATCTCAAGAAGCCAGTATTCACCTTTTTCCGGACCTAAAAGCTGAGCTTGCCAAAATAAATTGTTCTTTGACCTCATAAATAAATTAGGCTATTTGAAAACTTTTGACAAAGAAAAGTGGCTACTTAACTTTCCACAATTTTCCGATTTTCTTTCCTTTTGCCAAGTTTTGATCTTTTAAACCTACTTTCCTCGTTTTGTTTTGTTTACGATCATTTTTCTTTCGTTTTTTTATTTCTTCGTTTGTCTTTTCCTTAATATATTCTTGTTTGCAACTTCTTTGTTTGTTTTTTAAATTATTTCTATGCTTCTCCTCCAAATCTAACGTTCAAACACCTGCCTTTACTACATGGCTTACAATTAAATATCTAGCACGTTTCATTTAGAAATTCACTTCCTCAGTGTGCATCCATAGATCCAGAGGCGACAGTAACAAGTTCTTACTTACTATTAGTAAATCAATTTATCTGCTTGCTTGAGGAAGTCTTTAATACACAATTTATTTTGCTTAAGATGTTTGTTTTCCAGCCTTTGTCTATAAAGACGGAAGCTCATTCTTTGTCGTACTTTTCAAATCAGAGGTTGTCGCTTCATTCTGTGCTTAAAGTAAGCTAATAATATGGATTTTTATAAAGTGTTTACGTATATGTTTTAACTCTACAGACAATCTCTTTCTGAAGCTAAAGAAACACTCCCATTCCCCCTCTTCATCTTACTTTACAAGTATCTCCCGATTTTATATATATATATATATATATATATATATATATATATATATATATATATATATATATATATATATATATATATGCCTGTGTGCATCTGTATGTGCAGGCTGTGTAATGAATAGTGGGTCGAAAATTGAAATCGGAGTGCAGATTTCGAATTCCAGTCTATTTTTTTACTTATGCGCGGGTACATTTGGGAAAGCTGTGATTCCATCTATTCATCTCTACATAGCTATGATTTAAATGATTAGGTAAAACTGGAATATTTAGCCTTGGTTGACAACCAGTCTAGGAGAAGGACACCATGAAATTCAAAACCTTAACGGTCGTCTGGACCAATGGTCACATAGTCTGTATTTCGATTCTCCCGAAAAGTGTGAGTCGTTCAAATCATATGAGCTTGTTCTCAGAAGTAAACTGCATACACCGAAGAGAACTATATATATATATATATATATATATATATATATATATATATATATATATATATATATATATATAATGTGTGCGTGTGTATACCTGTTCTTATTTAAACGGAAAGCATAAAATATAAATTTCTATTAAAATAAGTAAATAGTGCTTTACACTAAAAATAAGCCGTAATTTACATAACACCGTAATTACATACGAAATTAAAATTTTCAAATTAAGAAATTAATCAGAATCGAAGTATTTAAGCAGATATTTATTTTTATGCATACATGAAACCATCAATCCATTTCTCTTGTTATCTAGGCTAATTTAAGTGTTTGAAGGTAACACGTTTTTCAGCGTGACATAACTTGCATTTATTTTCTTTACCGTTATAAGCCTTATCCCTAGATATAATTTCCCAGTTGATTGGTGAGAAACCCTCATTCTGTAATTGTCAGAAATATCGAAAGAAAACAGCGCTTTCTTTGTATTTTAAATTACTTAAGGGCATTCGGCAATGGTAAAAACGAAATTTTCAAGGATTTTTCTTTGAACCAAAATAAAATTTAACATAGTTACGAAAATGTATGTTCCGTTGATATACAATATTGCCTTTCATATATTGACTGTTTAAGAGATAGATCGCATTTTTTCGGAAGTTGAATTTATTTTTAGAAGAATGTACGTTTTCTCTGTTGAAAAAAAATATTTTTTAGTATAACGTTGTTATGATCGGAGATATATGTGTGTATACTATTAAC
This sequence comes from Acanthosepion lycidas, assembly GCA_963932145.1. Classification (NCBI taxonomy): domain Eukaryota; kingdom Metazoa; phylum Mollusca; class Cephalopoda; order Sepiida; family Sepiidae; genus Acanthosepion; species Acanthosepion lycidas. The sequence continues at coordinate 37,631,746 of OZ010601.1, read as the reverse complement.
GCAGCTATAGATGATCTTAACATTGTTTTTGCTAAAAATCTTTTTTAGTTTTGGTGAATGGTTAAAATGTTTATCAATTAAATTTAGTAAAATTCTTCCGATATAATTTTTGACATTAATATTAAAAGGTGGATTAAACCGTATAATGTTGCTTTTTCAGTGATTCTTCTTATTTCTACCTTTGTTTATTTCTAAATAATCTCAATTTACTTTATGGTGGCTTAGTTCTAAACTCTGTATATATTTAGTCTTAGACTTATCAAATATTTCTTTTTTTACTGTATTTGTGAAATAATTTAACTTGGACAGATTTATTTAAATTATCTATTTTTTTTTTTATAGAGGTGGTTTGATTCTTTACTAACGTATCTTTATATATGCTTTGTATATGTTTTCTAATAACCATTATATAGTGGTACTAATATCTAAATCAATTTATCAATTCCTTTCTCAAACCGTTGATCTTATGTGGCTAGTTTTACGGAGGACAATGACTCAATCATCACTGAGTCCGGTGCCCTTCATTTCGAGAATGAATTTAAACTCTCATAATAATAGAATTTCAACTGATTTACATGCCTATGCTGAGTGATGCGCTCCCATATTTATACTAAATTTCGGGTTACTTTTTTTGGTTCATAGAAACCATTAAAAAACGGTATAGGGCTCTTGGCCATTTTTATGGTGTTTATTTCGCGATCGTTATTACGACAGTAATTTAGTGCTATGAAACTCAGATTAGTGCTAGCGGTGAGCGTTAATATGCCTATATATATAATAAGAATGGATTCTCCCGTCGGTTTCGACGTATGAGGATCTGGCAGCTTAATTAATTCAGTTTTGGAATTTTGTGCAATAATCTTAAATTGCACTTAAGACCCACTAATGATTTACAAAGGAGGCCACATATGGAGCAAGAATGAAGATTGTTACATGAGATCACTGTCAGATTGGCTGACCTTTTAGATTTTGCTCTCACTTCTTGAAGATGATGCACACAAAGCATTGAAAAGTGCTGAGCCCACTAAAACATGTTGATCTCCATTCTACCCACTCCAAGGCTAAGCGCTCAAGGGTGTTATGTGGTATATTCACAGGTGGCAAGTTGCTTTTCAGCTTTTCTGTGTATCTTCCTGTAGCCCTGATCTAACTTGCTGTATCTTAGGATCTTGTGTATCCTGTCATCAGACATTCTCAATATATATATATATATTGAGAATATATATATATATATATATATATATATATATATATATATATATATATATATATACAGGTAAGATATGAAGAAATGGAGTATAATTCCACTGTCCATAGCATTTAAGAGATTAAAACAAACACATGTTACAAATCGCTAAACAATAGCAATCGTGTTTCGAGACTGCAAATGTGTCTCCTCGGCCGGTGATAAATTACAGGTGAGTAAACGATTAATTTCAAAAGCAGAATGTCTCTTCTTTTTTGAAAGAGAAGACGAAAAAAAAAAACTAGGCTTATGGGTTTATTATTTTATTATCAAATATTATCTGCGCTAAAATCCAAACCAACTGAAAAAAATAAAAGGTTATGATATGACATTGTCTTAATAGAAATCCTAGACAATTTCGTTTGTGACTGATACAAATGATTACTTTATTTCGTAAGATGTTCTCAGGAAGTGATGCGGAAAACAGGATGGGGGTAATCTGAAAGAATGTTAACTAGCTATATGAGCGATCATCTTCTTCACCCTAACTCTTACCTTCCTGGATGGTTTGGATTTTAGCGTAGATATCACATTTCATTGGTAATGAGAAAGTCTAATATCGTAATCTATAAGATTGGAAAACCGTTATTAACAAGCGTTTGTTTCATGTTATTAAGTTCATGAAAGACGAGAGGATGGATTCTCGTGCAAACTTTGGCGGCGCGTTCCTCACACCAAAACAAGGACAAAAGGTCCATATAAACATGTCTGCAAATCCTTTGTTTTTGAGTTATTAAGATTAAAGTAGAATAGCGTTTAACCCTACAATTTAAACGTAATATCTCAAAAACAAAGGATTTGCAGACATATGTTTATATGGAACTTTTGTCCTTGTTTTGGTGTGAGGAACCCACCCCCAAACTTTGTAAAAGTATTTTTTATACACCATATATATATATATATGAAGAAATATAGTTTTAAGGTGTGATATATTTATGGTATAAAATACTCAATATCATAGATAGAGCGTATGTAAATATATAATTGAACATTGAAGTCAACAATCAGAGGCGACAGACTGTTTCATGCTAGACGCAATCATTATTGTCGCCTCTGAGTGTTGACTTAAATGTTGATATATATGTTGATTATATATCTATATTAATATCTATATTAATATATATATATATATATATATATATATATATATATATATATATATATATATATATATATATATATACATAGATAGATATATAGATAGATAGATAATATTAGTGGTAAATATACACATACATATGCAAAATATATATACATGCATGCATGCACATACATATATATATATATATATATATATATATATATATATATATATATATATATTAATAAAAAATTCCAAGAGGATAGAATCCAGGTAGAACTCAATGTTCAGGGCCGAGTAAGGATATAATAAAAAGGCCTAAACACTAATATTCCATGGTCATAATTTATTCCACTGGAATCGTAAATACGATCCAATTTACGATCGTATTTACGATTCCAATGGAATAACTTATGACCATGAAATATTAGTGTTTAGGCCTTTTTATTATTATTATTATTATTATTATTATTATTATTATTATTATTATATATATATATATATATATATATATATATATATATATATATATATATATATATATTGCTCGTGTTAATAAAACAGTGTTGGATATAATAAAACGGGTGTTTAATTATATATTAATAAATATAGATATTATCTTTCACCGGTTGCATGACTCGGAGTTTCATGCACGACGCAATCTTCGGTTACTGAGTAGAGACTGACTGTATAATATAAATATAAATAATAATATTATAATAATAGAAACTTAATAATAATATCTGGTTACCGCAATGTTGGTACACTCCGGTGAAGGATTATATCAACAAAGTGTATATATATTTATATCAAAAAACTGTTTTCAGAACAAGTCATTTGCCACCTAATATGAGATGAGAATACAACAGTGAATATGAGGTGTCTATGTTACACCTGTCACGAAAGATTTAAGTTTCATTCGTGTTCCTTATTAACTCACAACAAACCAATACAGAATGACGGACAACTTGCACAGCCCCCGACTGACAAGCTGGTGACCTGACTCCTTTACGGCCATTCTTACATTTTATGGTAGCTGTTTTCTCATCTATCTATTCAAAATCATTAAATATGTTATTCTTTACACTATTTATATAGTCCGGACTGTTGGCTTCAACTTACCATATTCACGACGTTTCAGCCATTGTACGTTCCAGCCTTCTTCATGTGATATTAGTGGGAATTTCGAATCAAACCCTTTATCCCCGGAGTAGATTGATCTAATTCCACATGCCATGACTTTGGATATTTTAGTTTCAGTGAACTCCCCTTGTAACTCAACATATTGTTTTTTCGGCAGTGGCCAGGTATTGAACACACAACTCTTTTGCTCAAATCCCTTATGGATGACGCAAGCAATACTTTTATCCACTGAGCTTTATGTCCTTATGGACAATTAATATAATCTGAAAAGGCCGGAGCGTAGAACGATCGAGACGTCGTGAATATGGCAATGTAAACAGTCAGATTATTCTTTGTTTTCCCCAAGATTATTTGCATTCAATGCTCGCTATGAATTCTCTAAGACTTTCTCTATAGTGTGTCCTAAAAAAGTTCAACGGTTTTGTCGAATATGCAGCTGTTGCTTTTTGGAACGTCGAGATTTATTTTATTGTCTACTGCAAAATACCATAAAGTAACAGAAAAACTCCAGCGTCCCTTCAAAAAAGCTGTGGGCGTTAGCCTGACGATGCCCTTGTCTCAATGATTCGAAGAAAGACCGGGTAAGATTCATCCGTCGTTTATAAACGAAACCGTTGATCGAATAACCCGGATGTGCTGCCTACGGAATCCCGTACCTGCCATCGAACGTATATGATGCCAGTGACAGTAAGCAAGTGGTAAGTGGAGGAAAGACGATCGAGCAAGAGTAGATTTGCGTCTATCTAGACTTGGGGCTCTGTGAATTTTCGAATCTTTACTACAGATAACTATTTGCAAAATCCTAATGGGTCAAATTTATAACTAAATAATGCCTAATTTGTAATCACTTTGAGCAAACTTGCTACATTTACTTATAGAAATGATTGCTTTCTTTCTGTCACCCATTGCGTAGTTGATATATCTAAAGTGTTTTCTTTTGGTTTGTATTCTTATTTGATAGAGATTCAGTTTCCTGTTTTATGGTTGTGTTTGGGCTGATCGATGTGGCTCTGTTCAGAAAAAAAGAGTTGTGATCGAAACGTGATCCCATTATCAAAAAAGTCACGAATGATGAAAAACTGTTCAAAATTTAATTTCCACTTATTTTTATGCTTCAATATCAGAATGGAATGGCGATTTTGACTTTAGAAAAATAGAAAAAGTGAAGAATATCAGATTAGATTCCTTCTCCATAAGACTGACACGGGATAGTTGCAACGAGCTGGTCAAAACATTTCTCTTCTATGTCGATGGATCTCCTCCTCCCGACCAGCTTAATTAGGAAAAGTCATTAATCTTAGCTCCTTGTCCACATATCCCAGCCTGAAATATTTGTGTTTACATTCATCCGAGATAGATGGGAGTGTCGCCTCCATGTGCAATGAGCTATAATACCCAATTAAATAATCATTCTTACACTTCTAGCTCATTTAAATTGCTATACTATGTTATCTCTGGAATCAGGATCATGTTTTCGCAAATGCAATTCCCTTTTTCTCCTTAAATGCTCGGAGAGTTATTTTTCTTTCTTTTTTCCATTGAAGATAATGTGTGATTCAAAATGGACCCAAAATTCTTTCCCTCCACATCTTTCTTGGTGCCAGTCATGCTTTTACTTTTCTTAATCAAGTTTTTACTATTTTGCCTCATGTATTATTCATATTTTCTGATAAAAGAATGGACAAAATCATCAATTCTAGTTGGTGTAAGTTAACCGTTGTAATTCTAATTGTTGTAACCTGTAACCTACTGGATGAAAAAATTACACAAAGGTTGTTAACGAACGATAATACTTAGGATTAGAACAACACATATAAGATTCGCCAGTGTCGTGTAGAAGTATTAGTCAACTGATAGAAGTGAGTCATTGAATACCACAATGAATCTGCAGGATATATACCAACCTCCCCACGCGGTTAGATGTGGCACGTGGCCGAATTTAGTGTGGAGTATCAGAGCCCGTAGGCTCGGCAAAAAATTCCCCGTAGATCCCGTATACAATGGGGTTTGGTAGCTGTTTCCTGAGACTATAATATGCCCCTCGACATACGATGTGGATCCTCTCTGCTCGGAGGCAGAGCGTTTGTCCAGCACAGGTGGACAAAAATCTCCGAATGCAGGATATCTACCAAGCGCCCCACATGGTCAGATGTGTCACAAGGCCGAATTTAATGTCGGGTATCCCAGCCTGTATACCCCATATAAAACGAGGTCGGGTAACTGTTTCCCGAGACGATACTCTGCCCTTCGACATAGCCTCGTCTTGGGATCCTCTCTGTCCGGAGGCAGATATTTTCACCAGCACAGCTGGAGTCAAATCTCCAACTGCAGACCAACATACATTATTTACTACTGTATTTATGTTAATGGGGGCATAATCGTCTATGGTTATACTACAACACTAACAATCCATCTTCCTCCATTTTTACTAAGCTTTACAGATGATCGGCAATAAATTGGAGATAAAATTCAGCTATAAACGTAACACATTACCTAGTCCAGCCAACCTCTACACATGGTAAGAGATTGAGTCCAGACAGTCTGTTATGTCTGAAAAAAAGAACCCTCCAACAAGTATTTAGTGGTTGCCACAAGGCATTGATTGGGGGGCGTCATGATAGATTATTGCGAGCCATAGTAGCAATAACCTCGAGGAGTCTCCAAATGAATACAGACGAGGCTAATAAAAAGTTGATTAATGTCGTCGGAGCTGATCAATAGATAAATACAATATTGATCAAGAAAAAGTCAGTTTTCAATTCTGCCCCAGGCTGGCAAATGAAAATAAATCTAGGCAGTCAGGTGAAATTCCCAGTTCAGATAACACAGGTGAAGCTACGTCAGGACGTGATTATTTATTCGGTTAAAAATCATGCATTTCATCATGTAAGAATCAATAGTATCTTGGGAAGAGAACATGGACGTATCATATGAATGTATACTTGGGAAATGTTTGCAAATTGTCGAGGAATGTAAATGTTGGCGTTGGCGTGTTCAGTACGAACCGATTGAAACACGAAACAGGCGGTTACTTTGCAAGATGCTGTCAAAATTAGGAGTAACTGGCTTCAAAAAATACAATACTATTTGCACAAGAGAAATGGCAGCAGAAGAAACCTCTCGGTGGTTATGGCATAAAGATCAAGCAATTGATAGGAGCGGAGATATTGTGGTTAATATTTAGTGTTGAGATTTTTTAGCGTACAAGAAAGTGGATGTTCTGTATAATCTAAAACGACAAACGACAATGGGGTTTCGACTAGGGGCCAGAATTAGGGTACCATCAACCATTGATGCCTACTAGTGATCGTTGGTTACTATCTAGCATTTGCTGCACCCTCATGAACGTTCCGAGCGTCTTTTTTATCTGAGTGCTTTTTAAATGATTTCTATGAATGAGGTACAAAATGGGACGAACTAGTAAATTATTGGGTAGTGTCGGGTTTTTATCTGAGTGAGTGAAACGAAAAGATCGTTACTGAAACATTTCAAGTTGTGAGTGTCGATATACAGTGTAACCCGGATATAAGAGAAACTCTGGTCCCAAATTAGAGCCATACTTACCTAAACAAAATATACCAAACCCGGATATAAGATAAACCCGGATATATGAGACTACTTCTCCGGTTCCGACAACTCTCTTATATCCAGGTTACACTGTAGTTGCAAAAAAAAAATCAGTCAATACATATGCCTCCTTTTTTGCGGATAAGCGAAAAAGCTGTCACAGTTGTCTAAGTAAGTCATATACTATAAGAATAGTTGGACACCTCGATGTGGTGTGATGGTTAGCAAGCTCGTCTTGCTAGGACAATTACGACTTAGTAGTGAGTTCGATCCTCCCTAGGTGCCACATCTAAGCTACGCTTTGAAAATCCTTGCATTTTGGGGCACCCCGAGGTGGTGTAATGGTTAGCAAGCTTACCTCGCTAGATCAATTACGAATGAGTACTGAGTTCGATCCTCACTCGGTGCCCCTTACTTTCAGCCTTGTGCCACATCCAATCTACGCTTGGAAAATCACTACTATGAGAATATTTGTAGCTGGTGATATCCGTTCAGTATCGACTGGGTCACCATGGAGAAGAGGCATGATGTTATAAGAAACAAAACCCTTAAGAATCCGTGGTTAGAAACATCACTGATTATATGTGCAGCAAACCGTTGTATTTCATAAAATGGTAAGTAACAGAGCTGAATGGTTGGACCGATACACACGATAAATTTAGAGAAGTCCAACAACTATACATATTCCAAATTGAATTCTTTAATATGAATAATATGATAGTAAAATATTTTCTTTTTAAGTTTTCGTATTGGTAATAAACAATAAACATTTCCCCTCTTGAGATTTCTCCTGTCAGGACATTTGTCGATTCGAAGTCTTTTCAGTAATATGATGGGATCATTTTTTGTACTTATGAAATAAGTAAATAAAACCACTTTTCAAAGAAGCATCAATCTAGAAAAATCAATGTAAATCTATAGAAAAGGATTGCTGCAGATATAACTATTTGCAGCATACAAAAATGAGGAAAATGTTTGTATTATCAGGGGATTTTTTCCTCTCTGATTCTCTGACGAATCTTATTAATTTGATTTTGTTCTTTCCTATATAAGTGGACACTTTTTTTTTTATTGACAGGGATTCAGAAATTCTGACGACATATACAGACACAAATAGTCTGCGTATTCTTTTGTATACTATACAGTTTTCTCGAGAAGCAGGCAAGTCAGTAAAAAGAAGTTAACCTGTCGCCCAGCGCCACCGACCGACATTTTCTGTACAATGTCAGAAATGATGACAAACTGTCGCAGATGCGGCGGCTTTACCTAGACTAGGATTTGCTATTCGGACTTACTTGGGCGATTTATGTCCTGCTGGCAAGAAGGGAGGCGCGCTGATTTGTTCGTCTTGAGGTTAATCTGTGAAGAAGCCATTCCTCAGGGAAAAGAAGGGCGAGGTCGACTGAGTATTGACATATCTGCAATTTTCCGGGCCGTATTAATAAAGCAAAAACACGTTGCAAACACACACGCGTAAAATCACTTACAAAATCTCGTATACTTTCGCAAATCAGAAAACTAAAATTTCCTCCGCAAGCAAAATTACCTCTCAAAGTTTCATGATGACGCTAAATAAATTGATTTTTTTTTATTGTTTTCTTTTATGCTTACTATCACGTTGAAATACAGCGGTTCACGTAAGATCGCCCAAGTTAAGCAACGTCGAGCATAGTCAGTACCTAGATGAGTGGTCGTATGGGAATACCAAGAGCTGCAAGTTTGGATGTGTGGATGATGTAATGGATAATGGCTTGAAATTGTTAATCGGAGAGTCGGGTTCGTGAAATTTAGTAACGAGCAAATACCCTTGAGAAAAGTATGAATCCACTTCTTCTCCTCCTTGCTATGGGTTAATTTGTGAAACTTTTATCACTGAATCATTATCATTTTCAAAAAAATCCGCAGATTTCAATGTGAAAGATTCTCTCAAAAAAGCATTTCGCAGCAATCGAAAAAAGTTAATAATTGGTTGGCAGAAGGTCAGGTGAATATGGCGGCTGAAATAGAGCTGACCAACCAATTTATAAATGACTCCGTATGTTATTCATGCTCCTTGCTTTGTGTTGATGAGCTTAGGGTTTTTTTCGAGTAAAACTTTCGAACATGGTGTAGCTGATGGCTGATGATATAAGTGCATTTAGTTTTTTTTTTTTTATTGTGTTTTAAGTGTTGTTAATGAATAAGACAATCCCAACACACACACAGGATTAACTTTCTTCCATGGTGCTTAGCCGTGGAATCGGCTGTGGAGATTTAAAAAGACGAGAGGAAAACAACGTGTTGGCTC
>OZ010601.1:37594922-37617422 GCA_963932145.1 Acanthosepion lycidas | reverse complement strand
AGAAGATTTAATTTAAAATTCAACAACTCAAATACAATGGATTTGTGAGCCTATATATTTATGGAATTTTGTCCTTGTCTTGGAGTGAGGACCCCGCCCCTAATGCTTGATACACCCTAGAAGCTTGAAATATATATATATATATATATATATATATATATATATATATATATGAATGTGTATGTAGACAATAAACCTTCTTTTATACAAGCTTCCTTATAAACGACGCAATGGTTACTAACATTTTAGTTAATTTTATTGTGTTTATATTTTTCTTCTTTCCAGGATATAAATTATGTCGAATTTCTGTAAGTCCGAGAGCATTGAGTTATACTTTTAGCCTTTATCAAAAATAATTTTATTCTTACTTTAACGGAATGAAACTTACACACACACACACACACACACACACACACACACACACACACACACACACACACATATATATATATATATATATATATATATTGAACAATAAAAATTAAAAAATTAAAAAATTAAAATCCTCAGACACACTGGGTTGTAGATTAATATTCTTTCTTTTTTTTATTATTATTCCATTTAGATTCCTCGACTAGTTTCGGCCGAAATGGCCATCATCGGGAGGAGAAATATTTCTGCTTGCTGCTAGCACTAAACTACAGAAATGAATATATATATATATATATATATATATATATATATATATATATATATATATATATATATATATATATAATATTATGTATTATTTTATTTTCATATAAAGATTAATATAGAATATATATATTAAGTTATAGTTACACACACGCACAAACGCACATATATTTAATAAGAGCAAAGGAAATTAATATTTTATAACGATTTTTTTAGTTACTATATAGAGTGGGGTTCAAGGAATATACATGCAGTTCATCCATACATTCAAAAAGATGTGTCTAGTAGAAGGAAATGCTAATAATCTAGTATTAGAGTGACAAGTGATAAATACATATATATATATATATATATATATATATATATATATATATATATATAATGGACTCTCCTCTCAGTTTCGACGTATGAGGATCTGCCAACTTATTGATTCAGTTATGAAAGTTTATGCGCTAATCTTAAGTGGCTTTTAAAACCCGCTAGTGATTTACAAAGGAGTCCACATATAGAGCAAGTTTCGGGATTGTGAGATGAGATCACTGTTAGATTGGTTGACCTTTTAGATCTTGCTCTCGATTCTTCAAGATGATTCAGACAAGCAGATTGAAAATTGCTGAGTCCACTAAAACACGTTGATCTCCATTCTACCCGCTCCAAAGCTAAGCACTCAAGGGTGTTATGTGGTATATTATCTGCTGACAAGTTGCTTTTCAGCTTGTCTTTGTATCTTAGCCATGGGCGTCCTACATTCCTGTTGCCCTGATCTAACTCACTGTACATTAGGATCTTGGGTATCCTGTCATCAGACATTCTCAAGACATGACCAGTCCACCGTAACTGAGACTGTATGATAAAAGTCTCGATTCCTCCAATATTACACCTGTTAAACAGGTTTACATTAGATGTCCTATCTTGAAGTTTAACTCCACAGATTGCACGCAGACAGTTTTATGGAAAACATCTAGCTGGCGTGTATGATACCTGTATGGAGTCCATGACTCTGAGCCATACAAAAGGATGGCAAGCACAACAGCTCTGTAAACCCGAATTTTCGTATCCAGTCGGATAGCCCGATCATTCCACAAGCGATGGCGAAGTTTGCCGAAAGCACTGGTAGCCTTAGCAAGCCGATGCATGATTTCATCATCTAAAGTTCCACTGTAATTGACTTTGCTACCAAGATAGGTAAAAGACATTACATAGTTCAAGGGTTTGTCTTCTACTCTCAATGGTCTCTCTAATACTGGAGTATATATATATATATTACGAAATGGACAAATTCCGACAATTTATTTATTAAAGACATTTTTATGTTTAACGTTATAGATACAAGTATTTAAGTAAATGCTCTGTTTATAATAAACAGTATTAAATAACATTTACCGGCCTGAATATCCGAGAAATTTTCATAGAAAATATTCGTTCTTTGACAGGATTCGAACCTGCATCCTATACGGAACCGTCATTTACGCTGACGTGCCTTACCGTTAGGCTACAAAGAAGCGTTCGGTAGACAAGGTCGAATTTACTGCTTATAAACTCAATCTTCCATGAATCTCGAATATTCATAACTGCTCATGGCGTATCAAATGTAAACAAATGACGTCATATATTACGAAATGGACAAAGTCCGACAATTTATTTATTAAAGACACTTTTATGTTTAACGTTATAGATACAAGTATTTAAGTAAATGCTCTGTTTATAATAAACAGTATTAAATAACATTTACCGGCCTGAATGTCTGAGAAATTTTCAAGAACGTTAAACATAAAAATGTCTTTAATAAATAAATTGTCGGACTTTGTCCATTTCGTAATATATGACGTCATTTGTTTACATTTGATACGCCATGAGCAGTTATGAATATTCGAGATTCATGGAAGATTGAGTTTATAAGCAGTAAATTCGACCTTGTCTACCGAACGCTTCTTTGTAGCCTAACGGTAAGGCACGTCAGCGTAAATGACGGTTCCGTATAGGATGCAGGTTCGAATCCTGTCAAAGAACGAATATTTTCTATGAAAATTTCTCGGATATTCAGGCCGGTAAATGTTATTTAATACTGTTTATTATAAACAGAGCATTTACTTAAATACTTGTATCTATAACGTTAAACATAAAAATGTCTTTAATAAATATATATATAGCGCGGCGAATATTTTGAATGAAAATTTTAAATTCCAATTCCAAATGGGAAATTATATATATATTAGCTTGGTGCAAAAATAATGTCGTTTTCTTACATAGTAACGTATCTGAGAAAACGACATTATTTTTGCACCAACCTAATAGCTCAGATAATCGAATACACCGATAGAAAAATTGTTAAATTATAAATGCATTAAAACGTTTAGTATGTATATTGGATGTCATATTCCAGAAACTAAGCCAAGTATGAAAAGACGGAAGAATACCGTTGGAATCAAAATAAAGTGTACTCTATTGATCTTCTCTTATATGACAATGAATGTTTTATAATCTCCTCACAGACGAAGATGAGAGTTGAAACGACAAAGTTGGGGTTATCTCAGTTAATTTTGCGAAGATCCTGGACAGAATATGTAAGAAATGAGCCAGTCTAAAAAAAAAAAAAAAAAAGAACTAGCTGATAATTGTTTCTTCTCATCAGAAAAAGGAAGATGAAATTTCTGAGATGCAAAAAAGATGATAAATGGTAGCCTGTAATAATAGAAGGGATTATTGAAGGGGATACAGCTGGTAACAAAATAAACGATGGAGTTTGAACGAATGAATGAGAAAAAAATAGAGCGGGAGAGCTAATACTACTTTACTCAGAGCTAAAGAAGACAGGGAGGTGTAGAGAGTGAGAATACCTTTCGTACTTAAAGGATAAAGTAAAAATAAAGTAAATTAAAAATATTTTTTCTGCAAATATTAATTCTTGAATGCAAAAAATGCATTACGTGCCTATAATAAAATATATTACGGAGCATCTACCTCGAGATCAAGTAACAAAAATGAATTACGAAAATTCTGATATGAGTGAATGAAAAACATTATTACGAACAGTCTGCCTTAATACAAGTAATAAACTATATATTATGAGAAGTCTGTCTTTGTTAAACGAAGAAAAATATATTACAGTCTGTCTTAGTGCAAGTAATAAAATGTATTACGAAAAGTCTGTCTTAGTGCAATTAATAAAATGTATTACGAAAAGTCTACCTTTACGAAAAGTCCAAGTAATAAAAATATATTACTATTTGCTTTAGTGCTAGTAATAAAAATGTTTTACGAAATGTCTGTGTTAGGACATCTAATAAAAGTATATTACTACCAGTCTGACTTAGTACTACTAATAAAAATGTATTAGAAATAGTCCAAGTAATAAAAATGTATTACATACTGCCTGCCTTAGTACTAGTAATAAAAATGTATTACGAAGAGTTTGCCTTAGTCCAAATAATAAAAATGTATTAGAAATAGTCCAAGTAATAAAAATGTATTACATACTGCCTGCCTTAGTACTAGTAATAAAAATGTATTACGAAGAGTTTGCCTTAGTCCAAATAATAAAAATGTATTAGAAATAGTCCAAGTAATAAAAATGTATTACATACTGCCTGCCTTAGTACTAGTAATAAAAATGTATTACGAAGAGTTTGCCTTAGTCCAAATTATAAAAAATGTATTACGAACTATTTGCCTTAGTGCAAGTAATAAAAATGTATTACGAGAATTATGCCTTGATTTTCTGTAATAGAAATTTCTCGGAAGATCGGATTTGAGAACCTGTAATAAAATGTATGACGAACAACATGCATTATCCAAATCAATGTTAATATTTGTACAATACAAATTATACTTATTTAGAGATTGATCTTTGCACGTTCTTTGTTTGATAGGTACTTCAAAATATATAATATAACATACAAAGCAGATTCGTATCTTGAAATAAACTATAATGTTAGTACAATATCAAGAGAAATATATCAATTTCTATCAGATAATTACTTACCGATTTTGTCGTCTGAATTATTGAAAAATTTCAAAACATTAAGATTAATTCCATTGAAATAAGTTCATAAAAACAAGTTTGAAGAACACTACAAAAGAAATTTTTAAGTGACTTTCTTCAGGACTAACATAGTAACGATTTGTATGCATGTGTTCAGATACCAGTTGTCAGTGAAGATGAACATATTTGAAAAATAAAAACTTATTTCTAGACGAGTAAGATGTCTATACGTTCCCATACACGCTTTTTAATTCAATTTCTCTTTTTAAAGCATAGCAACAGAAGAAGGATAATGGGACACAGAAATCCGAAGGTTCATTGGAATAGGGCAAGTTGCCGTCTAGAATCTAAGTAAAATATGAAAACATTGAAAAATATCGTTAAACGCAGAAAGAAAACAATGCTGGATTCTTATGTAATATCTAACATCCCATATGGCAGCGAATGCGAGATTATTTTCTGAGAGGTGATGGGACTTGCAGTGTATAGGTGTTATTCTACCGATGAATGCTGAGTATTCCTAGAGAGGGCATGGGTGTGACGAGCAATCATTAAGCTTAATACAACAGGAAATGTATACTTACAATCAGAAAGTGACACATATGGGACATGGGGGTAAAGGAAGACGACGCCGAATGTAACATTTGTATGAAACATTGACTAAAATAAAAATATCATAAAACAGCGAGTAACTGATTGAACGATATTTTGTTTGAATGACTCGAAAAACAAGGACAAAGAAGAACTGCTAATTGGACAAACGTTACCTAACGCGGCAAACCAGAGAAAGCAGTAGAAAGCCGTGATCGCTCAGGCCTTGGAGCGACGAGGCAAAGAAAAGAAAAGAAAATAGCGAACAGTACTTGATTTAACAGAAATTAGTTTTACAATTTTCTATATCTCAAGTTATTTTCTTTTGGAATTTTGGGGATGAGGAGTTATTAATTATACGCGGACTATTTTCGTCATCTTTGTTGTTACTATCACAACGTTTCGGCCGGTGTGCTCTTCGGTCTTCAGGAGTAGATAGGTTAGCCTATCGTCTGGTTCACACTCCTCCCCGATCTTTTACATATGAGTAGAAGGTTATCCCTCGTTTTCGGTTTAGGACTGGATTTTCAATTTCTTCCAAAGTCTACATCAACTCTATAGTCCTAATGCTTCTCCTTTCCTACACTAATATAACTCCACACAGTAAACCTCTACCTTGAGTGGGTCTTAGGCATCTTACTGGGTGAATGTTAGTAAAGAAATTGTATACAGAATCGGGTAAGCTACAGAGAATTTCGAACTGAATCTTTTATTTAATCTATAGTGGAGGAACATTCTACCCGCGTAGATTAAATATCCATGTGGAAGAGTCGAAACCAGATATCCCTGGACACGGGCAGTGGAAGGAGAACAGTCTACCATCGTTGATTAAATAAAGAGTTCAGTTCGAAATTCCCTGTAGGTTACGCGGATCGATGTAACCCAGATGAAGGCCGGTGGCCACAATGCCCTAAACGCTGTGAAGCACGCATACGTTAAACGTTATAAATCTGAAATCACGTGGAAACAGTATAATGATCCAGGTAATCTACTTGTAATACCGAACTGAAATATTTATTTAATCTATCTGGGTAGGCTGTTTCCTTCTATTGCCTATGGTAAAGGATATCTGGTCTAGTTCGTATTTTTTAGTATTTAATCTTTTTTATTTACTAGACGAGATATCCCGAGACATGGTCAGTTGAACGAGAACAGACTATACCAGTGGTTTTCAACCTTTGCTTTTACCCATGAACCACTTTTACAATTATTTGATGGACTCCCAATAACTATTCGATGAAAAAGAAAGCTTATTTTATATTTTACTAATTGATAAGTTTAAGAATTTCAATTATAGAAATAATAAATGTATATGATTTACTTTGAAGCAAAACTAATTTAATGAATATAAACTTGTATTTAACTACTAAACGTAATAGAAATTTAGGTATACCAGTAAAATAATTCATAAGCCATTTTCAAATATGTAAGTAATTAATGAATATAAAAAGTAGTTATTCCCCGGTTGAGCACCACTGTTTCATATATATATATATATATATATATATATATATATATATATATATATATATATATATATATAATCGTTCATTTATATATCCTTCTCAGTTTTTATTCAACTTCTACAATCAAAACATCAGGTAGAGGAAAAGGACGCTAACTTACATCGTTTGATCTCGTTTTCTGCTAGATTTAGTGTTGTTTTTTCTATTTTTAGTATTTTAATATGGCTCGGATTTCTGTGAAATTCCAAATCTCAGCTGTAACAACTGTTCCGGAGTGAAATTTCTCTATGGAACATTAAAATATTAGCGTGCACCCCCTATTTGCTATTTTTTGTGTGGGCCCCCAGTAATGTTAAATAAACACCAGGATCCATACGAACCCCGGTTGATAACCACTGATCTATAGACTGTATACAATACTTTAAATAAAGGGACCAGTTCAGAATTCCATGTAGGTTAGTCGGATCGAGATTCACCTGATGAAGACCGGAGAGAACATCGATCGAAACGTTGTGATAATAAAAACTTGTGATTTTTACTAAAAATTTGTATTCTTCACTACCGTATTTTCTTGTGCATAATCCGAGAAATTTGGAACGAAAAGTTGGGGTGGGGGTCGTATTATACACAAGTAAACGCTGTCAGAATATTGTACTCAGTTTTAAACTGAATAAAACAATTTATTTGAAACAGCAAGGGTTATGAAATTTGATTTGATTTGCTTCGTATTTTCCCAGGCCAGCAGAAGTCATTAATTTCGTATATCTTATTCTAAACCTCTCCTTTGGCATTTATATAATCCCTAAACCACAGAGGAAAGCGAAAGGGAAAAGATTATCCACCCCTTCTTAAAGATTAATTAATTTAACATTCATTTTAAAATATCAAATGACAAAAACTTGACTTAGACAGGAAGTCATATACTTACTGTTTCTAGCTTAAAAACAACAAAAAAAAACAGATTTATTTTTAAATATAAAAATAATTAATAAATTACGCTTCTGTTAACTTGGGGCGGATCTAAATATTTTTCTTTTGACTGCGGACGGGGGCAGCGATTGAGTAAAGCTGCCCTATGTCTTAGCTATGCTAATTAGGCAGTCTTTTACACGTCACAAACTGAAAGATTACAAATACACTCCGTTTGCTTACAAGGTAATGGTTTTTATATTTGAATTTTCTTGGCTTTTGTATACATTTTTCTCTCTTGATTCTTAATGAAGAACAGTTTTATTTTCACAGATTATTAATATATGGTGGACTCTCCTATCGTGAACGATAAATGAGTCAGCATTGTATTGTCCATTTTTTTACACTACTCTAGCAGGGCTTATTGTGGAGAAACACAGGTAAAGGAAAGGCATATTTCATTGGCGTTTTCTTAGTTCATAATATATAAAAATATAATAAAGTTATATCAAACAGAAAAGTACGATTCACTAATTAACCACATTTGTATTTAGTAATTTTCCCTTAAAGTAAATTTTGAAACAAACAAATGCCTAAACACCAGTTTTATTTCTTTTCTTTAATATTGCGAAAAATTAAATATTTCAGTGAAATATATGCACAGTATTGAGATTTTAATCGATAAAACGGTACATCATTAATATTTTAGTAAAATATGTGTACAGTATTGAGGTTTTAATGGAAAATAGGGTACATCATTAAATATTTTAGGGAAACATACATACGGTATTGAGATTTTAATGGATAATAGGGTATATCATTAAATATTTTAGGGAAATATATCTACGGTATTGAGATTTTAATGGATAATAGGGTACATCATTAAAAATTTTAGGGAAACATATGTACGGTACTGGGATTTTAATAGATAATAAAGGTACATCATTAATTATTCTAGGGAAACATAAGTACAGTACTGAGGTTTTAATGAATAATAGGGTACATCATTAAATATTTTAGGGAAACATATCTACGGTATTGGGATTTTAATGGATAATAGGGTACATCATTAAATTTTGAGGGAAACATATCTACGGTATTGAGATTTTAATGGATAATAGGGTACATCATTAAATATTTTAGGGAAACATATGTATGGTATTGAGATTTTAATGGATAATAGGGTATATTATAAAATATTTTAGGGAAACATATGTACTATATTGAGTTTTTAATGGATAATAGGATACATCATTAAATATTTTAGGGATGCATATGTACGGTATTGAGATTTTAATGGTAATAGGTTACATCATTAAATATTTTAGTGAAACATATATACGGTATTGATATTTTAATGGATAATAGGGTAGATCATTAAATATTTTAGGGAAACATAAGTACAGTATTGAGATTTTAATGAATGATAGGGTACATAATTAGATATTTTAGGGAAACAAATGTATGGAATTGAGAATTTAATGAATAATAGGGTACATAACAAATAAATAGAGAAGACTCTACTACAATACCATATCGTACTTTAAGATGCTATTTTTTCTGGCTTTTAAACTCAACTTGTATTATACGCAAAGAATAAGGTAATATTCTCGAATAGATAGATTTAGCTAAACACATGAACTGTATTTCATAATAAAACCAACGAAATCAAATTAATGTTATATCAATATTTTTAATTGATTTCTCCAGCGGATTAAACAAGTGAAAAGTGCTTATGAATATTTGATGATCCCGCCTCCTCATTTTCTTTTTTTTAAATAATGCTACACTTATTTTAAAAATACAAGAGGCCATTTTCAATATGCCCCATCTTAACCACGAGAATATTAATGTCATAACCTTAGCGCCATCGTTGGCACTGAGATTCTCGACGGGAATGATTTCAGATGAATCGGCCAAATAGATTTTTTCTGGTAATATTCAAGTTTATCCAATCAGTACCCTGTTTCCAACGCGGCACACATGAACATTTCTTCTCTGACGGATTTCGTCATCAAATTTATCACAAAAGAGACAAATATAACTTATGTGAACATAATTTTTGACCGTATTTAACCTATCTCTGACTTGCTAAAGGTTTACGGAAACTACTCAATAATTCTCTTGAACTCATGTTATCATTTTGGTTTCTTGCATTGCAATATTTTCGTCTGTGTACTCACGGCAAGATAATCGCTCCCGATTTTGCGTGTGACCTAACAATCAGTTTCTGCTTTAGTGTGTATCCTAATGATCAGTGTGTATCCTACCACCACATTAGTATCCGACTTTTTTACGATATGTTAAAAAACACTCAGAATGCTTTTATTGAAAGGATTTAAATATCCTTTGTTATGATTTATTAGACAAATTTCATATTTTAACATTTTAAATTTTATAATACAAAAATAAATGGCATCACTCCTTCCGTTTGTTGCGGGCTGGTGTATACATTGCGAGAAAACACGTATGCCTCCTGAAATGCACACAACAAACATTCCAGACTCGGGATGTTAGTCCATGTAAATAAATGTGTAAACGACAAGAACCAATATATATCTATAAACAAATGATAATGTATTAACAACAAAGGGTTACACGCGACATGGACAATGTAATGTGTTTTACAAATGAATGTGAAAACCTAATGGTTCAAAGTATATGTAGTGAGTGAATGTGCGTACTGACGTGTGTGTGTGTATTATTCATGCTTTTCTCCGCGAGAGGTTACATGTTGACGAATAAGCGGATAAGATGAGAAGAGAGCGGGAAAAATATATCGCCGATTATTTATAGTTCTGAGAGTGTCTCCTAGGAGCAGTTTTAAAAATTAGGAGGAGGTAAACGTTAGATAGTGTAGGATACAAAAGTCGTGGTAGCATACACTGATCTGTAGGACACAAGCTAAAACGGCACTAAATAATCGTAATGAGTAGCTGTACGAAGAATATTATCATTTTACCGAGGAAAAAACTTACTGCCACTTCTGTGCTCTTGACGTCTTTATTGTATAAATAGTGGTGAGATATTAATATTGAAATTCGACGCTAATTACCTTTTTATCCATTACAATGAAGTCTCTTTGAGTGGCATAATGAGTAAGGTTATTATAATGGCGAATGTAAACAAGATATTCTGGCATGATTACTCGCATACGAATACATTTACAAGAAACAATTTTTGTCTAGTAAACACTGGGAATAATTCATTAATACCTTCCGTAATAAGATTAGTTGTGGCAACTAGAAGGACTAAAAAACGGTTATATAGAGAAACTTTCGAAAACTTCACAGAGAAAAGAATGAGGGGGTGATTAAGGAAAAGTCTTTTATCAAACGGAAGCTTAGGAAGAGAATAAAGAAAACGCTTTCGTCTAATTTTAGAAAAAAATAATGGAGATTTACAGCAGGATAATAGCAAATTCCAAAACGTGTTTACACTTTTGGTAACAAAGAAAATGGCGAACCAGAAAACGTTTTTTCATTTTTAACTGTACTCAGAATTCAAGCAATTATTCCATTTCCATAACGTTTTCAGTATATATTCACTAATGAAGAAATTCCTTTGAACAAATAGTATTTTACTAAAAAGATTTGTGGAGATACATTAATACAATCACTGTCTCCCATCTATTTCATTCAAGTCTATAAAGTATTTTTTTAAAATCAATATCACCCCATGCAAGGCAGTAAAGCCACTAAGGCACAAGGAGTTAAAGGGTGTGGAAGAATTAGGAACAGAAACATTAATTATTAACGGGAAGTGAAAAGAGTAATCAAGGGTAGCCATTGACATTGCATTTAAATTTTTGAAGATTAAAGTTGCCTGGAAAGCATGGAACCGGAACGGAGTTACACAAGCGAGAAGTACGAGAAAAGAAAATGTTAGCGTAGAATTTAAGACTACATCTAGCCAGATCAACTGTAAATTGATGAAATATCGATGCTAGTTTATTGCTGCGATTAAAAACAAAAAGTCTAGGTACTATAGCGAAGCGCTCATCCAAACAATTACCATGAAAGTATTTGTAGAAAAAGACACAGACTGGCCACCTTTCGGCGGTGACGAAAGTGTCTGAAGCCGAGCCGCCAGATCAGGACCAATAATATTGCTGATTCTTCTTTGGCTTTATCAAGGAATTCAAGGTAAATAGTAGGGACACCAGACCTTATGTGACAGCAATATTCTAAATTTATATTTACATGTATAATCTTCTAGAAACTTACTTGTACACACCCATAAAGACAGCTACACGGAAAAAATTAAACCAGTAAAAATGTTAAACGAACCTTTGGCGTTGATGTAGTATGCGCTCTACGGCAGTATTTGAGGTCTACCATAATCTCGTACACTGTCTTCCTTCACGTGCCGTGTCCATTCAGGACGTAGGCGATCATGTCTCCCCACACCTTCCTGTCCATTGTAGTTCTTAATAGGTTTTGTCTTGTTATTTCTCGCGAATCCTCTTTCTAACATCCATTTACTCAAGCTCATCAAATATGTTACATGTTGCCTTCCTCTGTCCCTCTGTCCCTCTGTCCCTCTTACCCTCATTCGGTCATGTGAGTATCAGATTTTCCAAGCCCTTCTTCCAGAGATTTCAGCTACCTCCTCCTGATATTAAGCATAAATTTTCTTTTTGTTTTCGCTTTCTGTAAAACCTCGCCGTTGCTCACATGTTTGGTTCATGGTAACCTCAGAATCTTTCTGTAGCAGCAGATTTTTCTTGCTTCAAGTCTCTTCTTCATCTTTGAGGAGACTGTCTAGTATGCGCCGCCATATAGGAGGACAGATGTTACGTAACCGCTCAGTACCCTTTTCTTCGTTTCTAACGAATATTTCCTGTCTCTTAATACTCTGCTTAGCTTTTGGAATGCATCTTTGGCCATCCCAATGCATCTTCGGTCTCTGTGTTGTAGTTTCCGTCCTCTGTGTTGTAGTGTCCGTCCTCTGTTAGAACGTTTCCTAGATATTTAAATTTTGGGCTCATCCTTTTGCTATCAACCATTCATACTGTATTCGTGTAGTTTATATTTAGTGCTTGCTTCTCTTTTTCCTTCGCTGCCTTCTGCAGGAACGTTTGTAGTTTCCTTTACGCTGTCTACCTAAGACTTTGACACCGATGTCTTCACCTGGGACACTGGTAAAGCAGTCTAAATAAGTGAAAAAACAAACAAACCACCTATGAATTCATAAATAGAAAGTTATTTGTCCAAGAATTATATTAGGTTGGTGCAAAAATAATGACGTTTTTTGACCTATTTTTTAACGTAAAAAACGTCATTATTTTTGCACCAACCTAATACTTGTCATTTTCTGGGAAGAAAGAAGGTATACATTTCTGAAAGAGTGATAAGATTTAAAATACTACGAAAGAAAGCGAACAATGGCACGAATGCTGTTATTTCATGGAAAAAAAAGAGTAGATGTTAATTATTAAATTCGAACTGTTATAGTTGTCCACGAAAAGAATGCCAAGCACCACAGTTAATTCGAAGAGAAACTTGCTTTTTTCTTTATAGAGATACGAACCTGAAAACAAATAGCAAGTGATCATTGCTTGAAATTCGAGAATAAATGCAGCAGCATTGTCTATTGGCTTTTTTTACAAGATGTAAAAACAAGTTACAAGCCTTATTATTTTAAATGGTTTTTATTAATTTTATTTTTATTTTTTTATTTCATTTTTTTTTTTTTTTTGTAGTAAAATAAAGAAATATAAAAATAAATATTATTAGGTTGGTGCAATGACGTAATAATGTCGTTTTTTGACGTATTTTTTAACGTCAAAAAACGACATTATTACGTCATTATTTTTGCACCAACCTAATAACAGGAAACATTCATTGGTTGTGCATGTCTGGACGACGATTTATGGAGGGCGGGCGCTACCCAAATTACTCGGCAGTACCAACACTATCCAAAGGAATACACGCCATTACATGTGGGGCCCACTTGGCTGCAAAAGTTGCCGGAAAGTTGCCAGTATTGACCATCAACTGCCTTCGGATCTTCACTCCGGATTTTCTTTCTCTGTTTGCTTCCATAGCCGTTTCCGCGTTTGGATATGACCGCAATGCAGTGGAGGTTAAAAATCAGGGTTTTCCTTCCACCAAACGGACTGCCGACCTGGACTGTCGAGTTCAATCGACCCGAAAAATAAATAAATATAGATAAATATAAATATTTTATATTAATAAATATTTCTAATAAATAGATGTAAATGTGTATTAAATGTTTCATTTATACAGATTTAAATCAATTTTGAACGAATACATACTAAACAATATGGTAGGCAGCATAATATAGTATCACTGTACTAGAGTACCATAATTTAAAAGAAAAAATTAACGAAGATATTGCACTTCATGAAACAACACACACAGGGAAAGTATATATAAATGTGTAAGAAAGTTTGTACTAAATTTTAATTCTTTCATTCTGTAGGAATTGCACACATTGTACCCATTGCATTGGAAATAATAGAACAATACAAATACAACAATGGAAATATTTTTTATAAACCGCATTCTAAAAGAAAAGCGTAACTTCAGTCGATAAAATAAATCTTGAACTCGGAAATATAAGAAAAATAATAAGCAGATTATGTTAAAATGAAATATAATCGAATATTTTATCAAAATATACACTTAACAAATATCGCACGACCGGATTTACAATAAATAAAACATCTTTATTTTCTTCAAATGATGATTTCATACCTTCAGTATTATAGAAAATATAGATTATGTTAATTAGATAAAATCTTCTAGACTAACCTGCAGATTTAAGAGGAAGAGCATCAGCACGTTAGTGGTTTTCGTATCAAGTAGTTTTTTAATCGGTGAAGCTGCTATCCACACACCCGACTGGTTTGGAATTCAGAGTTGTCCTTCTCCTGTACTGGTTGCCAAATAAGGCTCGAAAATCTAATTTACCCGTCTATTAACGTCTACCCAGTGGCTTGGTGAGAATGTACACATTAAGATCTGTACAAGTGTCTTCGTACGAAAGTGAACGCAAAAATATTCGCTACAAGCCCCAAAGAATAATTCAAAATTAATTTCAGAAAACATCTGCATGCATTAAACTGCTTCAGGCAAATTTATTTGTTTATATGTTGACAGAAAGGAATAAGTATGTATTTTTTTTTACCCTTTACCCCCAAGCAAGTCAATAAAACACTTTAAAACGTGAGTGGTTACTGAGTGTAAGAAAATACGAGAAATAAAACACTATTAAAGAAAGAATAAAAAGAAGAGGAATTAGGAACACGATAACGATTGATAAAAGATAACGATTGAAATTGCATTAAAATTTTGAATATCAAATTTTCCTAGAAAGCCGGAAGAAAGTTCCACAAGCGGGAAATGCGAAAAAAGAAACTGTTAAGATAGAACTTACGGTTACATCTAGACATTTCAACTGTAAAACGATGATAAAGTACCGCCAATCTAGTAGTACACTTAAATTTATAAAATATACATAACAAAAACGAAAGTTAATCAGAACGAGTATTTATAGAAAAGCACAGCCAAAGCTAAGTTACGTCGGTGAGAATATGAATGAAAGGGAAATGCCAGTCCAGCTCCAATAATATTTCAGACTGTTCCGTAGATTTTATCAAGAATCTTTAAATATATAGCAGAGTCAGTCAGGAAACACATCATCTTTATCTCTTCTCTTCTGACCACTTTCAATCGTAAAAACTATTAGAAAATAATGATCGGAACAGAAATATTTCTCTATTCACGCCTACTGGCCGTACACTCATGGTCAAAGTTATGACATGTACTAAGGTCACAAAACTATGATTGCGTATTACGTTCATTCGTTTAAGAATGTCACTATTGTTTGAGGAAAAACTAAGAAATCCGAAAAAGAAAATGTATATATGAGTGAATGAAATGAATATACACACATACTTTGGTTTCATTATGTTTTATCGATGACACCAAGTATTAAACTGTTGAGATGTTGAGTATTTCTGCGTGCGTGTATTGAAATAAGGACAATCACATACGTAGGGAAAAATACTGGTATATTCGAAGAGGTATTTACAACAGAGAGATTAGTAGTGAAACGAACGCAGGTTAGTACAGTAACAATCAGAAAGAGTCCAACTGTATCTTCCGGTAGGGAGACGGAAGTATGATGGTCACCTGTTCCTTCCTCAGAACTCTACAGAACCGTCCTATTAGTAGTAGAGAGATCAGTCCATTCTGATGAGAAGGTGGGTGCTCCCCGACAGAAACATTTCCTTAGAAACGAGGAAAAGAGTGCTTAACTGTAATGTAGTATAAGTCCTCCTATATGAGAATGAATACTGGACTATCTTCTCACAGATTAAGAAAAAACTTAAAGAAAAGGCTTAAACATGGCACATATATTATGCATTTACATTCCTTGAGGAAAATCAGTGAATGAAAGGAATATACACATATACTTTGGTTTCATTATCTGTTTTATTGATGACACCAAGTATTGATCATTACTCGAGTTTATGTTTTTGAATAAAAGACGAAAACATTAATCATTGAAATAAAAACCGGTATCCATAAGATTGATCGAAAATGATAAAGGAAAACCGAATGTTTCTTTTTTGACTTCTGAGTTGTTTTATTTTATTACTTTATGATTCAGCCTACAAAATATAAACGCATAAAAAACATATCCACCTCTACAATTTAAGAATTACCTGTACATCACACGTCCACACAAAACACATCCCACGCCTATAACCGTCTGTGCTAACACAAATCACACAGGCAACACCACCACAAAGCCACAAAACACATAAACATGCATGCAAACAGAATAAGCACACAGTATAAGCGTAGTAAACTCATAGATACAATCAAACCACTTAAAATATTCGCCCAAATCATACATAAGCTCATAAAACGCAACACACACAAGCATGAGATGTATACCCGTTTTGCAAAACATGCATAGAGATTATGCGTATTTAGTATTAAAAAATACATATGCATATATCATTAGAAAAAACAGTATCAAAATGCACAATGCAAAGTTCAGAAAATAAAGGGAACAGGTATAATGCTCTATCACATACAACAAATACATGCTCAATAAAACAAACACAGAACTCAACATATCTTTACAATATAAAAACATGTCTACAATATACAAAAAATCCATACGCTTAATTAGAAGACTGGGTTTCTATTTAACGCCACATCCGAACGAAGGCTGACCAATCGTAGCAGAGATTGTATCCATTCGGACGTGCAGTAAGAGTTTAAGCGGGCATTTGCATTCACAAGCTGTCTCCCAGCCGCATGTATACACACTTTCAGTGTAAAGCAATCTGATTTAAATTCAGATTTTCTTCTAAGCCATATGACCAAGTCTGTCCTACTATTTTAACTATACCTGGGAGGAGAAGAGATAAGGTTATTAGCACCTAAGTTAATGTAATAAATAAAGTGGAATTCGAACTCGGCTCTCTGATTACTCAATCCGAGCCGCTAACCATTACTCCAGCGTACTTCCAACAGCATGCATATTTCCAATACAGAGATGCCTCAAATGACTGTAATAGAAATTATTTCTAAAAACACGTGTATTTGCACAGATACAAGAGGATTTCTCGTTCAATTTTGAAATTGCTGCAGTAAAGCAAATTATTAAGAAACAACCTAATCTTCTTAGAAACAAAGAAAAGAGTGCTTAACTGTAATGTAATATTAATCTCTCTATATGAGAATGAATTCTGGACGATCTCATAGATGAAGAAAAGACTTGAAGCAATAAAAATATGGTTCTATAGAAGGGGGAATATATATCAACAACGACGAAGTTTTAGATAAAATGAAAACAATGAAAGCACTTATATTTAACATAAGAAAGAGATAGTTGAAATTTCTGGGCACATCATGAGAAAAAAGGGGCTTGATACTGACAGGATATATCGATGGCAAGAGAAACAGAGGAAAACAATGTCGAACCTGTATATGAACGAAGTATTCTCGCCATTTAAATCATTAACCTCTATATTTTTTTTGTATGAATGATTCATGAATTTATAAATTATATTTACACCTTTTAATTGATATATATATATATATATATATATATATATATATATATATATATATATATATATATATATATATATATATATATATATGATGTTTTTAAATTCCTTGAGGAACATAGGGCCACATAATATCCTTGCGGTTTCTGTAACAAGCCAGATTTTACTTTAAGTAAGTTTTTAGCCTACTGCACAACCCCCAACATGGGGGATCAGGTTTTGAATTTAAGGTTGTCCTTCTCCTAGACGAGTTGCCACCCAAGGATATATAACCTGGTCTGTCCTGTCCCATAGAAGAGGATTCACACTTTTCGCAAGGGTAAGTGAATGTAATGGATTCGACTGGAATTCGAACTCGATTCTCCAATTCCTCAATCCGAGCCGCTATCCATTACCCCACCGTGAAGAAGACTATTCCGCGAAGTAATAGCAGTTTAAACGGTATCCACGTTCCACGATAAAGTTTACGTTGTTTCATCTAAATTACACTTTCATTTTTTGTTAATAGTTGCCACAATAGAATTACTTACGTATTTTGTATGATTTTCTGATTTTCTAAGTTTGGCAAATAATTAAGCATCTAAACATGTCATTGAATCTTGTTAGAAGTTCTGTAACTAAATCGTGGCCTCTGATGGTAGTTAAGAATTTAACAACTAAAGATTGAAAAAGTAAATGAAAAATCATCAAAGATATTTTTTTATAGGCGATCAATCAATTCTTCATATACAGGGTGTATCAAAGATACTGTTAGAAACTTTGGGGAGGGTTACCAAAACAAGATTAAAAGTCCATATAAACCCCATGAAAGATGCATAGGTAGAAGAGGACCGGTTCCATGGGCTGCAAGTTTCTTCGAACTCAATCATTTAGATTTTTATCTGTGGAGCCAACTAAAATAATTGCTTTATGCAGCAGGCATCAATAATGCAGAGACACATAATCAACATGCTATGAAGGCCTGCAAAACCATTCGACATTATGTGGGAGTATTTGAAAGGATCCGCCAATCAATGAGCCGACGGGTACATGCGTGTATAGAAGCAAGCAGAGGACATTTTGAACATTTGTTATGGGTTGTCTTGATGCACAACGATGGCCTTTTGGACATATGTTCATATGAACATTTTATTTTGTTTTGGTGTCAGAAACTCGCCTTCAAAGAATTTTGCGATTGTATCTTGGATTGTACATTTAACAGCGTCTAGTGTAAACTTTAAACATAATAACTCAAAAACGAAGGATTTGTGGAATTATTGCTTGTGCTTGTTTTGGGGTGACAAACTCGCCCCCAAAGTTTGTAAAAATATTTTAGATACAAAATGGAAATGTATGATTGAATAAGACTGGGTAAAAATGAAATCTGTTTTTAAATAAATATTTAAAAAGGTAAAAACGCATATAAAACACTGACATTTATAGATACATTTGAATTTTGAAGATAAGAACTAGGCATGAAATTAAAAAGAAGAAGAAATACATTACCAGTGATGCTAAATCATGAAAAGCTTCCCGGTTATATTAGATTACCCCATATGAAATATTGTATTTAGATGAACGACAAAATATTTTCATTTATTGAATATGCATTTCCATTTAACCAAAATAATATCCATTTTCATCACCGGTTTTCTACTACTGTAAATCTATGTTGTTTAACCTTTTACTTTAATAGGCTAACAGCAATATCAAGTTGAAACACCGGTCATCGTCCAATCGTCAAAGTTGAGCAACGTCGAGACTGGTCAGTACTTAGATGGGTGATTGCTTGGGAATACCGGGTGCTATAAGCTTGGATGTGCGGGTGGTGTAATAGATAACGGATCGGAGTTGAAAATCTGAGATACGAGTTCCAATTCAAGTCGAGGTTCGTTACGCGCAAATGCCCATGGGAAATTAATAAATCAACTTCCTTCCCTAATCTATGGATTAATTACTGGGACATGTATCAGTAAATCATTATGATCGACAAAGAATTTCTTAGAATCTGAAAATATTTCCTGGCCTCAATTAGATTGCAAAAGGTTGATAAGCCATAAAAAAAAATAAAATCAATCAATTTACCTTGATAAACTGTTCGAATACTTCGTCAGCTTCAATATACGAGAATTCACTATTGTGTATGCAAAGCTCAAAGTGTGTAAATAAGTTTGTTTGCTTAACGGCACATCAACTCCTTATGGGTCATTAACTGCCGAAATTTAATTTTGTTGAGCACATTATTAATTTCTTTTAAAAATATGTATTGCAAGTAATTTTTTTTTTTTCAAAAATATAGTCTGGTGATTTTTTTTTTAACAAAGATTTATTGCTGTTAATTTTTTTTTTTTTTTTACAAATATGATGGACTTGAAATTATATAAAGAAAAAGTATCAGTAAAGTATCCCCCTGAAATTCTGCCCTCCACCCCGGGGGGAAATTCCCCTCTCTAGGCTTTTTCTCTCTTAATTTGCATACATACAGTGGCTGCAATTGATTTAACGACTCCGCTTGTGATATAAGTAAATAATTAATGATATATTTGACTGACTACACTCGATAACCTTTATATTTGGGGATGTAGAGGAGGTTATGGGTGATGTTTTAGTGATTCATCGGCGTCTAATCACTTCTTTGTCAACTTATTGTTGTAAAAGAGTGTCTATTTCTCGTTGCAAGTACTGAGTTGATGGATAAATCGTTCATTGTCAATTCGGGAAAGTAACATGAACTCCAAATGCTTGTAAATAAGAAACAAGAAAAAGTGAAAGATCTTTCATCTCCCTTGATACTCTGACCTCCCAGGGAGAATTCGTTTCCCGACTCTCTTCTAGGCATTATTCTTTTCTTTTTGTTTTTCAATCATACAGTCAGTTGTGTTGCAGAACGATTTGGTTGTAACTGATTTAACAACTCACCTTTTGACAAAAATAACTAATCAATGATGCTTTTGAGTGACGACCACACATACATTAACCTTGATATTTGAGCCTGCGGTAGTGGTTACGGGTGATGTTTCGGAGATTCATCGGCATAGAATCACTACCTTGGCCGCTTACCTTTCTCAAATTGTATCCATTTCACGTTGCATATACTGTTTCGACGCATAAATAGTCACTGTCAAATCAGGAAAACAATATGGGGAACACAAAGTGTCGTTTCTTTGTTCTCGGGCAATTCCCGATGGAGAAACTTATCAACTTTCTTTACCTTTCTCATATATCTATATTTTAAATGCCATTGCACAGACGACGTGCGAGATATTCCAGGTTCCCCGGAAACGTTTCATGGTTTTGGATTTTGTCAAACCAAGGCATTCAATCGATCTTGTTTTTTTTTTATGAAAGTTAAGTCTCAAAATTTGTTCATTTTCAAGTCTTTCATCTAATGAATGAAATTGAAATTCATGTCTGTATAGTCTTGACGTTAACAATCCTACTATAAGGCTAGGATCAGATCTCATTGTGCTTTTGTAGTATGACTGAATATTCTTTTTTTTCCGACGGATGATGGAATCAACATGGAAATAATACGTTATTAAAAACGACGTTCTAAATAAAATGGGAACTAGAAGAACACGAAATCAATTTAAAAAAAAAAGACAGTTGAAACTTTTAGGACACACTATGGGGAGTAGGGTTTTGGAAAAATAAACACTCACGTTACATATCAAAGGAAGCAAATGCAAGGGTAAACAAAGAGTAATATATTTAATGAGTTTACATGAATGGTTGGCAGAGCTGGGACGTAGAGGGATGGTATAGTCAATCATTGTAAAGAGCTATGATCTTCCACATTCTTATCAGACACGGTGCATTAAGACACAAGTAAAACTGAACGTTGATAAAAGCCACCATTATATTCATTTCGAATATATATTTCTCACGATATATCGCCATGATCGTTAGGTAAAACCCTCCTTGATCTTCCATCAATGTCTTTTAGAGCATTGGAAGGAAAAAAAATGAATTTCAAATGATTCAGATGAAGAAAAACAAATTTTCAACATTGTTTAGTTTAACACTACAAAATGTTCCTGACATGCTCTTATCACTAAAGTTATGTAGTTGCAAAATATTTCATAGTAATGTTATATTTGTACGACGCTATCTATAAACTGGAAGAATCCCAACCTCAAAAATATTTGAAAAGTAATGAGTTATTTTGTGTAATTCAACTGGCAAGGAATGTTTAAAATTTTATTGCATTTTTGCAAATTTCGAATAAAATGTTTTCAATCGGGATAAAATTGTGGCTAAACATTTTGTATTTTATGTTTTGGTATACGTGTTCAAGTACATTCGATCATCTCGGTCATTCTCAAGAACTGGGTTTGTTAGTGCGTTAGAGAAAATTTTGTTCGCTACATGCTGTTTTTTTTTTTTTTTTTTGAGAGTCCTAAATTTTGAATTAATCCAATGTGAATTCATATGTAACAGTTAAAGCAAGCTTGACTGTACAAGAAGAACATTTATCAAAATATATATGCATATTTCAATTATTTTGTATATATATCAAAAAGTAAATGACACATGCTTATATATATATATATATATAGGTATATATATATATATATATATATATATATATATATATAGGAAAATGATATATAGATTTTTAGATATCATGAAAAATTTTAAGGAAAAAAGTGACAAAATGAAAAATACAAATAAAATCCGGAATAAACATCGGATTTTGTTTAAAAGCACTCAGAATTTGTAGCGCTCAATACTGAAAATACTTTTAAGTCTCTCCAATAATCTAATTATCTCATATTCAACGCGAGTGTAATGGCTTGTAAAATATTTCAAAATAGAAAAGCGGTCATTTAGAAAAGCGGTCATTACTGAAAAAAACTACAAATCAAAAAACATAT
>OZ010601.1:37484922-37584922 GCA_963932145.1 Acanthosepion lycidas | reverse complement strand
TAAACATCTGATAAGATATTATAACATGACTTCGTTGTCAAGCTTTTTGAATTTTCCTATACTTGCATTTTGATTGGTCAATCTGGATTTTGTAACAACATTTTCCCCTTGCGAAGGTTTGTTAATTAATTTGAAACTTTTAAAACCATTTATTTTACATCGCGGGTGTTGAAACAAAATGACTATTTTTGTAGTGATTTTATAACATATTTATGTTATAATTTTTTTTTGAATAAATAATTATATCTGCTCTACATTGAATAACTCAGAAATAAGTTATTCCAAATGAAAATTCGCTTGAAGATGGAACATAGCTTACTTTAATTCAATTTAATTCAAATAATTATATTGAAGTTTTCGGCTCTTGTTTTGAAACATGAGAACTCTTATGTAGCGTGTTGGAATCATATTTTTAAATAAATAATTATATATATATATATATATATATATACCCAAGTTTAGGATTGGGGTATAGGGAATAAATACCAATAAATACTATTTTAAAAGAGTGCTCAATAGAGAGTAGAGCAAATATAATAGTTTATTCGAAACTTACAACATAAATACGTTATGAAATCACTACAAAAATAGTCATATTGTTTCAACACTTCTGGTGCCTTCTCAAGTGATGGTGTTCAATATAGAAACAAAAGCTGATATATATATATATATATATATATATATATATATATATATATATACTCACATTCTTGACCATATATATACTCACACACGTACAATCATATATATATATATATATATATATATATATATATATATATATATATATATATATAAACCATGAACAGTAAGATATATAATCTGGTGTTCTTATAGTTATTTTTATTTTTACAAAATAATGCTCAATGTAAATTTACAGACCATTAATTTAATTTCGATTGAAAATCCTGAAAACAAACATATATATAGCCATGAGTTCAAAAAAGATTCAACCAACATCAAATTTCATTTAGGATGAATAAATATAAAAATCAAACATCTCTCTCGAAGTACTTGTTGCACCTAAAAGAATGAAAAAAAAAACACCTACTGTAAAATGAAATTAGTATGAAAAGCTAGAAGATGTAAGGCATTGAATGACCCATGTCCTTTGTACTTACATGAGAAACTATATATTACTAAATTTATAAAAAATAAAAGTTACTAAATCAGAGAAATTAATTTGCTATTTTTGCTGTCATTGTCATAAATGTTACTTAATTAATATTTAAATATAATTTTTAAAAAAATTGTGACCTGGTAATATACATACTTATACTTGATGTGAAAATAATTTTACATACTGTAAGTAATTCTAATACAGTTACTTGTTTTAAAAAGAAATATACTATATTAAAAATTAAAAGTAAAAATATTTTTTTAAATCGTAGTTAAATAAATCGTATTCTTATCTAAACACCCCTAAAAAATCTTTCTATTTTTACCGAATAAAGATTAAGGTGTAATGCATAAATATTATACAAAGTTACAAAAATTGACATAATAGTTTTTTTTAATCTTTATTCGGAAAAAATTTCATTGCTAATCATGCATTACTTTTTAAGTAATACACATATTTATGTCTTTGTTGTTTTCGTTCCTTATATTATGGCCGCTACTGTATATTTGTGCGTATGTGTTTGTGAATATATATGTGTCAGCGAAGGCAGATAAAAATAATAATTATATTTTCCAATTGCCAGATAAAAAATATTTCTGAGTTCCATTTTTGACTGTACGAGCGGGTGTATTAACATATATCTTACCCAAGAACCAATGAACAGAAGTTTCGACAATCACGCTGATAAACCACACAGGAAATGGTATGCTGTTGATGTCGGCCCAAAGTCGGGACCACGGAAGGAAAGCACGGAACACGGATTAGAGGTAAGAAAGATATATTAAACAAAAAGGTTACAAAGATAGTGTAAGTGTAAGGGGAGCTTACTATGTGCTAGTGTCCAATATTGGTAGTCGTACGCGGCTGATACTACGGTATTAGAATACTCTCTCTCTCTTTCCTCCTCTTCTCCTAAAATGTTATATGGCATACTTTATATAGTCCTGGAAGAGTCCATGTTGTAGATATGTTACGGTCTCACAACAGCTACTGTGGAACAAAAAAAAAGGTATCTACCTGATCAATTGATGCACCTTCGTAAAAAAGAGTTTATATTAAGATTAACGTTATTGACAAGATCATTTATTATTCGATGAGTGAATAAATGAAGGCATAACATATTATAATGAGAGAGAGAGAGAAATAGTACAAAAAATAATTTTTGAAATTTCTTTTTTGCTCTCTTAAAACAGAATCAGACTTTTGAAAGACATCCTAAAACTTTAGCCTGATATATTAATGTCATCATTTTACAAGTTGAAGCAAATCTAATTTCATTTAAAAAAATATTATTTTACGTGGTTTTGCTCTTTTAGATTTTTGTATTCCGAAAAGTATTGCCAACTCATTGAGGTTTTTATTCAAGAAAAGCAATTTTAACTGATTTTAAATCCACAGGGAATTGACGTCAAAATATTTAAAACTTATTCTCGGGAAAGCGGCATTTTATTTTATAAACTTGATTGATTGCATCAGAGAAAACTCCCAATAAATCCAGTGCCATTGATGCAATACACTATGTCGTGTTTAGATTATGCAAGTCAATATTTTTACAATTATTTATTAATCAACCAATGATTTTAATATTTTTACTAGGAATATATCGATTGCTTTTCAATTTATAATATCTGTAAAAGCAAAATTTTCATTTTTTTTAATCGGTTTCCCTTAGTTCCATGCAAATCAGTAATGCCATTAAGGCACAGGTGCTTATAGCGTGTGGAAGAATTAGAAACAGAAACATTAATAATGAGCGGGAAGAGGAAGGAGTAATCAGGAGGATAGTAGATAGCGATTGATATTGCAATTTAATTTTTTTCAGAATAAAGTTGGTTGGAAAGCATGGAAGCCGAAAGAGAGTTCAACATGCGAGAAGTGCGAGTAAAGAAACTGTTAGCACAGAACTTACGGCTACATCTAGCCAGCTCAACTGTAAATTGTTGAGATTTCGACGCCAGTCTAGTACTTAATTTCAAAAAGACTAGGTAACATAGTGAAGAGCTCATTCGAACAATTACTATGAAATTATTTACAGACAAGACACTGAGAGCCAACCTAACGGCTGTGGGAAAGTGACTGAACTCGAGCTTCCAGATCAGGATCAACAGTACTGCTGATTCTTTAGATATTATCAAGGTGCTCAAGGTAAATAGCAGGGCACTGGACCATATGTGACAGAAAATATTCTAAGCATAGATCAATAGTAGAATTACAGATATGCAAGATAGATTATGCAAAACAAAATTGTCTTGCACTACACTGTGAACAAACATTCTTAGTTACTGACCTGGCAATGGATTTAATATAGTCTTTCCGCTTCATGTCTGCTGAGCATGTTAGTTGAAGAAGGCGCAATGTCACCTTCTTGAAGGTTCGAATATTCGATTATATTATATTACAAAAAATTCTTAGTGATAGTGAAACATAAGAAAACATATAGACTGAGTTTGTTTACAAGCGGAAGTAGTAATATTAAAACAGCTAACTGCTTATTCAGCTGTTGACTACTACAAATTATATGCATACATAAAACGATGTAAATATGTGACACACACATCCTTACATGTAGATGTATTCTGTTTCCTCTATACATACACTCGTTAGGGGATAATGACTAACACACACACACATATACTGAAATACAAGTTAAACTGTGATAGATTCATAAAAATATGATAGATTTATATTTCGAGAAATAAATAGTACATATTTTAATAATTTTGAATTTAACGTCTGTATTTAATCGAATGCTCGACCTATGATGTGTATATTTTTGCTCCCTATTTAAATTCAAATCGTCCCTCACCAGCTTCCTTCTGACTATATTCAATGGATGGCAGTGAGTTTCGTACAACATTGTTTGTAATAATAGCCTAAACTAGACAAAAGATTTCGAATCTTACCATTGTCGATTTATCAAGGAGGTTCCTATTCGATGAGGATCCCAGCATGTGCTCCGGTTGGAAACTGCCCGATATGCATGCTATCGTTTGATCCCAATTTTTTGTGCGAACTCGGGCAGAGGAAACTATTCGGAAATCGTCAGTGGTTATGCTATCACGAAGCCACAAGTCGTCATGGTTTTTCAAATCTTGATCACTCCAGATAATAAGCCAGAAACTGCGACTAAGTTCCGCTCAGAATAAATGCCATTTAAACAAAGGATTGTCCTGTGCGGGATGAACAACAATAGTACGCATCTGTGTGCCATTATTTCAAACTAAATAATAAATTTCTCAATTGCATACTTGCCACGGTCTTGAACGTTCAACTAAATCATTTGTTAATCTTATGTATCTTTTTGCCTTGGCTTGCTTGCTTGCTTAATTCGTTTTATACGGTTTATCTACCCACTGCTAATTATTTAAAGGCAGAAAAATATTTTTAGATTGTAAGAATGTTTTGATATAATAAAGATTTCTCAAGGATATTTGCACGTAAATGAATATAACGGACCCAACTGAAATTAGAACTCGGCGCTCCGGTTAACAATTCCGAGTCATTATCCATTACACCATCCGCACATCCAAGCTTACAGTGCTTGGTATTTCTCAAACGGTTACATACCTAGGCACTGACCAGGGTCGATGTTGCTTAACGTCAGTGATCTTTCAGGAATCGGTGTTTCAGCGTGGTATCGCCGTAAGCCAGCTTGAAGTTACGTACAGAAAATCACTCTATGTTACTATATATATATATATATATATATATATATATATATATATATATATATATATATATATATATATGCAAAGGGTTTCCCAGCAAATTACAATATCAACGCTTAACACCGAACCATATATACTTTGTCAAAAGAAGCGATGTAAGTCAACTGTAAAAGTGAACTTAATGAGAATTATTTCATGGATGAATGAACAAAAGAATTTCAAAATTTAATTTGATATTTCCTCTCCTGCTCACTCAGTTTAATGAATTTTTCGACGTTTTTTACTTTTTTTTTTAAATAGTAGTCAATTTATAATAATAATAATAATAATAATAATAATAATAATAATAATTATTATTATTATTATTATTATTATTATTATTATTATTATTATAGCAGACTATTTTAGCTCTGTTTTCAATTTTTTTTCTTTTTGCAATATTGTGCAGCCTTTTCAAGTGATCAAAATTTTTGAACAGGTATCACATTGGATAATGTAATGTTTTAGTCTAGCTTATACAATAAGAACCTCTCAATGTTGAGGATTACTGAGTTATGTATA
This sequence comes from Acanthosepion lycidas, assembly GCA_963932145.1. NCBI lineage: Eukaryota > Metazoa > Mollusca > Cephalopoda > Sepiida > Sepiidae > Acanthosepion > Acanthosepion lycidas. The sequence goes on along the minus strand of OZ010601.1, from coordinate 37,579,573 downwards.
AAGTAAGTAAGTGCACATTTTGAGGATATGCAAGGTGCGATGGGTAAATTATCGCCATTTTATATTTTTAAACTTCGCGCATGCGCGTTGGCTGTTTTTGATTTTGTCGACTACACAGGTTCAGTTGGGCACCATTTGTGAGAAAAAGAGCACCGTGACACAATACAATGCGCCAGAAATTTGGAAATGACATTCTGCACTGCTTGGCCTTTGTGTCGGAGCCTCCAATACGAACATTTCAGAGTGACTGTGTGTCAATCTGAGCAAAATGCAGAGGATTCGGAAAGAGCCGGATCCATCTAATTGTGATCACGAAGTTATGTCGCCATTCTTCTTCCCACAGGAAGGCAATCCATGTGCCTTGAGGAGGTGGTGCTGCTCTCAGTCAAGAGGTTGGTTGCTGGAAGACCCTATGTCTGACAACAAGGCTATGCACCAGGCTACACAAGCAGGAGAAGACAATCATGGCTGTTAGACAATTTCTGCGATCACATCACTCCGTACATCTGGCCACCTAAGTCACCAGAGTGCAACCAATTTGATTATTATATGTGGTGCACAGTTTAGTGAGAGACTAACAAAACTCATTTTAACAGCAAAGATGAGCCGAAGGCAAGGATTATAGCAGCATTCACCAAATTAAACAAGGAGTCTGTCCAGAAGTGTAGCCGGAGACTCCAAAGTCGTCTGGAGACTCTGGTTGAAGTGAATGGAGATTTTACTGAATTTACTCTTTATTATTTCTGGATATTTACGTCTAATGTGGGCAAATATATCTGTAAAAATGAGATGTCAGTGTTATTTTCACTTTTGCGTAATTTAGACGAAAATTTATCCGTCGCACCCTGTATACGTTAGATATTGGTAAACCCTGGACTTGAAGGTTTTATGATAGCTGGTTGGGAAGGTAACTATCGGGAGTCGATGGAAAAAGCTGTAAGTAGAACTTCTTCCCAAACGAACACGAAAGGAACGGGAAAGATTTTCCACTGTGAACATGGTATGGCCCACCTAGCTGTGAAGGTCTGAGCTGATGAGACTAAGAAATGTAACTCATTTGTACATTTGCCAAAATAATAGCGACAGAATTGTGGGGAAGTGGTTCTTCTTTATGTACCATGTCCTTTCCGGATGTAGGCGATCATGTCTCTCCACAATTTCTTATCCTCTGTAGTTCTTAATAAATTCTATCTTTTTGCTAGTCCCCAAAATATTGTTCTATCATTTATTTACTCAAGCTCACTAAGCTTGTTATGCGTTGTTTTCATTATTTCCTCTTCTCTTCAATCTATCCTTTGATTAACAGATTCTCCAAGACTTCTTCTTTCATTATTTACCCTTGATATATAATATGTCTCTTCCTGATATTTTGTTTAAGCTTCCATTTGACTTTTATTTTCTCTGAAACTTCGTCGTTGCTCACATGTTCGGTTCATGTTAGCCTCAACATAATTCTGTAGAACCACATTTCTGTTGCTTCGAGTCACTTCTTCATCTTTGAGATTGATCAGCATTCACTGCTATAGAAGAGGACTGATATCACGTAACAGTCCAGTGTGGTTTCCTTTTTCTTAATACTCTGCTTAGCTTTTGGAATACAAGTTCGGCTATCCCATTGCGCTTTCGGAGTTCAGTGCCGCACTTTTCATCTTCTCTTAAAAACACTTCCCGGTTATTTAAATTGTGGTGCATTGTTTGATTTCGGTACCTCCGATTTGCAATTTTTTTTTTTTTTTTTTTTTGGCATCATCTTTTTACTAACGACTCTGATTTCCGTCATCTTGCCGCTGTTGTTTAATCCTTTTGTTTTGCTTTTCTTCACTAGCTTCTTTTCAAACTCGACACTGAGTAACAAGCAACAGCAGCCTGGATATGCAACCATTACTCAATTCTTAGTGTGATCTGACTCACATAAAGCATAGAAACGGGACTTAGATATTTTCTGCAGGAATACAAGGAACCGAACATTCTTCCAGCATGTTTACCGAAGGTACGAATACACGGGTTCGATTTGAGGTTTGAAATGGCCTTTAGCCCCAATAGGCTTTCGAGGCAAGAAGCCACGTTGAGGGTATGACTGCTCATCAGGAATGGAGAAAAATTAGGGTCGGCTCAGTGGTGATGAAAAGTTACCAGATTTTTTTTTTTTGATTGCTGGGGGTGGGTGGCTATTGAATGATACAAGCCACTCTTTGAACCATTAACCGTTGATAATTAGGTTGCAAGATAGATCATCTTCCAGGCACTGGTTATCCAGATATTTAAAATTGATTACACTGAAAAATGGAGAAGACCTCATGGCCGATTCAGCTGGATAATTGCAACAAAGCTAATGAAAGAAGATTAAACAATCCACTCGAGAAATATGAGAATCTTTAGTTATTTAACGGCTGTTGATTCTTTGTATATTCAAAATGTAAACAGGTATTCTGCGAATTTAGTTAATATCAATCCATAGATACTTTTCTTTCATGTCCAGAGAAAGGAGTTGAGAAATAAAAGATGGCGGAATTATTGGATAATTGAAAATTCACAAAACGGTTAAATAGTTGGAGCACAACAAAATCGATACGAAAATAATTCAAGCTTCACTTTAAAGGAAATTTTGAAATTAAATCAAAAACGGCACTTTCACGTATATATTTTACTTACTGAATTAATTTTTGAATGTCATAGCTGTGCTGGTAGAACCGAACGCGCATAAGCGAAAACGTAGTTAAAGAACTGCGGATAGTGAGATCTAGCAGTTAGTGCTTCTGTAGAAGTTCTACTGCAGTGATTTAATAAGGAGATATTAGATGCGACACAAGGCCAAAAATTATGAAGTACCCAGTGAGGATCGAACTCGCTACTCAGCTATAAACGGTCTAGCAAACTTGCTAACCATTATACCACGCCCACGTATCAGACCGCGTAGTAATATGCTTATTCGTTCGTGTTCGTGTGTTTGTTTTTCATTAGAGGAAAATTTGACGAGGCGTAACTATCAATACAAAAGAAATATTTAATCGAGTAAACAATTCGCTATGGGTAATTTATTTTCGTCGTGCTTAATTCTTCAACCACATAGCGTAATCTCCAGAGACACGAATTTTTCATTCATATAGTCAATAACGAAATCCTAATATCAAACAATGTTACCATTACTCAAACCTTTTCATTACGTGACGCAGTATCATGTTTAATGATATTATTTGCAAGTTTGCCCTCGCCCCAACATTTAACACTGCTCTTCATATATTATTTTCAAATGTAATTAGAGATCACTTTGTAAATCCTTTCAGAATTGCAATCTGTTGTAAAAATGATGTCAAATAACTGCAATTAATACATTCGACAAATTGTGTTTGTTTATGAAAACGAATATAGCTTTTAACAAAGAGAATAAATATGAAACGAAAATTTTAAATATGTTATGTGTGTCCTAATTAGGACTATATGAAGTGCCGTATTAACCTATACGCTAAAGCCTAGGCCCTTAAAATCTTGGAAGCCTAAAGACAAGGTGTTTAATATGTTTACATAGAAACAGGGCTTTCTTACACATGCTGTCATAACGAATTGTAGACTCTAAACAACTCTTCATTAATTTTCCTTAAATTCTATTGCAGAAAATTAAACCAATAACTAGATTGGTTACTTTATAGATTTTTTTTTTCATTTTAACATCAAGCATTTTTTCAGTTCCTTACTGTAATTAACAATAACATCTTATGTCCTTTAAAGGAGGAAATGGCAACAGTAAATATTAAACACCCGTCATCATACTCGGCTTTACTCAAATTTAAGACTACCATTTTTTCTACTCGTGAGAATGGGGGATTTGGAGGGTCCTCTCAATTAGAATAACCTCGGGCTTCTCTTCATCTAAATCCGACCTTGACTATATGATTTGTCAGCAAATTATTCAGAAAACCCAAAATAAGAAACCTTTCCTGATTAAATCAGGGATACTTATTTAATACACTTTCTCTCGCCAACGTATATCATAAAAAGAGGTACAACGTGAATCGTGCGCGTTTGTTTTTAAATATGTATATATGTGAGTGTTATACATCAGTGATTTAAATGTGCTTGTGTCATTTAATTATAAAACAAGTGCGCACACACACACATAAAAATGGATAGCCAATAGGAATGAAAAATTCGAGAGCTCCGTTCGAATTCCAATTGAGTTTCTTTACATTAGGCGCAAATACACTTAGGAAAGGTATGAATATACATCTTCTCCTCCACCTATGGGTTAAATAATAGGGCTTTTATCTGGAAAAATAATTATTATCCCATAAATACAATTAATGCAATATTCGCTCACAACCAAAACAAAAAAAAAATAGTAGCTTACGGCAACACCATGTTCTCATGCCATCTTCTATGTTAAGCAACGTCGAACTTGGTCACTATCTGGATGGGTGAAAGCTCGGAAATGACAGGTATTGTAAGCCCAGATGTGCAGGTGGTGTAATGGATAATGGCTCAGAATTGTTAATTGGAGAGCCGAGATCAAATTCCTGATGTATTCATTATAATCACTTACACGCAAATACACATGGGAGAAGTATGGATACACTTATTCCCACCCACCGGGCTATGGTTTAATTTATAAGACTTATATCACTAAACAATTATCATCCAAAAAAATAAATTATTACAATCTAAATGTTTTATGTTTTTTCTAGCTTTAAATAACCTGCAAAGGGTTGATAAGTCGTAAAAAAATGAATCAATCAACAAACCAAACAAAAAAAAAAAGAGAAAAAGAATTATTCTTATAATCCAAAATAAGTTTCCGATTTAAATAACCATCAAAAAAGGTTGAAAATACATGCAAAAAAAACAATCGATCAAAACGCCCGCACAATTTGACTGACTTCAGAATAAGACACTGGAATAATACATTCTCTTTACATTTAGCGTGCACAATGGGGACTTCGATGAGGATGTAATGGTTAACAAGCGTATCTCGTTAGGTTAACTACAATTGAGTAGTGAGTTCGATCCTAATTAGGTGCTCTACACTTTCGACCTTGTTCCGCATCTAAGTTACGGTTAACAATCATTTTGGGTACTTCGATGTGGTGCAATGATTAGCAAACTTATCTGGCTAGATCAATTATAACTGAATACTGAGTTCGTCCCTCACAGTGTGCCTCAGATATTCGGCCTTTAGCCACGTCTAAGTTAGGCGTAGAAAATCACTCAATCTGCACAAAACTATTCTGGGGTAGCAATTAACTTATGGACAGTCTAATTTCCAGCAAACAGTCTCTTTGATTAACTGTGTACATAACAATGAAATAGACAAATAATACAATCGGTGTTTTTTATAAGATAGTAAAACTTACTAAGGTTTTATTACTAAAGCCGATAAAGAGAATTTAGGACGAATTTTAAAAAAATTAATGCCAACAAGAAGTACATTTATATAAAAAATTGTATGAGAGGAAAAGGATGAAAAATATTAATAATTTCTCAGTGATTTCTATTGTAGTAATAAAAATGTCTGATTAAGAAGAAAAATATTAAGTCTTCGGAAATTGCTCTGTTTATGTTTCGAATACGAAACAGACAAGATATGATCTTCCGAGAGAAATCTGAACGAGTAAATGTGCATTCCTAAAACCGGGAAATAGAACCTCGCTCGTTGGTTCGCCCCTCCGTGCCCGAGCGGATCAAACGGTGGTTTCTCCTACACAAATGAACCCATTGTCGAACTCTGCCGGAAAGACGATTTCCTTTATTAATATTCCTCGAGTGCACAGGCAGATATCTGTAATAGTGTTGTATATGGCGAACGAATTTTTTTTATTTTATTTTATTTTTTCTTACGTATGAGTACGAATCCTGGTCGCCAAATAATGTTGCGAGCGAATTTTTTTTTCTTTCACCGTATGAATCCGAATCCCTCGTACTAGTTTGTTATGGCGGGAGAATTTTTTTTTTTAACCTTTCACCGTATGAGTACGAATCCTCGTGGTCAAGTGTTGTAGAGTAGTTTCACAGTGGAGGCTTGTATTTCACTAAGTCGGTCCTAAAAAGTTTCGATGTACAAAACGTTAGGGACTTGATATAATTTGTAATGACGCAGAGAAATCTAGTGGTGGTCGCTGATACTTTTAGTGTCCCCCATCGACTGACTGACTGACCAACTCACGGAGCAACTTACTGAGCGACTATTACTTCTACTCTTACTTATTATAGGTGGGAGAGGCTATTAACAATAGAATAGGTGTGTTCTAGTATAACAAATAGGAACTATTTCAAATATAAACGGGTCGTCTATTTCAAATGCGGGTATCTGCTAAAAATAAATTTTAAAGTTATTGTCGGATTAAGTAGTTTTAAAAAGAAAACGATCAAGTCCTAACTTAAAAATGCGGTTTTAATGAAAGAAATATTATAATTTATTTAGACGAAAATGTATAGAAAGTACACTGATTTCGGTGCCCTTTCTGATAAATTTAGTTCCAGGATCCTAAAATATATTTCTTCTCCTCCCACTGTTACAATCAGGAATATTTGAAAACAATAAGGAAGAAAATAAATCTTAAATCAAGAGAAATAAAAAGCTGATGTAATCATCTACTATAAACATTTACATAAGACATAGATCATCACTTGGCAGTTCACTCTCTGTGGCCGAGCTGTCTATGGCACGCTGTGCCAAAGGGTCGTTTCTCTTACGCAGGAGGAGGCAGTTTCGAATTCTCCCGTAGAGCACATTTTCTTTATTAAAATTTCTCGATTCCGAAACGAGGTAGACGAAATATACAGTGTTTAAAATAAAAGTGTATCCGCTAAAAATAGTGTTTGGAGTGATAAAAATGTCTTAGCAAATATATATTATACACACTCACACTCACACACACACACACACACACACATATATATATATATATATATATATATATATATATATATATATATATATTGATCGAGAATTATTGGATTTATTTTTAATCATATATATTTATAAATCTATAAATCAGTCATCCGTCCTTGCATGAAATATTGGTGTCATATAGCATGTAGATCCTCGACAACATCCAGAGACGGAAATGCTATATGATGGGTCCTGATCTGGCATCTCGTCTACAGTCGCTTTCTCACAGACGTGTCTTGGCTTCCCTCTGTCACTTCAACATGTATTTTCACAGCAACTGTTCCAAGGAGCTACTTTCACTGGTTCCCAGACTGCATGAATTTAAGCGAGCTACCAGACTGGCATCTTGGACCAACCTTTTCACTGTCGAAATAATTAAATGTAACCGCCTCTTCTATTCAAACAGCTTCTTCTCTCGCACTTCCCGTCTGTGGAACTCTCTTCCTCTTGCTTGCTTCCCGGAAAACTATAATCTTCAAATATTCAAATGTAATGTCAATCGACATCTTCTGATACCTTAATCTCGTTCCCCGTTATTATCTGTGTCCTTTTCCCAAACAAGCGCCTTTATTATTGTTCTCAATTCTATGTAACCCCTTGCGTGCTAGTGGCACTCCAGCCTTGTTTGTGTTGAAACGCTTAAAAAAAAAGTCAAGCGTTATTATAGGAGATACTTCGTTGGGCATTACGACATAACGTTATGGTTAACAAACTGGTCTTGCTAGGTCAGTTAATATTAAGTATCGAGATTGATTCTCACTATGTGCCCCCCCTACATTCGGCTTTGTTCCACATTTAAGCCACGCTTATTAATTCGCTATAGTGTGTGCTTCGTATTTGAAATAGGCGCGACATCATTATTAAACTGTGTGCAAATCCGTGCCGAGAAACACACTTTCTTTTCTCAAATGTGCAGGCCGATGATACACACTGTTTAAGCATTGAAAAAGGAGCGTGTGTTTCAAAGACGCTGATTCCTTCATAATAACGTTTAAAGTAATATATTAGGTTGGTGCAAAAAATAATGTCGTTTTTTGACGTTCAACTTCAAAAGAAAAACGACATTATTATTGCACCAACCTAATATTTATTACGAGAGACAAAAAACAATATAAAACTCAAAAGACTATATGTTATGAAAAGAAAATACATGAAACTAGCTATAATAAGGAATGTGCTTGTTTCTCTGTGTATATGTGTGTTTTGTGTGTGTGTGTGTGTCTGTGTGTGTGTGTGAGTGAGTGTGAGAGAGAGTAAAAACGAAAAGAAAGTGAAAAACCATAATAGTCAACATGCCGCAGTCGGGGAGTCTTTACCTGCATGCGACTACATCTGAAAACACGATTTGAAAAGGGCTGAAAGCAAGTTAGGGAGAATTTCATGACCTATTACGCTTAAAGATCGCTGCCCTAGCGATCGCTTTTGGCATGGTCAAGTCGGGGTAACCCACATTTTCACATAAACGTTATAGTTCAGGTGTAAACGTGTCAACGGAGGCATCACTGTTTCCTTTAAATCAAAACAAACAATGCTTCTCAGTATCGAATATCATACTAAAGTAAAGCTACCCAACAACAAGAAAACATGTATTCCCTTTTCAATCTGGTAAGACGTTTTAGAAAAAGTTTTAAAATTCTTTTTCTACTATAGGCACTCCAATTGATAATGATGTTCCTCGTATACATTACCACTGAACATTTCTAATCTCATATTCAACACACACTTTGTGATTACCAAAATTCACAACATCATGAGGTTATATAGGATAAATAAACCCATAAGAATTTGCAGAATCTAATGATCTCATAGAAATACCAAAGTGTTTAACCTATTCTTCATTGTTGTTAATGAGAACAGATCTTTTAGAGTTCATTATTATATTCTGTTCTCCACTGGAAATATTAGAATATTCTTTGGCAAATTCCAAAGCTAAGGTAAAGACGTTCTTGGAAATGGAGGGGTAAAGATCCAGGATATCGAATTGGATAAAAGACCAGTCTTTTATTGTTAATTCATTTAAACCAATTAATAACATCTGCGGTAGCAGCCCGTTGTAAAAGTTCAAATCTTTGTTTAGTTTTATTGTTGATTCTATCCAAGTACCTTTTCTGATCTTTCCGATTTCTGACCTGGTATGTTTGGTAATCCTCATAAGATGTTTGATCTCAATTTGATTTGCAAATAGTGTTTAATGCTGATTTTATTTACATATTACGGCTCCGTCATTCGAATTTAATTTCTATGATTTTGCCTGCTGCTTAGTCGTAACATGGATTTTTCTAACAGTTTCGTTTTATGTTGCGCTAAGTGTGTTTACGTCTGGAGGGCACTGATATGGATAGGTGGTGTTGGAAGGATTTTCTTTAATGGGATCTTTGAAATAAAATGAATTGGAGCGAGGGTATATCCAAATATAGCATATTTGTATTTATTTGTTTTACAGTGATAAGTTAGTTATTTGGTATTCGGTTTAGCAATAGGTCCGTTAATAAGGTGAATATTTGTAGCAGTCGGGATAAATTTGTGAATCAGACCATGATAGGGTTAGTAGTAATATTAGAAATAGATCAGTGTAAATCTACTATGTTTTTCTCGGTCCTGAGCAGGGCAGAAATATCATTAGGAGATGACCTCTTAACTGCTTCATCATTCATCTCACATGCCTCGTTTCTCTGTCCGTCACACTCACCGCTTTTTCTGCTTCTAGACTCTGGCGTAAACATTGGTTTCGGCTAATATCAAAATTTTCTTTGTCTGTATCAAATTGTTTTGATTGGGCAAAATTATTTTATTTTCCGGCATTCTTTTCTTATTCATTGTTATTATGACGGAAGTTATGCCTGGAGCCTCTTTGAGTTTTGGTATTTTTTCACTCACAGATAAATTCCGACGTTCTTCGGATGGATTCAGACTTTTTTTCTTTCTCTTTTAATTTGGGGATTAGCTTGAGAAAAGTATAGAAAGAGAAGTTTATAGAGAGAGAGAAAGAGAGAGGGGATAAGAATTTTAAAGGAAAAATGCAAAATTTATTATTTATTTTAATTTGAATTCTTTTTGTTTTTGTTTATATATTTTATTTTTATCGGGACTAACCACAATGCCAAACGTTTCTCAATGGTCCCAGCACTTAGCTATTTTGATGTTGTCGACAGGATGGCTGTCATCTTTTATACAAGACCACATGTAACAGCCAGATTGGCAACACGCTTTCTCACTTAAAGAACTATTACAAAATGTTTCCGTTTTCAACTCATTTTGCGTATGTTGAACAATATTATGCACAAAAAATGTAGGAAATAAAATTAATATGAAGTCATTGTCTGCGTGTGTTTTTTGGTACAAGAATCATTTTAATGACATTTTACTTTATAAAATTAAATACACTGAAACGCTGTAGCCCATGCTACATTTTATTTTACTATCTTGTTACCTGACGTTATTTTATTTTTAATTCTCCTGTGAATATTTTTCAAGAAGCAGATGATAATATATAATATCGTTATAAGTATTGTAGAATTAAAATATATTCTTTCAGGCTAAAATAACCTGGGTTTTAAGCATTACAATTGTTTTAGATTAGAAATTAGTATTCTTGCGAAAGTCGATACGGTTTCTGCTTGGTTTTGTATCCGAAACGTCACCAAAGCAATTTCTAAAAAATCAATGGATTTATTTTTTATTCCGATATTTTTATTACTCCAAAATAAATCTATAATTACCACTGAGAAATTAATTGTAATATTTTCCATCATAATCCTTTCATTTTTTTTAATCAATTCAACATAATAAAAGGTGATAAAGCCACTAAGATGCAATGAACTACTGGGAGTGAAAGAGGATGAAAAACGCTTTAGTAGGTAGGAATCGGAAACTCAGCCCTATACTGGTTTAATGTGTTGGTTACTTGAATAATTAATATATACGGTTTCTTACAAGAATAATTTACAATACATGAAATAATTATCGCGAAAAGGCACAAGCACAAAATAACAGAGAACGAGTGATTTACAATGGATGATGACAAAAGCAACAAAGGGAAAGTTTCTTTTCCTAGAAGTGAATTGCATACACAACGAAAATTGTTAATAGACGTAACTTGCCTGTGTTGGTGTGTTTGTGTATGAAGCGTCCACAGCTCTTTTTGCTTCGGTGTCAAAAGTCGATGGCACACACTTCGAAAGGAGGAAAAACAGGAAAAGAACTACGTAACGGTTCGCCTGTTTTTATATCCTAGAGATGCTGATGAAACTATATCTCGAAAAAAAACAAAGATTCAAGTGTTCGACGAAAACTTTGTGAAAACCGATTGATAATAAATGCGAGTATGTAATTTTACGTAATCTAATTGTACTTTAATTATTTTCAAGAATAAATTTAATAAACAAAAAAGGGAATTATTTAGGACACAAACTAATAGGCACTTAAAACTATGAACCTCATTAAATTACTTACATAACTTTTTAATGTTTCAAAATATGTGTATATTAAAAGATAGTAACAGGTATTTTAATTCTTTACATTTAGAGGATTTTGAGTTCAAACGTGAGCAAATACCGAAGGAATATTTTTTATAATAACTTTATTTTTAGTTTAGTTAAATTTTCAAAATGTCTTACAATTTGACATAGAGGTCTAATTACAATACAATTGAAAAATTACTTAAATATTACAGTCCTTCTTTGATGTCAAGTTGAAAGGAAAGAGAAGCAAGGGAGAACTGTGAATAAGCTACCTGACATCTTGCCAATATGCTTGAAACGTCAAGTGTATAATGAATATCAATTTATCAGCTATATGCAGTTGTAAATTGATTGATTGTGTTGTGGATTCCGTGAATGGATTCCTGAACAAATAAATAAACAACGCCAGTAATTGAGATAGAAAAATAAGTGTATAAAACGTAAGAATACAGACTTGAAGTGAAGATTAGTAGTCCAGGAATGCGGGTTAGTAGAAAGTATATGTACAAGTCTCTGTAAGTATAGGCGTAATCCTCTCTCTCTCTCTCTCTCTCTCTCTCTCTCTCTCTCTCTCTCTCTCTCTGAGAACACCCTGTGTCTGTCTCCGTATCTCTCAACCTATCTCCACGTATCTCGACAGCAGGTATTCTCTCTGTCAGTATAAGTATACTTTGGACGAGTCCATCTTATGTAGAAAGGGGAGAGTCTCACAATAGATTGATAGGTTTGTTTTTTTAACCGCTTATCAGACTATTGCAGGTAATTTAAAGCCAGATTAAAAACAAACAAACAACATTTCACCTTAACCAAGGCAAGAAAGCCACTAAGACGCATGGGATTACTGAGTGTGAGAGTATAGGAGAAAAATATTACTAAGGCGTGGAAGGACAATAAAAGAACATGTATTAATAAAACAGAAGATAAAAACTTTGCATTTACATTTCGAATATCAGATCATTTCATAAAAATGGTTTCGAGTGAGTGAAACATGTATATCTTAGTGAGAATAAAACCTTTTCGAATCTTGTCGACTGGCGCTACAGAATCATAAACAAAGAACTCTAACAAATAAAAAGAAATCACATCATTTGAGAACATTCAACAGTAGCAACAACTAAAATGAATAGCACATATAACTCGAAGAAAGTATAATGTCATAATCAAGATGTTGATGTTCCACATGAATTCAAACAAAAAGCTAGGAAGTAAACCCTCATCACTCTCAGAAAGAGCAATAAAAATGACTTGTATTTTGTGAAAATTGTTTTAATTGATAGATCTTATAAATCTCAAAGGACACTAGCATTGGCTGCTTAGTCAAGGAATACGGAATGTTTCCTGGTAGGGAAACGGTTAATATGACAATTATTGGCTGTTACCTATGATGATATTAAAGACAATATACTTGGCTTATTGAAACTCTTGACATGATTAATGTATGTATTTTGATATTATTCAACCCATATTCGATCATAATTTATACCAGCTTTCACTACACTGTCAATAATCAGTGTCTGACCCAAATATCGAATTGCTGCTTCTTTATTTATAAGAAAAATATAGATATCGACATACCTAACTTAGATTGCTACTTTTTTATCATTTCACCTGAAGAATGACAATAAAACCACTAAGATGAAAATGGGTAGAGAGTTTTAGAGAGTATGCGAAATAAAGAAAATTATTAGGGGTGAGAATAATAAAAGAACTAGTCTTAGAAGATAACGATTGAGATTACACTGAAATGTTTGAAAATCAAGGTAGACTAGGCTGCTAGGGGCCGGAAGAAAGTTCCACAAGCGAAAAGTGTGATAAAAGAAACGGTTGACCTAGAAGTTACAGTTACATCTATGTATTTCAACTGTAATATGAAGAGAGTTGTTACTAATCTATTAATGCGCTTAAATTCATAAAATCTAGGAAACAGAGGAAAGTTCGTCAGAAAAATTACGATGAAAGTATTTATTAAAAAAACACAGAAAACTACATTACGGCGGTGAAAACGTGGCTGAAGGCGAGATGCCAGGTCAGGACCAATCACATTGCAGAATCTTTGGATTTTATCAATCTAAATGTAATAGCAGGAGCACCAAACCAAATATGGAAGCAATATTAAATGCATTGACGAATTATAAATATAAAGGCGGCAGTTAAATAAATATACTATAGCATACTGACGGTAAATTTACATTGCAAATGTATAAGATAGATTCTGGAGAGAAAAATTGTTCATCGCTTCCATAGAAGCAGACATGATTCAATATCATGTTTCACAATTACATTAATGTACTTTTAAAATCGTTTACGTTACATGCTTGGATAAAATGAGAAAAAAAATTATTTTTTATTTTTGTTTTTATTTTTGTTTTTATTTTTAGGTAACTAGATATATTACGAGGTAAAAAAAAGAAAGAAAGAAAAATCTCTCATAATTTCTGGTTTGTCTGATATCTACACCAACCACCATCGTCTGTTAATGAGAGTTGATTTAAGATCCAAAAATAACGAATCCGCCTTGACTTACTCGATTCAATCAGTCGCCATTTTCTTTTTTTTTTTTAGGGTGGGGGACCTTATTTGAAACATGGAGAATCTCAGTACGATTAATTTTATTTTTTTTCGAGCAAAAAAGTATAAGACTTGGAAGAGTAAACTCCATTTAATGCCCGCAACTGATTACAAGGCAAGGAGAAAATCGATTGAGACGTGGAAAATACTACGGATTCTTTGAGCGAAATTCATTGATCTGTTTCTTTACAAGGATTACTTACCTGTAGGCGTATTCTCGGGAACTGCTGAAAAGTCGATAATGTTTTTTATCGGTTTTTCATTAGTAAGTATTTATTCAATTCATATCCTATGTAGTAGCTGGAGGATACCACAAAAATAACCATAACCTGAAAAGGAACACGTTATCTACAAACAACTTGAAGAAAACTCAGGCAGAATATAATTGTGAATTCCTCATATTTCATCTGTTACCAATGCCGTACACTTTTTCTCCCTTATATATATTAGGTTGGTGCAAAAAATAATGTCGTTCTCTCACATATGTTACTATGTGAGAAAACGACATTATTTTTGCACCAAGCTAATATATACATACATACATACACACACACACACATATATATATATATATATATATATATATATATATATATATATATATATATATATTGGGAGTCAGTTTTAACAAATTTCAAATTCTATGTCGTGTTAATAGCTAGGACTCGTCTGGATTATACCAAAGGTATACTATATATATATATATATATATATATATATATATATATATATATATATATATTCAAACATGGCGTGTGAAAAAATGAGGATGGGATAATTTTCAAACAAATTGGCATCCGAGGAAAGATTTTGGAAAAAAGAGAAAAAACAAATCGTCCAGTACCTTAAATTTTGATGCAAAAAAAACAAAAAAAAAACAAAAAAACAAAAACAGCGAGTAATAAGTCTAAAACGAAGACTGCGCAATACGCTATATAGATCAAAGGTAAAATAAATAAATCTTGATGAACCAAGCACTTCCTAAATAGGTCTCATCACATGGGATCATCATTATTATCATGTATATATATATATATATATATATATATATATATATATATATATATATATATATATATATTGTTTTATATATTAGAACGAAAATGTTGAAATCGCTACGAAATAGCTTTCGTGTTTCGGTACTACGTTGTACCTTATCAGGCGTATGGTAAGATATTTAGAAAGAGATATACTATTTTATAAGTACGATTCGTGAAGGATAAGTTAAGCTGTCATCACCTAATCTTAAAAGATCTTAGTGCTACCAATATAAAACTTTTCAACAATCGGATTATCTATTTAGATATAGTACTTAGATAAACAACAGATTTGATCAACCATTTGTTTCATAACAGGCAATCGGTAAAATTATTGCACATATTTTGGTCAATATTTTCGACAGTATTTATCTTGGAATGAGCATTATTATCAAAATTTTTAAATTGGTTAAACTTTTTATTATTGTATACACTTTATAATCTTCCCAAGATTATAGGTGCAGCTATAACTAATTAGTGTGTTTCAGTTAAATATTTTATTATTATCATGTTTTCTATATTTGATTTCAGCGTACTTGTATTCACAATTTTTAAAGCAGCGTTATAAAAAAACAACTATACTTATTAAACACATTTTTGCCAGATGAGCTGCTGCTAATCCTACATTCTATAGATGAGGGTATATGTTTGATTATAGATGGAGGGTGGTTAGAATTGGGTGAATATATATTGTGTTAGCATTATTTTTCATAAAAGGTTGGAATACATCATTAACAAGATATAACGTAACATAATATCAAAATATATAACAAGATTAGTAATTAAACCCAAGGTTAGGCACCAATGTGGTCTAATGGTTAGCAGCTTGATCCGCTAGAAAAATTGCGCCCGAGTAGTGAATTCGAGTCTCACTGGCTGCCCGATTACTCCTGGCCTTGTTCCACATCTAAGTTATGCTTGGAAAATCAATATCTTAACCTCAAACTCTAAAAATTTCAAATCTCTATGGATTTGTCAATCAAAATTTTAGTATAATTGTTTACTACCATAAGACCATCATGTCTATATAACCAAACCTACATTATTAAAATTCACAACATCATGAGGTTATATAGGATAAATAAACCCAGAAGAATATGCGGAATCTAATGATCCCATAGAAATACAAAAGTGATCATCTAAGTTTTTAACCCATTCTTCATTGTTGTTAGTGAGAACAGATCTTTTGCAGTTCATTATTATATTCTGTTCTCCACTGGAAATATTAGAATATTCTTTGGCAAATTCCAAAGCTAAGGTAAAGACGTTCTTGGAAATGGAAGATCCAGGATATCGAATTGGATAAAAGACCAGTCTTTTATTGTTAATTCATTTAAACCAATTAATAGCATCTGCGGTAGCAGCCCATTGTAGAATTCCAAAGCTTCGTTTAATTTTATTGCTGATTCTATCCAAGATACCTTTGCTGATCTTTCCGATTTCTGACCTGGTATGTTTGATAGTCGTCATAAGATGTTTGATCTCAAAGTCTGGTTTATGATCTTTAATTAGGATATACGATTCTACTCTGGGTAGAGATTTTTTTTTAAATTAAATGGACAGTTGAATTATATTTTTCTCATCTTATCTGGATATATATATATATATATATATATATATATATATATATAGAAATATGCAGAAATATAGATTTAAAGTGTGCTATATTTATGGGATAAAGTGCTCATTATCAGAGATAGAGCGTATGTAAATATAAATATAAAAGTGAACATTTAAGTCAACACTCAGAGGCGAAAGGCTGTTTTATGAGCCTAGCATGGAACAGCATGTCGCCTTCAATGTTCACTTATATATATATATATATATATATATATATATATATATATATATATATATATATATATATATATATTTACATGTACCTCCACTTTTTCGCTGACAAACAGCATGGTGAAAAAAGTCACCAAACATAATAAAAATTGTCAAAACGTTTGTTAATAAGATAAACGACAAACGTATTTTTTAATTACTTTTTAAAATTTTTTAATCGTTTCTAGCACATTAGAAATATGGTTAAAAATCCTGTTTTTTTTATGCCAGCGACCGACGTAATATTTACGATTAGTGTTTTTGCGCGTTTTCGCGGTGAAAATCACATTAATATGAAATTGTCGGATTTTAATGAAACTTTCAAGACATATTCACAAATGAATGAAATTAATTTATTACTTAAATTGAAAAAATTTCGAGAAATTCAAATTTTAGACCTATAAGTAAGTAATATTTGCTTCAAATCAGATTATTTCAACTTTAAATTTACTAATTTTTTTAGTTAAAAGCAGGGCTCCTTGGAAATGTAAGTTATCGGGGTTTTTTTTTGTTTTTGTTTTTTTGTAAAACATTTAACCCAACCACCGAGAATCTGGTCTGAAGTGTAAAATAAAAATGCAACAAAACTATGATATAATTTAATACATGATATTATTTAATTAGAACATTTTTAAATTGATTTTATAAATAAAAATTATTAAGGAAACAATTATCTTGAGTAGAAATCTGTTTTTGGATGAATAATGAATTTTTACAAGAATTGTTTTCATTTATTTTAAATTATATTTAATCTATATTATAAAAATCATTTAAAATACTTCATTACTTGAAGGCGTTTAGGTGATATTGTTATTAATTAAATACTACATTTACGAATCAATAATTGATAAGCTCATAATCGTTTATACCAAATATTTTTTTTAAAAATTAATTTTTTTTTATAGTGTATAAACGTTCCCATTTTGTAATTATATTTATCCATACGTAATATTATCCTTAAAAGTTCACTTGATTTAAAAGTTGTCTAGCATTCGGCAATTCTTTCACTTTCATTATTCATTTCTGTTTCATTTACGTCTTTGCAAATCACCTCTTCAATATTTTAAAGTAAGTATTACATTTTTAAATAGTTTTAGGATATTAGGTTAAAAAAGTTTAAACAAATACAATAATAAAATTTAAAGTACGATAAAAATTTAATAATAAAATAACTCTCATGATAACAATTAATAATAAAGAATAAAATGAAAGAAAATATATTAAAAAATATAAATTAAGAATAAGTAAAATGCCATAACATTTCATAAATTATTGAGTTACCTCTATCATGGTATATTATCTCAGTTATTAGATTTTAAAATTAATCTGAGAAAATTTTATATTGTTTGAATTTTATTATTTTAACACGTAAGTAAAAGTTTATAAAATAGTAGATAATTGATGAAAATATGTTCATTTGTAAAAATTACTAGGTAGTATTATAAAGAAAAAAAATCATTCATTATAAATTTCGTAAATTTATGTTAATTCTGCTCATCTATATATTGTGAGACCGGAAACTACCTACACAATAGACTCTTCTAGGCCTATATTAAGTAGGCAACATAACACTCTAAAGAGAGTGATAGACAGAGTGATAGAGAGTGACACAGAGTGTCTCGTACGACTACCAGTGTTGAACACTAACTTATAGTAAGCTCTGCTTACACTATCTCTATAACCTGTTGTTAATATATCTTTCTCACATCTAATCTGTGTTCCGTGTTTTACTTCTGTGGGCTCAACTTTGGCACCCACATAAGTGGCGACGAGGATTCTCGAAACGCACTCACGCCGAAACCTAAATACCTTACCAATCCCACATCTGGGTCGACGAAGAATTCTGGGAACGCATTCACGTCGAAAAACCGCAATACATTGCCAGTCCCACAACAGTGGCGACAGAAAAGATTCGAGAATTTCGTTCTCACCATATCAGTAGCGACAGTACTCGAAAAATACACAAACTCCACGCGTTCCCACAGCAGTGTTGAACGTGAAATTAAGCTGGTATTAATACATTAGCGCTTTAAAAACTAAAACACCCAGCGCCTACATATATTCCAATACCAAACAGCAGTGACGAGCAGCGATTCAACATCTACGGAATATCAAAATCTGTCCAATACGAGAGCACACCCACACCAACAGGAAAAAAAACAGTTGTTCCTAAAAAAACTGACAACACAAGTACTACCATTGTACTCAATTTTTCGGAGAAAACTATCGAAAAATGTCTTATGTAATTGAGTTGAACTCAGTATTTACATTATTATTATCCCCATCTTTGTCGCCATATTTATCACAACGTTTCGGCCGTTGTACGCTCCGGCCTTCTTCAGGTGGTTGGAATTTCGAACTGAACCCTTTATTTCGATCACTGGGGTAGACTGTTCTAGTTTCACGTGCCATGTTTGATGGATGTCAATTATCAGTTATCTCCTGTTAATTTTCCCTCTGGAAGTTCTCCACTGCCTTAACCGGGTATTGAACTCACTGTCACTGGATCTAACCAAAGCCATTATCCACTGTGCCATGTGTCCTTGAGGACATCTGGGTATGAATTTCTGGGTATTATAAACCTAATGTTTTCAGCAACCATTTTTTTACCAGTGCTCATATTGCAATTTTGCTGTTATCCTTGCATGATTTTACCAGAGCTCATATTGACACTTTGTTATCATTGCTTTTCTCTGGCACTCCTTATTACTGGTTCCCATATTGTATTTATTTCTATGCTTGGTCGGCTCAGGAGATTTTTGTGGCCTAGCATATGTGCTGATTCCTTAAGTTTATAATTTTCCAATAGTGTTCCCTGTCTATGATCTCATTATGATCCCACAGGGGACTGTGATCTCTCTTCTCTCTCCATACGTGGTTAGCCACGCCTGATTTTTCTACTTCCTCTCGCGTTACAGCATTCGAGAATATCAAGAAAACTCTTACTTGAGACCTTTTCCTCACACATTTCGACCCTAGTCTCGACATCATAGTCGCAAGTGATGCAAGCTCGTACGGCATAGGCGCTTGCATATTACATAAACTGCCAGACGGTTCGCGAAAAGCTGTGGCTCACGCATCAAAATCTCTACTTCCAGCTGAGAAACAATAAATCCCAAGAGAAAAAAGTATTAACAGTTTTATTTTTTTCTCTCCTTTTCAAAAAAGAAAACTCTTTGGAAGGGGGGTATTGTGAGACCGGAAACTACCTACACAATAGACTCTCCCAGGCCTATATTAAGTAGGCGACATAGCACTCTACAGAGAAGGATAGAGAGTGACAGAGAGTGACACAGAGAGACAGTGAGAGTCTCGTACGACTACTAGTTTTGGACACTAACTTATAGTAAGCTCTGCTTACACTATCTCTGTAACCTGTTGTTATTATATCTTTCTTACATCTAATCCGTGTTCTGTGTTTTACTTCTGTGGGCCCAACTTTGGCACCCACATCACTCTACTAGATTTCAAAGCCTCGTAGCTCATTAATAACGTTAATAAAAACATAAGAAAAGCAGGACCTGTCTTTAAGAATTTCTAGTTTACTATATTTTTATGCTATAATTAAGTAATATTTCCTTCAAATCTGATTAATTCATCTTTAAATTTACTAATTTTACTAAAAGTGTCACAAATACATATTTTATTATTTGCAGATTTTTAAGCAGATAATAAAATTTTATTTTAAACTTGTTAAAATATAATAAATGGCCGCTAGTAAACAGAATTTTTACAACGAGCGAGTATTTGACATTCCAATCAATATAATTTCTATTTGAAATATACCAGAGTATTTTATTTCATTTATGAAATATCATTTCAAACCTACATATCGCCAAAGTGGAGGTATATATATATATATATATATATATATATATATATATATATATATATATATATATATATATATATATATATATAGTCAAATTCCCAAATCAATTCTGCGGACAACACAAAATTGTACAAAATGACAACTGGAAAAATATTACTTTTTTGCCAACGCGTTTCGTCTTCCGACTTTTACAAGGCAAAAATCAAATCGAAATGTTTTTTTGTTTGTTTTATAGTTACATTACAAAATCTAAATTTAAAAATGATAGACGCTTCTGCGTAAGCCTCTTTCTGGTTAATGTAAATTTCCTTTGTATTAATTTTTTTTCTTTCCATGTCGTCAATATAATTAAATTCCCAGAAACGCGTCGGCAAAAGACTAAGATTTTTTTCAATTTGCAATCTAATACAAATTTGTCTTGTCCTGGGAATTTAACTGTAGCTGACGAATCATTGATAGACAATGCTAGTCTTTTACTTTGGACGTGAAAGGAAAACGCATGTCGAATGTTTCAAAGGAATGTATGGCAAATCATTCGAAAAGAATCTTTGAGAAATAAGACGGACGTTGGCCGTTAATAATTAAGTATGACTCAAGACTTCAATGTTAAAATAAAACTGTATTTAATTACAAACTCAAATAAATACAAGCAAGAACAAAGAAATAAAAGTCAATCAAAGATAATAAACCATTTCAGTGAATATCTTGTTAGTGGCGTGGCTCCGCTTAACATCCGGTAAATCCTAAATCAAAACCCAAATCATCGACGCACACTAATTCGACTGGATAGTTCTACTCAATAGTCAGTCAATAATCACCCCAGTCAGTAGCTTGACATCGCTATTTATACACCTGGCGGAAAATATATTCATAAATCGAGAGTTTTCTTCCTACATGACATTTAGTGACTGTATTTTCAAGTGACAACTCAATATATGCATGATTTTTTACATGTTTTTTTGTACACACAGCCGAGTGCATTAACGATCACTGGCAGTCTACTTTATTTACTAGACTATCTTAACTTTCAGAATTTCATGCTCTAAAACACTCAACGTGTCGATCTTGTTTTGTTTTTTTTGTTTTGCTTTTTTGTTTTTTGTACCAAGTTCTCATGTCACTTGAACGGTGGACATCTGCCAGGCAGCAATGTCTTTTCTGTTTGTCCAGCTAGACTAAAATTATCAGGAATACCTCACATTATTTTCACTTTGCCAGTGCAATCTTCGCTTTTGTAACCACATATTCTAAATCTTTGTTGCTACATCATTATTATTATTATTATTATTATTATTATTATTATTATTATTATTTTCTTTGATTTCTGGCGTTTACACATTTCTTTCCGTGTCCCGCCCAGGGACCTAAGGTTAGAAATGGCATCATGACACTTTCCACTGACAAAAAAAAAAAATACATAGAAAAGCCCTTCGAAAAGTGTGGGCTGTACTTGTCAGAACAATTTTTTGTATCTCCTTGAGGCATGGACTTCCAGGAATCCCTTCAATTAGTCTACTGCAATCTTTTCCAACCAGTCCTAGGGCTCCAACTACAACAGGGATTGTTGATTTTCCCATATGCCATATTTTCGAGATTTCTATTTCAAGGTCCTTGTATTTTGACAGCTTTTTGAATATCTTCAAAGATACATTGCAATCAGCAGGGACTACCATATCAATAAGGAGGCACTTTTTTTGTTTGTGGTCTTTAATAACAATATCTGGGCGGTTGGCCTTGATTGTTCTGTCAGTGTGTATTGTGTAGTCCCATAGAATTGTAACAGGTCCTATCTCCGTAACCGGGTCTGGGTGGTGCTCATACCAGTTTCTTTCAGTTTCCTTCCAGTAGAAGTTGCAGATTTTCCAGTGCAGATATTGGCCCACTCTGTCATGCCGGGTTTTATATTCAGTGGGTGCCAATGTCGTGCAACCTGATACGAGATGATCAATCGTTTCTGGATATTTATCACAGAATCTGCATTTTGGGCTGACACAATATTTTAGTATATGTGCTTGATAATTTCTAGTTAGCAAGCATTGGTCCTGTGCAGCAAGGATGAAACCTTCAGTTTCAGCTTTCAACGCTGCAATACTTAGCCACTGATGGGTACGGATTTTGTCTATGTCAGCTTGTTTGGTACGGGCAGAGTATTGGCCATGAAGCGGTTTATCTTGCCATCGCTTCTGTATCTGTTATTATTATTATTATTATTATTATTATTATTATTATTCGTTGAGAAATGTCTTGAATGATAGTTATGTGGTTTACTGTTGACCTCACAGTTATTCAAATTTTATCCTAGTCTGTTGCATTCAGATTTACTTTCATTTTATACCCCCATATTGGTGAAATAGGTGGTTAGGGTGAACACTGTGTGCTTGGATGGAAGTCACTTAAAAACAAAAAAACAAAATTAATTTAAAACGGCAAAAAATCAAAAGACAATCACTATATTCTCGCTCCGCCAAGAAATTATGATAAATCACAGGTAATAAAAATGGAATATGTGGTGAGACATAACCATGTATGTCATGAAAAATATATTAAATCAAATTGTTTTGTCTTCTATCTTATCATAATTGTGGTATCTTGGTTTTCATTCATATTTTGCAAATTCTTCCATTATTCGATTGATAAAAATTGGATATTCCAAACTGAAAGAAATTGAAAAATAAGACAACTTATTTTAAGTATAAAACTATTCAATTGAAATATAGAAAAGAAGGGATTATTTGTTCTTTACGTGAGAAAATATGAATTATTTTACATCCCATAAATCATTTGGTAATTGATTTTATTAAGTTTATTTAGTTATGATAATTTATGATTCGGTTCAATTTTTTCACCGAAATATCAAAATGTACAACACATCTAAAAGCTTACAGTAGGGGAGTGAAAACATTTTAATGTTCCAAAAGTATAGGCATTTTTGGAGAGGGGATAAAAGAATTGAAGAAAACAGAATAAGGATTAATAATAAAGGAAATCTCCTTTTCCAACAGAAAAAATCGACCTTCAAAAGAAGATTCCAAAGAATTTTAAGGAAGATTACTTATGAGGTTGGACTGAAAAGATCATAGGCGTACTATGAAGGTTTGTAATTCTACAGCTGTGAAAGCTCGCAGGTATTATTTTCAAATGTACTTATTAATGACTGCATTGTTACCTTTCTGTAAACTGACGTTTGACTGTTGAAAGAAAACTCCTAATAGTGATTTGTCTTGAAAATGAAAAATGGCATCACGTGCTTCTCAAGTTCCTGCCTAGAATGTTTTAGCTATAAGGATGTTCATTCTGACATGGTTGCTACATTAGAAGATGAGGCTCCTGATTTATCAACAGTAGGCAGCTGAATTTAGGAGGAGAAGGGAGAGTTTTGAAGGCCTAGGGTATAAAATTCCTGCAACTGCCACCACCTGAGGAAAACAATTGATGGTGTTCACCACATAGTGATGAATGACAAGGCGATTGACCATAAATCAAATAGCCACGTGCTATTAGCATATCCTGTGAGAAAGATGAGAATACTTTGCACAATGAACGGTTTCTTCTCGTTGGGTGCCACGTCTTCTGAGACTTGATAAAAAGCGCACTAGAGTGACCAGAAAATCTTACATTGTTTGTAGATCCAACTAGTTTCCTGGAATGTTCCCTTATCGAAGATTAGTGTTGGGTTCAACATTTTGTGACAAAGATAAAGATATAATCCATACAGTGGAAACATTTCTCCTCACCTGCTCGACGGAAGACCAAGGACGTTTCATTTGCCATGCTTTTTTTAGATGAAAAGGCATTGCGTTTATTGAAAATCTTCAAAAGGTCCACACCGTTAATGGAGTAGCTGCCTCAGCCTATTGACTGAGGCAGCTAAAAAAGCCATAGAGCAGAACCACCCAGCAAAACTGACGAACGTGGGTCTTGTTTCATCAATTCCACAAATCATACACTCTTGATCTCAATGGCTATTATGCGTGACTCTGGATTTGAACTTGTTGATCACCCTTCCTAGTCTCTTGATTTGGTCCACATCTGACGATCATCTATTCCCCAACATAAAAAAACACTTGGCCTGGAAACAGTATTGCAGTGATGATGACGTCATTATCTGTTTTTGATGAATTTTAAAATCTTTTTCACCAATAGCAGTCAAATGTGTGTAAACCACAAGGGGGAATATGTTGAAAAATAAAGCTCATTTGGTCACATTCCATGAGTGTATTTTGGTCAGACTATGAACTTTTCGACTCTCATACATTTAACCACGGGAAACTATGAGAAAAATGTAGATGTTCACCCATTCATTTCTTCATAAGCAACATACTAAATTAAAGTTTGTTAACATTCTTTCTTCATACACGTTATAATTTATAAGTTATTAAGTTCTAATTTTCTAGTCTTTATATTAAGTGTATCACAGTAACAACTTAATTATTTGAAAAGATAGAACTCGCTTATGTTTTTTTGTTTTTGTTTTGTTTTGATTTCGTAAGAAAACTGTTATTTAATGTATTCTTCAGTTAATTCGCTAAAGGTATACGAATTCAATTTCTCATATACAGTCAACAGCCGATTATACGTACTATGTGCTGATTATACCTACTATGTGCCGATTATACCTATTATGCGCCGATTATACCTACTATGTGCCGATTATACCTACTATGTGTCGATTATACCTATTATGTGCCGATTATACCTACTATGTGCCGATTATACCTATCATATGCCGATTATACCTTCTATGTGCCGATTATACCTATTATGTGCCGATTATACCTACTATGCGCCGATTATACCTACTATGTGTTGATTATACCTATTATGTGCCGATTATACCTATCATGTGCCGATTATACCTTCTATGTGCCGATTATACCTTCTATGTGCCGATTATACCTATTATGCGCCGATTATACCTACTATGTGTCGATTATACCTACTATGTGTCGATTATTCCTATTATATGCCGATTATACCTATTATGTGCCGATTATACTTACTATGTGCCGATTATACCTATCATGTGCCGATTATACCTACTATGTGCCGATTATGCCTACTATGTGCCGATTGCCTTTTAAAAATGTAAAGTCAAATTCCTATGAGATAATCAGCTTTTCGCTGTTCTTCTGTAAGTTCTTATTTCATAATGCCATGTCTCTTCAGAATGTTGGCATTGATTGATTGCTTTGTTTGTTACTGTTTATCAACCCTTTATTTAAAGCCGATAAATATTTTGGATTGTAAGAATTTTTTTTTTTTTTTTTTTTTTTTGGCGTGTGAATATTTCATTAATAATTTTTTGTCAATAACAAAGATGATTTTCCAGATACATTTCTACTATTTTACTCATAGGCGGGGAGGAATAGATCCATACCTTTCCCACTGGGTTTTTGCGCGTACATGAATGTAAATAAGCCGACTGAAATGCAAACTCGGCTCCTTGATTTCTCATTCGGAGTAGCTATTTATTACACCAACCGCACATCGTACGCAAACGATCATACCTTCTTCTTCTTCTTCTTCTTCTTCTTCTTCTTCTTCTTCTTCTTCTTCTTCTTCTTCTAATCTTTGAAATGCCTTGAATGATAAGGAAGTGGTTGCAAAATTGATAATTTTGTTCATAGAAGTTTTTAATACAAATCGTAAACTAACATTTATACCTGCAGCTATAAAGAAGTTTTACTTGCAACAAAAGGCATAATTTTATTCTCCATAAACTAATGAAACTTACACCATATGTTAGAAGTGTATATCTGAAAAAAATAATTGTATGACTTTGTTCAACATTTTGTTATATCCTCTGCGGTTCAGTGTGAATATAGAAATTTTGTTTAATAATAGCATTTTAAAGCGACGAAAAAAACGATTGCAAGAATGCTTCTGACTTTGATAAAAATGTGAGAATTTCTAAGAATAGAATATTAAAGAATGAGTCAAATGTTGTTAGTGAGAATTCCAAAATCTAATGAAAGGCAAATTTCGTCGTAATATTTTCTTTTTAATTCATTGTGAGAATAAATATGGTCGCTTAAAAGATCACTCTTGTATAGAATGTCAATTGTACAGACTTATTTCCTGGAGAACATACCAAAAGACAATATGTCTGGTCGAATAGAACTTGTATTGATCGCTATATTTTCTGATGAGGTCAGAAATACATAGATTTGTAAAGCAATTCCATATTTAAAAGAATGTGCAGTTATGTAAGACGCATTGACGCAGAAAGTGTAATCGTCGTGCTGAGTTCAAATTTCGGTCGATTGTATTTCGGTTACTTCACACTAATGTCACTGGAAAAAGTATAGAGATACTTTCCTTTAGAGAGTGGCTTTAATTAGCAGAGGATGATGGTCTCTTTTGCCTTGAGGCGGCAAGTCCTTTGTAATGGGTAATGCCTGAAAGTAATTGTAAATGGTCAGTCCTCCTAGGCCCAAGCAATCAACACAGTGTCTCCCAAGGCTCGCTTCTCAGTTCTACCCTATTTCTACGTTAAATAAATTATCTGTATACTTTGATCATTTGTGAATAGCTATGCTGATGATACAACGGTATATGGGTGCACCTCCAAAACTCTGAATAACCAGAGCTTGGCAGCTGACCTCTCCGCTGACATGCTTTAACAGCTCAATGTGAAAAAGACTGGCATGTCAGATTCGATACCTCGAAAATCAAACTGGTCTTCTTCTTATCAAGTCACTACACTACACCTATTTAGTGTTGCATACAAAGCCTTGCCTAAGTTGTAAAGGTTTCAAGATTTTTAAGTTTGCATGAATCTTCAAGATTGGAGCAAACTATATGATTCTCCACATTATGTAATCGCCCGCATTGGTAGTTGGGCTCATCATCGGTGTTTTATCCCTAGTTCTGGAGGATGGCTCTACAGAGTCCAGCAACTATTCAGAGGCAATCCAGGCAGGACCAGGAGGGCCAGAAATCAATGGATCCAGTGGGGGGATTCTGAGTCTGTGTTCCGCGTTGTTAACGGACAGGGACAGAGACTGGCTAGGAACTCTGTTCTTCAGTGCTTAGAATTCCTGTAGACATAATTGTCACGTCCTGAGATATAAAATAGCTGTCACATCTTGAGCTATATAATTGTCACATCCTGAGCTATATAATAATTGTCGCGTCATGGGGATATTTAATAATTTTCACGCCCTGAGATATATAATAATTTTTGCTTCCTGAGATATGAAATAATTGTTTATCTTGAGATATAAAATAATTGTCGAGTCATGAGATATAAAATAATTGTCAAGTCATTAACTATGTAATATTTGTCACGCCCTGAACTATATAATACATGTTACGTCCTGAGCTATATAACTGTCAAATCTTGAGATTTATAAAAATTCTCGTGTCCTGAGATATATAATATTTGTCAAGTGATGAGATATAAATTTTTGTCAAGTCATTAGCTATATAATAATTGTCGCGTCCTGAGCTCTAAAATGAACATGTCCTGAGCTATATAATAATTGTCACTTTATGAGCGATATAATAATTGTCACGTCCTGAGCTATATAATAATTGACGCATACTGGGATATATAATAATTGTTACACTGTAAGATATATAATAAAATTGTCACAGCATAGAATATATAATAATTGCCAGTTCATAAAATATAGAATAGTTACTTATGAAAGTTACGCTGGAGCCATTTTTTTTAATTTTTAGAAGATTCCACTAAACACACTTGTTCACGACCAGTTTCAAAATGATTTTCTTTCTCCAAATCAAGAGTTCCAAGAAAGTCTTAACTTCAATTGAGAAAATACAGTTTCAAATAAACCTCATTAGTCAAAGCAGAACGTAGACTGCTAAGAAATATTGAAAGCAAGAAATTATACATACATATATATATATATATATATATATATATATATATATATATATATATATATATATATATATATATATGGTCATCCACAGACAGACTGTTTAGCTGTAGCACAGCTCATTAATGTGGCTAGACGTCCGTTTGCATCTAGCTAGGACGAAACTCGGTGAACTGGCGACATTCGGAGAATCTATCCATAAGGCGTTGGAGCACGGCAGGAATGAAGATGAATTTAAGTGTATTTATTTTTAAACAAACACGCCAGTGACTGAGAGAACTCGATTCGTTTTATCGAAGAGTATTGCGTTAGTACCAGTAATAATCACTGTTTTCAAACTCACACATTCTCCCTAGAAAGCTCAAGCGAAGTAATTTTTCAGGATCTCTCTCTCTCTCTCTCTGTCACACACACACACACACACACACACACACACACATATATATATATATATATATATATATATATATATATATATATATATATATTTCTTCATCACCTAAAAGCAATCTGGGATTTTGAATGCAGATATATTGAACTTATTTTGAACAGTTACTGAGAGAGGGCGCCTATATTCTGTTTTGGTCAACGGTTTTGAACAAAACTAATGCTCTTAAATATCTTGTCACTATAACTTGTGGCTTTGTACGTTCAAAACTACCGAAACTATTTTGCACACAAGGATGAAGTCGGTATCTTTTCAACGATACTACTTGCAGGGATATTATCAATATAATCTCCCCTGACAAATCCACTTTAATGAGATTCTAACCAGTTTATCATTGTTGGAAAACCATAAGTCTAACCACCCAGTGACGCGCACATTAGTTGATCAGAATGAATACAATATAGAATAGGAAATTTGACTAGTATGACCCAAGATTTTTTTAAAAATTTTATATAATTTTCCAAATTATATCAAATACTGTTTGGCGTATATTTTCTGTTATATCCTCATATTTTCCATTTATTTTTGTTATATTTGCTTGAAGGGCAAGTTTTAATTAATAATCTTTTTTTTTTCAATAAAGCATTTTCAAAATATTTCGTGATGCAGTGATTTTAAAATTAACCCCAATAAGCCATCATTTAGAATCTTAGTTTAATTACGAATATAGATATTACTTGTTTTATGTGTGTGATCACACACCCCACACAAGTCATGGCAAATCAAACTGGCGTTCCCTTTGTTCATATGTCGTTCAAATTTCAAATTAATATTTAGTCTAAAGAAATGAAAAGAGGAGTCAGCGTTCTTTCTTTTTTTTTCTATTTTGTCTAATTCAAATAAACACTCTACAGAGGAGAAACTGGAAAAGAAACAAAACCCTCTTTGTTAGAGAACAGAAAAGTTTACCTGATATTTACATTTCAGAATGAGTTTTTCTTCTTATATGTGAATTCAAGAATGAATTCTTTCACAGGTTTCATGCGTGAATGTGTGCCAGGATAAAACTGAATGCAAACATGCGCTCGTATTTAAATAGAGTGAAAGTTGGATTATTTGATAGACACTCAGGGAATATGCAGACTCAGAAATCTGATGCAATATGATTTATGATATCATGTTAATAAATATGATACCGAGCTGTCTGTCAATTCTGGTCTTTCGTTATCTATGTAATACTGGTTCGATTCCTAGCAATTTTTAGTTTCTAATTCTCCATAGCTTTCCTGGTCAAAAGCTAAACACTCTTTGTTCAACAGGCTCACTACATTCCTAACTTGAAACATTGGGACGTCTGGCTATTGCCAAGTTTAAAAACCAAGCGATTTCCATGCACATTTGATTCTGCTTCTCCAACAGCAGATTGGGGATAAATTTCACCGACCCTCTGCGCATGAACAAATCCGCCTTTAAAATTGACTACACGAATCTAGTGCTGATTTCCCCTACGACATGTGCCCCGCATTTCACTTTGGTGCCATGTTCCAAGCAGTTCTATCGCATCTTGCTCTGTATTTTACACACGGCATGATTGCCAAATGTCAGTGGAATCTTTTGGGTGGTTTGAGCTTCACTAATACTAAACTTTGGCAAAACTTAATGCAGTATCTCTGTTCGTTGCGTTAGGTCATCATGCGTGAAAATTAAAATCCGACGAGTGCTCTAGGCGTAACAGCGGCCAATTGACGAAGCCTAACGACATGAAATTTTGTAAGAGAAAATGTGTAGGAGGACATGTTTGGAAGCTGTTGATGGTTGCGATACTACCACGTTACAAATCATTGTGGCTGAGGGTCTGAGCGTAGAAATTGCTGATCATGACAGATTATACTCGCTCTCACTCAGAAAGTCCTTTCAGCCTCATTGCACTATAAATCACAGGCGAGATCTGAGAGGGTTAAACAAAGACAAATTTTCCTGAGTAGGTGTTTGAAACAGTGATTTCCGATCCGCCTAAGCAGATGGGTGTTCTCGGAAAATGTGGGTAGCTGGTCATATAAATTGAATGTTTTGGAAAAGTTATAGCGAATATTTTTTAAATATTTTTTATCAGAAATCATTCTTCAAATGCAACTTGTAGAAATAATAAAACACTGATTAGGAGTAAAAATCTGACCAGACAGAATAAATATGTTATTTTAATCATATTTATTCCGTCTCGTCAGATTTTAGGAGATTTTCCGAATGATACATTTTAACATTTTTTTCAACTTCTTTCATCAGACATCATTTAAATAATTCGACACTTAAAAGAGAGTGTCACCAGGTTGGAATAATGCCAATAAAAAGTGCTTTAATATATGTCTAATTTAACACAGCCGGGGAATGACTAGCGACTCGGATTGAGGAATTAGAGAGCTGAGTCTGAATTCCGATCGAGTTCATTATATTGACTTGTGCTAATACCCCTGGGAAAGTTATGAACTCTTATTCCCTTAGCTAGGGTAAATTGCAGGACAGACTTGTATGTCTAACGGTCTAAGAGAAGGACAACTTTGAAATCAAACCCTGCGAAGCGTTATTTAAGGACATTGAGGCATACTGTACGCCAGTTCTATGCATTTGGCCCTTCCAAAAAAGTGTGGGTTGGGGCACAAGACTTCACCGTTATAATCAAATGATATGTGCGGTTAGTTTGGCTTTTGGTCCTAAGAATTGAGATACTTGAGCCTCATACGTCGAAAACGAAGGAACGGAACTGTATCCATATATATATATATATATATATATATATATATAGAGAGAGAGAGAGAGAGAGAAATATAGTTTTAAGGTGTCCTATATTATATTTATTTAGTCATAAGGTGTGCTATACATACATACATATATATATATATATATATATATAGAGAGAGAGAGGGAGAGAGCGTGAGGGAGACAGACAGACAGAACGAGAGAGGGATAATATCAAAACAAGGCCTTTTTAATATAGAATATTAAAGATAGATCCATAAAGAGACCTCTACTTATTCCATGATATTTTCCTTTGATATATATATATATATATATATATATATATATATATATATATATCAATTTAAAATGTAAGGAGTCATATATTCACTGGTATATTTTTTTCGATTTGTCTCATTCGATACTAAGCAGTTATGAACAAATACTTATAAGCGCTTACGAGTTGAGCATCTTAAATGTAATTTTATCTTGTCTTTAGTGATAATTGAATTTTAAACATTTTTGGGACAGTAAGATTTACTCCTACCGCTTTTGATACATGTGTAATCATTCATTATTATTGTGTCGTGTTTATACGTGCATTCTTTATATATATATATATATATATATATATATATATATGTGTGTGTGTGTGTGTGTGTGTGTGTGTGTGTGTGTGTGTGTGTGTGTGTTGCGTATACAGAATTAATGTAAGTAAATGGTTTGTCAGTTAGCTAAATGATGTTACTTTCATCATCCAGTCAATTTTCCTTGACAAACCCTCCGGTAATTATCCCGTCCACTCGTCACTCCACTTGACTGCTTATGTTTCTCGATTATTTTTTTGTATATACACTTATCATTGGTGCAAGTTTTATTATGCATGTTTGCGTGTGTGGACGTGCGCCTGTCTGCGCGTGCATGTAAAGTGATTATTTGTCCCTTTCGTCGTTTCTTTTTCACTTTACACTTAATCCTTAAAGTTTTCTCACTTTTTTACTTCCCCCTTTTCTTCAGTTGTTACAATATGGTTACAATATGGTTACAATATGGTTTCTTTTTTTTTTCTTTCTAGCCATATGCTGTCGTTGGTAATTTTTAGCATTCTACCGCTTTCTTCCGTTACGAAATAATATATATATATATATATATATATATATATATATATATATATATATATATATATATATATATATATATAGTACCAACTGGCAATTTGTAGGGATAATTGTAAGGAGGAAATTAATCCAAAGAGAGCTCGATGTAAGTTGCAGAGCAATATAATAATAATAATAATAATAATAATAATAATAATAATAATAATAATAATAATAATAAGTAAAGACAATACTTAAAAATCTATTTCGGTTATAATTTATTTCATGAATATTTTTATTTAAATATTCATTTTTTGAGACATTTAAGGAAAAAAAAAATATTTCTAGAGTAACCTATCGTCTCATATTTAATTCTTCCTTCTTTCCTTTCTTTTCTGTCACTCCCTCATTCTTCCCTCTGTCTCCCCTCTTCCGCCTCCTCTCTCTCTCTTCCTGTCTTCTCTAAATTGAAAAATGCATATTTAATTTTTTTTATTTTTCTTCCTTCTTTTTTTATTAAAAAAACTTTTCCTTTTTCTTTCTTTTTTTCCTTTCCCTTTTCCTTTTGTCTGGACAAAATGATTTCATATCTAAAAAAACTTCGATCTGAAGGGAGGAATACTTTGTATTTTTATATATAATTATATAGGAATGAATTATATATAATCATAGTAATTAATTAGTTTTAAAATATCAACATAAAAACAAATTTAAACGTCGATAATAGAGATTTTACTTCATTATTTTTTAATTCTCTAACTCTTCAAATATCGAATATATAACTATTTCTAATTTCTATATTCAATTTTCTCGTCATATTAATTATAGCTTATAATTGCCCCCTGTTCTAAGAACTCCCTTTGCTTTTATCACTTACACATCTTTATGTATGTATTTTTTAAAGGTTCTTTTTACTTTTTCTTTTTAATTTAACTTTGTATGGTTTGTTTTTTTTTTGTTTTTTTAACTAGTTAAAAATGTATAATTTATTTTATCTTATAGTATTTTTATTTTTAAATGTTTTCTTTTAATATAAAAAACTTTTAATATATTCTTACTAAAATGTAATATAATTTATCAAAATATAACTTATTTTTAATCTTTTTAATATATCTTTTTAATTATAATTTATTATTTTAAGTAGGTACCTAAACATTGTATATATATATATATATATATATATATATATATATATATATATATATATATATATATATATGTGTGTGTGTGTGTGTGTGTGTGTGTGTGTGTGTGTGTGAAAATATATAGAAAACAGGAAAGAACTGGTTAGGTGAATAATTCAATAATGAATCCGCTATTAAAACACGTAAATTTCAGAAATAACTTATTCCAAAAAAAATTTCGCTTGAAGATGCAACAGAGCTTACTTTAATTCAATTTAATTCAAATAATTATATTGAAGTTTTCGGCTCTTGTTTTGAAACATGAGAAATCTTATGTATCGTGTTGGAATCATATTTTTAAATAAATGATTATATATATATATATATATATATATATATATATATATATATATATATATATATATATATATATATATTATAAATTAATTGATTTAAAATATGTTTTTTCCGCTACACAGTTCTAACCATGTTTCAAAAATGGAAGATATAAGCTTCGAATTTAATTTTGTAATTAAATTAAAGACATTAATTTACAATATTAATGCTCTGTAAATTGGCATTGAGCACTATTTTGCAAAAATAAAAATATCTATAAGAACACCAGATTATATATCTTACTGTTCTTTCTTTATATATATATATATATATATATATATATATATATATATATATATATATATATATAAACGAAACTCATTTTCGACTCTCTTTTGTTTCAAATTATAACCTCATTTTTCATATAACCTCCATTTAATGTCATAAATTTAATATCCGGGTCAATTTATTTCTTCCCTTTAAGACTAACACCTTCCACCCTCCCCTAACCACCGTCTCGGGCATTTTGTCTGACTGAAACATCGGAATGGATAATTTCTGTATCAGTTTACAAGGGGTTGTCAAAGTTAAATTTCTAAATCCGGCACAAACAACAGTATATAGATCGGGGTTGAATAAAACTGACGTAGTTTTGTCGGTTGAAATTGATCTATGTCTCCCTATGAGATAAGTTTGGCTTTCGTTGTGTAATTTATATGCTCTGTTATAATAAATATATTGAGTTGTTTTTGGGGATCTGTTTTAATATTTTATATTACTAGGATCCACTTGGATTATATACCAACGGATTTATTACCTGTACTATGTGTGTGTGTGTGTTTGTGTCGCATCCGTCGATGTTGAGAGACTGATATCAGCTGTTGATGGCAGTGTAGTATCTGTTACGGCTTGTACACGAGACATAAAGTCTTGACACTCCCAACAGTATTGCCTTCCTATTTTCTTTCCGTTGGTATTTATCTATCCACCCACGAGGATAAAATGTGGCACAAGGCCGGTTTAATGTGGGTATCTCCGAGCCCGTAGGCTCGGCCAAAAATATAGCCTTTTTGAACCCGCCTAGACGGGTTCAAGGCCTGTCTACCTCCCCGGACAAAACCTTACCCTTCGGGAAAACCTCGTCCGAGTTCCTCTCTGCTAATGCAGAGAGTTCGACAGACGTTGAGATCTCCTTCTCACTGTCTATTTTCTTTCCGTCGAGCTCCATCTTACGGTGTAATTCGCGTCTCCAGCGTGAGCGATTGTTGGCGATGACTCCCACCTGTAGACGTCTTTGAAACGAATATAAAGTCACATGTGCCCTCTTTCGGGGGCCAATTACACGTACAGAAGGGTGTTCGGTATCCTTACATACGGCATGCGGTATACATGTCCAAACTAGTCGGCTCCGGTTCTGTTGAAGAAAGGCGTATAGGCATACCAGGGTTAACAGGGCACGGGTATGAACTACGCCATTAGTGACCCTCTCTTAGACAGCGAAAATGAAAGGTACTGAGTCGTCTTCCTGCCTGGAGTAGAGGCTTCAAATCTGCTGCTGCAGAGCAGCACGCTGACGACGCATGCCATATAGATTGCAAATTTGCTGTTCGTCGTAAGCTTTCTGTTCTGCCAGACACTCGAGGACAGCCTGGCAAATGTGATTGCAGCTCGTCCGAGCCGTCTGTTAACTTTATTGTCTATGGAGAGTGTGTGCCTGTGTGTTTGTGTAACTGTTGCTACGCCTTGTTTTGGGGCCCCTGCTATATTTAGAGATTCTTGATAAAACGTGAATTCATGAACCACCTAACAGGTCGAAGATGTTGATTTTGCTGGCGGGAGACCGTTCAACGACTTGGATCATCACGTTTGTTTTCTTCAGACTGATGGTGAGACTGAACTATTGGCAGGCTTTTCAAAAGTTGACCATTACTCGCTGCAGTTTATCTTCAGATTGTAAGCTGCAACATCAGCTAACAATATGTCAATAGAGAGCATCGATGGGATTTGGATTTCGGTAGACTGTTAATTTCTGTGTTTTGCTCTCACTGTAAGGCAACGCTGGATGCCCACTCTAGCGCGCAGGCCTGTGCAGTTTTGGATGAGTGATTGGCGGTTGCACATGCCGCACATCACTCCTTCCGCTCTCCACACCACCGATGTTAAGAGTAACAAAACTATATATGAGCAATTATTATGGTAATTTGATGGAATAATAATTATAGAAAACCAATTGCAAAAATATTTTTCTGATAAGGTCGATTCATTTACACATTTTCTAGCGTATATATATATATATATATATATATATATGTTATGGGATCTTACCGATAATAATAATAATGGACTATTCCATACTTAATAAATATGAGTAGGCAAGGAGTAGAGTGAGTAGTTCAAGCCGAGTCAGTAGTTCAAGTCGAATCAAGAGCCGAGTCAGAGGCAGTCCGAAACAGAGTCGCGTTCAGACAATTGGAATAGTGATACTGGTCGAGACTACATTGTTCTCTCTACTAAACCTGATTGTTCATACTAACACTTCTACTTCTCTGTATATATTCCTCTTTGTAATATATCTGTGTTATTCCATACCTGTCTTGGAGTTCTTCTTTATTGGTTCTACTTTGGACTATCACCGTGGTACAAGGAACCGGACCATAACAATATATCATTCAATCAAATTAAGGCACCATTATGCAAATGATTATTTTCTCATTGTAAAATTAAATTTACACGAGTTTTTAAGCAGTCAATGGATGATATTTTTTTTTTTTTAAATAAAAAGACAAGGGGGGGAAAGAAAGGAAGAAAAACTGTGGACAAAACGATGAATCGAAAAGAATGGAAAGTGGCAAAAGAAACACGATGTGGTATATGTGTGGATATGAGTGGCGGTCAGAGCGGAAAAGAAGAGAGAAAGAGAAGGAAAGTAGAGAAAGATATTACCTATTTAATATACTCAGTCGAATTCAGGCAGTAGATAGTCCAAACGAAACTTCAGAAATTAATAAAAAAAACATATATTATATAAAATAATAACAGATAATCACAAAAATGTGAAAGAGAGATAATTCAGAATTAAAAAATATTGAATTACCAAATATGTCGGTAAAGTATATAAAGAAAATATAAAAGAAATTTAATATAAAGGCGGGGAAATATATATCATAGAATGAATTCATCCAAATCAACATATATCAAATTAAAATTATATTGATTAATACTCATCTACAAGGAAAAAAAAATATATTTAAAATTTAATATATAATATAATAAAATCACAGATAATTACAAAAAAAGATAAACGTGACAATAGGATCTTTAAAATTAATAAACTGACGACCGATTTAGCCAGTAATATGATTACTGCAGATAGAATGGGCAATATGCATACGAAAAATGCCTATATCTTGTTCAAAGATCATAAAGACAACTTCTCTAAACTCAAAACTAGACTAATAAATCATATCAGATCAGAGCTAGGCTTAAGCTCTAAAAATATTATGAAAACAATTACGGATAAACTTGTGATCAGTACCGTAGCCAATCTTTGGAAGGACTCTTCTGATACCATTAAATTGTTCTTTAATATAAGTCATCAAAAGAAATCCACCTTCATTAAATGTGACATTATTGACTTTTATTCATCTCTATCTAGAAATATATTGTTTGACGTCATTAACTTTGCCAAAAATAAAACACATGGACTTAAGAAATGATGGCATCAATATTATTCTTACGGAAGAGACAAAGAGAAGGAAAGCAGAGAAAGACAGGAGATATTTAATATACACAGTCGAAATCAGACAGTAGATTATCCAAATGAACCTTCAGAAATGAATTAAAAAAACAAATATTATATGAATAATAAGAGGTAAACACAAAAATATGAAAGAATCACTTTTGACACGTAACAGTTCCAACTGGATTAAATTCAATGGGAGCGTATGTTTCAGCCCAGTTTGCTGACCTGTTTTGCTTTTATATACTTAAGATCTTTAGTAGCATTGTAGATCCGAAGCAGTTAGGTCGATATAGAGACGATGGACTAATTTATGTTCCTAATATCAATGGCCCACTCACTATTAAACTACAGAAAAATCATCAAGGCTTTCAAGTTTTTAGATATCTCATCTAACCTGAAAATTATAGATTATTTGGACACCACTCTTGACCTGTACACCAATATCTTTAAACCCTACCATAAAGTTAATGAAACTCCTAACTACATTAAAGTAGACTCGATCACCCTGATACTATTTAAAGGCAGATACCTATCACTGTTGGAACTAGGATGAGTAAACTTACCTCTAATCAATATATATTTTAATAAAAACAAAGGATTATACGATAGGGCATCCCAAAAATTTGTTTTGAAAATAAAATTTCGTACTTGAACACTACAAGGAAGGATAATGTAAATAAAAATGTTAATAAGCGTAGAAATCGAAAAAGAAATATAATATAGTTAAATTTTCTCTTCTTATCTAAAATTAACATAGAAGTGTTCCTAAATCTTATAAACAAACATTTAAAAATACACACCCTAAGTAGAGCCTTCAATAGAAAAACGATTAAAATAAGTTATTATTGTACAAATAGTATGTATAAATTATTGATTCCCATAATAAAGTTGTTCTAAATAAATTCTCTGGCATCAACAATTCACCTAGTATGGATAACCCATATAACTGTAGAAATTCTGAATCAGTAGAAGTAGAAGTTCTGTATTTTCTTTCCAGAAAAAATACAGAGCCGTTAATGTAATTTGCTAGGTAACCGTTTACCCTAAAGTGAACAAGAACAACCACAATATTTCTATTGGAATTTCCGCGGATGAATGGAAGCAACGTGTGTATACCCACCGGCGCTCATTTTCCAACCTAAAATTGAAATTCCAAACTGCAGTTTCCAAAGGATTTGGGGAATTGAGGGAGAAAAAACTGAACCCTCAGATTGACTGGAATATTGCAGGGTTTACCCACACTCCTAGTAGTTTTAAAGGTAGATGCCATCTATACTTATAAAAAATTAGAATTATTAAACTTAGAAATCCAATGATACTGTTAAACCAAAGGAATGAACTAGTTTTTTCTAAATGCCGTCAGAACAGTAGATTTAAATCTAGATCTAGACCCTTAACGAACTCGCATGAATTGTCATCCTTTTGAAATTACCTGTGAATTCCGGTTCTTCTTCAATCCTGACCGAACCCGAAAGAAATGTTTTCCTTTAACAATTACATGACCTGATGTCTTTGACAATTACATTGTATATTCTGCTTCTCCTCTTTTCTTTATATATACTTCCCTTATTACGCATCTGTTACAATTTATAAAAATATATTTTCTCTGTCACTAAATTACTATTAATTCTTTGTGACTATCGATAATATCATTAATATTATACTTGTTGACATTATTTTTCGTTTTTCTTACCTTAAAGAATTTTTTATTGAATTATCGTGGCTTATCCTTTACATAGACGTATTACATGTTCACTACAATATTATATAATAATAATAGTAATATAACTTAATATAACTTTTGTGGTAATTTGTTATTATGTTTTTATAAGCACTATTTCATATAGTACTTTATATATATATTTTTTTTATAATTTTTTTATATATATTTTCAATGAACTGGATATTGAAATTTTAGTATTTTGTTATTTTTTAATACTATGGGTCTTTTTTATGTGGTGCATATGTTAGTATATAATATTGAGATGTAGTGTCGAAGTGTATTGTATTAATATATATAGTATTATGAGGTTTGATGAAGTAGCATTTGAATATTTATCTACGGGGTTTATTTTAAGGTGTTTACATATTTTTGCAGGATTATTTTTTTTGTATTAAAGATTTTAATTTCATTTAAGTTTTTTTTGTAATGTTTTATATTTATTTAAAAAATACTTGTTACTATTATTTAATTAATATATATATATATATATATATATATATATATATATATATATATATATATGTATGTATATATATATATATATTTTATATTATTTATTTTTTATATAGTTTTATCTGTTGATTCTAAATGCATTCTTTAATTCCATTATTTTTGAGGAAATTTTCATATATTTTTTCCAATTTTATGTTTTTTTTTTTACTATATTATATACTATATTACAAATATAAATTTTTTCCTTGTGGATGGGTATTAATTAATATACATTTAATTTGATATATGTTAATTTGGATGTATTCATCCTATGATATTTATACCCAGCTTTATATAATTTAATTCTTTTGTGATATATTTGTTAGTTTAATACTCTGTAATTCGGAATTCTCTCTCTTTCGTATTTCTGGGCTTATCTCTTATTTTTATATTACATTTGGTTTTTCATTCTTTTCTGAAGGTTCATTTGGCCTATCTCCTCTCGGATTTCCACTGGGTATATTAAGCATATCTTTCTCTCCTTTCTTTCTCTTTCTCTCTTCCTTTCCCCTCGGACCACCACTCATATCAAGAATTACATCACTTCCTGCTTCTTTTGCCACGTTTCCTCCTTTGTATTCTTTATCTTCTTGTTTGCCCGTTTTTTCTTCCTCCCCACCCCATTCTCTGTTTATTTTATTTAAAAATATTAGCATCCATTGACTGTTTGAAAAGTAGTATAAATTTAATTTTACAATTGAAAAATGATCATTTAAATAATGGTGTCTTAATTCTGATTGTATGAAAAACATTGCTCTGTTTATTATAAAAACATTGAGCTCTATGTATGAATCACTTTTAATATTTTATTATTGCGCTAATAGGATTCATTTGGATTATATACCAACATATTACTACATATATAACTATGATTCCTTCGCTACATGAGAGTTCTCATGTTTCAAAAACAAGAGTCAAAAACTTCAATATAGCTATTCAAATTAAATTGAATTAAAGTATCAAGCTCTATTGTTTTTTGCTTGAAAATGAAACAGAGCTTTATACTTTAATTCAATTTTGATAATTATATTGAAGTTTTCGGCTCTTATTTTTGAAATATGAGAACTCTTATCTACATAAGAGTTCTCAGGGAACCATATTTTTTTAATATATTATTTTTTTAAATAATTATAATTTAGGCTCTCCTTTTTTTGAGCACTGTTTTTTAAAAAATAAAAACAAATATACTAAAGAACTTTCCTATTATATATATATATATATATATATATATATATATATATACACACACACACAGACACACACACGCAGACACACTCACGCACACACACATATATATATATATATATATATACACAGACACACATACGCAGACACACTCACGCACGCACACACAGACACACACACACACACATATATATATATATATATATATATATATATACGGTAAATTTTTGCGATTTTATATTTTTTAATTTTGGGCATGTGCGTTGTTTTTATATTTTTTTCGGCTGCACACTGTAGTAGGGTTAGTTCGGTCCCCTCTGTGACAAAAAGAGCACCATCACGGAATTAACTCCGCCAACAACTCGGAAACAGCATGCTTTACTACTTGACATTCACAACGGAAGCTTTGGCTGTCAATCTGAGGTGATTGCAGAGGATTCGGATAGAGTTGAATGATTTACCCAGTCAACATCAAGGTCTTTGGAGGGAACACCAGTGATTGCGCGTTATTTCTACATCTATCTCCCCACAAGGCTTTTTAACAGTGAAATTAATGCCTACCTGCCTATAAATAGTTTTCTTCTCATGAAAATATGTCCCTCGATGGAAATGGAATAAGATAATCTTTCAGATCAATTTGTCTCTTACATTTTATCACTTGAAGAAACATTAATAACCCTATGTAAGCAAAGAACACATGCTAATATAATTTCCTCATCCGTACGATACATTGCAAAAATGTTGGAAAACATCTTTGGTTCTTACCGTTCCATCAAGAACCTGTCTCCTCCTGCTATCCTCTGCAAGAACCAGATCAGCCCGGATAATGGTGTACTACTGTTATATATGTGTATAGTTTGCTGCCCACTCTTCATTTTCCACTCTCAACAGAATGCAAAAGCGTCTCCGGGTTCTTGTGGGTGACAAATTATTTCCCTCCTACAGCACCTTTCTCAAAGACAAGACACTGAAAGCCCCTCGCTTTTTTTATCACTATTTCCATGGAGAATGTTCCGAAGAAATGCACTCCTTAGTTTCACCAGTCCTAACCTTCACGTCTAAGACCAGCCATGCCACGAATATTATAGCAAACCACCCTCGTTCTCTTAGTATTCTTTAGTAAGATGTAAGTTCGGCTCCAGCAACTTCTTTCCACAAACCATTGCATTGTGGAACCGACTCTCATGAGGTTACTTCGCCAATCACTACACTCTTAACCGTTTCAACTCTACGGTTAACCGTTATATTCGAAGCAGATCCGCATAGGTTGTGCCTCTTACTCTTTAAACCTTTAACTTGAATGTCTCTCGGGCCTTGTAAAACATTAAACACAGCAATGAATGGAAGTATTTTTTTTATTTTGTAAAACATTAATTTTCTTGTTTTTATAAACTTTATATATAGTTGTTACACGTGTTTGAGTAAACAACCTTGAACAGAGAAATTAATTCTTATTCGACGAGAGATTATGCTTCTGACAAAGGAAATGTGTCACCTGTCTTCCCAGGTAAACTAATAAAGTTTATATTTAGTGGAAGGTTAGAATGAATAATGTGCGTGTATCTGTCTCAAAATACTGATGCATATCTTTGGAAATTAATGAATAATGGTTTGAAATTTCTAGGACACATAATAAGAAAAGCGGACTTGGAAAATTTGATATTCACGGGAAATAGTTAATATAAGTACGACAAAAGAAAATAACAAATAACCTACCTAACGAATTTGTTTAGTGATTAACTATTTAAATAATTAAATGCGCAAAGGTTTCTTATGTGAACATGGAATAATGGTGGTGTACATGCACAAATTAACAGACCAATTGATTTGCAATGCAAAAATAACATGAAAATGTAATTACCAAAAGTAAAGTTTACAACAATAGTTTCTTTTGTCATACGAAAATAGTATACATTACGAAATGTTCATTAATATATTATAGTGTGAACTTACATTTTTGGTGTGTTTTATGTGAAGCATTCAACGCTCTTGTAGGTTCAGCGTTGAAAGTTCATGCTAGCATTTCGAAAAAAGGAAAACCTGGAAAAAGAAAGTTACTTTAGGGTTCAAGTGAGAGCTGCTGCTGATAATTTTTATTTATAGCTGTTACTGACAGATTTATTTTAGAGCCCTTATTGATACTAACTACACTTCTATGAATTGATTCCAGAACAGGGTTTAGAAGAGATAAAGAAAAGACAAAATTTACTAAAAGCTACAAAGGACAGTAAGTTGTGGAGAGCCATGATCATCAACGTCATATATTGGGCATAATTATTCTAAACTGAGTTTTAATATTTTATGATCATTTCTCTAGTATTCAATATATAATATTCCTCTTAGACAAGTTTTTTTCTTTGATCTACTGCGGTTTATTTTCAGGATTCTGAAGTTGCAAAATGGCGTCCTGCATTAATCCTGTCAATAGATTCTGTACTCTATCTGCTTTTTTCAAATTGAAAACACATCATCTAATCTAAAAACGTACACTTCCCTCTGCCTCATATCTATTATAAAATTCCAGCAAAACTTCTAAAGAAAAAAAGGTAGTTTTTCGCACGTGCAATATTAGCAAGTTATTTTGTCAATATTGTGTGATCTCTGAAATCAAATATCCGGTAAAGAAGATCTCCGAAGGAGTGAAAAAAATTAATAATAAGATGACACTATAATTCCTTGCCTATTGAGGACACTGAGAACTTTCGCCTCGAAGAGAGAGTCTTTTAATAACTCTGGAAATGTAATTGATTCGATGGCATGAAATGAATTGTTTTCAATACGAAAGGCGAATCGATATTTTTGCCTACACGTTGCCATATTTCAGTTATAATTCTCAACACTAGTTTTGACAGAAAATATTTATCAGTCACATGATTGTGGAGTAACCAGTGGGTACTTATAACTATCCATTGACACAAAAACAGTATTTAGATACTTAATATATAAAGCAGCGATCATCAGTGCCCCATATTCTCAGTCTCTCTCTGTGTCTCACTCTCTCTCCCCTAAGGAACACATTAACCTATCTACCTATCCTCACAGACAGATAAGTAGACATTGTGGGTATATATATATATATATATATATATATATATATATATATATATATATATATATATATA
Organism: Acanthosepion lycidas; assembly: GCA_963932145.1. Classification (NCBI taxonomy): domain Eukaryota; kingdom Metazoa; phylum Mollusca; class Cephalopoda; order Sepiida; family Sepiidae; genus Acanthosepion; species Acanthosepion lycidas. The sequence continues at coordinate 37,535,174 of OZ010601.1, read as the reverse complement.
TATATATATATATAAAGGGTCAAAGACTAATATTCCATGGTTATAATTTATTATATTGGAATCGCAATCACGATCCAATTCATCAAATCTACAAATTCGAAAGGAAACAGAAAACGTAACTCAGGGTATAAAAACAAAATATCAGAGAGAGAGTGTCTGAGCGTGATTAACAAGGGTGAGAGAGAAATGTATGAAAGCTCCAGAGAGAAGAGCCGGAGTTATGTTTTTTGTTTCCTTTTGAATTTGTAGGTCTGATGAATTGGATCGTGATTACGATTCCAATGTAATAAATTATAACCATGGAATATTGGTCTTTGAATTTTTTATATTATATTCTTGCTATTATATTTTTGCTATTATATTCTTCCTCTTGGAAGTATATATACATATTGATCACTAATATTGTCAAAACACACATGCACACACATCTTATATATATATATATATATATATATATATATATATATATATATATATATATATATATATATATACATATATAGATAGATAGATAGAGAGATAGATAGATAGATAGATAGATGTTTATGTGTGCGTGTGTGTCTGGGTGTGTGTGTGCGTGCCTTTATGTGTGTGTGCGTGCCTTTATCTATGCGTCCTCTGCATTGAAACTGATATTGATATTAATGTATATTTATCTACGATTGAGCGAAGGTGGATATACATAAAATGTTATGGAAATTGATAATCATTTTGATTGTCACCATTCGGACTGATATATATATATATATATAAATATATAAATATATATATATATAAATATATATATATAACAGTTGGAACTAGGAACCAGTTGTATATTATACCAGAGTATAATGTGAGAACGTTCTTGAAATGTAAGGAACATTCGTTGAGTTGCTGTGTTGAGGTATAATGATGGTCTTGTAGACAAGTTTATGTACACATTCTAGCTTGTTTTGGTGTCAGGAAACCGTCCCAAAGCTTGTAGAATTTTCATACACCCTGTTACATATATATATATATATATATATATATATATATATATATATATATATATATATATATATATATATATATATATATATATATATGTATGTATGTATATATATATATATATTAATATATATACAAATATAGGTAACTATACTCGTTTTGAAAAAACCTCGAATTTTGATATATATATATATATTAATATATAATATATATATAGTAATATATATATATATAAATCATATATATATATTAATATATATGTATATTAATATACATATATATACATATAATATATATATATTAATATATATATACATATATATTAATATATATATATTAATATATACATATATATATTAACATATATATATATTCATTATGCATATATATATATTAATATATATATATATATTAATATATATATATTAATATATATATACATATTAATATATATATATATATCAATATATATATATATATATATATATATATATATATATATATATATATATATATAATATTAATTGTTCATATGTTATTTTTATATATAAATATCTAAGTAAATGTTCTGTTTATAATTAACAGTACTAACAACATTTACCGTACTGAATATCCGAGAAATCTCATAGTAAACATGTGTCCTCCGACGGGGATCGAACCTGTATCCTGCACGGAACTGCCACATAGCCTGACGTGCTATACCATTTAGCTACAGAGGAAGCGTTTGGTTAGCAAGGTCGAGTTACAGCTTCCTGGTAGATGTTAATGGTGTTCCTCGATGTTGATTATAAATATCCTCGGCTTCACACTTATTTCGCGTCCAGACAATGTTGCCTCCTGTTTGTGCATCTACGTGAAAATGTCACTGCACTCCTTTGATGCTTCCAGAAACTTTCTTCAAAACTTATTCCTACTCATGGCATTAATAGGTTGCATTGTATTTGGAAAAAAGAACAATATTCAAGATGTTACAGGAAATAAAATGTACATTTTTGGGACACCGCCTGTGCATATATATATATATATATATATATATATATTATACATATATACATATATATATATATATATATTTATATATATATAGAGAGAGAGACAGACAGACAGACAGACACAGAGACAGAGACAGGCAGACAGAGCAATAGAGAGGGAAAGAGATCGATAGTGGGTAACTTGATTGAATGGTAAATATATTTAGATACTTGGTAAACAGTGTCATGAGTAAATATCAACTCTCTATTGGAGATATACAACATGAATCACGAAAAAAATGAACATATGAATGTGTTTCTTTTTTTAATATAACGTCTGGATTCGTGGAAGGTATGCTGGTTAGAGTTCGAGTTCTGATCAAAATAATTCCATTCCTCTTCGTAGAAATAACCTTGTTAATGGTATGGATCCATTTTTACTTCCCCAACTATAAATAACCGGGCAGACTTGATTCTACCCGTGATTAGCAGGCAAGTAATATCGGAAAAATATCAGCACACAACAGTAGGTTGCCCTGCTGTGGTACGTTCTTGAAATGTAAGGAACATTACTTATTATTTACTAAGCTTACTGAAGCTTAATAACATACACTGACACGCATAAGTATTGGATACATGCTATTTTCTGTTATAACTCTAGTTTATGTTCGCCATTTTGCCTGATATTTGGTATGTAATATCTCGTAAAGTTGTTTTAGTTGTATGTTGAAGGAAAATTTAAAACTCATGGTTGAATCCATTTTTTTTTATCAAAATTCAAAATTACCCTATGCAAAAGTATAGGATACATGACACTTTTTTCAAATTTCCAATTGAAACTTTGTATTTTAAAAGACTTTAAATATTCAAATTTTCGATAGTATTGGAATGTTATCTCTGACCAATCAGAGAAGCACACAATTTTTTACAAGATACTAATTATCATCTGACTCTTTGATGTGCATTCTGCAATTCAAGGATTAAAAATGGCAAAAACTAAAGATTTATCCAGAGATATGCGAGATAGAATCATTGAACGTCACAAAGGAGGACAAGGTTACCGAAAAATTAGCAAAGAAATGAATCTAGCACTAAGTACAGAAGGAAATATCATCAGAACGTAAGAGAAGTATGGCGACGGTACAGCAAACCTTCCAAGAAATGGAAGACTGAGAAAAATAAATGAGAGTATTTCAAGGTTGATCAGCAGAAATGGGCAAAAAAAAAACAAACCATTCATTACTCGTTCTGAAATTAAAACTGATCTTGAGGGTGCTGGAATTAATGTAAGTAAGGATACCATTATCAGAGCTCTATATCGTACAGGCTTTCATTAAAGATCACCAAGAAAAGTGCCTTTACTGAAAACCAAGGATGTCAAAGACCGAGTAAAGTTTGTCGAAACTTATAAAAAGAAAGGTATGCAGTTTTGGGAAAAGGTAATCTGGTCGGATGAAACGAAAGTTGAACTATTCGGAAGGAACACAGCGACAAGTGTTTGGCGAAAAAATGGCACTGTCTTCAATAAGCACAATACCATCCCCACAGTTAAGTTTGGGGGTGCTTCCATTATGATATGGGGGTGCTTTTCATCCAAGGGCACTGGTGAGTTACAAGCTATCACAAGCTATCCATGGTAGAATGAATGGTAGCATGTACAGGGAGATTTTAGAGAAGAACCTTCAGAAATCTGCAACTTCTTTAGGACATGGTCGGAATTTGGTGCTTCAACACCACAATGATCCCAAACATACCACAAAACATAGAAAGGAATGGTTTGAAAATAATGGTATTTGTACTCTCAATTGGCCAAGTCAGTGTTCTGATTTGAATCCAATTGAGAATTTGTGGAATACTTTGAAGGTTAAAGTTCATAAGCGGAATCCACAAAATATCAAGCAATTAGAGGAAATATTCAAGGAAGAATGGGGTAAAGTAACGGTGGATCAGTGTGGAAAACTTGTGGCCAACTATAGAAAGCGACTGGAAGCAGTGAAACAAAACAGAGGTTACGCAACAAAATATTAAATTGATGTATCCAATACATTTGCATAGGGTAATTTTGAGCTTTGATAAAAAAAAATGGATTCAACCATGAGTTTTAAATTTTCCTTCCACATACAACTAAAACAACTTTACGAGATATTACTTAACGAATATCAGGCAAAATGGCGAACATAAACTAGTTATAACAGAAAATAACATGTATCCAATTATTATTATGCGTGTCACTGTAGGTCATCCTGTGAAAATCAAACTCCATTCAGTATTGAGTTATGTGCCATATGTGATACACCCTTTGTATTTTTTCGATACATCACTGGCGAGGCAGATTTTTTCCTGCAGTACGTTGCCATTTCTTTTCTGCGGTAGACCAGTTCCATCCAAGGCTATAGAACCCGGTCTACCTTGCTATTTAGCTGGGGGAGAAGAGGATTAATACCTTTCCCAAGGTTATTAGCACGTAGGCGAATGTAAAGTATTTGACTGGAATTCGAACTCAATCCGAGCCGCTATCCGTTACTCCCCCGAGTAGTAAATGATGTTTAGACTAGTTTTTAGAATACCTCCATACACATTACCAACACTTATGCACCTGATGTATTATTTACTAAATTTGGGTTAAATGAAGTTCAGTCATATTGGGCACACAGTAAAGATCACACTCACTACGCAATAGTAATGGTCATTTAGATTAGCGTGGTATCTCATGTACCTACATGAGGTACATATGATAATATTTACTATGATTTATTTAAGCTGACGTAAGGCCAATAATATAACGTTCACACTGAAGAACTAATTCAACAGACTTGTACTGATTAGTCATATTAGCTCGTTAAACATTACTACACTGCTGACACTAAGATTACGAATGTAAAATTAGTTTAGGAGTAAGGCCATAATATAGAGTATAATGTGAGGACGAATTCACAGTTCAAAAGTAATTTTCAATCAGATTGTCTCAACGGAGATAATTTACTTTTAGACTAAATGCGCCAAAGTTGAAATTTGCTTATTATTTTCATATGCAGACACTTTTGAAGCAAGTGAATATTAGATATGCAGATGACACAGTGTGGATGCTTTTCTCTAGCAATCCGTATTACTGGTTCAGATATTGTATTCATTTCTATGCTTGGCCGATTTAGGAGATTTTTGTGGCTAAACATATGTCCTTATTCCTTAAGTTTAGTATTTTTCAGTGATGTTTTCTGTTTATTTTTCAACCTCATGCCACAGGGGGCGATAACCTCCCTTTTCTCTCCACATGTGGTCTGCTACGCCTGATTTTTGTTTTATTTCCCCTCCTATCACGGATTTACAATGTCCTTGCAGTCTTCCTTTAACAGGTCCGGTTCTTTCTCCCCTATATTTCTTACTACAGCTGCACGGGATATCGTACACATAGTCCTTAATCACTTTCTCCTTTATGGGGGGGGGGTCTTCCTCGAAAGAGATGTCTACGAAGTGTTGAAGGTCGTCCTGATGTTATGTGGACCACAGAACTTTGTATTTTTTCCGATAATCCCTTCACATAGGGTAGGCATTTCGCAGCTGTTTTCTAAGTGTTATCGTCTTGTACCTTTCTATCCAAGTTTGTCGGAGATGTTATCATTTACCTTGGGTAGTTGTTACGCTGTAGGGTACTGCTTATAGTATCCATTTCTTGTTCATATTTCTCTTGGTCGCCACTTATGACTTTTGATCAATATTGTAAGCAGCGGACGATCTATTTCTTTACACTCTATGGGAGGTGAGAGTTGAAGTTGAGGTATTGCCCGGTAAATGTTGGCTTGTGTTCTACGTATATCTTGAACCTCTGCTCTGTACGAGGTATTATTACATCCAGGAATGCGAGTTTGTTGTCGTCTTATCTCTACATTGTGATCGTATTGAGGTCACATGGTTCAGTTGTAGCTTGACCTCTTCCTGGTATGGCCAGCGTATGAAGTTGTCATCTACGTATATCAGGCATAGGTTTGGCTTTAGTGATGTAGATTCTAATGCCATTTCTTCGAAATATTCCACAAGGAAGCGACTCAGAGGGTGCTATACTGAATCTTGGCAGCTAACAATTGGTCTGAGCGGAAAAATGTCTTTGCGAACTTTGGGGAAACCGTATATGTGAGGTAGCTTGGAGTAACTCTGCAACAACTGCCTGTATATCTTAGGTAGGAAGAAGTCCTTGTTAATGCCACGGAGTACTAGAGAAAAGCAATAATAACAACAAAAGTTGCAATATGAGCTCTGATAAATATGGTTACTGAAACATTAAGTTTATAAGTCCCAAATTTCATACATTGATGTCCTCAAGGACACATGGCCGAGTAGATAAAAGCGTTGGTTGGATCCAGTGACTTGGGCCAAAGAATTGCCAGTTCAATACGTGACTATAAGTTGAGTTAAAAGGAGATAACTGAAACATTAGAATGGCATGGAATAAACTAGAACAATATACCTCAGTGGATGAAATGATGGGTCCTGTTGGAAATTCCAATCATCTGAAGAAGGTCGGAACGATGGCAACAAAAAAGAGGACATCAGTCAGAACTCTGTAGTGTAAATAAAGAAAAGTGTACTGAACTGTAATGTAATCAGTACACTTTTCCTCAGAGACTTGAAGCAACAGAAATGTGCTTCTAAAGAACGAGAATACCATGAACACAAAGCTTTAGAGAAAATGATAACAAAATGGATACAATTTCTATGACACGGAATCAGGAAAGCAGGCTTAGCAAATTTGATACTGACAAGATATACTGAAGGCAGAATGAACAAAGGAAAGCAGCAAATAACCTACCTAATGAGCTTAATGGATGGTACAATATATATCAGTATAGATTGCATAAAAATAATAAATAACGATAAATTTTATTACAAGCTACAAAGGAAAGAGAATTGTAGAGAGTCATGATTGCCCATGTTCTGAAGAAAATACAGAAAAATTTCCTAATCAGCAAAATTGACGCAAAACAAATTCCTTATTTATTCTTTCATATTTTTGAAAATTGTCATCTTTTTTTCTCGTTCTGTAAACAGTATAGGTTAGAGATTATTGATTAGGAACCAACAAATACGTTATTTAATAAAAACAAGCATACAACGTAAAGGAATGCGAAAATTAAATTTTGTACGGAGATGATGGTCGTAACGATGCATACAGCTCGACATGACCACTTTCCCAAATACATTTGAAAACTGATTAACTCCGTATACATTTAAATATATTTACATCTTATATATAAATAAACTCCAGTATAAGTGTTTCCGTCCTCCCGCCTGTTTTCCTATCTCGGCGAATCATAAAAAACTTGAAATACTAGGTTGTAACTACTGTATTTATACCCGTTTAAAAATATAAATAAATAACTCATTTAAAGTTAAATTTAAATATCGAACAGAGTGAAAGGTTTTTAAAAAATTCTGTATTAAATGCTTAACTTTAATTTCCCTTTTTGTCGCAATTGCAAATGTCGTATAATTAAACCGTAATTAACACTTAAGTGAGACGTTATATCTTTTTCTAGTACGTTTACTGTGATGTATTCAAAATATTACATAGTTCTGGGTCCATAATATATATTTATGAGTTTCATTATGTGAAAGGGATCATAAAGAATGGTGATTTTAAAAGGAAATTAAAATTTGCACGCAAAATAAATGTAAACCAACTACGAGGTAGCGATTGTTTATATTAGGTTGGTGCAAAAATAATGTCGTTTTATGACGATTTTTTTTTTTAATTATCGTTCACCCATTCATCCAACTTTTTTGACTTCCTTATTTGCTTTAAATGGCGAACGACTGTTGAGTGGTCGACCTCGAGTTCAACAGCAACTTCTCGTGTGGTTTCGCGAGGATCGGCTTCAATTGAGGTTTTCAAATGTCCGTTATCAACCGCAGTTGGCCGGCCAGGACCGTCTACATCTTCTAGGCTCTCGTGACCATTGCGAAATTTCTTGAACCACCGTTGTGCCACACGTTCGTTAGTGGTTCCTGGGCCAAACGCATCATTGATATCACGAGTTGTCTCGGCAGCTGTTTTGGCCTAGTTTGAACTGGAACAAGAAAATCGTGCGGATTTGAATTTTGTCCATGCTTTCGAAAAGCCTGCAAAAAATGAATGTAGAGATTGAGAACGGTAACGAATAACACGATTCGATACAGAGAAAAACGCGCTTCAAAATGATATATAACATGGCCTTATATATCAATGAATTAATTCAAAAATCATATATAAAAGTAACATATGTGAGAAAACGACATTATTTTTGCACCAACATAATACAAAGAAAGATTATGGCGAATTATAGTTTCGAATAAAGATAAAATAATCTTATTATTTCTAAATTCTTATATCTTTTACGTACAGACGACGCTGAAGGCAAAAGACCAAAGGGCCAAAAGCCCTCCGCAGTAGCTAGCTTACCGCTCGAAACCCGCTTCTAGTCTAGTTTGTAATGAGAGAAAGAAAACCATTAGGGTAAATGGAGAACACAATCAATACGCAAAACCTTCATGCAAGTATTTTTTATCCCAAAAATTTTAATTCATTTTATTCATAACTAAATTTCCTTTCGTGTTTGAATAGTTCGCATAAAAGCTGTGTTTTAATGAGCGAATTTTAATTCTCACGACGTTATTTCCATTTTTGTCTATTACTTTATTATATATATATATATATATATATATATATATATATATATATATATATATATGGAACATATCAAAATAATACACTCAATCTGCCAATGAGATTATAAAAAATCATCCATTAATCTGATAATGAGATTATAAAAGTTTACTAAAAGAGAGAAGTGTTATATAATTTATGCATTCATTACTTTTAATTAACTTTGGAGGTACAAAATGAAGACAAGTACTTTCACAGAAGGTAGCAAAGGAAAGCGAAAAGAAAGGACTAAACATTAACTATAAGAAGTTGGAGTGTATGGTTGTCAGCAAAAGAGACAGCCCAGCATAAAAATTACGAATTGGGAACACCAAAATCAAACATATACAACATTTGTATATCTAAGAAGTGTTTTTACAGAGGGCGGAAAATGCGGCACCGAAAACGTAAGGAAAATTGAAATAGCAAAATACGCCTTCCAAAACATAAGCAAAGTATTAAGAAACAGGATAATTTCTTTAGAGACAAGAGAATGTTTACTGAATTATTATGTAATATCAGTTGTCCTAAATGTTATAAATGCAGGACAATCTCATATGTCCTTAAATAATTAAATAACGTCGAGTTTAGATTCGTAGCATTAAAATATCGACCAATATTGCTACGTGTTTTACTGGTATATAGGTTTTCCTTTACAAATATTTTCACCTATATTAGTCCTCGGAAAGAGTTCGAATAGAATAAATAACCTGAATTGGGTATTTGAGAAAACATCTTTAGAATGAAAAAAATATCCAATTTGAAAAATGTAGCCATTTTTTAAGCCCACCGTGGAAGCTTCAAATTTAACAAAAGGCATGACATTCTCGTTGCTTTAGCTACAAAGCATACAGATTGGTAGAATTCAACCTTCTGAAATGTTGCCAGGTTCTTCCTGCTTAAGTTAAGAAAAGAGCCCCAGGCCTCTAGCAAGAATGTAAATTTAGTGGCTTAAATAAAAAAAAATTATTCTCAACGGTCAGACATTTTCAAGAATGTTGATTTTCCTCCAGCAAATTTAGTCTGTCATCGACAAGAACTCCGGAAAATCAATGATAGCCATTACCAACCAGTTCCCTGTTTCGGTGTGAACAATCATACATGTGGTCCAAGATGACATCAGATAAAATTTATACGCTTTTCCCCAAATAATTCGCGGGGAATGGGTTAAACTAGCTCCTGCAGAGTACTAAAACTATAGGGACCTCTGGTCCAGCTTAGAAAACGACAATGGTAATTTTAAAGAAATAACTTTGAATTCCTCAGTTCACTCCATACAACTTCGAAAACTCACTTTAACTCTGATGCGGGTTATGCCGAATTCTGGCCCCAAAACGATTTGTACCGAAATTCCAATTCAGGCCAAAAACAGTTCTTCAAACCACAAACTCCGTGGAATTTCGTGTTGAGTTCTTCAAATAAAAAACTTAGTTGAAACTTTCATTATATATTCACGAATGAATGAAATTATTTAGAAATGTTTTTGGTAAAAATATCTGTTGCCCACTCGCCTCTTTAATACTCCTCCGTTATTTGTCTCTTTAGACTTGTTTACGTGGAATTAATTCTGAACTCATTTCTGAAATTTAACTTTTGATATTAAAAACACAAATCTCTTCAGTGAACAAAATAAAAAGGAGAATTTGTCTTGCCTTTGCAATATTTTTGGAGGGGACTTTACACATACACGTGCCCCTATAGCAGGTAAAATATGGCCCCTTTATAGCAGGAATCGAACCTAGACAAACCATCTTTAGAACTGACGTGCCTTATACGGCGCCGGATTTCGAATAGTGTTTTGGAACACATATCTTCCTGATTCTTGAGCTATATCTGCTCTGTTTTCGTATCCTAACGTATATAAAGAAAAATTTTAGGAAATGGATTAAATCCAACATATTTTTCATTTATTTGTTTAAACGTTATTTTAAATGGATACTCATAGTCAAGTAGATTCCCAGCATATTTATTTATTTGCATCTACCGGCCTGAACATTCATGAAATCTTATTAAAAAAATATGGACTCTCCTGCAGGAGATATTTTTCTCATAAGAATATATATCTGCGTGTGTGTGTGCGTTTTATACACTAACCACTCTTTCACGGAAAATTACATACTGCTTATGTGAGTAGACTATAAGACAACGCCTTAAGTAACACTTCAAGAACTGTTATTAGAATGGGTGTAGATGAACATGTATCTATGCAACATATAGTCCACCGCTGAATGACCTGTTTACGAACTCCAGTGAATCAAAGTATCATAGTATTTTTTAACCACCATCAATCTCCCTGATCCCTTGTTGACATGTGGGATCTACATCCCTATGGGATCTGTAGCACACCCGAACTTAACATTAGCCTTTAAAAATGGAATCAATACTCATTGAACATCAGCATATATTGCCAGAGCTCTTAACCTCAAAGTCAGGAGTCCAAATTGTGAGGCTATATCCGATGTTGTGGCGACAACTGGAACATCCTTTTGATTCTTCAGCAAAGGAATGCTAAATGTAACTGTTGGTATAAGCCGCTGAAAAGTTCAGATGTTGACCAAGATACTCAGATGGAAATTTACTAATTCATTTTTTTTATATAGAGTCTCCCTTGCGGTCCGCACACTTCTTCCATCAGTGTTGTAGATCTCACTGGTGTAAAAGCTTTAATCTTAATGGTTAAGCTGATCATGCTCTGTCTAGATAACACTTATTTCACTTTCAACAAGCTCTTGCACAGACAGACGATGGGACTTCTTATGGGTTCACCGATTTCCCCCATTCTAGCGAATCTGTTCACAAAAGTCATAAATGCTCTGCGTAATTAAAAAAAAATAACAATAAAAACATGGTGGAGATACATAGACATTTTTGTCATAATGAAGCGACTATACGTGGATGCGTTTTTACAATTCCTTAATAACCAAGAAGAAAATATCAACTTTAAAACAGAAATAGAAAAGAATAAGAGTATACCATTTGTGGATTGAATGGTAGCAAGAAATGAAAAGGAATTAAAGACAAACATGTACAGAAAAACAACGACTACAGATCGATATCTAGATTTCCATTCCTCTCACAGCTTGAACACTAAAAAAGGAATTACCATTGGATTTTTCAACCGAGCAGAAGCATTTGCTCTGATCCATTGGATGCAAAATTAGAAGAAGAAAGAATCATTGGCACGCTTAAAAAGAATGGTTTCCTTAAACAATAGCTACACTAACAATTAGAAAAAGTCTACAATACCAAGCATGATCAGACAAATTACGATGCTGATAAAAGGAGTGAGTGTCATCATACCATATGAGGAAAACACATCAGAAGCAATAAAAAGAATTATGAAGCTCCTGCTTTTCTCGCCATTAAATACAATCAATGACTAGTAATAACAATTTAATTTAAAAGTCAGTTGAAATGACTGTCCAGCAAATTATACTGGAATGACCTCCAGATGATTAAAAGAAAGAACAGACGAACATCGCCGTCTTTTGTACCAAAGTAATAAAAATGAAACCGACCGAATGAACCTAGGGACGTCATCAGAAATTGCTCTTCCCGCCATCAAAGAAGGTCAAGAAATAGTCAGTGACCAACCTGAAATAAAAATGACCAACCAAAACAAAGTCAACTAAAGATAACAAATGATAATAGCAAGTACCGAAAATGTGTGTAATAGAATTGATGCAGAACAACTTCCCTCAGCACAGAGTTCCCCACTTTAACAAAAAATAAGACAACAATAGGAGTATTTTTTACTCTGGAATGATATTACTTTCTTTCTTTAAGCAATTCTCACGCTTTCTGCTTACATTTCTCACGAACTCGATTCGATCGAATTTGTTTTGTTTTTTATTTGAATTTATAACGTATAAAATGTACCTTAGTCACTGTTTCATTTATTTCTCAAGAGTGATCTAGGATTGCAAAAGCTTCCCGAGATATATCTGTTTTTAATAATAAATTATCTGTTGGAATTACAAGGTTTTATTCTTTTTAATTCAAGCTTTCATCTTGTTTGTCAAAAAGTCATGAAAATAAGATATGACACCATCACCGCGATACTGGTTTCATTCCAAGTGTTTTTTGTATGCTAGGGAACAAATGAGAGTCAGATGTAACCAATTCAAAAGAATAGGGAGGGTGAGCAACCAGTTCAAAGCGAGTATCATGCACAGAAATCATTGAAAGCAAGGACTTGTGTGAAGGAGCATTGTACTGATGAAACAAAACACGTTTCATCAGGTTTCCTAGTCGTTCGGTCTTGATAGCCTTTCGTAACTGCCTCAACAAGCTGGCATAGTGCTATTCATTGAGAGTGTGAACCTTTTGAAGATAGTCAATAAACACAAGGTCTTTTCCATCTCAAAATCTGAGGCCATCAACTTCCCTCTAGAAACGACGATGACCTTCTTTGAACAGGTGACGATCGATGTTTCTTAGAAACATTGATCGTCACCTGCATTGGCTGTCTATTCTTCTCTAGCTCAAAGTGATGAACCCAATACTCTTTCTGGGTTAGGAAAGGTTCAAGGAAATCAGTTGGATCTGCCTCAAACAATATCAGATTTTCTTGTGATATGATAAACATTGAGCTCTTTAGACCAGGTGTAAGATTAAGTGGCACCCACCGAGCAGAAACTTTTGTCATAGCATTTCATTGTACAGAATATTCTGGACTCTCTCATAAATTATGCTAATAGCATTGTCTATTTCTCTATAGTCAATTGTTTGTCATCCATCACCATGAAGTGAACACAATCAATGTACTTCTGGACGATGACAGTTTCGGGATGTCCAAACTTTGAGTAATCATCAAGACTCCCGGTTCCTCTTATAAATCAGCTGCCAACTATTGCACTGTTGATAACCCTGGAGTGTTAGCCCCTAATATAGCACCAATGTTCGTCTGAATCTTCTTGAGAGCTAAGCACTTTTTCGATAGGTAGTTGATAACACCACGATGCAAAGTTTTGTCTATTTTCAAGAGAATTTGCTATTAGTTATATTTGAAATATTCTTTGAATAATTAGATGTCAGTTTACATGGAAAGAACAATGCAATTAATTGAAATTATTAATGAAATTAATGCATGTAAAATTTCGCAAAACTAGCATCACTCCATTACAGTGATCCCCTGAATTTTCTCCTGCAATGAATGTGATTAAATCCACGTTTATATGTCTGTTATTCGTATCAGACAGCTATAGTCAAAATTGTTAAGCACCCGTGGTTGTCCACTACGCTGCTCACTGCTCGCGGTCCCTATAGGCTATCCCCAGTACAAATATGACAACGTATACTTCAAATACTTCCATAGTTTCTGAAAAGAAATGTCCTGTTCGTATGGTACTCACTGTCATATCACGTTGAATTCTAATAATTCATGATGACTTTGCCATTAGCAACCCAGCCGTTGGTCTCATTGAATCACCCTTGATATAAATCTGAACATTTCCAGACATTCAAAGTAAGGTAGCGGTCAGCAGTCATTAGCTTTACATACATTTGAACTGTGATATTTGGCCTGTTAACATATACAACATTTAAATGATTTCAATGTTAAACGGTTTACATTCATTGTATCATTTTTCATTATATGTTTTTAAGATGTGATATTTGAATTTTTATGGTGCCTTGAACTTAAAGAATTTTATCATTGAGCCTGCGTTTTCAGTCGTGATTTCTCTGAATTTTTATTCCAATCATTACGTATATACAACTTGGATTTTTTTCCATTCACATAATTGAGTCGAGTTTTTCTTTTATTTCATTATTACAATAGTAGCCAAATAACAGTCCTCCGAACTGTGAAGAGATATATCAGAAGTTTATTTATCTTTCTGCTGACAGTGAGATAAACATAATATTTTTTTTTAATTTTTATATTAATAACAACAAAAGTGAATTCAGCAATCTTCGCTATATGTTTTTCTTTAGAAAATATAATTAAACAGATTATTTTGACTTATTTAGATAATTCCGTATTCTTTACTCTATATTCGACTAATTTTTACTGCTGTAAATTAGCAGACGACAACGTTTATTATGAACTTTGTAAATTTTCAAATGTACGACTGAATTTTGCCAAGAAAGATACAAATTCTTTCTATACTAATACGATGAATTTAAAAATAAAACTTTATCAACAGAAACATTGATTATATGCCAAATTTTCAAATTTTAATAAAAAAATATATAAAATAAATATTTATTATAATATGCTTTTAAGAATGTTATGCAAAATAAAATATTACCGCTAATTCTGTAAATACTATTTGCTAATAATTGTGTTTGTGTATATGTGTATATATATATATATATATATATATATATATATATATATATATATATATATATACGCACCCGTCGCATCTGTTCATTGTTTTGACCCGTTGCTTCTACCTTTTCTTTCACCCACTGGTCTCTTCTATAATATAAATCCACAGAAAAATGTTCTAGGTCAAGTAACTTAGACATTACTTCCTGATCTTTTTTGATTTATTCCTAAAAGAATTTTTAACATATTGTCTGTATAAATTTAAACCATTTTGTAATTTCGGTCTGATGTATTAAAAGCTTACCTGGTGAAATAAATTTATTACCGGATTTTTCGATGATGTGTCAAGTTTTTCCTTTGCTATATATATATATATATATATATATATATATATATATATATATATATATATATAGTGCTGGGGAACTTTGATGTAGTGCAAGGTTAGCAGTCTAATCTCGCGACATCAATTACGATTGAGTAGTGAGTCCGATACTCATTGGATGCTCCGCGCTTTCAGGCTTGTGCTTACATTTAAACCTCGCTTATAAATCGCTATATATGTACAAGGTTGGTAAGCATTTACTATGCCTTAACAAAGCTGGATATTTTATTTTATTGATGTAAGGTAGAGGCACACAGAAAAAATAGATTTTGGTGAATTTAATCAGACACCGAAATCCGAAGGTTCAGCGAGATAGCAAATGAAGCCTTCCTAAAATTAAGCAAAGTATTAAGAAACAGGAACATTTCATTGTAAATAATAAATAAAAATGAGTACTAAACTGTTATGTAACATTGGTCTTCGTATATGGCAATGGATTCTGGATAATCTCGTCACAGACGAAAACTTGAAGCAACAGAAATGAGGTTCTACAGAAGGATTCTGAGAATACCAGGGTCTGAACCCTTGAAGAATGGTAAAGTTTTACAAAATATGGAAACAAAAGAGATAGTTATGAAAGAGAGAGCTGAAATTACTAGGGTATATAACGAGGAAAGTCGGCTTTGAAAATTTGACACTCACAGGACATATTGAATGCAAGACGGACAGAGGAGAACAGAACATAACCTACCTAACCACCTTGGAGTTATGGCTTGTAGATCATGGATTAAGAGAGATAGCAAAAAGATCAAATTTACATTATGTACGTGGTGACATGGCAAATCAAACTAGGGTGTTCCTTATTCGAATTTCAAATTAATATTTATTAGGTTGGTGCAAAAATAATGACGTAATAATGTTGTTTTTTTGACCTTAAAAAATACGTCAAAAAACGACATTATTACGTCATTATTTTTGCACCAACCTAATAGTTTAGAGAAATGAAAACGGAAGGCAGCTTTCTTGGTTTTTTTTTTATCGAGTTCAAATTAACACTCTTCGCTGGAGAAACTGGAAAAAGAAACAAAACATTCCATCAACATTATGAATATACGTTTTCGTACAGAACAGAAATATCTACATGTTAATTACAACTTCGAGTTTTTTTTTTCTTTTTATATACGAATTCAAAATGTATTCCTACCTAAGTATTATGCATGAATGTGTGTCAGGATATACGTTTTTCTTTCCATGAGCGAACATTAAAACTGAATTTATACATGGGATCGTATTTAAATATACACGGAAAACTGGATTACTGGGTTTTTGCCTCTAGACCTGCAGAGTTCGAAATATGATGCCAAAATTATTGCCAAATCATTTTTAACGTGCTATGCCACTATCTGATGTGTTCAAGAACACTGATAATCAGAATCAAATAGAGAATGCTGAAACTACTTGGATACGCAATGAGAAAAGAGGGATTAGAGAATTTGACACTCACAATAAATATAGAATGCCAAATGGACAGTGAATGTAGGGGGCCACCTACTTCGGGGTGAGAATGATTATAAAAGACAAGCATTACTCAGAGATACAAATGATAGGAAGTGTGGAGAGCCATAAACATCGGGACACGGCGCATAGAAAAAGAACAACACAAATTAGTAATGTGCTCTGTCAAAAAAAATATTAAAATTTCAACCATAGTGTTTATATTTCTATTGTAACTATTTATCGTAAACATTTACACTATTTACATTGTTCGGACTATTGCCACATACACAACGTTTCGGCCGTTGTACTCTCGGGCCTTCTTTAGGTGATATTTGTTGAAATTTTAAATCGAATTCTTTACACCGGAGTAGATGGATATAATTCGATGTCTTTAGATATTTTCAGTTTGTTAACCTATTGATAATTGTCCAAGTTTTTTTTTGTTTTTTTTTGCCCGCTGATGCTTGGGACTGAACTCACAACTCTTTGGGTCAAGTCACTTTTTTGATCAATCAACCTACGTTTTATCAACTGGACCGGAGCATACAACGCCCGAAATGTGAATTTGAAAGCATAATAATGACAGCGGTTCGAACAATGTAAATAGTGTACACACTGTTGTTTATTTCCCAGATATGAGACGCTAACGAAAAATCTCAAAATAAAAAGAAAAGTTTTAATTTGTTTTGTAATTTATTGTTTTTTGTCTTTTTCATAAAGGATCTTGAAGATTCATTGATAAGGGAATCTAAAAATGTGACTATATTACCTCATGACCGTTTGTATATGTCCTTGTGCCAATACTTATAGACATGAATCTTTGTTTTTACCGCTTGTCTTAAACCTGTACTATAAGTATTTGAAAGTGACAGTAAAACCTTTTACCATTCAACACTCAGCCTTGAGCTTGCAAGAATTACTAATCCGAGACTCTGATTGGCTAACTTCTGTTCAAACAGAATCCTTTCTTGGGGCCACGTGGTAAATGCGAACCTGAAGTCGGTCTCTTTTGCAAAGTAAGGGTTGTAGTGACGGCACATTTATTGGATCTGTCCTTCTTGGCGTTAATAGACTGTAGAAGCCATGAGTCCACAAATCCAATTCGTTTCTTGGACACTTTTCTAGCAAATATAAATTATATTAGAAGTCTTTCACTTATTTCTGCATACACCCATTTCTACACCAAACCTTCGAATTTCATAATGTCGTTGAGTTTCTTCTCTTCTTCAAGCGTTTCCGTCTTTGTCTTTGTCTTTGACTCTGTGGAATTTAACTGCACCCGAGGGAAATCTTTATATATATATATATATATATATATATATGTGGAATTTTTTTCCAGTCATTTCCTTTTGGGGATGAGAAAAAATTAATTGACGAGCGAGAAACTCTTTTCCCTCAACATCGAACGGAATTTCATTAACATCCTTTCTCATAAACCACATAACCTCTTATATTGCATTAGAGCTCACCTTCTTCCTTTGCCCTGGTAGTAGATAAAGTCTCGCATAACTGTTGTTAAGAACGTTGTGTGTGTGTGTGTGAGTTTGTGTGTGTGTAATTTTTGTAAAAAAAATCCTTTTTCTTTAGACAAGCTACTCCTAATCAGAAATCCATTATCAAAGGAATTACGTTCATTGGATTTAGTTATTTGGTCAAAATGTGTAAGCGATCGTCGCCACACACAGAAGGCAACTGCTTGGGTAAAGAAACCAGAACAAATGGTCCGTTCCTATCGTTAATAAATCAATATCCTTCGGAAATTGTAATGGCGGAAAAGTAGCTACATAAAATTGGATTCATTAACTTTGGCTTTTAATGTAAGAGTTTTGATGCGAGATGCAAAAGCCACCCACAAGCATATTTGCTTTAAAGGGTTCAAGTTGAATAACTTTGAACAAGTTAGACTTTTGAGATGTTCTTAATGGCTTTGCTAGTGTTTCGGAAGTAAGCATGAGTGTATTTCAAATAATATTTCTCAGCTTATTCCGTTCTGAGGACCCTACAAATCTCATTGAATCTAACATCATATCGATGCGGCATGCAAACATAATTATGTACTATTGCGCTGTCGACGGACCGTAAAACACACTGATTACATCCCCTGCTGAAAGCCAATGGACCTCCTCAAATGAGGTCACATTCCAGCTGTCTGGTAGCAAAATCAAGTATGATTTGGGCCTTATGTTTACCTATAAAGGTTAGTATAATAACAAAAAAAGCAAATTAGCTACTAGACAATAATACAAATTTAGTATAGACTAAAGTATAATAAAATACCGTTTATAGACAGAAGGATAATAAAATATTGTGTATAGACAGAAGTATAATAAAAGACCGAGTATAGACAGAAGTATAATAAGAAAATATCAATTATAGACAGAAGTATAAGAAAATATCGAGTATAGACAAAAGTATAAGAAAAGGTTTATAGACTAAAGTATAAGAAAATGTTTATAGACTAAAGTATAATATTCAACAGACAAAAGTATAATAAAACATGTATAGATTAAGTATAATAAACAGTGTATAGGCTAAAGTATAATAAAAAGTGTATAGGCTAAATTCAAATAAAAAGTCTATAGACTAAAGTACAATAAAATATCGAGTATAAACTAATATAGAATAAAAAGTGTATAGAGTAATGCGTAATAAAATGCTGAATATAGAATAAATTATAATAATATATCGGGTACAGACTAAAGTATAGTAAAATATCTTGTACATAATAAAATACAATATCAAGTATAGATATTTGCGGTGGTAAATGGAGGCCGTGTGCTTCCCAAACTATATGCAACCCTTCTCGACTATACCGACAATATCTAAAGAAATACAGTTCATTACATTTGTGGATGGCTTGGCTGCAGGTGTTGCCGGAAAGTTGTGGGTGTTGACAACCAACCGCCTTCGGGATTCCACTCCGGGTTTTCCTCCTGAATTTATTAGGTTGGTGCAAAAATAATGACGTAATAATGTCGTTTTTGACGTATTTTTAACGTCAAAAAACGACATTGTTACGTCTTTATTTTTGCACCAACCTAATAATTCTATTGACCTTTCTGTATTTGGATATGACCGCAAGACCGCCGAGGTTTAAAATCAGTGTTTTCCTTCCTCTAGATAGACTACCTTCCAGAGCTGCCAAGCTTAATCATCCCGTAGCAGCTGGATATGAGGGGCCAGTTTTTCGCCTTCGCCCATTCTCCGGCTTGGAACTGGACTTAGTTGTCATTTGAGCCAAGAAAACATTTTATAGTTAATCGGAACTTTCCCCCACTATCACCCCTGGCTATAAAAACCTTTGGAACATATATGTGGAACCCCGTTAAATATTGTGGAAAATGCTATAGATTTAAGTAGTGGTACTGGAAATTAATTTTCTGTACAAAACCTGCTCACACAGAAATTAACACATTTTACTACATTGTCAGACTCCAATAATTTTAATTTCTATATTCATATATATTAACCAATCAGCGATGTCATATGATATGCGCGATATTCTTTGAAATTTCAGACAATTAAAATTTGTTGTTTGCTACGAAATTTTGGAGGCTCACTTCAGTTTATGATCAACATTATTTTCCCGCCTTAAAATAGATATTTAAAAATTGGGAAAATATTTATTAGCCAATTAGTTTATAAACTTATAAAGTGACGTTTATATTTTAGGAGACTATACCATTCTTATAAATAGGGTGATGTTAAATTTGTTACTTAGTTTTTCAGTTAAACTTTGATCGTTTGTTTTTCTCAAGCCTTAATTATTTACTCATATTTCCGCATATTTATTCAAGTTTATTAAAAAAAAAAGCTTAGCGATATTGACACATAAAATATATACGAACTCAGTTTGTTTACGCTCGTCAGCAGTAGTATCAAGGCACCTCACTGCTTATATGCTTACATGAAACAGCGAAAATAGGTGACACACTTTTTCACATAGATTCTTCTATGCTACGCAAGTGATTCAGTTGATTCGTAAAGGAATTTAATATTCTATATTAAATATTTATCTAAATTTGTAGAGCCGTGTTGAAGGTCGTTTATTTCTTCGCTTTCTTTCTTCTACATATATAATTGTTGGCCATTCGTATGCGAGGATATCCGGCTAGCTAATCCCTATTACAGACGATTACTCAGGTACATTTTGTGTTTGTTCAAAACCCACAGAGCCTACCTGTGGTTTACACTGCAACTATGCTGAACAGAAGCGTGTTATCTAGCATGATTAAAAATCTGAACACGCTCAAAACCTCGGTCACGATGACTCCCTGCTAGTTTCCGTCTACACAATTTCATACATGGTATGGTTTTCAGACCGATAACATCAAGAGGTCACCTTCCGGACAAATAAACTATCGTGAGATTCGAACGCGGGTCTCATGGTGAGAAAGCGATCATTCTAACTACTCGCATCTACATATATAATGTAAGTATATAAACATTATATACATTTAGAAGCTCCAGAAATATCAGTTAGTCAGTCATGTGGCATGTGTAATACACGATTAGGTGATCATGTATCTTTCGATACACGACTGACGAGGCAGATTTTTTTACCGTTGTAGGTTACCATTTCTTTCTGTGGTAGACCAGTTGCCATACAAGGATATAGAACCGGTCCGGTCTTGCTATTTACTCACAGCTGGCGGGAGAAGAGGATTCATATCATTCCCAAGGGTATTAGCACGTAAATGAATATAATGGAGTCGACTGGATACATATTTCAAAATAAGGGGTATATGAAAAGTACCCAGTTTCTGTAATAACACATTATATGTCCTCATTGCATAGAGAACTCAGAAGGAATACACCGAGATAGCAAAGGAAGTCGTGAAGAATCGACAGCCTTTTAACTTTCAGAAAAGAAATGAAAGACCATCTGGAAAGAGACAGTCAAAGGTGTGTAGGAGTTGGAGAAGTTAGAACCAAAAAGATGCCGAAAAGTAACTATTTGGACTATTTGACCCCGATATCAGAAATCACATCGAAATAGTGAAAGATGACTTCAGAGACTAAGCAACGTATTAAGACGTTGGAAAATTTCGTTAGCAACAAAGGGGATGCAGAACTGTTAACTGTTAAGTACTTTACATGAAGACACTCGAATCGACAGCCAGTGTTATAGTTAAAGATGTGTAGGTTACGAAATGAAAGAGGTTTTAGGAAGTGAAAATTATGGAATGTAGATAACGACTAAATATTTTCTGCGAAGAACCACGCGTAAAAATATTGTGAGTCTTTCTCCTTACGTTATATATGCGGAGGAAATGAGGTGATTCAACTCCGTGGAACTAACAAAACTAGTTATATTTGTACAAACTGATGAAACTAAAGATCATCTGAAAAATGAACATGGAAATAGTGATAGATAACGCGAGTCTTGCAACGTAGGGTCTCTGGGGAAGTTGTTTTCTTTGTTCACAAGACTGCCTAAAAGATGTTGAAGAATGGAGAGTGAACAATGAGAAATACCTGGTAGATATGACAGTAATATTCCATTTTTGGTCCAATCTGATGATTGTTATAAAATCTCATTACTGATACAAAATCATGGAGAATGTGTCAGGTATTTCCTGGAGCGATAGAATAGGCCGACCATTTTCCCAGCATCTATATGATTAATTTAACATTTTCGATGCTGATATTAACAATGTACGGATTTCTATAATCGAGTTTGCTCGCGTATTTGTTTTTACATCGAAATTAATTATGTTCAGCCATTTTGGTCCGTGAAATTTTTCTCTGATATCTGCAACAGCATTTCCGACATTTTGATTAAATTGTCGCTTTTAAACTTCCATTATTACCAGCAGCGATTCAATATTAATTTAAAATCTCTCCATTCATCTCTTCTATAAGAAAAATTCATCAGATTTCCTTTTAATTAAATAAGTCATTTCTGTCTCCCGAGAATCGACTTATCGCTGTTGGTCGTATTAATGAATGAAGTCGAAGTGTCTCTCAAATATTCATTCCTTTGTTAATATGTACATTAAACATTTAGAATGTATATGCAAGAGGACTTAGGGTTATATCACATTTAAATACCGGTTCTCGTTTGAACAACGTCGTTAAGCAACGTCGAACCAGCTCAGTACCTAGATAAGTGACCGCTTGGGATTAGCAAATGCTATAAGCTTGGATGTGCGAGTGCTCTAATGAGAAATCGGACAGCTGTGTTCGAATTCCAGTTGGGTTCATTGCATTCATTTACGCAAACGCTCTTAGGGGATTATGAATCAAAAAGAGACGGGATCGCTCGAGCGTGTCACATTGGCCTACAACAAACACGCATTGGACCAGCGGGCTAAGATAATGGCTGATTCGCTCCCCTATGAATCTGAGGAAGGCCGTTGCCCAACAAGGAAAAGGGACCTTCGCAAGTCGTCTAGAAGAATATAAAAGAGGCTGCTGAAAATTTCTCAAGCCGAGCCACTTTCAGAAAGCATGTGTCCCGGTCTTTAAATATTATAATTCTTTTTAAAATTGCTTCGAAGATGGGGTGCTGAAAAATTTACACAGATCCACTTCCCACAATCAGTATTCTGAAGTTTTGAGAAATGTGTCACAAACGGCAGAATTTATTTCATAAGTGTTATGCATTTATTTATTTTTATATATGCGCGCACCTCGATGTGGTGTAATGGTCAGCAAACTTGTCATGCTCGGACAATTACGACTGTGCAGTGAGTTCGATCATCACAGGGTGTCCCATACATTCGATGTTGTTCAAGTGAATAGCATACCAACAGTTTTGACGCCTTCAGCAATGTTTATTTAGAAAATTATGCAAATATATGAACAAAGTACAACGCGATATCTATCATTTACTTTTTATAAACATTTATTTGTCATTTTATAAAACATATATTTGAAAACAAATATAAGAAACATATTTCCTTGGAAAAATTGTTTAAGAGAAATATTTTATAAATTTCAACAGACAGTGCCACTGATTGTTTGGTCAATGAATGCCGAATGTTTCCTTATAAGGAAACGGCTAATATTATCATTATTATAATTCATATATGGTTCGCTATTCGTGATTTCACGGCTTAGAATGGATGATGACTTGGAACCTGCAGCAAATGGAAATCAAGTGTTATCATTTTTTTTTTACCATCTCGTCTTTATATAAGATATAAAAAAATATTTAAAAAATAGAGCTAATGTTACAAAGCACAAAGATTTATTCGCTCTCTTTACGTGTGTGGTCGTTGAAAACATGACCTGTTTATTATAAGGATCGATTTACACAGACCTGGAAAGTTCCCGTTCTCCCAGATCAGAATGTCCCCTTCTGAATTTATCGTATCACTTACGAGCAGCACTCTCAGCTACGGCACATTCTATATAAACGGCGCACATAATTACTGTTGTTTATACAACTTTTTTTTTCTTTTTTCACTTCCAAAATAACTGCAGGAAATGACAAATATGCCTTTTATTTGACTCCATGCTACCTTTAAACGAAAACATTTCAATTTCCCAATTCGCAAATGATAGACAGCTTAAAATATCACCTTTCAGAGCAACGAAATCCCATATGCAAATGCAGCCTATTGTAAAAACCTATGAAATTTCGTTCCAGTCTAGTAATCATATATATTTACGAGAAGCTGCTTTTGAATTTGCCTGATTATGATTCAAGAATACCGAAATAGTTATTATGACGATGAAATTGAAAAAAACTTGAAAACCTCGAGATATTTTTAAGAGTTAATATACAATTAGGTTTTAGACTACTTTCGCATCAAGATAATTGAGTATAATCCTAGGATCTAATTAAAGCCATAAAGAGCAGCAATGATAGACGAGGCATTCAAAGTACACAGAAATGAAACACAATTCTGTTTAATGAATGACGGCATTTTCCTTATCTTTTTCAAAATGTCTTGAACGAGTTGAAACCTTGCTAACAGTATTGATAACACGAGGCAACAAAAACTTGGCCACCAGTATCAAGGTGTTTGTTTTAGGCCTGTATCAAGGCTGTATGTTTCCGCGTATGATTGAAAAGAATTTGTTTTATATTAATTATTTACCAAAAACTACCATTGGCACTCGAGTGGTGCTTCCCCGAACACTTTCACCTTGAAATCTTCAAGATCCAATCATTATCTATCGTTTTTATCCTCATAATATTCATTTCCTACAACCTACACTTATATCAGTGCTTCAAAAACATTTTTTTTTTCTCTGGGTTGCATTTTCGAATTTGCTCGCGTCTCACCAAAAGGGAAGTGCCAGTGAAAAAGTTCAAGCTCAAGCAGCACTACGGCAAAGAAGGTCAACAGATTGTCTTAAAGGGAGATAACTACGTATTCTGAGTCGGAATATTATCATTTCAACTTTCTCCTCCAATTATAGTTACTATATTCTTAATACTTGATATGATACAAAAATATGCCAATGATAAAATCGGTCAATAATTATTTATATCTATTTACACTGGGATTCATCCATGCAATTACAAGTAATACTTAATAATATTTTAAATTTTGAAATCATATTTATTTTTGGTATATGAATTTTAGTGAACTGTTTCTAAATCTTTAGTTGCTTTTCAATCATTCTGCCTCACCTGCTATCCTCTTCAACCGCACCTACGAGGCGCCCCCTACCGGTTGGAAACACCGTCTTATATCTCACCACTTGATTATCATTAACATTATGAATGTAACCCTCTAGATTTAACGGCTTATATTGTGTAAAATTTAGTATAAATATTTACACTGGATAAGAAAAGAAAAGATTATCCTTCTACCCAAATATGTTAAAAGACTATAAACGAGAAATGCTGATTCAGAATTTATAACCAGAACCGTTCTAGAAAATCAATTGTTTTTCCAGATACAATCATGAATTAGTTATATTCAAGAAAAATGTTAATTCTATATTAGCATCCTCTTGAACTCTTGGTATGCTACTCACTTGGATTAATAACCATAATTCTTTTGTGTGATCCGGGTGAGAAAACATGATTTTATAAACTAATTAAGAGGTTTTCAATCAAAGAATGTGAAATTAATGTTTCGTATACACACACACACAGACACACATGCACATATATATATATATATATATATATATATATATATATATATATATATATATATATATATATATATATATATATATAGAAAGAGAGAGAGAGAGAGACAGACAGACAGACAGAGAGAGAGAGACGGGGGAGAAAGAGAGAGTACAAGCAATAAATCCGTTGGTATATAATCCAAATGGATCCTAGTATTATAAATTTTTAAAACTGATCCAGAAATAGAGCTCAATGACAGAGCATATGAATTGTGTTACACAACAAAACCAAAATTACACCATATGGGTGGGGATAAATCTATTTCAGACGACACACACAACGTCTGTCTTATTCAACCCCGGTGTATATAGACTGAGTTCCTGTCAGAATTAGAAATTTAACTTTGACAGCCATCGAAACATTGACACAAAATTTATTCATTTCGATGTTTCAGTCAGACG
Source organism: Acanthosepion lycidas (assembly GCA_963932145.1). Lineage (NCBI taxonomy): Eukaryota > Metazoa > Mollusca > Cephalopoda > Sepiida > Sepiidae > Acanthosepion > Acanthosepion lycidas. The sequence continues at coordinate 37,508,952 of OZ010601.1, read as the reverse complement.
AAATGCCAGAGATGGTGGTTATACTTATACATTCTACGTTCATGTAAAATGTCATTAATATCTAATATATCCTTTGATTTGCATTATTACAAGCATCCCAAGTAAGTTTTTCTACTTTTTCATACATTTTTCCCCAATATTGTTCTTCATACATAAAATATATATCGTTATCTCGTATAAATATATATATCGACAAGATATTGTGTGAATTGCAGTTTATAATAACTAACCGTATTAAATTGTTTCTAATATCTTGCTTGGAGATGTCACAGATTTTATTATTATTATTATTATTATTATTATTATTATTATTTTTTTTTTTTGTGTAGATTAATTTCAATATAAATAAAGACGACAAAACAGATTTAACTATCAGAATATCCTTATATCTAAATAAATAATTATTTTATTATTCAACGTATTTATAGTCTCCTTAAATACTATTACCTATATAAGTTCTTCATTTATTGATTTTCTCATGTTTTCTTCTGTATCGGCGTTAACATTACTTGAAGCAGTTTTATTTCTTCTCAAAGGTATTTACTTAAATATTTTTTCCATTCGCATATACTTCTCTTTTAATAATGGAACAAAAAGTTTTTTTTTATTTTTATTGGATTGGTATCTGATGTGGCTCGGGGCTATTCTATTAATACAGTATCGTTGAAACTTTTTTTTCGCAAAGTGGGCAATATTCAGTTTGGACGAATGTGAAGTAGCATTGTCTTGCATGAATAAACTCTTTAGCTTGAAGATTTTTGGTTGTGAACTGTGCTATGCAAAGAATCTGTCGAAGAGCATAAATCAATTCTCGGTATTTATTTTGACATTTTCAGCAGCTTTTACAATACTAGACAAAAAGATATCTGCGGCGTCCTTTCTGTAGCATTGAATGACTATTTCGATGAAGGACACAACTTATAACCTAGACAATAGATGCAGCCAACTTAGATCGTCATCCATAATTAATTTGACTGTTTAAACAGTTTTCATGTACTTTTTCACTCAACTAATTTCTTTTTTGCAATTCCTGGATAGATTTAGTAATTTTATACCATCAGCGAATATTCTTAATATCTCGTATTTTTCTTTCTATTTACATTTGCAACTCTAAATTCCTTAAAAATATTCCTACTATTCAATTTACTTCCTCTCCTTATAAGTACAGTATACAGACGATAAACTACATCCGCGTCATGGGTAAGACGATAAACTACATCCGCGTCCTCGGTAAGACGATAAAAGAAGTCCATCAGCAAGGCCTCAGATCAGGATGTTTTGACGAGAGTGGAACCACCTCTTAATTTCTGGTGTTCCCAGGTCCACCCTGATCCGAGGTGGTAGCACCTGTTAGGGTCCCAGTTATAGGCAAATAGTTAACCCCGAAACTGAGGTAAAAAGCATTATAAAAGTGTAAAAATAGGTTTTAATATCAGAAATACTTTGTAAAAAATTATTACCAGAAATAAGTTTTTGAAGGGAAAAAAGCTGTTACCAGCAATATACTTTTGAAAAAAAAAAAAAAAAAAAACTATTGCCAGGAATATACTTTTGAAAAAAAAAATACACTAGCGGCCATAATATAAGAAACTGAAACAACAAAGACATAGATATGTGTATTACTTAAAAAGTAATGGATGATTACCAATGAAATTTTTACCGAACAAAGATTAGGGTTTAATGCATAAATATTATACAAAGTTACAAAAATTTACATTATAGTTTTTTTTTTAAATAAAGATTAAATGGAACAAAGGAAATAAGCTACTGGACAAAAGTTAAGGAACGATCTTGTTAATACTTGATCGGGAACAAAATATCAACAAAATTTAATATTTGGTAAACATCCCCTTATTTTCAATGACTTCTCTGCATCGTCGACCACATGGTCTAATTAATTTCTTGCAAAAATCAGCAATAATTCACTCCCATTCGTCTTTCAATAACTCCCATAGGTTATCCTGGTTTTTCGGATTTATTTTCTGAGCTCTTTCTCCAATTATCTTTCAAACATTTTCTTTTGGATTCAGGTCGGGGCTCTGAGCTGGCCACTTCATTAGGGCGATTCCTTGTTGTTCAAATAGCCTTCTTAGCTTTGTGGCAAGGTGCATTGTCCTGCATGAAAATACCAGATTCATAAAGATTATGGCGTAATCTTGATACCACATGCTGCTGAAGAAGCCTTTTGTAAATCTCAGCATTGATATTGCCATGTACGCGGATGATAGGGCCAAATCCTGCAGATGAAATCATTCCCCACAGCATCACACTGCCGCCACTAAACTTAACGATTTTCTTGACACATTGAGAAGACAGCCTCTCACCTGTTCTACGGCGTATGTAAGTTTTGCTCTCAAAACCAAATATAGTATACTTGGACTCGTCACTGAAATGAACTGTATCCCATTATGCGTCAGTCCAAACAACATGTTCTCTCGCATACTCCAGGCGTGCCCTTTGGTTTCGCTTTGAAATTAGAGGCTTCGAAGCTGAAATACGAGCATGCAATCCTGCATTTTTTAACCTGCGAGCAACCGTTTTCCTTGAGATATTATTATCTGTCTATTCATTAAATTTACGGGCAATTGATGTATCAGTTTCAAAACGGTTTTTTCTAGATATTCTAACAATTCTTCGATCTTCTCTTTGCGAAGTTTTTGGAGGTCTGGCGGTTTTTGGTTTTGCATCTAACATTTTTACCTGCTAATTACACGATGAACGACACTTTTAGACCTATGAACAATATCAGAAATTTCTGAAATTGACTTTTTTTCTTGATAGTTAGCGGTGATGAGTTTTTTTCTTCAAAAGAGAATAAGAGAGTGTAGAATTTGCCATATTGCTTAAAAATAAAGTCCTAATGATAAATGAACTTTTGCTTATTGTTGAAAAGCTCCATCGAGTTTTTTTAACAATGTAAATTAAAAGTTTATGCAAATTATTAACATCGTTCCTTAACTTTTGTCCAGTAGCTTATTTCCTTTGTTCCATTTAATCTTTATTTAAAAAAAACTATTATGTAAATTTTTGTAACTTAGTATAATGTTTATACATTACACCCTAATCTTTATTCGGAAAAAATTTCATTGCTAATCATGCATTACTTTTTAAGTAATACACATATTTATGTCTTTGTTGTTTCCGTTCCTTATATTATGGCCGCTACTGTATTACCAGGAAAAATAAATTCGGCATTATATAAACCATTGAGGTTGATATGCCGTAAAACACAACAAACCAACTAAACTACAGTATAGATAAATGTATAAACCATCTTCATGTATAGTACGTCTTCTGAATTTTTAATTGTGTAGAGTGCAACCGGTCACCGAAAATGCATGTCTTTTTAACCTCTTCAAAAAATGACCCGTGTATTATGCGACCCTTTATTTTTTCGTTAAAAAAAATCTGATTATAAAATCCTGCAAACCTAAACCTAAATTCATCTACCGTATATACTCGATTATAATGTAGGTTTTCGAATTTATGTAATAATGCCACAGGTAATAATGCCACAGGTAATGATGCCACAGGTAATAATGGCACAAATGAAAAGCAGAAAAATAAAAAAAAAGTAAAAATATTGACACAAGTAAAAATATTGGAATGATGGCACAAGTGAAAAAATAGGAAAAATGGCACAAGTAAAAAAAATAGGAAAAATGGCACAAGTGAAAAAATAGGAAAAATGGCACAAGTGAAAAAAATAGGAAAAAAACGCAGAAGTAAAAAATAGGAAAAATCGCAAAATGTGGCACATGTGGAAAATAGGAAAAATGGCACAACTCAATAAATAGGAAAAATGACACAAGTTAAAAAATAGGAAAAATGGCACAAGTGAAAAAATAGGAAAAATGGCACAAGTGAAAAAATAGGAAAAATGGCACAACTCAATAAATAGGAAAAATGACACAAGTTAAAAAATAGGAAAAATGGCACAAGTGAAAAAATAGGAAAAATGGCACAAGTGAAAAAATAGGAAAAATGGCACAACTCAATAAATAGGAAAAATGACACAAGTTAAAAAATAGGAAAAATGGCACAAGTGAAAAAACAGGAAAAATGGCACAAGTGAAAAAACAGGAAAAATGGCACAAAAAATAGGAAAAATGGACAATGAAAAAATAGAGGAAAATGGAGCACAAATGAAAAAATAGGAAAAATGGCACAAGTGACTATATTAAAAAAAATTGCACAAGTGAGAAAATGAGGAAAAAATGACACAAGTGAAAAAATAGGAAAAATGGCACAAAAAATAGGAAAAATGGACAATGAAAAAATAGGAGAAAATGGAGCACAAATGAAAAAATAGGAAAAATGGCACAAGTGACTATATATAAAAAATTGCACAAGTGAGAAAATGAGAAAAAAAATGACACAAGTGAAAAAATAAGTTTATTGAAATATACACTAGTGACAAAAATAATTGGTGTAGAATTAACTTTAATTTTTTTTTAATTTTTCGTATTTTTCATTTTTACTGTGCCATTATTACCGTTCAACACGGTAGATACCACCAAATGTGAGCTAAAACTCTTTAAAAATGCATTCTACATAATTTAAATATCTAATTTTTAGTAAAATGTTGGCTCTATTTTAACGTTAATAACCTAAATCAAATCTATAAAAAACAATAACTTTATACATTAAAATAATGCTTAAAATCAATTTAAACGTCCTCGTAGATCCGCTATTTCAGTTAAAGAAATGATAACAGAAATCTTAAAATGCTTTAGAAATGTCTTAAAATTTAAATATCTGTCATAGAGACCTGTTTAACTGGATTTTGGTAAAAGTCTTAGTTTTAGCCTACAGTATTGCGGAAATATGTTTAAGGCTACTGTTTAAATATCGTAGCCAAGTTCAAGTGAACCTACGCAAGAATTTAATCCTGTAATTCTCAATACGGATACTAATAGCTAGTAAAATACAGAAAATGGTCTGGTTTATGCTTCAATATTATTGTTTTAACCTTTATATAACCAAAACATTAAGGAATATATTTACATTCTATACGTTTATCTGACACTTATATTATTGGGAATATAAAAATATTTTTTACAACAAATAATCTAATACTTACAAAAATAATAAAAGAAAATTCTTTTTAAAATATTTCCCATGCGAAAATGGCATCAAACATTAATATCTATGATTCTTCAAACACGTCTATATTTGATAAAAAAAGACGATTTCTCGTCATTAGCAACCGGAAGAATTTTAAAATTGCACTTAAAAATCGTACCTAGTTTTTCTTAAATATTCATTATAATTTTTTTTTCCTGTTAAATTTAAAAGAAAGTGTTTTACTAAATTATGCAAGCACCAACTCTGAACGAAAATTATTTTGGAGTTTTATTAAATTGTTTTTGTAAGGTATCGGGTCTAAGTTTCAAGATTTTCCAATTTGAGATTTCAAAAATCGTTTTATTTCTGGGATTTTTTCTCTCTAAAAAATATTTGTGTTCATATCAACTCCAATTTTAAAATTATTGACAATGTCTCGAAATGAAGATTAACAGCCATCCCAAAATAATTCATGTTTCCTAATCAATTGCTTAGTATACAATTCATTTATCAATAAAAACTGAAAAATTAATTTTAATCAGCTAATTCAGATTTTTAGTAATTGTTTTAAAAAGTGAGTATCGTCTTTTTTATTTATTTCTTTTTTTTTTTTTTACATTTCGGATAGAAACTCATCCATTTTGGTTGCGTCTCCTTCTAAGTTTAACCAATTCTCTTTTTGTGATATTCTTAAAAGTCAGCTCAAAAGTAATATTCACAGAAATGGAAATATCCAGAAAAGCGTGGCAGGAGTAAATAGAACAATCTACCCTGGTGGATTAAATAAAGCCTTTGGTTCTACATTCCTACGTTTATCACCTGAAGAAGACAGGTGCGTACAATGGCCGAAACGTCGTGAATATGACAATAAATAAATAATCAGCGTTTTTTTGTTCTTATTTCGTCTTTATTTCGAATTTATTCCTTGATTATTTTGGGAACAATGCTCAAATTTTAGCAATGTTCAGAATTGTGTTATTACTCACTAATTCGGCATATTTTGTTTCTCTTTAGTTTCTCTTTTTATCCATTGCGATACTTACATATACATATAAATTTCTGTGACTTTTGTTATTTCGTTCGTCACACCCGCCAAAATAACCATATCGAGACCAAATGTTCGGGAGAAGTGCAAAGTGAGTATAAAGTACAGTTAGTTTTATTAGTGTGCGTAGCTTAAATATTCATTCCTTGTTTTTTTTTTCTTTTGAACAATTAAGTTTTATCATTTACGATACAAAATACTCCTACTGTTTTAAAATTTACGATACAAGATACTCCTACTGTTTTAAAATTTACAATACAAAATACTCCTACTGTTTTAAAAATAATTTAATTATTAAAATAACAAATGTAATAAAAATGGGGTATTGTTTTCTGGTTATCTTTTCTTTAAGTCTTTATATAAAAGAATCCAATTTCCAGAACTATAAACAAATCACAAGGCCAAACGTTTCAAAAAGTTGGAATTTGGCTCCAGAAAGAAATATTTACGCATGGTGCATGCTCAATAATAAAAAAAATTTCCAAGAACGTTTTCTTAAAAATAATCTTAACCATGAAGTCTTATACGATTAAATTAAATTAAAGAAATTATTACACCGTGAAATGGGGTTTTTGTAAAAAGTATTTTTCCAAACAAATCAGCTTATTCAAATTTCATCCACTAGTTCTCGAAATTGAACGTTTGTAAATTGTAAACCTTGTCAGCCTCAGCAATGCTAAATACTGTAAGGATTCTAGAGTAACAAGGTTCTCGGGATGAATTTATTCAGTACTTCCACCGAGCCTAAGTCTGTGCTACCATACTCGGGGATTGAACCCTCAATTATTATGCAACCAACTTCACGAGATAACTTGTTAATCATCTACGCTATTGTTCCCTAGGGATCGAGATATGGGAATTGAGTCTATAACAACAACTAATGAAATAATATTATGAAAATTAATTACACGAGGAACACCAAATTGAGAGAGAGGATTTAATTGAAATATTATTCTTGATAAACTCACATTCTAAGTTTGTCCAGAAAAAAAAACGTGCCTAAGCTGCTTATTTTCTGACATAGTGTTTTAAAATTATAAACATATAGAAAAGAAACGGGAAAATTGGCAGTTTAGACGAACGAGAAGCAGCCATAGGAATCATATAAGATCGTCTGCCAGTCTGATATATGTCGAATGTAGACACAGACGTTCTTATCAATGAAATATGTCTTCCACTGCATGAAAGAAAATCAAGGCCATTTGATCAATTAATTGGAATTTCCATGAATAAATTTGGCCCCAAAGAATTTGAAGAAACTCTGCTTATCATTAACAAGCTTATAATTAAATTAAAATTACACACTTCCAGCTGAAATGCTTTATTCAAGGGTTGTTTCTTAAATGTAACGGATAAATGAACAAATATGACATGTAATAAAATGAAAAACATTTAGCCTGTTGGCCAGGATATCGAAAAAAAAACTCGAAAGACATTTTGAATTATAACATTCATAATTAAGACATTTCGATGTTTGCTGTTTTTTATGTCTTTATTTTACTTTAAAAAGTCATAAGGAGTGATATTCGTTTCGTTAATGGATGCAATATGTAATTAATACTAAAGTAAAAAAAAGAAAGAAGGCTTTAAAATATTTTTTCCTTAAAAGACAGCAGATTTAGAATGAATATAAATGTCAGCTGAAAGTTTTAAAATATCCAAATGAAGAAATTGACTAATTCGTAATTTTCAGCTATCAATTCTGTTCTTGCTCTCATTACAAAAACATTAATTATTGGGAGAATGTTTGTAAAATATACACTTAATGTTCAATTGTCAATGCGTTAGTGTATACGTATCTCTCTCCCTGACATAAATGCATACATATATCCGTTTTCCCTATTTATATTTTGTCTAAGTGCCGTCGAGACGTAATGTTGAGTAATTTGTCGTAGACATTCATTCTCGAACCGCGACAAATACCATTCGAACATTTTTTGCATTCGTCCAGATATTTTCAGCTTAAATGTGTTCTCGTTTACCTCATATTATTAATGAATGAATTCAAAGTTAAAATTTAAACAGAAAATATTCCTTGAAAAACAGTATTCAAATTGTTTGAGGCTAGAAAGATTATTTCTGGTAGTACAGCTTGATATATGTTTACCCATGCCACGAAAATGATGTTGTTCATACAGACCTTCTAGATGTGTGACAGCGTTAATGAAAGGAAATAAAATGTATCCAGTACATGTGCTTTGTCTTACTGTATTAATTGGTCTTCTCTTTACTTTTTGGTAGGGGTGATATGACATTCGGACTACGCGATAGTTTGTCAGCCACAGACACACACACACACACACCATATATATAAATATATATATATATATATATATATATATATATATATATATATATATATATATATATATATATATAAAACATTAGACCGCATATAAAAATACATACAAAGAAATAATCACACATAGAATCAATCAGAAATATTAATGCCATTAATGGTGACATCCGTCACTAGAGACATAATATATCCATTAAAATACTGTTAATCCATAGAGTGAAGTGATCCTCGTCGAAACCATAGATGTCGGTAGTTTTCAGTTTATTTAATGTTAAAATGCTAGTACTTACGAATAGTCCTCTATTCATCATCAGGCATGTGTTTTTTTCCTTATAAAATCAAAAACATGAAGACGAAATACTTGTTTGTCTACCGAAAGATGTTTTTTGAATGTCTGCTATTAATGACGGTTAGGAACAATTTTCGGAACGTGCAAAAACGCAACGCCAATTTTTTCAAAATTTTAAGTGAGAATTTTATTTAAACATTTCTTGTGATGTGTTAAATCCACGTATTCTATTTTTACAAGTGTATTAAGTTTATATGGCATGAACTAAGCATATAGTTCAATAATGTAGTGTAATGTCTTAGTAGTAGTTTTTTTTATAGAAATTTTTCTGTACTGCGGATCAATAGTTTTTATAAACATAAAACATTAGGCAGCATATAATTTACATACAAAGAAATAATCACACATAGAATCAATCTTTGCATATTTGCTCTGAATTTACATTGAGCTCTCTGGATATCATCCTCCTTGAGTCTACCCATACGGATTACCTAGTTTTGCAAAAACTATATATATATATATATATATATATATATATATATATATATATATATATATGTATATATATATATATATATGTATATATATATATATATATATATATATATATATATATATATATATATATATATATATATTTAAACGTTATTTTTAGTAGATATTCGTATTTGGCTAGGTGCTTCGTTTATTTATTAAACAGTATATATTTCTCAACATTTATTTTCGTCTACGCGTCTTATTAAAGAAAAATTACAGTCTCTCTCAGGATTGGAATATTCAAACCTGTAGACGAAAATAAATAATACATATATATATATATATATATATATATATATATATATATATATATATATATATTGTTTAATAAATAAATGCCGCGCCTAATTAGATAAGAATATGAACTAAAAATAACGTTTAAAGTTATAAAAATCTGTCGAATTAATAAAAGTTCATTCTATTATATATATATGTGTGTGTGTGCTTGTATATATATATATATATATATATATATATATAAATATATATATATGTATATACATATATATATACACATATATATATATACACATACATACATATATATATATACACACACATATATATATATATATATATATATATATATATATATATATATATATATATATATATATATATAGCCACGAGCCAACAGATACGCAAGTGGTGGCTACTGTTGTCATGTGAATATCCAGAAACTCAATTTGCGCCCGAACTTCTTATTCTATACTAATTATATTACATAGCCAGTGAATTATGACGATACGAAAACAAGACTTGACTTAATAACATCTGCAAAATGCAAGGCGAGTCCCGTTTGGTAAATAATTCAATATTCCTCAGGTTTATTTTAGAAATAACTTTTGCACTGGGTAAAAGGATTTATAAAGAAGACGAAATGGTGAAATCTTAGATGCTAAATCGGTGATGCTCAGAAACCGGTCCTCGACTGGGAAGAGCGAAAATAATTGCAAAACAATTAAATTTGTTATCTACAGCCTTAATAGATTCAGTTCTAAAAAAATCAACAATTTCTGCATATTAATATTAGACCTATGTGATGGATTTTGTAAACCATACGAATTATATAATGCTTTCTTCCAGGTTAGCCGTGTGTTGGGTGGGGGTTGTGATGCAATGACGAATATTTCGCAATTTCTAACAATGATAAATGTCTGACTATGAAATATGATGCCAACAACATTTTGATGCGTGCTTATTTCAAAAGCAAACTGAGTCGAAAATTATCTTAAATTTTACACTGAATTTCATATCGACTTATTTGTATGTTGTGTTATAAATTGTTAAATGCATTAAAAAAATAAGTACTATCCAATTTCATCATTAGCAATGTGAAAAATAAAACTTATGAAATATTTTGATTTATCACTCTTATACACAGGGCTATATATATACATACACACACACACGCGCATTAACAATTCAAATTATTCCAGAAAAATTATTTTTCAAATTATATATATATATATATATATATATATATATATATATATATATATATATATATATATATATATATATATATATATATATATATATATATATATATATATATATATATATATATATATATATATAACGGCCGCGTGACCGAGTGGATAGAACATTCATTTCTGATCATGAGACCTGGGTTCGAATCTTACCATGGCCGATTTGTCAGGAAGGACGAAGATCACAGCGTTTGCGAAGTGTCTTAATACCATACCACGGATTGACGCAAGGCTTGTGAGTGAAATTGACCGAGGGTTTGAATGTGCAGGTGTTCAGATCATTGATCATTCTACATAAAATGCTCTCTCCCTAAAAAAAACTGTAACTAAGGTCTGCTTAGCATAGTTGCAGTATAAACCACAGATTGGCTTGTGTGTGTTGAACAAGGGAAATGTGTCTGACTCTGCAAAAGGGATTGGCTAACCTCCCTAGTTACGAATACGTGTGGCCAGCTATTATATATATATATATATATATATATATATATGTGTGTGTGCGTGTGTGTGTGTGTGTGTGTGTGTCTATGATATAAATATGAGTTTACTACACAAGTAAAACCAAATTAATAAATAATTATTGATTGTAACATATTTAAAGCAAAGTTACGTTAGTTTGACGGTATCTTAGACCGCCTTTGCTCATTACTTCTCAAGTAGACCAATAATGCCACTATCCGGAAGGGGCTACTGAGTGCGAGAGAATATAAGAAAAAGAAAGCATTTAAGAGAGAAAACAACAAAAGAACAGGATTTATGAAGCTTTGCTTGACATTGCATTTAAGTTTTACCAACAATACAATCTTCTTCTTCTTCTTCTTCTTCTTCTTCTTCTTCTTCTTCTTCTTCTTTCCTGTCTTTTCTTTCTCTTTCTTCTTATTCTCCTTTGTTTTTCTACTTCTTCACTTTCTCTGCTTTCTCCGTCTTCGATTTCTTCTTCATCTTCTTCTTCTCTTTCTTCATCCTTTTCATCCTTTTCTTAATGAAATAACCAGCAATATATTTTATCATCTACAAATTGTATATCTAAAGAACATACGTTTACCCTGAATGTATAAAATTATGTGTCTGTAGTTGAAAGCATAAAAGTTCTTAAACCTTCTTCCCCTATTCATTTACTGACGCTCACTAATTGTTATGTGTTATCTTCTTCTTTCCCTCTATGCCTTCAATCTGTCCTGTCAATATGAGATTTTCCATCTTTCCTCGTTATCTTCCCTATTAATTTCAACTGTCTTTTTATGATTCTAATTATAATGGTTATTTTTGTTTCGATTTTCTGTAACAATTTCCCATGTTCGGTCCAGGATATCCTCAGTTACCTCCTGCATTTCTTCTCCCTCAAATCTTTTCTTAATGTGAGAAGATTGCCCAGCAGTCACTGCCATACAAGAGAACGACATAAAAATCGTAAGTCGTAAATCTGATGTCATATTTTTGTGTCTGACATTTCGTGATCGTATCTAACTTTTCAAACAAGAGTCGGAAACGTTAATATCTTCCTTTTCGGACATTAGCCGTAAATATAATGTTTGTATCTTACTTAACGGACATCATTCTTAAATGTTTGTATTATACTTTCGTAGCAAATATCTTACCTTAATTTTAGGACATAACTCTTAAAAGTCTGTACTTTATTTTTTTGGAGATCCGACTTAACTAAATTGTACCACACAGGAGACCCGGGTTCGAATCTCACCATAGTTGATTTGTCAGAGAAGGAGACTTCCCGATGTTATCGGTCTGGAGTGGGGCGATATTAGCGTGCGGCACCTTTAAAAAGTAACTGAAAACCATGGCACGGGTTGACCCAAACATTGTAAGTGAAGTTCGGTTGACGGAAAACACTTGGGGGGCGTTGATAGCTGTGCTAGCACGAAGTCACATGTCATCATAACCGAGGATTTGAGTGTGCCAGCCTTTTTCAGATTGTTGACACGCTAGATAACACGTTCTCTCCCAGAATCTTTAACAAAGGTCTGCTCAGAATAGTTGCAGTATAAACCACAGGTGGGCTGTGTGGGTGTTGAACAAACACCAAAGTGTTTTAGTGAGCGCTCTAATAGATGGTATCCTCGAATACGAGTGGACAGCTATTATATATATATATATATATATATATATATATATATATATATTCAGACACACACACAGACAAAAACGCACGCACACACACACACACATACATATATATATATATATATATATATATATATATATATATATATATATATATATATGTATAGCTGTTAATATACCTTATAACAGCCTTGGACGCTTAGATTTGGAGCGGGTAGAGTGGAGATCAACGTTTTAAATGACTCGACTGTTTTCAATCTGTTATTCAGAATCATTTTAAAGAAGCGAGAGCAAGATCTAAAAGGTCAGCCAATCTAGCAGTAACATGATCCCACAACCCCCACTCTTGCTCCATATGCCGCCTCTTTTCCAAATCACTTGCGTGTCTTAAGATTATTGCACAAAGTTCATAACCGAATCTATTAGTTAATTTTTCAGATCCTCATATTTGAAATACTAAAAAAACAAATTCATTCAATACAAGTGCCATTGGGAAGATGAATGGAGGCATAACATCACCATCATTAGTGATCACTTGAACCACCTTCTTACTCAGCATTAGACTCATCGAACTCTTTCCGAATCCTCTGCACTATCCTCAGATTAACACCCAAACACTCTGAAATGTTCGTATTGGTGCTTCCGGCGCGAATGTCAAGCACTAAATCATCCCGTTTCTGAATTTATGGCGGAGTGAATTGCGTTGTGGGGCTCTATTTCTTACTGACAGTAGCAAATCTCCCTACTATAATGGTCAATCGACAAAAGCAAAAACAAACAATGCACATGCACGAAATTAAAAATATAAAATGGTGACAATTTACCAATCGCACACTTTATTGTGAGTCGTGTGTGTGTGTTTGTCTCTGTGTGTAACTTATATATCCACTTTATTATAGTGAGCAAAATTTCCCACAATGAAGCGTTCTTCAGATTTGATACATTCCGTTCTAACGTACATGGCTTTTAATGGAATCAAAATTTATTTTTCTCTTTCTTTTTTTGTTCAACAGTTCATTGTGCCCTTCCAAGTTTATATATATATATATATATATATATATATATATATGGCACTCGTGACGAAATATAATAGTCTTTACAAGCAGTTTTAAAATAGATTAAAATACAATAGTTCAGTGCTGAAGAACATTTTTTTTCTAATAATTTCTAACATTTATAAAAGGGGTTAAAATTATCACAATTTTTCACTCTGGATATCTAAGCAATACGTGGAGAGAGAGAGCGAGCAAAAGAAAGAAAGAAAGAAAGAAAGAAAGAAAGAAAGAGAGAGAATGGCGTGGATATAGAGAGGGTGATGTTTGGACGTAGAGAGAAATAAAGAAGCGTGAATATAGAGAGAGATAGAGAGACGTGTACATAGTGAAAGATAGAAAAGCGTAAACATAGTGATAGAGAGATATAGATAGAAGCGTCGGCATAGAAAGAGAGATAGAGACGTGGAAATAGAGAGAGAAAAGCGTAGACATACATAGAGAAAGAGGTAGCTAGCAGACCATATATATCATCAATTGCATGGATGTATATGTCGAATAATCAAAATTAAATCATATAAATCATTTGGCTTATTTTGACTCCCAGTCTTTGTAATGTTGCTAGTTTAGACAAGCCGAAGCGGTATTTTTCTTTTTTTTAAAAACATTTCACCCCAATCAAGGCGGGTGTGTCACTAGCACGCAAGAGTTTATATAGACTGAGAGTTAGAGTGAAGAGGGGTGTTTGGGGAAAAGATAAAGAGGACCGGGTTCACGATGAAGGCATCAGATGTCAATTGAAATTTCATTTAAAGATTTTAGTTATCATGGAAGCAAGTAAGAGGAAGGAGGTTCTACTCTTTGGGAAGTTCGAGAGAAGAAGCTCTTGAAATAGAAGAGGCAAATACACTTAACTATTTCGACAATGAAAGGGTGGGACCGAGATCCCAACCTCGTAGCACGCTTAAATTCATGCAGTTGGAGCACCAGTGAAAGAAGCCCGTCAGCTGCCATGAAAATATTTGTAGAAAAGGCAGAGGGAAGCGACATCACGTCTGTCAGAAAGTGACTGGAGTTGAGATGGCAAGTCAGGACCTATCACATTGCATATATCCTTCTTTGGATTTTGTCGAGAACCTCGAGATGAACACCGGGGGCATCATAGGAACAGTATTCAATGCAAGGACGAATGATAAATTTGTAGATTTGAACGATGGTTTAAGGCGAGAAAAAACTTATGGCGCGACCTCAATACTTATATACCAATTCGAAAGCCTCAGTCAAACACTACATCGAGTTTATCCTTTTAAACATTGTTAAAATCTAAGTTCAATACTATATGCAAGTTTTCTATGCAAATACAAAAGGAAAACATTTAAACGCCTCAACCATGAAGCAAAATGATGATATAAAAAAACCGATGGAGAAATACGATGCTAAATATTGCTATGTTGTGTTTTGCTACAGAGAATACATCGGTGCACACTTGTGGGGGGCTGTCTACAAATAAATCAAACCGAGAAAAGTAAGCCTATGACTAAAGGTTATCGAAGCAGAAAATTAGAGGAAGAGGCTATTGGATCTGACTCAAAAGAAATTATAAAAGTTGGTTAGTGAAAGAATGCGAAGTAGCTGCCAGGAAGTAAACCAGTCGAAGCAGGTTGTTTGGTTTGTTTTACCGCATATCAACCTCAATGGTTTATTTTAATGCCGACAAAAATTTTTATTGCTGGTAATATGTTTTTCTTTAAAAATCTATTTCTGGGAATATTTTTCCTTAAAGAAAACTATCACTAGTAATATTTTTTTTCAAAGAATGTATAGCGCTTTGTATTGCTGGCACTTTTTTTAAAAGTATTACTGATAATAATTTTTCCTTCAAAAATTATTCCTGATAATATTTTTTTTACTTTTATTGCAAAGTATTTCTGGTATCAAAACCTATTTTTACACAAGCTTGGGTGTCAACTATTTGCTCATAGCTGGGACCCTATCAGGTGCTACCACCCCGGGTCAGGGTGGACCTGGGAACACCAGCAATTAAGAGGTGGTCCCTCGATCCTGAAAACCTCCTGATCAGAGGCCTTGCTGTTGGACGTAGTTTATCGTCTTACCCTGGACGCGGATGTAGTTTATCGCCATACCCAGGACAGAAACAGGTTGTGAGGAAGCAAATCATTAAGGAGATGCATTGAATTCCGTCAAATAGCAAACCCCGAAAAGGAAGTATTCTCTCATGATAGAACCGTCAAATCCTATTATCCGGTACACGGATTATGCGATTGACAGCACATGCAGAAACAATTTTGTTCTTAATTCCCTCGTCATCTTGCGCAACGATTTAATACAAGAAATATATTCTATTCAAAAGATTTCTATTCAGATTTTATATAAATTTATTTGATGACCCCGGCGAAAAATAACTTCTCGAAACGGCAATTATCAGTAAGCATCCGTTTTTATAAGTATCCTATTAAATATAATATTTTAAAAAGTCGAAGAATTTCTGGGATGAGAGACAATCAAAGTCTCTATCTGTCTGGCCAATAATATCCTTGTATACATCTCCACTTGGACAGCTAGATAATCTCTGTTGCAGACTCCTGCCCAAGTACATTTGTGCTTACTTATCAGCCACAGAGCCCAATAGTTTCTCAACCTTATTCTAGTCGAGGCCTTCTTCAATCCAATGCGAATTCTTTATAGTTCCTCATACCAACATGAGTTCTTGCATCAGCAATGAAGTGATCCATAAAACAGCGCGGCACTGTCATTTAGAGTAGAACAGAGTTTTCATATCATTATGCAACTCCTTCAAATAATCAACATACACTTGTGGCACTATTTAACGAGGCAAAAAGGGAAAAGAGATAAAAGAGGAAAAGGAGAGGCTAAGAAGCGAATCGTGAGTGATAAGCAAGAACACACACACAGCTAAGAGACAATGGATAAAAGGATATTTTGATAAGTAACAAATGGCGAAAGAGTGTCATTACAATGACAGGAAAATTCTGAGTAAAAAGAAAGGGAAAGAAGGAAAGAATCAGATATGTTTTGGCATCGGCTGTGTTATTTAAGGGTATGAAAACAAACTATTGGTACGGGAAGACATCTTATTATCAACTACAGACCGGCTGGCCAAAGAGAAAAAAAATCAAATGAAAATGTTATTTCGTTAAGTAACGAAAAACAGGGAACTAAAAGGACTTGGACAGTTATGAAAAATTAAAAACCACCCACGAACGTCCGACGGAACATCCTGGGCCTGCGATAATAAAATTTTGTTATCGGGAATTTGTACCGAAGGGAAATGAATGTGTTTTTTTTTTCTTTCTTCGAGGCGACAGACTGACTGGAACTTTGGAGATGTTTCTTTTTGAGACCGTGTTAAGAAGACCACACATTCTGATAATTAGCGATAAAATACCTGACGTAAACCACGTGTAGAACAAGAGTTATGACCGCCATTGTCATATTGTCCCGTTCGCGGCTGGAGAAATGATAAACCATTAAGGGGAAGAAAAAGGAATGAGAAGAGATATATTTTTTTTTTTTAAGCAAGATATTTTTTTTCTTCCTGAAACAAAGCCGCAGATTCGTCCACGTCCGACTAAGACATCATTGGTCGAGTGGTGATCACGTGACGCACGAGGGAGGCTGTTGCCGCCCATCTGGAGGATGAGTAAGAGAGGTTGCCACGAAGATCTGGGGAGGGCAGTTCACGCCCCTCTGAAGTATGGTGAGAACGTGGGAGTGAGGAAAGGTTCCCAAAAATGGAAAAAGGTGGAAATTCCTAACCAGAGAGGTGGATATGTATTTAGAATTATCGAGGAACCCCCGACAAACTCACCCCGGTTTTGGTCGGCGCCCATATAAACGAAGCCACAACGAGCAGAAGTGAATCGAGACCCAGCAGTTCGCAGAGTCAGTCTCCGGTTGAGGCAAGCCTCGCAGATAGCTGACCAGGATTCACGCACATTTTCCGGGCCCATCTTCAAACCAAGAACAATTATTTTGAAGAGCGACTTAGATCCAGATCACCGAAATAAGTTTTCCTTTTGACTTTCGTCCAAAGACCCACCGAAACACCAATTTCTTAGAGAGCAGACAATTTGAAGTGTTAAAACTTGCCTAGCGGAAAACGACGTGTCACAATCCATAGAACGGGTCGGGAGATAGATGCAGTCCTATGTATCGCACAACTAGACATAAAGTTTGTTACCTTTTTCTTTGATACTTTGAACTTTTGAGTTTTCATTTTATTGCCTTTTATGCATATTTGTGTGGTATCACCCCCGCTGAACTCGGTTTGCAGTACGGCCCCGACGACTGATTGATTTCCTCTGCCTAGATCAATTCACAACGTGGGTAGGCAGACTGGGAATCAAAGTAGGACGTCACAGTTGGTGCCGTGGTAGACTGGGATAGAACAACACGGTTGGCGCTGCGACCAGGGGACGATGTCACACACTGCTAGGTCATCCTCAAGCAGCTCCGTGGATATATTTGCTAAGGAATTAAACTGCATAAACTCCCGTCGCCCAAGGCTCAACCAGAATAGCTTTAGTTTCCCGTTATATGCGTCAAATGCGTTAAATGCCTCTTTGCAGCAAAACGGGGTGGAGTCATTTCCTTGGAACTTTTTATTATTTTATTTTTTGCTTTTCAAAAATTAAAAACAAGTTGATGAAAACATACCTTACTTTAAACTTTAAATGATGAGTTTTAAATTTTAAGAAATTGAAAACTAAAAACAGCCATTTTGCATAGATCAGATGAAAGAATTACAATAAATACATATTGATGGTAACTAATTGGTTTAGATTAATTCAATATTTAACAATTTAATATTTAATATTTTAATTTAATATTCAATATATTATTTAAATAATAATTATTAATTACAAAAGAAAAGATAAACGCATACGCAGGCCTATAGTCGTACTACCTACTGCCTTATGTAAAAAAGTAAGAAAATGGCGTCTATTTCAATACTAGTAACCACACTTTGATGTAATAAATATTTTTGATTAAATCTAAACCGTTAATTCTTTAGAAATTGCTGTATTTGTTTTTCGTATGCAAATATGTCAGTGTGCACCGCTTTTTGTGGTCAGGCGTCCGTATTTTTAAGTAGTATGTGTATCAATGTCAATTTGATGTGACCAGTTTATCTAGGGGGGTAGCCCATTAGTCCACTTATCTCCTAGTGAGATGAAACCGGATGTTCGGAACTTTAGTTTAAGTTGCTAATGTCTTCATCTACTAAATAGTTTAAGATTTTTAATTTCCTGCTTTTTGTCCAATTTTGCGTTCTGGTTGTATCTCCATCTGATTCAGGAAATTCCGCTTGCCCACGTAATTTAACTTCCCAAACGGACATCGTACCCTTTGTCATGTGAAGATAATAGAGTCGGCCTTTAGGCTAGCCGTTTACAATGGCTAATGAAACGAAATGGGTGTGTCCTTTATTATTTCCTTATTTGCATTATTGTGCGACTAACCCAGAACTAAACGATTCTTAAATCTCCGTATAATTCTTACATTTATAAACTAATATACAAACCCACAGTCCGTCCATGCAGGGAATACTGTTGCCATATATGTTCTCGTGTCCCCGATGTTCATCCCGAGGTTCTCGTCAAAATCCAAAGACGGATATGCAATGTGATCAGTACTGACTTGATGTCTCGACTCGATTCACTTTCTTAAATACATGAAGTGTCTTTTCTGAAAGTATTTTCATGGCATCTGCTCTGTCAAGCTATTTTCTCTGGTTCTCCAACTGAATGAATTTAAACGTGCTACTAGGTTGGTATCTTGGTCTCACCGTTTTAATGACAAATATAATCTTCAAAAATTCAAATGTAATGTCAATCGACATCTTCTGATACTTGATCCCTGTTCTTTTTATATTCATTTCTCTATCCCCCCTATACCCTAGTCTTTTCTATTACTTTCCCTCTCTGTAACTCCTTTAGTACTGGTGGCACATCCAAAAAAAAAAGAAATCTTAGCATCGTCACATCTCACCTAGGACAAAGAAAAATTGTTAAATCTGAATTTATCAGAAACAAATATTATAAAAACAACAAAATATGTTTTAAAAAAACTCAAACTTGACAGAAACTACATACAGACTCAAATCACATAAATTTAAAAGATTGTTTTTTTTTCTTAGTAGTGTTGTTACTACATTTCAAGTACTTGTTAAATCCTCAGTTGTCGCTACTTAGACTGTTACCATACATTCATATACACACACAAAACAATGAAATATGGTGATTACATATTTAAATTTAAAATTTACATGGAAGATTGAAAAAATGACAAATATTTTGGTCGGTCATAATTATGCATTGTGAAATGTATTTTTTATTTGGAAATAATTCATTTACATATCTATTAACCATCCTTTAGCCAAAAATCTGCTCACCTACACATATGTTAAATTAAAATATTTTTTCTATATCACTATATATACAATACATTTATATATATACACACACAATATATATATATATATATATATATATATATATATATATATATATATATATATATATGCAACACATACAGTATATATATATATATATATATATATATATATATACACACATCATATAACATATATATATATAGTATGTTATATTTATATAATATATATAATATACAGATAATACATATAATATATATATAGTATATATAATATGCATATATATTTTATATAGTCTATAATGTCCAGTGCTGTTCGATAAAAGTGACTCACCTGATTTTTTTTACTAAATTTTCTCTTCTCCGATGAAAAGAAAGTTGAGCTAAATTGAAAGGATAATCGATCTAAAACCTGAAGAAGTTTTGAAAGCTCTTTGAAGTTAGAAGTAAGTACTGTCAAGCATCCGTTCAGTATAATGTTCTGGGGATGCTTTTCTTTTCATGGAACTGGTTACTTAAAACCTATTGAAAAGACCCTCAGGAGCGAGCAGTACAAGAGAATTTTAGAGTCTTGTCTGCTCCCTTCTCCTGAAAGGGTGCAAATCAACCCCACCAAGCTCATTTTTATGCAGGATAATGTTCCCTGTCACAAATCAAAATTAATGAAGGAATACTTTGATGAGAAGCAGGTGAGTGTTATGAAATGGGCGCCCCAATCTCCTGACCTCAACTGCATAGAAAACTTATGGAGCATGTGGCTCAACTGCTTTCAGAGAGACCCTGTACTTTATAATGCTCCATATAAATATATATGCATATTATATATATATAGAAAAAACAACTAAAAATTTCAAATTAAAAAAAATAATAATGTTTTTTATGAAAGTATTTATTTATATTTTTTATATGTAGTTTTAATATTTCAGATCGACCTCGATCTTTCTTCAGAAATAACTGTGTTTAGAGGTTCGTTTTAGCGTCCGTCGCGAAATGCTGACGTCACGTGATATGGAACGCCACTGTGTTCGAATATCTTTAACGTAAATCTAACTGTAATAATATTTTAGATGTTGTTTAAAAATATGTTAACTATATCTAAAAAAATGTTTTACTATTGAAATATATATAAAGATTTAAAATGCCCAAGTCTTTATTTAACCCTAGTTTATATGTATTTAATTTTAAAATAGAGTATTTTTCTTTTTTTCTGCGTGTGTATGTGGAACTGAAATCAGAATCTATCAATAAACATTTACAGTTTTCTAATGAGTGTCCTGATTGATTAAAGTGTTCAGCTATGGGGGAATAAGGATTGTTTTGACGTATGGTTTGTTTATGATTGTTGAAGCGAAATCTAAAATTATTTCCAGTTTCACCAATATATCCACTATTGGGACATATTATGCAGAATAACTAGTAGATTATGTTATGGCTATCACAGGTGAGGCGAGGTGGGTGTATCTTGATATTGGTGTTGGGTAGAGAAAATACATTATCTATTATTAAGTGTTTTGCAAACTAAGCCACGGGTTTTGTTACATTTGTAATTTCCTGATTGGTTTGTATTGTTTAGATATTTGGTAGAGGTGAGGATAGCTGATAGTTTAGGTGATTGTTTCTTAGCATTTATGGGTGGTTTATCGAAACTGTCTTTGATCTTTTTGTCTAACTGGAGGTTCTTGTAATCCTTTTTTTAAATTGTGAATAAGTGTGTGGGAATATTGATTGTGGTTAAAAACCATGGGAATCCGATTGTTGTTTTTACTTTTCTTGTATGTGAGAAGTGTGTTACGATTTATGTGGATAGTTTTATTTAGTGCTTCTTTTATTATTTTTATTGGGTATTTAAATTTTAGGAATTGTTTTGTTAAGTTATTAATGTTGTATAGAAAATCGAGATGGTCTGAGCATATGCGTTTGATTCTTAGAAATGCGCTGTATACAATAGATGTGTTTAATTTAAGGAGATGACAGCTGTTAAAGTGCAGGAATTTATGTTGGTTTGTGGGTTTGTTGTATAGACTGGTAGAAAGTGTATGTTTGTTTAATTATATCATAATGTCTAAGAAAGGGACAGATGTGTATGTGTGCTCCACGGTAAATTTAATTGTATCGTGGAAGTTGTTGCAGAAAGTAAAAAAGTTTTTTTTTTAATTTTTCTGATCCATAAGTCCATAATAAAAAAAATGTCATTAATATATTTGAAATAATGTAATGGCTTAAATTCTGAATTGCCTAGTATCTTCTTTTCTAGAATGTGCATAAAGATATTAGAAATAACTAGGTACCATTTTCGTGCCCATTGCTGTGCCACTAATCTGTAAATAGTGTTTGTTGTTGAATTTAAAATTGTTATGTGTTAAAATGAAATTTATTAATTAATGTATATTATATATATATATATATATATATATATATATATATATATATATATATATATATATATACATTATACACTGCGTGCCAAATTATTATCGAGATAACTTTTTTCTAATATTTCAAAAACCGTTCATTCAATTCACACAATTTTTTCGCACAACGTTGGCAATACTGACCTGCGCAAGCACTGAATTTTTCGTACTGATCTACGCAATGTAAACAAACTGGCGCCATATTTGTTTTCAGCACGGTGATTTGAGAGTGGCAAATTATTAGAAAGGTTTAGTAAAATTCCCAGAATTGAGCAAACAAAACGTTTATTAATGTTGCACGTGAATGTTTATGATCAAAAGAACCTAATAAATAAGATAATCAAAGAAATAATAGCAGATACAAACAAAGGCACAGTTATAAACAAATTAATAGGGAATGTGCTTTCCCTGTTTTGAAATTACTTAAAGAAGTCTACGATCCATAGAATTTGTTAATTGTAGGATGTCTTCTGCTGTAATGCCGCGAGATATGTCAAGAATTGCTTCCCACAACTCAGCGTTGCTCCTGAATTGTCGTCCGTTGGCGTACAATCTTCGCTTCATGATGCTCCAAAGGTTTTCGATTGGGTTCAAATCCGGAGAATTTGCTGGCCACTTCATTTTTCGAGGTCCATCGAAGCCTAACTGTTTCAAATATTCATTAGTCTTGTGAGCATTATCTTGCATAAAAACAATTGCCCTTCTGAAGGAAAGTCTGCCTTTTCATCCAAAGTTCAAGATGCTCCTTCATAAACGCTATGTATGCATCAGCAGTTATTTTGACGCCATCTGGTACACTCCCTGGGCCTAGTAATGATTTTTCCAATAATACCAACCCCAGATCATTATGCCTCCACCGCCTTATTGGCGTCTCAAACACTGATGGCGATTCTGTCCGTTCATTACCCAGGCTTTGCACCATCTATCTGACCCATCAAATGTTGCTCGAGTTTCGTCTGTGGACAAAACTTTAGAGAAGTCAATCTTCATATTGTCCTCGGCTCATTTCGATTTTGAATGTGATTTTTCTTCAACGGAGGCTTCGATACAGGTTTGACTGTTGTTGCTATTTCCCTCAGATGCCAACACCGAGTACTTTATGACACAGTACTGAAAAGCTCATGACTGGTAAGTCCAGGGTCGTTCGTGGCCTCTCGTTTAAGTTGTGACATGAGACGTGGTGAAATAACCTTCGGCTTGCCTTTATCTGGCCTTTTGCGTACTTGTGTAGGGTCGGCGGTGAACTTCTTTTTTTTTTGATGACGGCTCCCTATGATTTTAGAAATTTCTAGGGTAGATGTACCTTTTGAGAGTTCTGAGTTGATAGTTTTTTTTTCAGCATCACTTAAACTGCTTTTACGACACATCTTTTCACTAAATTCTTAC
>OZ010601.1:37344922-37482422 GCA_963932145.1 Acanthosepion lycidas | reverse complement strand
GCGTAATTAGCAGGACAGTCTGGGTTCTAAAGCCTTTGATGGCAACTGGTCTAGGAGAAGGCTAACTTTGTTACATTCTGCACAAAGCCTTCACCACTATAATCAAATCATATATGCTGGTGTCTGGCTGTCGGTTCTTAGGAACTGAGTTGCTGATCATCATACGTCTAATACGATGGTACAGTCCACCATATATATATATATATATGTATATATATATATTAGGGTTTGAAATATAATATAATATTGATAAACGGTTTTTTGATATTGGGTGATGTGTTGTTTTCTCCAAGTTCCTCATCCATTAATATGCGAAGCACTCAGTCAAGAACATTATGTTGACAGCCCATGAATAGTGATTCTGCAAGTTTCTTTTGAGCAAATCGTCTGTGTAACTGAATGGCATTCTTATTCCAGCTTCCAGTGTTCACATTAGCAGTGTCTGCAGCAATCATCTTTATGCTCTTCCATAAATTGTCTTCCCACAGAACAGCTGTTATTCCTTTGACAACCGTATCCCCTTTTCGATTTGGTACATTGAATGCTTCTTATTTTCTCTTCTTTCATTCTTCGAAACAAGCACTTGATATTCTTGGTCATCAATTCGTTTACCATTAAAATTCAATAAGTTTTCAGTGAAGGGTTTTCTTCATATCTTCTTTAACTTTAACAGCTTCTTTAATAGTGGATCTGTAAATACCAAATCGCTCAGGTGTCTCAATGATTATCCCTTCATGAGATGTGCTTACAAACATTTTGCTGGTTGATAAGTTTGAAGATGTTACTAATTTGATTGAGTTGTAGTTTTGCTAACTTCTTCCTTTTTCTTGTAGATTATTTGTTATATAGGAATAAAATGTTGCTGCCGACACAGTATTTTGAACATAGATCGCCAGTGAGGAAACACAGACGATTCCATTTTGAATAAGTAGATCACGTGATATAAAGGAAATGTATATATGGAAATTAGCGTGACGTCTAAACGATCACTATATTTACTCTATCCTCTATTACTATATGTATCGCTATTCTCTATACTATTTACTACACTATTTCTCTATACTGATCACTATTTCTACAGTATCCTCTAATGCTATACGAATCGCTGTTCTCTATACTATTCACTATAATATTTCTCTACACTGATCACTATTTCTACACTATCCTCTAATACTATACGAATCGCTGTTCTCTATACTATTCACTATAATATTTCTCTACACTGATCACTATTTCTACACTATCCTCTAATACTATACGAATCGCTGTTCTCGATACTATTCACTATAACATTTCTCTACACTGATCACTATTTCTACACTATCCTCTAATACTATACGAATCACTGTTCTCTATACTATTCACTATAATATTTCTCTATACTGATCACTATTTCTACACTATCCTCTAATACTATACGAATCGCTGTTCTCTATACTATTCACTATAATATTTCTCTATACTGATCACTATTTCTACACTATCCTCTAATACTATACGAATCACTGTTCTCTATACTATTCACTATAATATTTCTCTATACTGATCACTATACGGATTGCTATTTGGATCTTTATTCGGTGATTACTTTTTGAGCCAATATTATCGAGCTTGTACTATTAGTGAGAGTGTTATTTGAGGGCGTCTGACACCAGCATTGTTCAACGACGTTAATGTAGTCGTATCTGATATCATAAAGTCCCAACAATAACGAACATTGCGAAAGTGACAACAAATATTCGTTGACATTACAAAATGGCAACGAGTGATCGTGGACATCACAAAATTGTTTCGGACTCTTCATAACCAGTCTCTGATTCGGAAATTGTTTTTACTGTTTTTGAATTTCGCTCCCAGGCCAATTTACTTCTTTTCGGTGGATGAATTGTTTTGGAGTTCGAATCCTTTCGTGTTTATATAAAACATATCCTTTGATTTCGATTTGAAGATGATATACACATCTGTAGTCACTACACCGCCATTCAACATTTGCTAATGTGATGTGAAAAATTTAATTCGATGGATAATATTTTCCTTGTTCAGCAATTTATCCAGATTTACTTGTAAGACTGGAGTTGATAAATTTGGGAAAATTAATTTCTTTTGCTATAAACTTGTTACATTTCCTTCATAAGTTTTTCCTACCTTTGATGGATGCTCCAAGGAATATATAGTCATATCCTGCTTTTGTTTTCCAGTGATTGTTATTCTTATAGAACATTTCTTCTTTTCTTATGTGATTCTTGAAATCTTATGAGATTCTTCAAGCAGATCTTGTTTCATTCAGTGGGGGACGCACTTTTTATGAGACATTGTGTTTAAAAATAAACATTTGGAGATCTTTCAGCAAATCAATCAGCTTTCTTATACCAGAAAGCTTACATACTCTGAAACAAAAAACCACAATCTGAACACACTTTACCCATCCCCCCTTATATAAATGGCAACCCAACGATTATACAATCCCACAACATGCACGTCATAAATTTCCATAAATTTCTAGAAGGCTAGAGAAAGTCATAGTACTACTATACTTATATACGTTTAAAGAAATTTCATTTTGGTGTGTGACATTTTGAAAAGTATAAACGGAATTAAACCATTCATTATTTTTAACTATAGCTCATCAAATTAGGATACAGGGAATCATTTATTTTACAAAATATGCAAAGGTCATAACCCAATATATATATATATATATATATATATATATATATATATATATATATATATATATATATTAATATAACTGTTACAGTGTAAGCATGGCCGCTCCGTTAGCAGTTTATACCAAACAGAAACGAAGTACAGTGATTTGATTCATCTGATTGTGTGCTGTGTCAGGGGCTGAAATTAATTGGCTTTTAAAACAATACGGCCACATTCCGCTACTACGTAGAATTGTGTATGTGTGGATCGAGAAGTTTAAAAGTTGTCGGAGAAGCGTGACGCACAGAGAAGGAACGGTACGCCCGTCAACCTCAATTATTGACGAAAAGATTCACTCAAATTCGGGAGATGGTAATGGCGAACCAGTGACTTATGTTCGTTTGCTCCTTGTTCGTATTTGGTGTATACTGTTAGCGGGGCGGCCATTTTAACTCTTTCACAGCATCAAGAAACTGGCTCAAACTTGATCACGTGACCACAATCGTAGCAATTATAAGCACCAATGAAAGCAGGGTGACAAGCCTAAAGATGTGTTATGGCGAAAGTGCGGCTAATGTTTGACTTATACTCGTCCTACCGTTTATATGCATTGCTGTTGAATTAACTTTATTATATAATCAATCTTATGATTTCGGTTTTCCTTGGTATTTTCTATAGGGGTATACTAATTGTTTTATTTATATCATAAAAGTTCTGTGTAAGACCCGATATTGTTTAGAGAATTTAAAAGAAAAATCTGGTGTTAATTATAGTTTTATAAAGAGTATTAAATATAACAGTATTAATGGGTTAAACAAATATGCAAATAACAGTTTTCATGTTCTCTAAATTATTTTCTTTTATCTGCATATCAATTTTCTGATCTATTTTCCTAATAACAATTATCCTCAGTGTGTAGAATTAGCCTTTTATTACTTGTAATTTGTATGTTTTTCTGATAATTAAAAAATGAAAAGAAGCAAAAACCATTTTCTCTGAAAGCGACAGATTTTTTTTTTTAAATGTTCTCTGCTAATTCTATTAGCAGAGATTTCTCTGTAATCAATGCAAAATAACCATTTCATAATTTATCTCAACTTCTGCACTATTAGAATCTCATGAAAGCAGATTTTGATCTTAAGAACTTTATTTTCAGACACTTTTTTCTTTATTTCGTTAAAATACTATCGCTATAATAGCGTTAGTGAAGAGTAAATAGTCTGACATTTTGCCTAATTCTTTACATTGAAGAAATTTTGAGATAAGGTCATTTCAAGATGCCTGTGACAGCAACTCAACTTGCAGTCATCCGTGAAGATCTTCACAAAACATAAATGTTATATTTCGTTAAAGTTGACCATCGAGTTAGAATGTCTTGTTTTGTTAATTATTTTTCTTTATGTAGTATGTCCCTGAAAATATATATGAGTCGAAATCTTGCCGTATTCGACTCTGAAAAACCGTCACCAATAAAACAGGACTCATTTTTTTAAAGGATTCATTTTTGAAAAAATTAAATTCATGGACTTATTTTTGAAAAATTAAATTAAAAAAATTGTAGTTATGCAAGACTCAAGAGCCAGTGAAATTTGAAGGTTACGGAAATGATAAAATTAATCGTTTCCCTATAAGTAAACATTTCGCATTCATTGACTGAGCAACCAGTACTGAGTAATACAGATCATCGCTCTTTCCAGTATGATGGGCGTTTCATTCTTAAACTTCTGTTAAATATGGTGTGTAATGTTAACATCTTGATCATGTCTTTATTTTCTCTTAGAACTACATATGCTTCCCATTTTAGTTGTTTCTCCTGCTAATAGTCATCATCGGATGTGGTTTATGTTATTTGGTACAGTTCTTTGGGATTCTGTAGCGTAAGTTCGCATTCTTCAAAACAGTGTGATTTTCGCCAAGACCCTCAAATTTTACTCATTCAAACCCTTTGTTCACCAATGATCTTAGGAAGCATCTTGACAGTTTAGATATATCTAAACAAATTTGGTGCCATGCATGGCATCTTTTTCATCAAAGTCTCTATCTGCCAAGACTACATTACTCGAATTTTCAAGTTGATACATTGTTTTTGTATCAGTTTGCGTTGTTACGTGAAAGTACAACTGTTATGAACCATTGCATGGTCACTTTTATTTTCTCTCATACTTAATTTGTTATAATTGATCCATATGCCGAGGTAATTCCACATTCTGTATTTCTGTGACGGATTCAGATTAGGTCCCATCACTCTATCATCCCATTTGCATATCGTAGTTTGTTTTGGAAAGGTTTATCGTGAGTTATTTCTTGGAACACTTGATAGAGGATGCTGACTTTTTTTGTTTAAGATCATTTTTATCCGAACCCATGAACACCTACTTCATCAGTTACCCCCAGCCATCGTTAACCTAGGGAAAAACAGCATGATAGTTGTCTTCAATTGATAGACTCTTTTGTGACGCGATTTGGAATGTTTAAATGATCACTGCCTATCACATTACAACTGTTTTTATATGCACAAGACATCGTCTAGGAAGGAATTACATAGACGAGGGTTCTCATTTCATACTTATTGTATTCCTGATGAGGGCTAAAATATTTGCGTATTGGGGTCCTCGTCAAAGATGCAAGATTCTTCAGATCGATATACTGGGTACGATGGACAACTTGTCGTACAAATTTTGCAAAAATAAAAATAAAGTTTACATCTCATTTTAACAGAGTTGTTAAAATTACACAAAGATATCTTGAAATATTAAGAGTAAATGTATTCAATAAAGTCGTCAATGTCATCAACCACAGCTTCCAGACCACTTCGGGATCATCTGCACCTCTTTTTGACGGTCTCTTCTTTATGATTGGTGAATGCTACCATAATCCTTACCTTCAATTCATCTTTGGTTTTACAAGGAAATTTGTTGGGCTCTCGCTCAACTGCGTCCCACACATAATAATCAAAGGAGTTGGAGTCTGAGGAGTTGTGTGTAAGGTGTGATGCGATCACAGAAATTGTCTGACTGCCTTCACTAGGTCCTCCTGCTTGTGAAGCAATGTACAGAATTCTGTTGCCAGACATAAGGTCTTCCATCAGCTATCTCCTACTATCTCTTGTAGGACTCCGTGTTGAGTCTGAGGTCCTACCCAACAAATCCTTGAGTGCTTTTCTTATCAGAAACTGAGTTTTCAGGAATACCGTACCTTCGTAATCACCATTAGATTCATCAAACTTTTTCCAAATCTTTGCACTGTCTCCAGATTGACACACAAGCACTCAGAAATGTTTGTATTCGAGCATCTGGTGCGAACCCTAAGCGGTTTACAAATTTCTGACAGAATGATTTGCCTCATGTTGCTATTTTTTCTCACAGACGTTGCCCAACTGACCCTACAATATTGTTCAGTCAAGAAAATCAGAAACACACAACGTGCATGCACGAAATTAAAAATATAAAATGGCGACAATTTACTCATCTCATCCTGTAGTTCCTATAAACGCTCGATACATTCAGTGTATTCGGAGCTTAGAAAACTGTCTCTGATGGATGATAACAAGAAATCTCTATTGATGCGGACATATACAAAGTCGACAAAGCAGGTATACAATTTCCTATTAGAGAGGTAAGCAATTTTTTGGAGTTGTTTGATTACATAGTTGTAGAAACAAACCGAATTTGATTTCGAGGTGTTGACTTTGTTATAACGATGAGAACCTAGTTAATATGTTTATTATTACTTTCTCCATGATGGATACAATTGAAATTCCTCTGTGTGGGAACGTCTCTTTCTATAAGGCATTAATTCATGATAGATCGCATTTATTTTTGTTGGGGAGCATGTCTAGACTAGAAAAGCTTCCATATCCTGATCGTTTTCACTTCTTTCTTCCTCCTTTTACATTCTCATCACACACGGAACACATACACAATAGGTTAACCCATTAACTGTCAACTTTTTTAATGCGTATTTTTAGCCCAGACATGTATAAAACATCAAAAAATAATATTGATTAGAAATAGTAAAAAATACTTTTCAAAATAGTCATTATTTTTCTACTTTGTAATAGTTGAATGAATAGTGGTATATCTTATATCTCTGCTGACATTTTGAATTTTGTCTGGTCAGTTTTGAAACATGCTTCGTGTGTGCAAGGCGAATGTAAGAGGAGGAAGAAAATGAAAACTATGATGATATGGAAGATACGTAAAGTTTGGCATTTGAAAATGCTTATGGTCATAGTCTTCGGATGTGTAACCTACTCTGTCAAGTGGTTATCATCTATTTAGTATCCCTCATTTGCGTCTCTGTCTGTAGGCAGAGGGCGCTGGGAGTGGCAACCGAGGATAATTATACTAAGAGGTGCCCAGCCGTGGGAAACAGCTGCCCAAGGCTGCTCCCTCTCATTGCACAAGAGAGAGGGATAGCACTCGCACAGAGTCCAGCGCAAGCGACAGTTGCGGGGGCTGCGAGAATGTTTTGTTCCTAGCTCGGGTGTACGCGCTCGTCTTAGAGTAAATACCTAGTTTTCGGCTGAACTATCCACAAAGTAGCATTTCTTTCAAAAACTGTCCGTGTGGAATTTCCTCCACACAACTGTCATATGGAGAAATTGAGGGGGATTTTTCTCCATGGAAATGGCATAGCAGGCCTTAGCGCTAACATCTGAACTGGAAGTTTGGAGATCGTTTGAGCATTTAGATTTTAACTAAGATTTGCGACGTTGCCACTGTGCATTGTAGAAAATTAGTGGTCACACAAGAATGCTTAAACGGCTTTGAACTCTATCAATGTTAGAAATTTAGGATTAGGTAGCTTCAATCCAGACACTGCAACACTACCATTTACTAAACACAAGAACATTAGGTAGATTATGCGCTGCTCTCTTCTGCCTGTCTTGCTTTCAATATATCCTGCGAATATTAAATTCTCCATGTCCACTTTCCTCATTATATGTGGCCTAAAATCTTCAATGGTTTCTTTCTGATTCTACATCCCTCGATAGATAAGGCGAACCTCTTCGCCTCTTTTTTTGCCACTAACTCAACGTTTGATGACAATGACCATCAATTCCCAATTTATTATCCCCCAATCCTAGCAAAGGCAGCTTGAAAGAGAAAACTTTCCCAAGCTTGTGGAAGGTGCCAAGTGCATGCCCGGTTTTCAAGCACGCGGATAAGCAATCTTTCCGCCCTCACAATACAGACCCATCAGTCTCCTCAGTATCATCACTAAGTTTTTTCAGGACATAATCAATAAGAAAGTCGAGCATCTGGAAAAGAACAACCTCATCATCGACGCGCACTATGAGTTTTGGTAGGCCCGATCCACTGCCGAAGACCTAACCACCAGCACTCACAGGATCAGTGAGTCTCTTGCTGAAAAACACACCTCGAGAACCATAGGACTAGATCTTCGACAACGTGGCTCAAAGGTTTACTTGCATAAACTACTCAATGAGGTAAAAACTGGTTGGTTACATTAAATCCCTCGGAGACCAAGATAGTTACATTCCTTCATCGTCGACCTGACCTCGAACTTCCATCAATCAGGATGATCGAACGTCCTCGCGGGGAAGCAGTGTGCCTTGAAAAACTGTTGCGCCACAACTCACACCCGACCTGAAGTGGAACTCATACATACGACCCATTGCTAAGTATCCAGGTAAAATGGTCAGCTTCCTGTAACGCCCCACTAATTACCTGCTTTCTCTTGCTATCCTCTAACTTTACAAGAGCCAGATCAGACCAAAAATTCCATCGGTGAGAAGTCGGTTCCACTTGAACAGCAAACTATTGCTCAGTGGAACCGATTGCCAACAAGATATTTCCCCGATCACAACAATCTTAACTGTTCAAGGCTAGGGTTAACCGTTATCGCCCACTGCTATACACACGGATAACCTCCTAGCATAACCCTCTATCTCGAGTGACTCTCGGGTTTTGTGAAACTTACTGTAAAAACAAAAAATCATTGTCTGTTTTGTTTCCATTTTCTTTAAACTTTCGTCGTTTCTCACGGGTTTAATCCATATTATTCTCACAAACCTTCTGTAAAACTACATTTCTGTTGCATCAGGTCTCATCTTTATCTGTGATGAAATTACCCAGCATTCACTGCCACATCACCGATATTACATAACAGTTCAGTACCCTTTTGTTTGTTTCTAAGCAAATGCTTCTTTTTCTTAATACTTTGCTTAGCTTTTGGAAGGCATCTTTCGCTATCCCAAT
This sequence comes from Acanthosepion lycidas, assembly GCA_963932145.1. Lineage (NCBI taxonomy): Eukaryota > Metazoa > Mollusca > Cephalopoda > Sepiida > Sepiidae > Acanthosepion > Acanthosepion lycidas. Next base: position 37,473,549 of record OZ010601.1, on the reverse strand, counting down.
GTACCTTTGGATTTAGGTGACGCCTTTATCGCCCTTTGTCAAATGACTTCCAAGATGTTTACATCGTTGTATTTGTTTGATTTTAGTGTCCCGAACTCGTATTTGGCATCCTGGGTTGTCCCTTTTGCAGACATCCATACATTATGTATTGTTACTATTGATGCTTAGTCCTTTCTTCACGCTTTCTTTTACTCCTATTCGAGTGCTTACAGTATTGTCTGTTGAAATTTGATACTTGATCGTCAGCTGCCAAACGTCCCATGCCCCCATTTTTTGTTATGTGCTTTAGAAATTTCAACTCCCCTTTCCTGATGTGAGGTATAAGCGTCTTTTTGTTTCCATTTTCTCTAAAACGTCGACGTTGCTCACATGTTCGGCATCCTTCTGTAGAACTGTATTTCTTTTCCTTCAAGTCTCTTCGTCTGGGATGAGATACAATGCCGTGTTAGAGGACAAATATTACGTAACCTTTCAGTACAATTTTCATCGTTTCTAACGAAATTTTCTGTTTCTTAATTCTTTGCTTAGATTTTGGAAGGCATAATTCGCTATCCTTCAGACCACACTGTTGTACTGTCCATTCTGTGGAAATGCTTTCCAGATATTTAAATTGTACTTGTTTTCATGTTCTCTAAAACTTAGTCGTTGCTCATATGTTTGGTCCAGGATATTCTCAGCATCCTTTTGTGGAATCCTATTTCTGCCGCCTTATAATAAGGAAGAAACTGCTAAATTTAAAAATCAGCATTCGAATTTCTAGCACCTAGTACCGTATATCAACCTCTTAGGTCTGAGAGGGAAAACAGAATTACCGCAGCTTGTAAGTTGCAGTAGTAGTCACCCAGAGACGTTCGCTCACTGACTAAATTCTTATTAAGAAAAGATCGTGAAAAATCGTTCTATTGTAGGTAGTCAGAAGTCAGTTTCTTTCATTCTTTACTGAGCACTTATATAGTTCTGTTGTAGTACGAGAAACTAATAAAACCGTGAATTTACGTCTTTAATATTTGTCTCTGCTTATTTTGCGATGTCATTGAACACATTTTACCACTTTTCTGATGCCAACGAATAAGCGTTATCACTTTCGTAATGCTCATTTCAGTAGAGACTTTGTAATCGCCGATGCAACTATAGTATGCAGTTGAACAACACTTGTGCCAGACGCCTTCGAATAATCTCGCGCTAATAGTACCTGTTTGATAATACTCGCTCGAGTCCGTGCAGTAATAGACTAAAAATGCAGATGGAATAGTTAAAGAGGATAGACTAGAGATGAAATCAGTTAGACGTCAGGCGACTTCCTATTTAAGCCTTCCTCTATGTCACATGATCTACTTAATTCAAAATGGGATCGTCTATGTTTGCTCACTGGCGATCTATGTCCAAACTCAAGTGTCGGCATATAACAGCTTAAATTACAGTGCCACATTCTAAAAGAAGGTTTATTTATAACAGTATTTATCTAACATATATCCTCCTATCGTCATTTCAAACTGACGCCTTTTTTTCCCAATGTATCTAAACTAATTATAAAATATAGTTTTGCAAACTTAAAATATCATTGAACTATGTCGGCAAATTTTCAAGTTCATTATCTGAAATGAAATCAGTATGGACTTTAAGTAAAACGGATGCGATATATTTACATGACATGCACCAACCTCAAATGACGGCAAGAAATGGAGAACGAAGATGATGTCTCCACCTTCAACAGATCGCGTAGCTGACGTAGCAAGTAGCTTCTGTCACTGTGGGTTTCTTCGGGACAAACATTTCCATGTATGACACGACTGCTGGTGTGAGGGGTGTTTTTCATGGAGTCATCATTTTGATAGATTTTCAACCAAAATTGAAAAGCTTCTATCTCCAACCGGTTTTAAATTCAGAGTTGTCATTCTAGACCCGTAGATACCAAAGGGTGCGTGCGTCTGATTGGCGGGGTGAACAGGATAGCAAATTAGATGGAATGATTGAAAGACAAAGATTTAGAACCAGTTTTAAACATTCGACAAGCTAAAAATAAATATGATTTTAAAATTTAAAATATTATTATGGATTACTCGTAATTGCATGCATGAGTCCCATTATAAATAGTTATAAATAACTGTTGCTCGATTTTATTGTGGTATTTTTGCATTATATCAAGTATTAAGAATATAGTAACTAGGGTCCGCAAATTAGAGGAGAGAGTTATCAAAGAAAATGTTCCGACTTCCAATCCGCGGTTATCTCCCTTTGTAATTATTTTGTCTTTTTTAATGTACTTTTATCACATAAGATTTGCGCGGCGTGACCAAATTTTCGTTACGAAAATACGGAGTAGAAAAAATAGTTTGGGAGTCGCTGTTCTAGACTGATTTTCCACGAAGTCTAGAGAGCCTCTTACTCCCGGCTATTTAAATTATAACGAAGAGATGGATTCAAACCTTTTCCAAGGATATTTGTGCAAAAGTGATAATAAATAAAAAAAACAAAAAAAAAACGTATTTCACTTTTTTCCCTAAGTCATCGTAGAGATATTAAAATCATAATTTTGTTTTAATCATTTCACCCCACGCAAGACAGTAAAGTCACTAAGAATAAGAAAAAAGCGAAACATTTTTAAGGAGCGAGAAAAATAGAAGAGTAATGAAGAAGACGTCAGATAACGTTTGATATTGCATTTAATTTTTTGAAGATCAAAGTTGACTGGAAAGCATGGAGGTGGAAGAGTGTTCGGCAAGCGAGAAGTGCAAGAAAAGAAACTGTTAGCATAGCATTTACGGTTACATCAAGCCAGTTCCACTATAAATTGACGAGATTCTTTCACCAGTCTAATCATGCGCTTAGATTCATAAAGTCTGCGTACGATAGCAGACGTTTTAAACGGAACATTTACTCTGAAAGTATTTATAGAAAAGGAAGCTACATTATGTCGGTTGAAAAGTGACTGAATCCAAGACACAAGGTCAGGTCCAGTAATATAGATGATTCTTCATTGGATTTTATCTAGAATATATAGCAGCAGCACCGGATTATATGTGCCAGTAATATTCAGCGCATGAACGAATGATTGATTTATAAATATGTAAGATAGATTCTGTCGAGAATAATTGTATAGAACACTACCGTGAAGCCTACTTCCTTAGCAGGTGTCGTAGCAATTGATTCAATATAATCTTTCCACTCCATGTAAGCTGAAAATGTTAACCCGAGAAGGAGGAGTGAGTCATTCTCTTGGAGGTTAGCATCAGCCATGCTGATGGCATCCAGAAAGACGTCTCTCAGATGATTAATAGAAAGAAGTTAAATTTTGAAGACGTTAAAAATAACAAGCCATTCTGTTTCTCAGGTATTTGCAGATTGTAGGTCATTTTCCGGATCATCTGTTAATTTGATTTATCGAAACTATCAGACTTACTGTTAAACCAAGATTAAAAAGTTGCCATCAACATAGATACCGAGTTAAGAACTAATGCCAGCAGGAAGGTCGTTGATGAAAATGATGAACAAAGTAGGTCCAAGGTTATTCACTATGCGGGAAAAATGCATTATTGCAAAAATTTCTAATTTGACCATACTAATTAGAAATCAGTAAATAGTTGTATCATCAGCTTAGATATCGAGTTATGAACTGATGCCATCAGGAAGAGGAAAATTAAGAAGAACTTCGGCCCAATGATCGAGCACTATATGACGTCTGCATTAGTGTTTATGATCTTGAAGTCTGTTCGTTCAATAAAATTTTCATTTCGCGATTTGACAAGAATTACTGAATGAATTCAAAAATTCGTTCAGAAATACTATAATCTTTCAAAGTGTGAAGATGACAGTTAAGTCAAAGCCTGTCAAACACTTTCGGGATGTCCAGAGCAACAGGCCGAGATTCACCATTCTTATCTAAAACTTGACTCTTTCAGCAAAATAATCGTTAACACATCAGAAGTTGACCTCGAGAAGCGAAAGCCCTATTAATTGTGTGAAACAAAGCCCTGTGAATTGAGATCCTTAATTTACTAGAAATACCCGTGAAAATTTCTTTTTTCTTATTTTAATTTTCTACTGAGTCTTAATACTTAAGTAAATGAATGAATACGTTTATGGTAATTTCCACGACTACAAAATATCTATGGAAACTGGGGAATAAGAGAACATTCTAAGAAATAATAAAATAATTATCATAAGTATGGAAGCGGGTCAATTAAAAAAGGAAGAGGGTACAAATAAAAAGATTAAACATTGACAATTTTAGTTTTTTACTGAAACAGATGTTAAATATTGCCTTCATTCCTTCTGTCAATGAAATCAAACAACATCATTGATATGTCTTTTTCCGTTCTTCCACGCGATCGAATCGAAATATTAGGTTGGTGCAAAAATAATATCGGTTTTTGACGTATTTTTAACGTCAAAAACCGACATTATTTTTGCACCAACCTAATAAGTCTTGTTTATCTGTACGGTGGAGTAATGGATAGCGGCTCTGATTGAGGAATTGGAGAGCCGAGTTCGAATTACAGTCGAATCCATTACATTTACTTACGTGCTAATACCCTTGGGAAAGGAATGGATCCTCTTCTTCACCCATAGCTATGTGTAAATAGCAGGACACACCGAGTTCTGTAGCCTTGGATGGCAACTGTTCTGCGCAGAAAAAAAATGCAGGTTCAATGCTTAATTGTTGCTACACACTTGCGAACTTGACCCAGCTCGAAGCTACGCTTAATAAATCACGATACGACTGTACAAAGTTTACAAAAGAAAAAAAAACCTTATAAACATCAGTCTGAAGTAATAAAAAGTAGAACATGGCCAAAAAGAAAAGAAAAAAAAGCTGGTGCAGCAGACAGATATGAAGTTAAGATTATAACGAAGAAACACTGCTGAGTTGTTGGAAAATTGAAAAACAAATCGGTAGATATTAGCGTGTGGGCCATGTGCGTACGTCAGATTAATTTAGATTTCAAAATCCTGTGGGTTTGCTTGGCAAAGATATTGTTTTGCAATTCTCACTTGTATAGACTGGGATCACTTGTATACATGGATAGATTCAGTAACTTCGTTTATCTACTTGCTCTTAGGGGAAAAACAATTTAGTATTTTGCCGTCTTTTATAAATGCGCGTAAAGCTAAATATTAATTGTGTCCCAAACTTACATCAGTAAAAAAAAAACAAAAAAAGTTTCATTAAGTACCAAAATATCAGCATATAATATATATATATATATATATATATATATATATATATATATATATATATATATATATATATATATATATGGACATATATAATTACATATAAATATAGATATCAAAATATATATATATTTATATAAATGTATATAAATATATATATATAAATATTTAAATATATATATATGAATTATATATGTAAATAAAATATATCTCTATATGTATATCTTAATATACATATATATATATATATATATATATATATAACATATATAAATATATATATAAATATCTATTAATAAATGTATTCACACACACACACACACATATATATATATATATATATATATATATATATATATATATATAGACGCATATATAAACATCCTGCCATCCCCTCATATGAGATTATATTGGATTTGGTTCTGTAATAATATTTAAATATCTGCTATCACATTCCAAACCAAACGGATAACCGCAACAACAAAACCTGATCATAAACAGGAAAAACCCTACCGAAAAAATTGTTGAAAATTAAGACACCAGAGCACTAAAACCAGCAAACCATAACCACCAACAGGGATCAACAACTTTACCAGAACTGTTACCAACATTACGACCAGAAACAGACGCAGCGTCGTAACACTTAGCCCGTCCAACATGAGAGAGAATAATACAAATAACATTCAAAAATTATTATTTTGTGACTACCACTATTACTTCGCTGTGATGATTGTTGTTACCACTTTAAGAACAATTGCTTCGTTACCATAAATACAACCATTAGAACAGCTTATTATTATTATTATTATTATTATTATTATTATTATAACCATTTTGAATCATCACCACGAGAACGTGAATTTCCAAACGGTCAGAATATATCTGCACCTTAAGTTTGCAAGAAATGCAACAAACTTCAAGTCGTGCTATCGACCTGAATATTATGTATATTCACTATATATATATATATATATATATATATATATATATATATATATATATATATATATATATATATATATATGTATGTATGTATGTATGTGTGTGTGTGTGTCTGTGTGTGTGTGTATATGTATTAGGTTGGTGCAAAAATGGCGTAATAATGTCGTTTTTGACGTTAAAAATAACATTATTACGTCATTTTTTTTTGCACCAACCTAATGTAGGTGTATATATATATATATACATAATGTCATCCACAGACAGCGCGGCTAGACATCCGGTTGCCTCAACCTAGGATCGAAACCCGATTGAATTGGTATCAGGCGGATATTCTACCACTAAGCTGTCGGCTTACGGTCGTGATGAAGGTGGATTTTTAGCGTATTTATTTTTGGAAACACGCCCAGTGACCGACAGTGACTCAATTCGGCTTGCGAAGAGTCTCGCTATATAGCTATAATAGTCATTGTTTACAAACCCATACCTCATCCCTAGAGTGCTCAACTGGAATTAAATTTAATTCAGGAGCTAATATATATATATATATATATATATATATATATATATATATATATATATATATAACAAACGCAATCGCCATGTCAACTGATGGCCTGACGATTGCGTTTATCATGAAACAGGCTGTCGCTTCTGAGTGTTGTTATATATCCCTGGTACTGAACGCTTTAGCGCATAAATATAGTGTACCTTATAACTATATTTGAAGGAACAGACTGACCAAATCTACACAATCTCAACGATCAAAGCGGCAGAATGGGGCAGCGTCAGTCTGGCTTGCGTAACCAAGGCGGACCTTAACAGGCCATACACCCGACATCCCGCTGCAATCAGATTTACTAGATATCGCCTCTCTCAATACGGTATAGAGGCGCGTCTTGCCAAGTTAGGGAGCTTCTCCGTCAGTTGTAGGCTGGGCTTTCACAGCCATTTCCGCCACTGCCACCAGAGAGGAATAACGTGACATGGATGGGAGCGGTGGCCGACTACGACAATGTTGTGTAGATAGACAACCGACCTAAATTCTTGAACATAGACTCTACCATTGACTGCGAAAGGTGTCGCAAGCAAGAGACAAATGAGTGGGAAAGACTATCGCACTAACTACGATATTTGTGATTAAACAATTCTTTCACTGATCATGTGTTCACGTGTTTTTCTTTGTTTTATTATTAACCTGAACATTGAGGTGATAAGGTCATTATAACAATATATCATTCCTATAAGGAGTACATATTGTTTTGTACCCACGGATGTACGTACTATCATATGCTAATAAAATCGCCATTAGAGAAAGAAAGCGGTTTTCAATTACATCTGTGCCAGTGGTGTGTAATAATGATTCTCTATAAATGCTCTTGCTTGAAGTTTCTTTCTATCACGCAACGTATAAACTGTCTAGGCAGATACAGGCAACAGCAAATGAGTCACGTTGAATGGTAAACACTTCTCTTTAATTAAACCATTCTCTCTTTTATTCGCTTGATAACAAGCGGACTTGCGTAAACAGTGATTGAAGCTAAAGGCATTTCTTTAACGAATGACGCTTTCTTCAATATCGAAGAGATAAGTCACTTCTTACATTGGCATCTCCGTTAAAACTATTCAGAATGCACCTACATGCAATCTCACACAACAAACAACCTCTGTGGCCATACACACAAATATTTGTAATAATAATAATACAACTCAAAAGCGCATACATCAACACATAAAATTTACCAAAACTTAATGTATTTAAGGCCCAAATAATTTTGCTGAAAAGGTGTTCTGTAAATATTACATCGAAAATATTCAATATATCAGCAAATCTTACATGGCTTTATTCCATTTAGTGACTCTAAAGTTTTTTGCAAAGCTTGAATCAATTGATCTGACATATATATATATATATATATATATATATATATATATATATATATATATATATATATATATATATATATATATTGTTCGTCAACCGACTTGAATTGAACTCTCCGGTCCACTGACTTATTTCGCATAGAAAACGTTAAAATTACCCTTTCCTCTATGCCGTGCAACGAAAACCTACGCGTAGAATCTCTGACTGATACCGAATCGATCTGCTTTCGATCCCGGCTTGAAGCAATCGGAGGTCTAGCCACAATGAAGAGTTGTGATAAATATATGTCTATATATATTATATATATATATATATATATATATATATATATATATATATATATATATATATATATATATATATATATATATGAAACATTAATTTCCCATTCTTTGATTGAAAAACTCTTAACTAGTTTATAAAATCAAGTTTTCTCACCCGGATCACACAAAATAATTATGCTTACTAATCCAAGTGAGTAGCATACCAAGAGTTCAAGAGGATGCTAATATAGAATTAACATTTTTCTTGAATATAACTAATTCATGATTGTATCTGGAAAAACAATTGATTTTCTAGAACGGTTCTGGTTATAAATTCTGAATCAGCATTCCTCGTTTATAGTCTTTTAACATATTTGGGTAGAAGGATAATCTTTTCTTTTCTTATCCAGTGTAAATATTTATACTAAATTTTACACAATATAATCCGTTAAATCTAGAGGGTTACATTTATAATGTTAATGATAATCAAGTGGTGAGATATAAGATGGTGTTTCCAACTGGTAGGGGGCGCCTCGTAGGTGCGGTTGAAGAGGATAGCAGGTGAGGCGGAATGATTGAAAAACATTGATTGAAAAGATTTAGAAACAGTTCACTAAAATTCATATACCAAAAATAAATATGATTTCAAAATTTAAAATATTATTAAGTATTACTTGTAATTGCATGGATGAATCCCAGTGTAAATAGATATAAATAATTATTGACCGATTTTATCATTGGCATATTTTTGTATCATATCAAGTATTAAGAATATAGTAACTATAATTGGAGGAGAAAGTTGAAATGATAATATTCCGACTCAGAATACGCAGTTATCTCCCTTTAAGACAATCTGTTGACCTTCTTTGCCGTAGTGCTGCTTGAGCTTGAACTTTTTCACTGGCACTTCCCTTTTGGTGAGACGCGAGCAAATTCGAAAATGCATCCCAGAGAAAAAAAAAATGTTTTTGAAGCACTGATATAAGTGTAGGTTGTAGGAAATGAATATTATGAGGATAAAGACCATAGATAATGATTGGATCTTGAAGATTTCAAGGTGAAAGTGTTCGGGGAAGCACCACTCGAGTGCCAATGGTAGTTTTGGATAAATAATTAATATAAAACAAATTCTTTTCAATCATACGCGGAAACATACAGCCTTGATACAGGCCTAAAACAAACACCTTGATACTGGTGGCCAAGTTTTTGTTGCCTCGTGTTATCAATACTGTTAGCAAGGTTTCAACTCGTTCAAGACATTTTGAAAAAGATAAGGAAAATGCCGTCATTCATTAAACAGAATTGTGTTTCATTTCTGTGTACTTTGAATGCCTCGTCTATCATTGCTGCTCTTTATGGCTTTAATTAGATCCTAGGATTATACTCAATTATCTTGATGCGAAAGTAGTCTAAAACCTTATTGTATATTAACTCTTAAAAATATCTCGAGGATTTCAAGTTTTTTTTCAATTTCATCGTCATAATAACTATTTCGGTATTCTTGAATCATAATCAGGCAAATTCAAAAGCAGCTTCTCGTAAATATATATGATTACTAGACTGGAACAAAATTTCATAGGTTTTTACAATAGGCTGCATTTGCATATGGGATTTCGTTGCTCTGAAAGGTGATATTTTAAGCTGTCTATCATTTGCGAATTGGGAAATTGAAATGTTTTCGTTTAAAGGTAGCATGGAGTCAAATAAAAGGCATATTTGTCATTTCCTGCAGTTATTTTGGAAGTGAAAAAAGAAAAAAAAGTTGTATAAACAACAGTAATTATGTGCGCCGTTTATATAGAATGTGCCGTAGCTGAGAGTTATATAGAATGTGCCGTAGCTGAGAGTGCTGCTCGTAAGTGATACGATAAATTCAGAAGGGGACATTCTGATCTGGGAGAACGGGAACTTTCCAGGTCTGTGTAAATCGATCCTTATAATAAACAGGTCATGTTTTCAACGAACACACACGTAAAGAGAGCGAATAAAGCTTTGTGCTTTGTAATATTAGCTCTATTTTTTAAATATTTTTTTTATATCTTATATAAAGACGAGATGTTAAAAAAAAATGATAACACTTGATTTCCATTTGCTGCAGGTTCCAAGTCATCATCCATTCTAAGCCGTGAAATCACGAATAGCGAACCATATATGAATTATAATAATGATAATATTAGCCGTTTCCTTATAAGGAAACATTCGGCATTCATTGACCAAACAATCAGTGGCACTGTCTGTTGAAATTTATAAAATATTTCTCTTAAACAATTTTTCCAAGGAAATATGTTTCTTATATTTGTTTTCAAATATATGTTTTATAAAATGACAAATAAATGTTTATAAAAAGTAAATGATAGATATCGCGTTGTACTTTGTTCATATATTTGCATAATTTTGTAAATAAACATTGCTGAAGGAGTCAAAACTGTATGCAGTAGTAGGGGTGTCAAAGGAATAATCGCCCCTTTTGAGGGCTGCAGGAGTGGCACAAATGATAATCATTGCGAAAACTGTTGTTTCACAAACGTTTTGTGTCTTTAATATGACTTGTGAGTATCATATTTCTTAAGCCTTTTTTCCTCATTAGGTATCCAAGAAATTTCAAATCATTCTTTTTGTTTATTAGCATAAGTTCCCTTGTTAATCGTGTTTTCATTAAAATGTCCTTGTTTCTCACATACTCTGTGCATATTATTCACAGCATTCGTCAATTGATAACCATCTTTCATGATTTATGTCTCTTCTTAAACTTTTAGATCCTTTCAAATTGCTTAATATTTTGCTTAGTTTCTGGAAGATACTTTCTTTCTTCCTGATTTCTGTCTACTGCTACAACTAAACAAATAGTTGGCGTCCCCAATGTGTCACACACATCTTTGGTTGTCTCTTTTGCTGACAACAGTACATTTTCTATTCTTACACTTAATAACCAATTCTTACCTTCATTTTGTTATGACGAATTTTATAAATGACTAATGAATCGTTTTTATTTATGAGAAGAGTCATTATCAAACAGCTCAACTGGAGCAAGACTGATTTTATTGAAAATTGAGGAAATTTGATTTCTGACTACGAGATAATGATATATAATTTTTATATATCAAGAAAAATATTGGATGAAAATATGTGTGGCAAAGTGGAAAAAAAAATTATGTGACGCAATTAAGGACTAAACCCATCACACAAAAACATTTTTTTTACTTTGTCATCCATTTATAACTATAAAATTATTATACTAATTAAAAAAAAATTAAAAATATTACAAAATTATATTATTTCAATTTGAGATAATGGCTTAAGTTTATGTTATTTTATATTCAAAATAATATTCTAATTATTTTGACGTGAAAGTTTGACGCCACAGAAACACGCACGCACACACACATATATATTATTATTATGTGGTCCATCCTTTTCTGATATAAATGGACTCGTCCTGCTGCCATAAAATAGCCACAGTCAGTCAGGGAGTCTGATAGTAGAGGAGGGTAGAGGAACAGTTGGAGAAACAGAGTGGAAAGTACATAGACACTGTGATTGAGTTGACGTTAGAAGTCAGTTACAAGGACACCCGACTCTAAAGAAGTTTACTTTGAGACTGTATATAGCGATCTTTGATTAATACTAACCTGCGTTACTGGATTTTACTAACAGCATTACCTTTTGTATTTTGTGTAAATACATTTAATTTCTTAGCTTAAATACTTGCGTTTGTTATTTATTGGAGACCGATTTTTCACGCGGAATTCAACAACTTGGCGAACGAGGATTCGAAACACACGCGGATAACCCACATCAACTTGACGAACGATGATTCGAAACTCACGCGGATAACGCACAACAACTTGGTGAACGTTGATTCGATATTCACACGGAAAGAGAAACTTTTTCGTACATCTAACAACAAACAACTTGGCGAACACACGCTGAAAAAATAATCAACAGAAGAAAAATCCTTCCCTCGTCGTTCAACAACAAATTAGCGACAAACAATTTCGAGGAGTAATAATACATAAAATTGAGTTATCATGGAAGATTTAAAAAATATGTTGGTAGAACTGATAAGACACCAAAATGAGCAACAATTACAAATGCAGAAATATCAAAATGATCAACAGTTACAGCTACAAGAAAAATGGCAAAAGCAAATATTACAAACGTAAAAGGAAAATCAAGATATACAAACAGAGCGCCAGTAACTAATATTGAAAGTAACGGGCAGCAAGCAATCAGATATTGAAAAAGAAGCAACATTTTCGCAAGACGCAGTGTGGAATACCATAGAGATTTTCAAATATTCTCTAGATGAGGACAAAAATTTTGGAGATTACTTCAGAAGACATGAAGACATCTTTAACATAGACTGTCAAAATTGGACAGAAGCAAAAAAGCTTGGTCTATTTCTTAGAAAATTAGGAACCGAAGAATATACAAAGTTCGTGGATTATATCTTGCCAAAAAAGACGAACGAATTAAAATTTGATGAAGCAGTGACATGTCTTAAAGAACTCTTCAGCGCCAAAACATCACTCTTCCATAGGAGGTGGAAATGCCTTAACCTGGTAAAGGGCGATAATGAGGATTATTCCACGTTTGCCGCAATCGTAAATAAACATTGTGACGATTTCAAACTAGCGGAATTAACACCGGACAATTTTAAATGTCTCATCTTTGTTCAAGGGCTAGTTTCTACAAAAGATAGCGAAATGCGTAGAAGAATGCTTGCAAAATTACAAAATGAACCGGGTCTAACATTACAGCAATTATAAGACGATTGCCAGAGATGTTTAAGCATAAAGAAAGACGCAAGGGACATTGAATAATCAGCCGTTTCTCATATACGTAAGTTAAATAAAAGTCTACGATCTTCACCCTCCCCGGAAAGAGAACTAAAATTTTAGGACAATGAAAAAAGATTCTCACCCTCCCCAGAAAGAAAAATAAATTATTATGATAAGAGAAAAAGTACAACATACAGGACAAATTATGACGGATATCGAAACAAATATAAGCCCCCTCCATCAGCATGTTATCGATGTGGAGGATTACATTGGAACAAAGATTGCCGCTTCAGATATAAAAACTATCATGAATGTGGGAAAAAAGGCCACAAGGCATCCCAATGTAGAAATAGAAAAGATACTAATAGAATAAGAGCTACAAGGATGAATAATGATGACAACACCAATGTAAGGAAATATGTAGAACTGGAAATTTTAAACAAAAAGATTAAATTACAACTGGATTCGGGTTCCGACCTCACGATAATCAACATACAGACATGAAAAAAGCTCAACAGACCTACCATGTTACACACTCAAAAATTCAAGTCGGTTACAGGCAAACGAATAAAATTTGAGGGAGAAATAATAGTGAATGTTAAATTTCACGGCAAAACAAAAAAAACTTAAGATATACGTCATGAAAGATACTGAAAATTTGGTAGGTATCGACTGGATGCAGAAATTCAACGTCTGGGACCTACCTATCAACTCGTTTTGCAAAAAGTTAGAGGTTGAACCATCAGATACCATAAAATTGAAGGAAGAATTATACAAGCAATGTCCTGAGGTATTTTCCGGTGGGTTGGGACGATGCAACAAATTTAAGGCCAAAATAGAATTAAAAGAAAACGTCCAACCAATTTTCAGAAAGAAGCGAAATGTACCGTTTGCTACTATAGAAAAAATAGACAAAGAATTGGAGAGACTTGAACAAACTGGGATTTTATCCAAAACAGAGTTTAGTGATTGGGCTGCTCCGGTGGTTTACGTAAAAAAGAAGTCAGGAGAAATTCGCGTATGCGCAGATTTTTCGACGGGCCTCAACAAGGCTATAAAAGACCACCATTACCCACTACCGAGCCCAGAGGAGATATTTACAAAGCTCAAAGGCGGTAAGATATTTTCAAAAATAGATCTTAGTGAGGCTTATTTCCAAATTCCAGTACAAGAATTAATTTCTTAGCTTAAATACTTGCGTTTGTTATTTATTGGAGACCGATTTTTCACGCGAATCCACAACATATATATATATATATATATATATATATATATATATATATATATATATATATATATATATTATAGGCGAGCTACCCGGCGTTACCCGTGTGAACATGGCTGCAATTGTATAAGCATCATTCGTTGGTGTACTAAGCTAACCCATCCCCTAACCGTTTTTACGTTATGTCCTTCGCAAATGTTTGATTATTGTTATTAAAGGAATTCCAGCGATAAAACCTTCTTGCGTGGTCGTTGCTCGCGGTTAAATTGTTTCAAATTTCTATGGCCGAAATAACATTCAAATTGAATTGTTCACAAATCTAATAATCAAACAAAAACAAGGATGAAGCGTCAGAGCTTGATTCGACTGGAAGGGCAAACGCTTGAATGTCCCTTGCCTCTTCACACGTTTACTGTAAATCTGGAGTCAATAATCTTTTCATTAAAGTCTGTTCGAATGACAGTTTAGAATGGAATCATATGAAGAAGCTATTGGCTGAATGGCAAAGGCCGATTTTGGACCTAGTTTGTCGCAGATTACGTCCAAATAACTGAAATAATCTAAATCGAACATTCACGACTGACAATTTGTGTGTCATGTGTAATCTACCTGGCAAATTTGAAAAGCATCGGATGATAAGTCAGGGAGTTATGGCAGAATAATTTTTCGTAGTGTTTCGTTAGATGCGGGCAAGCGAGCATGTTTGCCAATATTATGTGAAATGTTTGAAGAAAATCGGAAAAATTGAGTAAGTTATTCAAGTTTTTATTTTAAGTAATACGAAAAACCAAAGGTTTTTATTTTTTATTTTCAAATTTTTGTGTGAAACCATTATCGCAAGAAAACTATCAAGCACTCTACATAAAGCTCGTAACATGTGTTGTTTTGCATTTAGTGCAACTAACATCAGCTCATCAAGTGAAAATTTTATTCGCGTGTAACTCTTCCTTGGTTTTGCAAAAAGGCTGTACGTATCTACAGTTTTATCGAATTTTTGTCAAACCCACGCGGTGAGGCTGGGGGTGGAGATTGAAAACTTGACGTAACTTGGTAAACATGAGTTTAGAATTTCATCGAAATCGGTCGAAAAATATGGTCGTCCATAAATAACATACACACACAGATATACATCTTCTGTTTTATAGAATATTATATCATATGTAGAATAATATATATATATATATATATATATATATATATATATATATATACACACACATACATACAAATTTGTAAATTGTTGCATTTTCATATTTTTGTTTTATTTTGCGCAGGCAACAAAACACCTTGTAACATAAAAAATGAATTGAAACCAAGGATTATGCTAGCATTCACCAATTTAATCAAAGAGACCACCCAGAAAAGTTGCAGGGGATTTCGAAGTCCTCTGCAGGGCGTGGTTGAAGCCAATGGCGATTTTATTGAATAAATAAGTATTTCGAGACATTTTTGTGTAATTTTCGTAAATATATATGTTAAAATAAGTTGTCGGTGTTATTTTTATTTTTGCGTAATTTAGACGAGAATTTATTCATCGCACCGTGTATGAATAAACAAACAAACACATTTCTAAGCCTACACATTTCGTGCTTTGAAGGACTATCAAGGAAGCGAAAATTTTTTTTGTTTTTTTTTTTTGCAATACCTATTTATAAACCGAAGTAAAAATGATATAACGGTTTATCAAATGCATTAGTTACTCATAGAAATATGTTCACCCAAACTTTGATCTAAAACATGCAACATATTAGAAGAGATAGTAACATACTTAAAAGTATTTATAAATACTTGTTAGAAAATAAATACTTTATATCTGTCTTGATAAGTCCATCAGAGGACGAAATGCGTTTTACTTTAGTCATCATTCATATTATGTCTTTATAAATACGTTTTAGTTATGCCTCAATTTTTACACACGCACACATACATTTATCTAGCTACTGCACCTTGGTAAAGGCAAATTTTCTTTTCGTCATTTTATATATATATATATATATATATATATATATATATATAATAAAAATATGCATGTGTTTGTTTCACTTTTTGTTTTCTTTCTTTTATAAAGGGCGTGAGGATGTTCCCTGTCTCGTCTCTTTTTGTGTGTATATATATCTAAATATGTCTGAAATAAATTGAATAACATATGTATTTCTTCTTTTCTCTCCAGCAATTTTATAATTTTAAATTTAATAGTGATTAAATTTGGATTTTAAAATTGGTAATTTTTACTTTTAATTTGAATTTCAAATTTTATCATATAATTTAATAATTATTGGTTAGAATAAATTTTTTAATATTAAACCTATTTTAAAGATCTAAATAGCTATTATAACATGACTTCGTTATCAAGCTTTTTGAATTTTCCTATACTTGTATTTTCATTGGTCATTCTAGCTTTTTAACAACGTTTTCCCGTTGCGAAGGATCGTTAATTAATTTGAAAATTTGAAAATCATTTATTTTACATTCAACATCATCACTTGATAAGACACCGGAGGTGTTGAAATAAAATGCCTATTTTTGTAATGATTTTATAACATATTTATGTTATAATTTTTTAAATGAATAACTATATATATATATATATATATATATATATATATATATATATATATATATATATATATATATATATGATAAAAAGGCTTAAACACTAATATTCCATGGTCATAATTTATTCCATTGGAATCGTAAATACGATCCAATTCATCAGACCTACATATTCAAAAAGAAAACAGAAGAACAACTCCGGAAATAAAAATAGAATTTGGAGAGAGTGTATGTATGAGAGTGTGGGACGAATGTTAGTGCTAAAGAGAGGGGTAACATAAGAGAGAATTTGGGAGATTAAATCTTAACAGAGAGGTTTTTTTTAAAAACTAGAGGTGAGTGGAAGGGGGAAATATGAATGTTGTCGGATGTCTACATTAAGGATACATTTCGTGGTGACATTCACACACCATAGACCATCTAATGTTAAAGATCAGAATAAGAAGGAGGGAGTGGAAAGGAAAGAAGTGGTGGGGGAGAAAGGTGGGGCGTTTGAAATTAAAATTGGAGGACATATACAGAAAGGGACGCTGTGTAATTGAGAAAATTTGTCAAAAATAATATCGACTACAAATTACAAATCAAATATAAACAGATAAAGAATAAATATGACGATTATCTAATCTAGCAAGGACCTATATTTTTATGTTCAAAACACATGCGAATACACAAAAACATATATACGTATATACATACATACATACATATATATATATATATATATATATATATATATATATATATTTATATATATAGATATACATATACATGTATGTATATATATATATATATATATATATATATATATATATATATATCCATGTGTGTATGCATATGCGTGTGATCGTAGTGATTTGTGACCGTGCGTTATTTTGTGTACACATAAGAATGTTAAGATTGCAGAATGTGCTTATGAGTGAGTGAGTGAGAGAGAGAGAGTTAGTGTATGCGTGTATGTATGTATGTGTGCGTGCCTGAGTGGTTAGAACGTTCGCTTTCTGACCGTGAGACCCGAGTTCGAATGTCAACATGGTCGATTTGTCAGGAAGGAAACTGTCTGAAGTTATCGGAATGGGGCGATGTCCCAGGAAAATGCCTGAAAACCATACTTGACACTTGTGAGTGAAATTGGCCGTCATCATGTCCGAGGGCTTGCCTTGTTCAAATTGTTGATCACGCTCGATAACACGCTCTCTTCTGGTAAGGTCTGCTCACCATAGTTTCAGTATAAACCACAGTTGGGCTCTTTGGGTGTTGATCAAACTCATGTGTGAGCGAGCGTCTTCAGTGGTTATTGGCTACAGTAGACAGGTATCCTTGAATACGAGTGGCCTGCTATTATTATGTATTTATCTATATATGCATGTATACGTAAGCATATAACACAACGTTCAAATTCCTAGATAGACGGATCATTTGGGTAGGTACAATATAAGAAAAGATCCAGAGATAAAAAAAAAAGATATTGACATTGAGCCTGATAGATAGATAGATAGATAGATAGAAACGGTGAGAGGTAAAGGACAGGAAGAGATAGCAAGATATAAGAAGAGTCATAGATAGATAGATCCTTGTTTGCACATGCAACAAATATTTGTATGCAACATCACTGATGCGTGTTTTCCCCATCGTCAACCTCGCCTTGCAAATCCCAGATTTCTCCTCTTTTACACAAGAAATAGATCCATTAATCTCGTCCCTCTACCAATCACATTATAAATAATCAACTGCTGTCCATAATCAATCTAACTGCAGGAGGAGAAGCCGTTTACGAGTTGTGTTACTGCCTCCACTCGACGAACTTTTGCCTAGTGACTCGTGAGATCTTTCTTTGTTCAATTCCCCTGACCATTGATCGTGTCCAAATTCGAAGAAGTGTATCCAGCTATTTGACCATGAATTCTCAGAAATCATTAATGGCAATACGCTTGGGCTCGGTGATAGAAACCTATTTTGTTTAGGGATTGCGGTTAAAGCTAAAGTATCCCTAAACCAATATTCATTGACATTCAGTCGAAATGTTAACAGCCTCGCTGTATTTCCTTCCAATTCACAAGCCTGTAAAACTTCCACGATCTGCACAATTTCAAGATAATTGGTTTCGACATGACTAACGACATTGTTTTTCGGCATATGCCACTGATATAATCCGATTAAACTGATTGGAATGTGGATATTAATAAAAGTAAATACATCATATTCAGATATTTTTTTTTAAACTTTTCGAATTTAATCAACATTTGCTGATGCGTATGTGCTTATTTATATCACAATGTTTAAATGTTCACATAAAGTGCTAGATAGAAAGACAGACATGAATAAACTGATTTACATCGAAAATAGTGCGCGTTTTGTTGAGTAGTTTTTAATGCCAAGAATAGGGGTGCGCACTATACAGAGGGAATTCTTTCGAAGATGTTAAAATCACAAATTCTTGTTGAGCAATTTTACTAGAAACAGGTAGTTTTACATTATTCGGACTATTGTCCTCATCTTTGTCGCCATATTTATTACAACGTTTCGACCGTTGTACGCTTCGATCTTCTTCAGTTCATTGTGGTAGACTGTTCTAGTTCCACACGCCACGTTTAATGAATGTCAGTTATCAGTTATCTCCTGTTAATTTCCTCTCCAAGTTCTCCACTACCTTAACCGGGTATTGAACTCACACTCTTTGGGTCCTCTCACTGGATCTAACCAACGCCTTTATCCGCTGCGCCATTAAGGAGAGGGGTTCAATAATAAATAATATTAAATAATAAATTGTAATAAATATGGCGACAAAGATTAGGACAGTAGTCCGAATAATGTCCGAATAATACCTCATCTCAGAAATATAGACAGATACAGGTGGTTTTGTGGTGGGATTAAAATCCATGTTAAAAAATCGGGGGTCACACTATACATGAAGTCGTCTTATACACGAGTATATACGATTGATGCATACAGCAGGTAGGATACATGAAAAGATCGCAATAGAGATAGATAGATAGATAGATAGATATGAAAGAAAACGAATAGACTAATATATGAAAGAAAGAAATTTGCTAAGAAAGATATGTTGGAAATTAAAATAATAAAAATAAATATTTTCTTATTTTTTAGGGTTTACACTAATTTTGTAGATACGCTGTATTTTATTTTTAGATAAAAAATAATGTATATAAGTGACAAGATATTAGTAAACGTGTTTGCTAGTTTACTATTTTTTATTGCAGACTTTGTTATCGTTTGATTTTGTGTTGGTTTTTTGTATACTAGGGGGGGGACAACTGATCCGTATTTTGCCAATATAAGCTCTTCTAGTGCGTATGGAAACTAGCTGGTATGAGTTTAAACATACCTTGAAGATGCTCATAAAAGAACGATTTCCCGCCTTTCGAAAGATTGGGAGAGTCAGAGCCTTTAAGCAGATGTGACGTATAATCCCTTCCCCAATCCACACCTCATGAAGGTTTCATCTCTAGCAAATGTGATCATAGTTTCCATGACAACGAAAAACGAAGAACGGAGCGCAAGATCTCTTCACGAAGAAGACGGTTTTGTGAGCCAGAATTTGACACTGTTTTAATATCCGGCAGAGTAAGCCGATATTTTGAAGGGTTAAACTAAATTTTAAACCTGTTATTAAGACCCATAGTGGTCGTATGAAACCTTTTATAAAAATTACAACAGGTCAGATGAAAATAACTGATATACCCTTTTCGTTCGTTTGGCAAGTTCAAAAATCGTTTTATTACATGTCTAATGTTAAATGGCTGGCAAAAAAGGCATATCCCTAAACCTATTAATAGTGCATTTCAAATACTATTCTTTTTTTGTCGACATCTAACTGTTGTCTATATTGTAAATAAATTTCTTTCTTATTTCTATAAATATCGACATTTACGAGCCACATTTTTCGATTTCACCAGGCCTGACCTTTGCAGCTGAGAATAGCCAAGCTACGTACATAAGTATGAATCATTCTCATTCCTTTCGTATTCCATTTTGTGAGAAAGAAGTTCCACTCAAAGAAGCTTCTTTCTAAGAAACGCTGCTTTGCGAAAAAGACTTCTGGTAGGATGTGTTTACAGTCACGGCAATTTTGTCCTCTTCAAGTCTAGGGTTAACCGTTATCCTTTCTGCATAAAATCCAAATTCACTCCTTGCTTTTTAATTGAGTGGCTCATGTGTAACATTAGTATAAAGAAAAACGCTCGTAACCTTTTTGGATCGCTGTAAAACGATTTGTTAGGGGAAGGTTTTCCTAATGAGAACTACATTCAAAAATACGTAGAGATTTTTACACATCAAAACCTACATTGATAAGTATCAACATATCAACGCAAATTAAGCTGAATCTCTAATTGTATAAAATGTAATTGTTCGTATTTTTCTGTATTATAAAGGCGACAGTAAATCGCGGGAATCATTTATGACTCAAACTCATATCTTCCATGTTTGCAACTTTACCTGAAAAGCTGGTACACGGGAGAAACATTGTGACTGCTGTCCATCTAATTAATTGATTTTATCCTGGTTCGTCTCTTAATATATTCGTGCTCAGCATAAAAAAATAAAACATGCAAAAGGTTTTTAATCGTGTAGCATTACTATTTGGAAAACAATAGCCCTTATCTTAAATACGTAGGAATTCATGTCCTTTAATTCTGAATTCAGTTACTGTCAGTTACCACCGACCAGTGGGCGCGTGGTTTTGTAATTTTCTACGAAAATTCTTATGATACAATTTTGTGTAGGCGGAGAACTCTTCAGAAATCATACATACAGAGGTGGGCTGAAAGTTTCAAAGATTGACTAAGAATGTATGATTCTAGAGTTGTAACATACTGCATGCATTAATTTCAACTCTTATTATTAATAATAATTGTTTTTTTCTGGTCAGGTAAACTGATATCTAACTGCTGAAAGAAAACTACACAAGTAACTAGTAGCGACTTCTTTTAAAAACGGACAAAATTTGACACCGTGATGTTATCAATTAGCTGCAGAAAAAGGATTTACTCTACAAGGGTATCCACGCTGATATGGTTTCTACACTAGGAATTTTGCAGTGCAAAGTGGGTAGATGTATGCAAGAGGTAAGGGAGAGTTATGAAGTATACCCAAGGTTTGGAGGTTCTGCTACCGTTCATCACCGAGCAAACCGTTGAACATTTACAGCAAGATGGGAGATGATAAAGCAAATAAGAATATTTGTCAGTGGTTGGTAAAATTTCGTGGAGAAAGAAATATCTTTTATTTTTTAGTTAAAATAATATTCATTCTATACAAGGTTTAAGGGTCACTCAAGTTAGAGTTATTACTGAAAGAGATTGTTGTATGTGCGGTAAGAGTAAGCGATAAGAAACGCAGATATTGATTAGGTGTCTCAGAGATAACGCTTAACCCCAGATGTGAACAGATTGTAATCGTCGGGAAAGCATTGTCTCGGGAGTTGCTAGCACAAAGTTACGCGGCACGAGAAACATCGGTTCGATTAAAAATACCTTCTTCTCACTGAAATATATCTAAAAGGAATATGTTATTACCCAAAAGAAATATCGTTTAAGTTTTGGAACGGCTTTGTTTTTATTGGTTAGGTTTATCATTTCAAAACGTCATTCAGCGAATTAAATTATATGAAGCTGTCGGGCGTCAAAGATACAGACATAAAGATCATTTGATCAACAAGAATTGGCCCTCAAAAGATTTTCTGAGTCATTTGATACGTTTGTTAATTCTTTGTTTACGACTTGTCAATATCTTACCGTCTCCTCTGTTATCAGTTGTTATCAGTTGACATCCATCCGTTTATTTCTTCCCAGATGGAAATTTGTTTGATCATATCTTAAAATAAATCGGTCCGCGCTGTCTCATGGAGATTAGATTTATTAAGAATTCTTGCACGTATTATTGTAATTCGGAAAACTTATGTATAAAGAACAGGTAAAGAAAAAAATGGACAGTCAAACGTTGTAGGTGGTCCGTGACGTCTCGGGGAGCAATCGTTGATGTCGTTTTTCGTCAAAACGTTTTATCCACAAATAACATTCTTTAGCTAGTAAATTTGCTTTGTAGCTTCTGCATTCTCATCGAAGACATCAAATAATTTTACTGCTTGGTTTTTAAATCTTATATTGATACTGCACATAATTTTACTTACATTATTTACATTAATCGGACTATTGTCCTCATCTTTGTCGCCATATTTCTCACAACGTTGTACGCTCTGGCCTTCTTCAGGTGGTTGGAATGTTGAACTTAACCATTTATTTCACTCACTGGGGTAGACTGTTCTAGTTCCACGAGCCATTTTGGATGCCAGTTATCAGTTATCTCTTGTTAATTTCTTTCTGAAAGTTCTCCACTGCCTTAAACAGGTATTGAACTCATACTCTTTGGATCTAACCAACGCCTTTATCCACTGTGCCAGGTGTCCTTGAGGACATCTGGGTATGAATTTCTGGGTATTATAAACCTAATGTCTTCAGCAACCATTTTTATCAGTTCTCATATTGCAATTTTGCTGTTATCATCACTATTTTTTACCAGAGATCATATTGCAACTTTGTTGTTATCATTGCTTTTCGCACCTAAAAGGTATAGGCAGTTATGGCAGCGTTACACCAAGTTACCTCACATATACCGTCTCCCTAAGATTCACAAAGACGGTATTTCTAGTGATCTAATATATGTACCAAGTGAAAAAAATTATCCCATTAGGAAAAAAACTACTTGAGATATGATAATCACATCAATTTTCCACTAAAACTGTCATCTTCTTGTAAAACAGTTACTGTTAGCATTGAATGTATATAGTGTGTCTATTCTGACATGCCAAAAATTCATTTCTTCTTCTTCTTCTTCTTCTTCTACTTCTTCTTCTTCTTCTTCTTCTTCTTCTTCTTCTATGTGCCGCGTCCATTGAGGAGAACACAATGTCCTCTCTTTTGTAGCTCCTAATAAATTTTGACATGTGTTATCTCTCCCAAACTTTTCTCCTCCATCTATTTACTCAAGCTCGCTAGGTAATTTATAGCCTCTCTCTTGTCTACAATTTGTAATGTGATTATCAAATTATCCTTTTTTCGCACTATGTACCCTTGAAAGTTTTAACTGTCGCTTCGTGTTAAGTGTAAGTGTTATTTTGTGTTTCTCCTTTCTTTAAAATTTTGTCGTTGTTCACATGTTTGGTCCATGGTATTCTCAGCATCCTTCTGTAGAACTAAATCTCTGTTGCACCAAGTTTCTTCTTCATCTATGATGAGATTTGCCAACAATTAATGGAATATAGGAGAATTGATATTATGCATCAGTTCAGTAAACTTTTCTTCCCTTCTAACGATGTTTTGATTCTTAATTCTTTGCTTAGCTTGCGAAAGGTATATTTCGCTATCCCAATATTTAAATTGCACTCGTTTGATTTCGGTATTTGAAATTTATAATTTTTCATGTTGGGCTCTGCTTTTTAACTCTTAGCGTTTCGTCTTCTTGCAACTAAAGTTTAGTCCTTTGTTCTCGCTTTCCTTCACTATCTTCCGTAGGCGTTCTTGTAGTTTTCTTTCTGTGACTGCTATAAAAATTCTGCTACCAACATTATACCATCTGCCTTTCTTACACTGTTAAGCTTGTAGATGCCAATAATGAATTCTGACAGGGCTCCTAATGCTTGCCACACTCCATATCTTGAATAGGTGCAATGCGAAACAAATCTTACATGTCTTCCAGTAGAGATTCTTGATTATTCTAATATTCTTTCCAAATATGTCAAGGTTGATGAGCAGTTCCAATGGATCTTTGTGACTCACTGAAGTTTCTCTCTCTTGTTACAGCTGTCATTTTTACTTCTTTATTAGCGGCTCCCATTTCTTATTTATTTCTATGATACGCCTAAGAAGATCCTCATGACCTCGTATGTGCGCTGATTCTTTCAGACTTTAAGCTCTCCAGTGTTCTTCGTTATCCAATATTTCCCTTCTATACATGATCAGACATATCCGATTGCATTATGTCATCCCTCACTACCGCTTTTTTTCCCGCAGTCTTACTTTTAGGGGAAGGTTTGTTTCACCTTTGCTAGTAAGACCAGAGAGCACAAGGGCTGAAAAGTATTGATAACAACAACACAGATGAGGACAATAGTCCGCATGTAAGAAAGAAATAATGATAACTCCTCATCCCTGAAATTCGGACAAAGATTATATATATAAACATTCGTACATAAATTACATATATATATATATATATATATATATATATATATATATATATATATATATATATATATAAGCTATGAAAAACTTGGTAATCCTTATGGGTAGTCACAAGGAGGTTGAAATCCTGAGAGTTCAATGTAAATCCAGAGCTAATATTTTAAAGAAATATCTGATAATCCGGTTAATATTTTAAAGAAATATCTGATGATCCGGCTAATATTTTAAAGAAATATCTAATGATCCGGCGTCCTTTAAAAGGAATCTGGTGAAATAAATTATTATAATGGAACCTTAAAGTGGTCTGTTTTTCTTTAATATATATATATATATATATATATATATATATATATATATATATATATATATATATATATATATATATATATATGTATGTGACTTTCGATTGACACGATTGTCAATTTGTCAAGGAGACGACTTCTTGCTTATGTCAGCCTGAGGAAACGATCACCTTTGAAAAGTGGCTAAAGACCAAACCACGTGTTGGCGGGAGTCTTCATATTAAAAATAAGTCATCAAAAGTGTACAAAAACCATCGATAATGCAAATTCACAGTCATAATGATCGACGGTTCCAAGGTACTAGTCTTGCTTAAACTGGTGACCACCCTAGATTATACATTCTCTCGCATAAACTGTAACTACAGTTCCCTCAGCAATGCAGTAGTATGAATTACAGCTATGTGTTTTGGTGTAGGCACTTGCGATCCGAAATACTTAACCACCGTAGTAGACTCTATAGTCTCCCAAGATGACAGATATCTACTGTGACTATTTTGAAGTTAATACAAAATAAACTTTAATTTATATTACATTAAGTTAATTTCAAAAAATTCTGAAACCTACACTGTACAGGAGGACAGATATCACGTAACAGTTCAGTGGCCTCTTATTTGTTTCTAACAAAATTTTGTTTTCTCGCATTCATTCCTCTGTTAACAGAGTATCGAAATGTTACGTGACATCAGTCCTCCTTTATGGAAGCGAATTCTGCAAAATCTCGTCAAAGATAAAGAAAAGACTTGAAAGAACACACGTGTTGTTCTACAAAAAGATTCTGAAGATACCATGGACCAAACATGTGAGCAACAACGAGGTTTTGGAAGGAATGGAAACAGAAAGGAAACTTATCTTAATATCAGTATATGTAGTTGAAATTTCTGGGGCACCTGATGAGGAAGGAGGGCTTAGAAAATCTAACACTCACGAGACAGATTGAGGATTAGAGGGACAGACGAAATCAGCGCGAAACATACTTGATGACCTTGAGTAAATCAATTGTTGAACAGGGTTTGAGACAAATAACAAAAATCAAACTTATTAAGCGCTACAAGTAAAAGATAGATGTAGAGGGCTATGATCGCCTACGCCCTGAAGGGACACGTTACATGAAAGAAGTACTTGCATTTGTGGAATTTCAGTGGGCAGTAGAGATCATTTGGTGTCGCATATCCCGCGACGCAATATATGACAGATTTCACTGGGTTAAGTGATGTAAACACTAAGACATAATCATTATTTGAAATATTCTTGGAAAAGACTGCATAGTTCCTAGTTGCAGTGGTTTTAAATTGTTTTTCTTTTTTCTTTTTTTTTT
Source organism: Acanthosepion lycidas (assembly GCA_963932145.1). Lineage (NCBI taxonomy): Eukaryota > Metazoa > Mollusca > Cephalopoda > Sepiida > Sepiidae > Acanthosepion > Acanthosepion lycidas. The sequence goes on along the minus strand of OZ010601.1, from coordinate 37,446,913 downwards.
CTTTTTCGCCTGCACTGACTGCTAAATAGATGGTAAGTAATAGGTAGATAGGCAACGTACTCGTCTATGGTAGACATTGAGTAGATAATTCTTAAATCTTTACAAACTGAAAATCTTATGCTTCAACATTTAAATTCCGGAGATTGTAGGATCTTGTTTTATCGAAATAAACACATTCTTTATCAAAATATGTCCCCTGAGAGCCTCGGGATAGATTATAAATATGTTTTTTTCCCTGTTTTCCATTGATAATTGTGTTCTGAATTGTGTGTAGAAGATATTTGCAAATGCAAAGATTTCCTCAATTTACATAATGGATTCCAGTCGGATCCATGACATTCACTTACGTTCTAATACCCTTCTCTTCTTCTCTCCTTCCCCACAGTTATGGGTAAATAGCAGAACAGATCAGATTCTATAGCCTTGGATGGCTACTGGTCTACCGTAGAAAGAAATGGCAACCTATGCTGGAAAAAAATCTGCCTTGTCAGTCATGTATCGAAAGACACGTGATCGCCTAAGCGTGTATCATACATGACACATAACTGACTGACTGACCTGCTAATACCCTTGGAAAATGATGAATCCTCTTCTCCCCACAGTTATGGGGAAATCGCAAAACAGACCGGGTTCTATAGCCTTGGATGGCAACTGATCTACCGTAGAAAGAAATGGCAACGTACTGCTGGAAAAAATCTGCCTCGTCCGTATCGAGAGACACATGATCGTCTAAGCGTGTATCACGCAAGACACGTAACTGAGTGATTAAACAAAAGAAAGAAATTTCTCTAATTTAGTATTTCATTTCTGAGATAAGTAATTTTCAATGTGGATATTATAGAATTGATCTCACCCTGTTTGATATAGATGTTATAGACAAAAATTTTCAGCAGTGTACCCTCTAGTAATCATCAGGTGTCCATTAATTGGCTGATCTAGGACCTTCATTGTGATAATTCATCTATGTCATATCATTTATTGTTCATTCTTGTTGAATTGACGAATTATTAATTACTCCAAGGATTGAAGTCATGATGACAGTAAAACATGCATAAAAACTTCTATATCTACTGTCCCACTAACTCGCAGCATATTAAGGGTGTGTCTTTGGAGCCTTTTATCTTAATTGCCAGATTGTTTTTGACATTTGGTTATGATGGAGGATTTGTACGTGTTTTTTTATCGTTTCACTGCAAGCAAAGCGGGAACGCCACTAGTACGCAGTGGGTTACAGTGAGTGAAACTGACAGAGAATACTGAGTATAGGTAGGATAGTGTAGTGTGGACAAAAGATGATCGGGATTCAAGAAGACAGAAGATGGCGATTGACGTTGCATTTAAATTCCTGAAGATAGTAGTTACCAGGAAGTAAGTAAACCGAAGGAAGTTACACAGGCGGAAAATGTGAGAAAATAAACTGCTGTAGCAGGAGTGGATGCTGTATTTAGCTATTTCAACAGTAAGCGGTAGGGACAGAGATGCCAATCTAGTAGCGCGCTTAAATTCATGTAGTTGCTGACCCACAGGAAGAAGCTCATCAAATCACATTGCTATGAAAATCTTTGTAGAAAAGACAAATCAGAGCGAAGTCACGTCGCTGAAAAAGTGACTGAAGTCGAGATGCCAGGTCAGGATCGTTTACATAGCAGATCTTTCTTTTGTCAAGAATCTCGAAATGTATTGCAGGAGCACCGGGCCAGATATGGTAGCAGTATTCAATGCACGGTAGAATGGTAGATATGTAAATGCGCAAGATGTGTTGTAACGAGAAAAGTTGTCTGGCACGACACAGTGACCCAACTTACCTTCCAGTAGATGCAACTATTGATTCTATAAATGCGTTCCACATAATGTCAGAGGGAAATGCCAGTCAAAGAAGATGCAGTGTGTTGATCTCCTGGAGTTTGGCATCGACGGCAAACTTTCCGTGTGGTTGTTAAATTAAAGCAGTTTTGTTTTGGAGGCATTAAAATTTACAAGCCATTTCTTGCCCCAGTTAACCACTAATTGAGATAATTTTCAGGAGCAGCTGCCAGGTTTGCTTTGTCAGATCTATCAAATTAGCTACTGAGACAGGTGTAAATGGTACTGTCATCTGTAAATGGTAATGTCACTTTGACAAGAATCTCTAGATGCACCTCAGACTAAGAAAAGGAAAACTCTGAATTCAAACCTTGCAGATGGCAACGATGAACCACTCCACTTTTCATTTTTATGAATCCACATCAACTCGCTAATTATAAGGAAAATAGTCCTCGGCATGATGATAAACTACCTCCGGTAGCAAGGCCTCTGATCCTGAAGTTTTGAGGAGCATGGAATCACCTCTAAATTTCTGTTTTTCCCAGGCCCGCCCTAATCCGTGCGTGTAGACTCTGTTAGGGTTCCAACTATGGACAAATAGTTAACGCTCAAACTAGGGTCAAAACACTATGGAAGTATAAAAATACATTTTTATATTAATATACCAGCAATATATTTTTGAAAAAAAATATGAATCCAACCTTTCTCTCCCCTATGGATCAATTAGTATGACTTGTATCACTAAATCATTATTTTCTCAAAAAAACCTTCTTACAATCTAATACGGTTTCCTGGTTTTAAATAAATAAATCAATCAAATGAAATGTTTCCAGAAATTCAATGTAAATGCCATCATACAATCTTTAAACGGCGAGAAGTAAATATGAGGTGTTTTAATGTGGGGGGGCAACTATAAAAGCATCCATCTTACGATAAAACGAGCATAAGATGTATGCTATTATAATTGCTTCTAACCTCAAAACAACTTATATTAATATTAGTTTTGTCGTTTGTTTGTTTGTTTGGGTTTTATGGCATATCAACCACTGTGGGTTATTTAATGCCAAATCCAGTTTATATGAATTTTAAATACCTATTTTGTATGGAATAAAAACGTGTAGCTGGCAACATTGTTTCAAAAACTTGTAACTGGCAACATTATTCTTTACAAAAAACGTATAGCTGGCAACATTATTGTTTCAAAAACGTATAGCTGGCAACATTATTTTTTCGAAAACTTTATCTGAGGCCTTGCTGTTGGATGTAGTTTATCGCCATACCCAGGACGCGGATGTAGTTTATCGTCATACCCAGGACGCGGATGTAGTTTATCGTCATACCCAGGACGTTAGTTTTGTCGTAATATAATGAATATACCAACTGAAATTATTAAAAGATCAAGGAAAGCATACAAATGAATTAATGTTTGTGCTGCGTTTCGTGGAATTTTAATAGGCTTCATAATAGCATTTCCATGAAATAATTATTGCCAAATAAGTTCTTTTATGAAAATGAGGAACATATAAACCTAATTTTCATAAACGACCTTCCTGATGCCTTCAGTTCTCAAATCAGTATCTAGCTGATGTCACAACAATGATTCGTCTCTTAATTGTAACCCTGATCAGTTCGATAAGGTCAAATTGGCAGCTGATCTCAAAACTGACCTATAATCTTTTGTTAACTCAGGCAAGAAATTGCTTGTTAATCTAAGTTTTTTCTGGTTTTAAATAACGAAAAAAAAAAACGCTGATTAGCCGAAGAAAACGAATTGATCAATCAACCATTCATGTGTATATCGATCCAGATAGCCTGCAGAGAATTCAGAACGGAACCCTTTATTTAATCTACGGGGGTAGTGCAACAAGTAATCATCTGTCCCCGTAGATATTAGCGTTAGAATGAAAATATTATATTCCAGTAGATTAAATAAATGTTTCATTTGGGAATTCTCCGCAGGCTACATGGATCGATATAATCCTGACGAAGGCTGGAGGGAAAAACGACCGAAACGTTGGTATAACAACAGCAAATTTGGGGAAATAGTACTAATGTAAATAAATAAAACTATTGACTTGGTGAAGAAAAATCTATTACGCTTGTTTAACTCTGTCGATCGAAGAGATGTGTCCAGTTATGTACTTCTAATATGTTTTTCAAAAACAGTATCACACCAGCACCAAAGGATAAACCTCCCAAGCACTGGAAAGACCAAATAAAAACAATTTTCGCATCAATAAAAAGAAGTAATCCCCAAGTGCTTCAAATAACAAATTTTAAAAAAAAATCACATCATGATAAAGGGTTAGCCCTCCCAAGACATAGGAAAACAAAATAAATGGCTCGACATCCCAAACGTTAGGAGTAAATTAAAATATATATATATATTCCAACAAGACAAAAGGGTTGACCTCCCAAGCGTTAGAAAGACCAAATTACAAAGAAATATTGCATCAAATTAAACGGATAGATCTACTAATCGTCAGTAAGACCGAATTAAAAAATATAGCATCAGCTCAAGGAGTCGACTTTCAAGAGCGAGAAAGACTAAATTAAATAAGAAATTATCACATCAATTCCAGGGAGTATATCTCCCAAGCGTTGGCAAGACCAAATTAAAAATTATCAGACCAATGTCAAGGTGTAGAACTCGCAAGCGTTGCAAAAACAAAAACAAAAAAAAATTACACACCAATTTCAGAGGGTATATCTTTTAAGCTTTGGTAACACCAAATTAAAAAATATATCAAGATAAACGAGTAAACCTCACAAGCGTTAGAAAGAGCAAATTAACAAAAAATATTGCATAAATGAGTAAATCTCGCAAGTCTTACAAAGTTCAAATAAAAGCAAATATCGCGTGAATATCCGAGGACAACCTCCCAACCGTTAGAAAGACTAAATTAAAAAAAAAAAAAACACGAATCTACCTTTCCTCAAGGCAGAACAAATACTAAAATTAAGGCAAGAATGTAAAGATTGGGTGAACAATATTTATGCAAGAATCAGTAATTGATGATGAAGACACAGATTTTAGTTAATAAATGTTTAAAATATCTCTTAATTAGATATCTTTTAAAATATTCTCAGAGACTAAAATAAAATGTCGATACTGCATAAAATGCGAAGTCATCCATTTTAATTTTCATTTTTAATAAGCGTATACGTTTGGCAACTGTTGCGCATCTGCGAAACCTTTCAATATACGTGGCAAACAATTTTAACTGCCAAGCAATACCAGAACAAATTTGATCGTCATTCAAACGTCTAGAAAACGCTGAAGAAAATGTAGAAAAAGGAGACACGTCAAGAATTTAATATTAGATGGCAATAATTAATGAGACGATTTCGAAATGTTTTTTTTAATAATTTTTTCTGAGTAATTTATTATTGAAATTAATTGCATTTTTTTAGAACCAAAGCGCTTTCGTAAAGATTCATACATATTGGATGTTAAAACTTTCATTTATCAACTGAATGTCAGAATGTTTTGAGTGGTGTTGGCATTTTCTGATTAATCAATTGGAGAACGGAAAAGAACAATCGTTGAAAACAGAAGTGAAGACAACGCTTTAAAGAAACAACATTTCAATATATGTCGAAAAAATATTTTTTTTTTTTCATATTCAAACAATTTTCCAATGTGCAATATTAAAAAAAAATGTACACGGCTAAATATTATTGTATGTGTCAAAAAAAGCAGAAAAAAGCAGACAACCTCCAGGATCTGTTGGCGTTAGCTCTCAAAAGTTCTGCTATTATTATGTCCGTTCGCTCTTTGACGTTGTCTGACAAGCTCTTGCGCTTCCGTCCCCGATTGCGTCCACCTTCAGCGGTGCTTTGCATGATGGTCTGTTATGCCTTGGAGGGAGCCAACAGTGATGGGGAGAGATTCCTGTCAGTTCATGAGACTTTTGAATTTGTTTCGTACATGGACGTTTTCTCGCAGTAGGAAATGCGGGAAGTTTTCTCAAGCATATGTAGAGGCTTCATTAAAACATTGCGTTTGTATAAAGAAGAGAAAGAAGGATACATACAGTTAAGCAAGTCTTGGACATCATGAAAACAGAATATGGCGGGTGATTTAAACAAATTTCATAGGATTTTTAAATTGGCAACATTTAAACAAGTAATTTATTTTTGCACATGGTTGAATTTTCTCTCTCTCTCTGTCTCTCTCTCATTTATACCTGTATATATATATATATATATATATATATATATATATATATATATATATATATATATATGTGTGTGTGTGTGCGTGTATATATATATATATATATATATATATATATATATATATATGTGTGTGTGTGTGTGTGTGTGTGTGTGTGTGTTTAAGGAAATATTAATAAAAAAGGGATTGGTACCCAAATATACAATTATATATACACACATATATACACACAGATACACACACACATAACACACACACAAATAAATATATATATATATATATATATATATATATATATATATATATATAGTAAGAATAAAAGCTAGATCTCAAAATAAGGTAAAAGATTAAAATATAAAATAAACCGAGGACTCAAATACAAGTCTATATATTAGGGCAGAGTGTCCTGGGGAGGTTGACCAACCCGACCCCGTTTATACGGGTTCTACGGGTATCTTTTGGCCAAGCCTACGGGCTCAAGAAACCCACGTTAAAGTCGGCCTTGTGCCATATGCAACCTTCATGCGGGGGGTAGCTAGATACTGAATCAAGCCAAGCTTCTCGTCTTGACAGTCTAATTATCTACCTCTGAGCAGACAGGAGCCCGAACGAGGCTTCGCCGAAGGTAGAGCCTCGTTCGGGTAGGTTGACCAACCCGATTCTGTTTTTACAGTTTATGCGGGCAAAGTCGACCTTGTGCCACATCATTCTTTCGTGGGAGGAAATAAATATCGAGTCGAGCCGATAATAGTTCACTCCAAACCAGACTGACAGTCATACTAACACCTTTCACATTATTATTTCGTGTTATATACTTCGTTATTTCTACTCTTTTGGTCGTGTTGTTCTTCCTTGGACCTAACCTGGATCTTTCATCTACCTAATCATAAAGTAGCTCTTGAAAGGGAACAATATCTTTCGAATCAATGATCGGCACAAAATATTTTCCCAACGTTCTACTAATCGACTTTATTTTATGTACGATAGTATTTACACTATTTATATTGTTCTGAATATTGACCTCATCTTTATTGTTATATTCACGAAGTTTCGGCCGTTGAACACCCCGGCCTTCCTCATGTGATATACGTTGGAGTTTCAAATCGACCCTTTTATTTTCTCCACCGGGGTAGAATGTTCTAGCTATAAATGCCATGCCTTTTCTGCATATTTCCATTTCATTTATTTAGTAACTAAAACTCTTCAAGTTTTAGTTCACCTCTGCGGTGGCTAGGTACAAAGTTCACAATTTTGGGTTCAGTCATTGGATAGTTCAGTCAACGCTTTTAACTACTAGAATGAATGTGTTTTGGGGACTGAATAAGCCAGAGCGTACAACGTCCAAAACGTTATGAAGATGAGGTCAACAGTTCGAACGATGTAAATAGTTACAATACCTCATCTCAGGAATATAGATCGATGTTAGATAGTATTAAGTAAGTTAATGTTAATAGAATAAAATTGGTAGTAACAATGTGTCGTAAACTATTTTTTAAAAGGATCCACATCTAAAGGGTGTTTCATTAAAACGGATCAAAGTCAGCAGTAAATAAACAGGTTTTATCGGTGAAAATATATTTATGTCTCTATTGGATTATGTTATTTAAGTCCTGGCAATTATATGTGAAAAATAATACCGCCGAAATATCCACCAAGTCTTCATCAGCACATCACCACTCGAGGGTCAAAACTTTTGATGATGTCTCTGTATACTTGGTCATCGATCTCACAAATATGCTTTATTATATCATACTTCAGCTGTTGAATTGTTGTTAGCTTGCTGGTATAGACCTTACTTTTGAGATGACGACAAAGGAAGAAATCTAAAGGCGTCAAGTCGCACGATCGTGGTGGCCAATTGAGTTGGCTGTTTCGAGAAATGATGCGACGAGAACTTCTCATTCAAATTTTGTTTGAACATCCATTTTCGTAATAGGCTTTGATAATTTTAACACGTTGTTTTATAGTTAAAATTTTCTGTGATGGAAATTTCGAAAAATGCGTAATCTTAATTCAAATTTAAAATCAGCCCAATTTATTGGAACACCCTTTATTTCTCTAGTGGTTTATTATTCGAAATATCTGGATTAGTTTAGCCTCCAGCTGTGTCAGCTGCTATTTATATGATGGAGATTTGCCTATAAGTACAACATTCTCGCCCATTTTCTTTTGACAATGTAAATTTGGAATACTTTATTTCGACAAAAGAAAAGGAACGCGGTTTTAAAAACAACTTAACCAAATTATTTTTTTTATTTTTTAGTGTTCGATACCGTATCGTTTAAGTTGGTAATACACTTGGAGCGTCTTAGAAGTGGGGTATTTTGAAGAGTTTAGGCTAGGGAAGTTTCAGGTTCCTGGTTCAGCCCTCTCAGTTGAATCACTAGACACTAGCTGTGATACTGTATCTTCTGAGTTTGGTATGTTATTTCCATCCGAATCCAGTGCAGAGCTTTTCTATATTATTATAACATCTTCAGGTTTGGAGATTGTCGTTCCCTTCGCAGCAGGAGCGAGTTGACGTTGAGAAACAATACTTTCTTTTCTATTTGGTAACCTAATAAGAGTGTAATCGGGATTCGACTGAATTAGCTCAACTTTTCGTACATTCGGTTCGTACTTGTTGTTCTGAACATAGTTTCTGATGAGCACTTTCCCAGGAATTGTCAACCACGAAGAAACAGATCTTCCAGAGATAGATTTTCTCAGATAAGATAACGTCCGTTCAGGAAAAGTACAGTTCGTTGCTGTATAAATGAAGGAACGAATCAAGTGGGGAGCGTCAGATAAAACGGTTTCCTATTGATGTACAGGTAAACGTCTCGGTTTTAATGTTGGCAAATTTTTTAAGATATATTTATGAATGCAATGGCCACGGCAGAAAATCTTACACAAATTAGTTCATATGTTATTACCACCTCCTTTGCATTCTTTAAAATACATCGGTATGCTCCTCATTGATTGTAACTTTTATACTCTCCTGACTTACAAATTTTTTATTCCCCATGTCATTAGAGAAATATTCTGCTCCATTTTCTTTTAAAGATTTATATCAAGTGTGCTGTCAGATCAATAGCCGGAGAGGTCTGGGCGTCATTGTAACTTTTCTAGGTAAGCCGAGCAATATCAGCTTTAAAGATCCTGCAGGAACATTGTCTTACTGGAATAAATTATTTAATGGAAGTTTATAACATGTACCATTCCAAAAGATGAAAACATCTTTTGGAATGGTAAGAGAATATCTTGTAATTTTATCTTGATATCATCATCAACCCATAATTTTACTGTTTAACTTATTGTCCGCAAACAATTTAACCTTTTCCCCTGTTGTCCTAATCGTGCTTTCCATGAAAAAAACGAAACTCTAGCCTTGTCATCTGACCCAACGATTTTAGCTCTACATTCATCGCTATAATTACTGTTTAGAAATCAGTTATCCTATATTATTCATAGATTGCATCTATCGCTCAGTCTATATTCGAACTCTACATATTTAATTTTTTGTGCTCTTTAAACAAAGTTCCTTGTATATTGCTTTTCCTTCTTTAAGCTAAATTGTTTAAATAAATTTCTTGCTATTATTTACATTTTCTTTATATTGTTCTGTAGGTCTCGCCTCATCTTTTTTTTTTTAGTATCGAAAATCTTCTTCCCACCACTCAGTAACATTAACTAATTTTATTTCCCTTTCGTTGTTATATATTTCTTGTGACCCATGGTAATCTTTATAGACTTGAAACAAATATCTGTGATTACACTATTAGATATATTCTTTTCCCATATGCTAAATAAGTCAAGAATTGCAGTAGAAAAAAATCAACAATAGACAGACTTATGAAATAAATATATCACGAAATTATATCAAAATAGTTGCTAATAAGATTTGTGAAAACATCGGTTTGCATTTGAAATCGAACAGTGTCTATATGAAATTCTTGATTAAATGCAAAATAACACCAATGAACTAGAGTCCATGTTGAAAAAAAAACTGATATGTATATAACAATCGTCTGCAATATATGCACAAAGGAACACCTTTACATGGAAAGTTTGACATTGTTATTAAAGTATTTTTATTACAATTATATACTATGTATGTTTGATGTTGATGGGTAAATTTCACGACGATTTGAACAGCAAGGGAAAATTTATTTTATATAAAAAAAATAGTTATTTCTGGTGTAAATTAAATGCTTTTTCATCATTTGTTTTTAGGATTATTGATCACCGCATAAATATATATATATATATATATATATATGTGTGTGTGTGTGTGTGTGTGTGTGTGTGTGCGTGTGTGTATGTATGTATGTATGTATGTGTGTGTGTGTGATAATATATAGAAAATAGGAAAGAAATCGTTAGATAAATAATCTAAAGTTCTTTAGTATTTTTGTTAATATTTAAAAAAAAAAGAACAGTACTCAATACAAAAGTAGATTCCCAAAATTTCCCTTGAAGATGGAACAGACCTTGGTACTTTAATTCAATTTAATTCAAATAATTATATTGAAGTTTTCCGCTCTTGTTTTGAAACAAGAGAACTCTTGTGTAGCGAAGGAATCATATTTTTAAAAAAATAATTATAATTTTACTATATATATATATATATATATATATATATATATATATATATATATATATATATACCGGGTGTGATTGATAAATTGTCTAAATTACGAAGAAATGAAAATAACACTGACATCTCATTTTAAGATATATTTACCAAAATTACACAAAAATATCTTGAAATACTAAAGAGTAAATATATTGTGACGGGTATTAAAAGCAGATAAGCTAAACACGCATATACACACATATGAAGGTTAATTTCCGCCTAGCAACAGAATAAAGATTACGTGAAGTCTTATGACATTTTGGGAAGGCAGGTCAAAAGGGTCGACTGGCCCAATTACCCGTAAAGGATAACGTCTAGACAGAAGCTAGACAGGGGACGGAAGTAAGTTAGAATTCGCGCCCAAAACCTAAGTCACGTGACAGTCAAAGATTCACTCGAGGATCAGTTGTTCTCTGGACTTTGAAAAGGCAAGACCGAAGCCGAGGCGCTAGTGGTTCACGAACGGAAAGAAAAGACGCATTTGATAGTGATGACTTATCCAGTTCGATCCAGGCAACTCCGGACAGAAGTATAAAGAAATATTCCTGTTCGAGAATACCAATTTGAAGACGCGGATAAAAATATATGCTGGTGGTTCAACCTGCGTAAAAAAAGTGTACATCACTGTTGCAAATCGAGCCCTTTACAGAAGAAAGGAAGGAAAGAAAAAGACGAAACAAAGAGAGAAAGAAAGTGTACATCCCTATTGAAAATCGAGCCGTCTACAGAAGAAAGGAAGGAAAGGAAAAGACGAAACAAAGAGAGAAAGAAAGTGTATACGTCTATTACAGACTAGCAGTGTGTGAAATTGTGTTTGTGCCGAGAAAAGGAAAGAAAGGACATTGATATAAAAAAAAAGAGAGAACTGAATACAAAAGATAAGTAATCACATTTTGGACCCGTAGTAGAAAAGATATACACACGCACATGAATAATATGTTTTTTTTTTTTCGCAATCACCTTTCCACATGTAAAAAAATTATTTGTAACTCCTCTCCCATCTCTTTTGTATATGTGTGTTGGCTTCTGCATTCAATTCATAGTAATTCATACTAGTATTTTGTATGTTCGGGTTCAGTTGAATCCATTTGGTGTTCGGCGAATTTGATATCCCAAAATAAGTTCGAGATCCGATCGTCGGATGTTTTAACTCATACTTATCTGTTCGTTTATTTTTTATATATGTATATTTGTATATATTAAAATTATTTATCAAAAATCGCTAAGCCTTATAGTTCATCCTTGTATTGTGGATCAGTACTTGTGTTGAAATCGAAGCGGACCTGGGAAAGATTACTGTTCGATTATCCCAATCGAACAGTGGTCTTAAAAATATTTTTGTTTACCAATTGTCCACTCTCACGATCTGAGAGAGATATCTTGTACCTCTCCACAGGTGTGAGAGTGTATATATCTCCTAGTCGGCGTATGATCGCCCTATAACCCATTCGTCGACTGGGGCATATGACAATATTAAATAAAATCATCCTTGGCTTCAATCACGACTTCGGAATCACCTTGTAATTTTTCTGAACGGTCTCCTTATTTAAGTTGGCGAATGTTACCATTATCCTTGCTTTCAGTTCATTTTTGGTGTTACAAGGAGTTTTGTTGATCTCTCCCTCAACTGCGTCCCACAGATAATAAAGAGGGTTGCAGCCTGGTTAATTAACTGTCCAGATGTAAGGGGGATGTGGTCGTAGAAATTGTCAGACAGCTTGTGTAACATGGTGCAAAGTTCTGTTGCCTTACATAGGGTCTTCTAGTACACCACCCTCTTGACTTATGGCAGAACCTCCTCCTCGAGGCACTTGGTGGACCTCCGTTTTGAGTCTGATACACTCACCAACAAATTTGATATTTATTTTCTCATCAAAACGATCAGTCAGTTTACGGAGCTGCCGTATCTTTGTCGTCACCATTAGACGCATCCAATTTTTTTCGAATTATCTGCACTGTCCTCAAATCGGCACCCAAACACTGAAATTTTCTAATTGGAGCTTTTGGCGTGATTCCAAATTTCTGGTGGATCGAATTGCATCATGGCGCTTTTTTATCACTGTGATACTATTTCCTGTTTCTGCGGTAAAACATAGGAAAGTTTTCTTATGGATAGAAGGAGCGATATACTTAAAGACATTGGAACAAAAAGGGTTAATACCTAAAAGCCTTGAGAAAAGATTTACGATTCAATTCTCATATAAACGAGACTTGAAATTCGTGTATCGAGAGTTTGATCAATGCAAAATGACTCAGCCTTAGAAAGCAATGTGTCCTTCATTTTTGTAAAAAAACGAATTTGGAGTTGAATTCTCCTGGTCGAAAGTTGAGTTGGAATACCAGCTCCGGGTGAATGAGCCACCCACGCTCACTGAGCAGGTTTAGTGAGAGATAATAATAAGAGATAATGGAAGAAGGGAATTCCCCAGAATGATGAAGTGAGCTGATAACAAAGGGGATTTACCGAAATCCACTTATGCTTCGTGCCCCGTGCCAGTTTGTGCGAATGTCAATAAATACGGTTGCGCGTAGCGAATTCGTCAGATAGAGACGGAAACAGACACAAGAGAGAAACAGCAGACAGTTCGTCCCATCACCGGTTGTGGTACATCTCACGTGATTGCTTGCCAAAGAGAACCCCCCTCTTCAGCCTTGTGCCGAACTTTACCAAAACAACAACCCAAATTTTGCCTAGTCAACAATAATATCACTTCCGATTTCGATGCGGGTTGGACTGATAATTAATTGCATGCGAACTCTGATATAAACCAATTATTGTACAAAGGACTGATATAAAAACAGTATAATACTCTTTGTTCAATTTTTTGTACGTCTTCGCCATGTTAGAGCAGCCCGAAGATACCTGCGATAATTCGATCTTGGCTTCCTTATGATCGAACAAATCATAGGGAAGGTCTGAAATCGAAAGGATCTTCATCAATCAGCCGCGGTGTTGAAAGTCTTAGGTTTTGTCTTGGGTGTTGTAGGCTCAGCCAAAAATTCCCTGTAGACCCCGTATAAAACGGAGTAGGATAGCTGATAGTTTGACCAGAACAGCTGGAGACGAATCTTTAATTGCAGAACAAAATACATTATTTACTGCTGTATTTATATGAATGTGGACAACACATTATCGTCCGTAGGAATGCTACAACAATATATATAAGCAAAATGAATGATTCTAGTGTGCTGAAAAAATACTCCTGAGAATGTGATTGTTGGACAATGTGTCTATGACCCACTGCATCTCCAAGGATATCCAACAATTTAAGACGAGGCCATAAAACTCCAGTCATTGCGTGTTGCCATGTGCGCATATGCAGTTATATATTACTATCACTGCTCGATACCATGTCAGTCTGTGAATGCTACTGGCACTATGAAAGCCAATACTACCTAACGCATCTACATTTCAATGGCGACTAATTTGGCTTACCCGAGCTGGCTTTTCAAATGCGTTGTAAAGATAGGCACAGCAGAAGAAAAAAATATAACCTTTCAAAAGGCGAAAAAATACTATATCTATACCCATTCAAACATCTATATATCGTTCCGTTTCTTTATAGCACATAGTTAATGCTAGCTAATATAATTATATAGAGTGGAAGTGCTCAATACTAAAAAGAGCTTAAATAAACAGAACGATTATAAAATATAAATACCTTAGACAATTAAGGTTCTTTTCTCTCTGTAGAAGAGGGAAACTTAAGTTAATAATATATATATATATATATATATATATATATATATATATATATATATATATATATATATATATATATATATATATATATATACTGATTTTCTAAGTGTAGTTTAGATATGGCACACGACCGAATATATGGGACACCCAGTGTGGATCAGACCCGTTACTCAGTTGTAAATGTTCTTGCGAGACAAGGTTGTAAACGATTACACCACGTCGAAATGTCCGAATATTTTATATATATATATATATATATATGTGTGTGTGTGTGTGTGTGTGTGTGTGTATACGAAAGATCAATATATGTTTTTATATATCAAAAACAATATTAGGGGAAAATGTATGATAAAATAGAAAAGGTTATCGTGTGAGGTGTTTCATTCTTTTTGAAATTCACCAGAATGAATTTGTTATGTTGTTGCGACTACACACGCGCACAAACGGGGAATGCTGTGAATTTTTAATTATTTGCAATTTTTTAAATTTAAAAAAAAATTAACCTAACATCTTATGAGCATGTGTAGTCTAATCAAGTCCCTACTGGATGAAAAGCGTCACACGATAACTTTCTCTACATTTTCGTACATTTTTCCCATATATATATATATATATATATATATATATATATATATATATATATATATATATATATATATATATATATATATATGCACTCGTTGCTATTTGAACACTCAATCACAAACTTTTCACCCGCAGCAGATTGAAAGAAATCGGTAACCTGAAAACACGCTAAACCAAAAACTATATATTTGACCACACAGATTCGTCCCCTGACATCTCCAAAACGGTCACAAATGTAATTGACAAGAAAAGACATCCAATATCCCATCATATGCCGGGATTTATAATAAAAAAATGCCTGGAACACTAGAAGAGCTATATACCGTATATACTCGCGTATAGGTCGCACCTTTTATTTTGGGTTGAAAAGCGAGTATTTGCCGTTGACTCGCAGATAGTTCACATTATAATCTGGGGTGTTACATGGCTCTTTTTTAATGCAAAATATAAAAAATATTTACTACATATTATCAAATATTCACTTTTATTTCAAATCTTTACCTACATATATGAAAACATAAAAAAGTGATTGGTTGTAATTGCGTGGTATTTACTTATCCAGTGCGGGTCTGCACTGTTTCGACGAATATGTGGATACCGGTAATCGCTTCAGTCCTAAAATTACTTGGAAATGCTAGTATTTTGTCGTAAAACAGATAATAAATGTTAAATATGAGCAGTGCAGATCGAGCGCTTTTGTTCGATGTATTACGCCGTACTTCCGAAGAGGCGATTGCCTAAAATCGAAATATTGAGATCATTTTTCCCTTGCCAGAGTCCAGGGTACTCCCCTGAACTACTAATACGTCATAGTCTGCTATCCTCTATGATGTCGAGTGGATAAGTCGTACCCCTGATTTTTCTCGAAATTTTTTTAAAAAATGCGACCTCTCCTCGTGTATATACGGTAGGAGAAACCTCTAGAAATGTAAAAGCCCGCATCTACGAATATTATTTCGTTTCGTTAAAGACGACTGACAAGACACTGCGTATAGTATTTTATTTAGTTTTTCTCGTGTTCGTACAAGTGTTCTCTTTTTTGGTTACAATGTGTGTAAAAACAATTTAACAGTTCTGCATATAACGGCGCTTTAGGTTATTCATTAGCCATTATCATATACGGAGTGCGATGGACAATTTGTCGTATAAATTACGCAAAAATGAAAATAATACGTGCATCGCATTTTAATAGGTTTATTTACCAAAATTGCACAAATGCATCTTGGTGTAGAATAAATTTATTCAATAAAATTGCCATTCGCTTCAATCACGGCCACCAAACGTCTTCGGAATCTCCTGCAACTCATGGACGGTGTCCATGTTTAAATTGGTGAATAGCGTCATAATCCTTGCGTTCAGCTCATCGTTAGTGTTATAAGTTTTGTTGGACTCCCACTCAAATGCACCCCATACACAATAATCAAATGGGTTCAGCCTGGGAGTTAGGTGGCCAGATACAAACGGTGATGTGGTCGCAGAAATTGTCTGACAGCCATAACTGGATTCTCCTTGTGTAACATGCTGCAAAGTCCTTTTGCCAGATATAAGGTCTTCCAGCAACCACCTTCTTGACCCAGCTCAGCACTACATCCTCAAGGCACTTGATGTAGTTCTCTGCGTTGAGTCTGAGGTCCTCAACAACAAATTCGGGAGTTCTTTTCTTATCAGAACAATCAGAGTCAGTTTTCTGAGCTGCTTTATCTTTGTAATCACCATTAGACTCATCCAACTCTTTCCGAATTCTCTGCACTGTCCTCAGATCGATACCCAAACACTTTGAAATGTTCTTATAGGAACTTCCGGTGTTAATGCTAAGCAGTACAGCATGACCTCTGCAAATTTATGGCGAAGTGAATTGCGCCATGATGCGGTTTTTCTCACGGACTGATAACTGATCCGAATATACTGCGCGAAATTAAAAGTATAAAATGGCGAGAATTTCTCCGTCGTTCTCTCTGTCGACATTATATATATATATATATATATATATATATATATATATATATATATATATAATTAATATATTAAAACATTTTACATCGTTACACAAAAAAATTCATTTTTCGGAACTTTAATGGCTCCTCATCGGGCGATGCTAGATAACATATAATAAAAATGATTTATTTAGGAAATTTGAAAACAAATCTTTACCTGTTTTGAAAGTTTTGAAACACTTATATGACCCATGTCCCCTATACTTAAAAGAAAACCTACATATTATAAAATTTCCTAAAAGTAAAGTCCTACTACACCAAAGAAATGAATTAACTGTTTCACGTAGGCAATATCTTATTTCATAAGTATATAATTGTCCACTCAATTTTTATTGGATTTTTTCAACTTTAATATTAAACTGTTTTTACTGCCCATTCCATATAATAAGTATCGTAGATGAAATTCCCACAAAAAAATATTTAACTTTATCTATTCGGCCCCTTTAAAAGCTTCCGTAGTATAAAAAATTTCGAAAACATTTTTTGTTCAAAGTTATTCTGTGTCTACAAATTGAACATTGGATTTCGCTACATAATGTCCGACACTGACATGTCTAGAGTGTCAATGTATCTAGACATGAATTAATAGCCCATCTCTCTCCACCCTCTGACCTTATTTTTCATTTTTCTATTTTAACATAAATCTGACTTTTAATTGGTTAATCCAGGCATGCCCACAACTGTATGTTTTCATTCTAACATTAGGCTTCCGCCCACCTTTTTAACTTTCAAAATAGGTAAGTATTTATTTTCTAATTTCCCAAATAAATTATTTGTAATGTTTTATATCATCGGTTGATGAGGAACCTTTAAAGTGCAGAAACATACAAGTTTTGTGTAGCGATGTAAAAAGGTTTTTATTGTAAATATTAATAACTGTGAATTCTAACTCCACCCATTATTAAGATTAATACATACATATATATATATATATATATTAGAATGTATTTATTAATCCGACAATTCATTTTATATCAACACTATTATCTATGTATTGCAGCATTGTAATTGCGATACATTCATATAACATATTTTGATAAGCCACGCGTCTGATTTATATTCTGTGCACGACCGCTAAAAGCAGTAACCATTCCCACTGTGTTTTGTACTAGTCAGCTGTAAATAACGACGTGACAACGTCTACATATAGACATAATTTAAAACTGCTGTAAAATACAGACCCGTGTGAACAATTCATTTTGATGATACTTAGCCTGAGGAAGAACCATGAATTCACCTTGCGTATAAGAAAATATATAGAGGAAACCAGCTTCATTTGTTCCGGAGAAGAAAAAAAATACCTAGAAGAGACGGCCAGCTTGAATTCTTGTTATTGTAAGGAAATACGGTCAAATATTGATATTGTCGTTTCAGTAATGTCCAAGTGGAATGAAAATATAAAATAACTACATATCAAGATAGGTGTATAAATTCTGGAATCTGGAAGTAACACTGTTGTTTCTTAACTGATTTTTATAGTATGCAACTGTTTTCTATGCAGAATGTGTCAGATATTTCAGAAGACAGCTTTAGAAAGACAAAGGGTGGATTTTAATTACAATCTTTATCTTTAACCCGACCATGCTTGGGTGACAATTCTGCTTGCTTTAACCACTAAGCATCCATATTTGTAAATTGTCGATATGTACTTCCTGTTTTATTTTAAATTTCTATGCCTTTGGAAAGAATTCCTCTTCAGTTGTAAAAAGAAAACTGTTCTCGACGGTCAAAAATCATCAGGAATGTCGAATTCGTCCAACAAGTATAGGGTAGTGATTTCTAAGCGTTGCTTAGATGTGGCACAAGGCTGAAAGTATGGCGCATCCAACGAGGATCGAACTCACTATTCAGTCGTAACTGTTTTGCGAGAAAAGCTTGCTAACCGTTACACTACGCCGAGGTGCCCTTAATTTTCTAAGCGTAGCTTGGATGTGGCAAAAGGCCGAAAGTAAGAAGCACCCAGTGAGGATCAGTCGTAATTGTTCTAGCGAGACGAGCTTGCTAACCATTGCACCACCTCGAGGTGCCCCCAACAAGTACAGGGTATCATTGATGAGAACGCTGGAAAATCAATGAATGTCATTGCCAATCAGCTCCATGTGGTATAGTCAACACTCAAACATTAGATATACATCTCACGTTATAGAGAGAGGGCTGGTAATGTACAGTTGTTCCCGAAGAACCATCTGATCCGGCCGAAGAGATTTTCTAAAGAGAACGAAGCATTTCCGACAAGCCCAATATTCATTTCTTTTCTTTGATAAGAACTTTGGGTAATACCAAAATGAGAATAGAAGCTAGAGATTAGAAAACCAAAATCAAATAAGCCTCACTGTCGACTGTGATGGTACGCAACGATGGTCACGCCAACTCACCGTACTTTTTCTCTCCCACATGGCCTTATGCCCAATGTCAGGACTTACATCGTGTCATTTGGTACTGTTGTAAAAGGTGGGTCGTGAAAGCGGCTATGAGAGAGAGAGACTACATGTATGAGCAGCACTATACTCCTTCTCACATAGCCAACAAGTCCCAGAAATGCTAGTCGAAATTTGGTAATCATGTTTCCCTAGCATTTGGACTCCTAACTCTTCAGATATAAAACTTATGATTTATTATTACATGTGGTGTACCATTGAGAACGGCACCAACAAGCATGTCCACAATACCAAGCATGTCCACAATACCAAGCATATCCACAATACCAATAAAAAGCACTCAAAATGCTTGATCAATATATGTAATCGTTTTAGAAACAGCATTCAGGCTGTAATACAAGCAAATGGGGATTCTGTTGAATGAACTTCTGTTTTGTGCATTGCATGCTATAACAAGTGCAGTAATTTTTTGCAATCAAAATATAGTTACCCGCCACTTGATTTCCAAACGTATTTTTCCCCTTTTGAAAGCAGCAGTGTCTGTTTTTAAATTAGAATTTACAATTTGCACTTGACGATTGCAGAAAGCATGAAGTTCCTAGTTGTCCAATCAATGTAGGGTATCATGTACATTTCTAACATTAAATAGCTCTGTTATTTAACATTGAGCACTGTTTTTCTTACACTATGGAGTGTATATATGTGTTTATTATTATTATTATTATTATTATTATTATTATTATTATTATTATTATTATTATTATATATATAATGATAATATTATTATTATTATTATTATATATATATACATATATATATATATATATATATATATATATATATATATATAATAAACACATATATACACTCCATAGTGTAAGAAAAACAGTGCACAATGTTAAATAACAGAGCTATTTAATGTTAGAAATGTATATATATATATGACTGATCCCATCCCAAAAATTATCCTGAAGAATTCCCATCACTTAAACACATCCATTAGTAATATTTTTTTCTATTCATTCTGATATTCAGCTACTTACGAAAAATAATTCCGACATATCAATACAGGCGTTATCCTCTTTATCTCTCATCGAGAGTATAATTTAAATTATCTAAACCAATCAGTTTGCCAGTCTCTCTATATAAAAGAAAGCGGTAGATAGTTTATGTCCAAATGAGATTTAAAATAAAAAAATAAACACACCTTTCCTTTATGTATAATATCTGGAAATTTGAAAATTCAAAGCATGTTTACAATTAAGATAGCATTATGACTTTTTCATATGTATGTTTTGCAGAACTGTTATGTACATATCAGATATATTTCTGTAGAAATAAGAAAAAAATATAAAAAGAATATAAGAGAGAAGGAAAAGGCGAGGATATTATTACTGAGACATATTGTCAACATACGTGTTACTAATTAAGATACTAGGTTCAGCCGTTCGCAAAGTGTAGCGATTAGTATAGATTGATGGAGAAAACGAAAGTTTGATAAAAAAAAAAAAAGGATGATATACACTTCGTTTCACGCCTACTGAATATTTGTATATTTTCCGAGGAGAAGCAGATATATGTAAGAACTTACTGAATTTAGCATAGACAATTTATTCCGCATTCAGTTGTAACGAATTTGTCCGTTGCTTTTCGAAATTCATAGTTATAGATTTCTTCTAAAAACGGGCGCAGTACCAAATTATTCACAACCCCCTTATGGAAATTATGAAATATTATCTGTGGCAATTGTTTATGGGTTGATTCGTTTTCTACAGGTTATCAACCCTATTTGTAGGTTCTTTAAAGCCAGAAACTTTTTTAGATTGCTAGAATTTTTGTTTTTTTTAAATAACGGTTGAGGTATACACGTTTTACTAATTAACTCATAGATGGTGGTTGAAGTGGTGGATTGATACATTTTCCCAAGGTTATTTGCGCGTAAGTGAATATAAGGAAGTTAACTGGTACTCTGCTCTCCGGTCACTAATTTTAAGCCATTATCCATTTCACCCCCCGCATGTCCAAGCTGGTATTTCCATGCGGTCAACCATCTTGGTTCTGATCAAGAATTTACGTACGGGAATCTGATGTACCCGTAAGTCTTAAGACGATTGTATTGTTTTGCTTTATTTAACATTTAACACAAGCACCCTTTGAAAATGAAATGACTTTATTCTATAACAACCTAGAAAATTTTGAAAGCGTCGATATGTGAGTGTGTTATGGGATTTTACCCATAAAAACATAATGGACTATTCCATACGTAATAAATATTGCGCCTCAAGAGGAAGTAGGGAGTTCAGTCCAAAGTCGATCGACCGGCTGATCGGCTGATCGGTTGAACTCTATGCCTACGGGCGGGGAGGAACCCGAAGGAGGCTACGCCGAAGCGCGGAGTCTCTTTCGGGGTGGTAGACCGACCCTGAATCCGTTTAAACAGGTTCAAAAGGCATATTTTTGCCCGAACCCACGGGATCGGAAACCGCACGTTAAACCGGCCTTGTGCCACATGATGCCCTCGTGGTGGGGGTGACAATACCTTTCAGTCCGAAGTCGGGCGACCGGCTGACAGGTTGATCGGTTGAACACTCTACTTTCGGGCGGGGAGGAACCCGAACGAGGTTACGTCGAAGGGCGGAGTCTCTTTCGGGAAGGTAAACCGACCCTGAACCCGTTTATACGGGTTCAAAGGGCATATTTTTGGCCGAGCCCGCGGGTTCGGAGATCCCACGGGCTCGGAGATCCCACGTTAAACCGGCCTTGTGACACACGAGGCCCTCGTGGGGAGTGACTAAATACCGTTCAGCCTGAAGTCGAGCGACCATCTGATCGGTTGAACTCTCTGCCTTCGGACCGGGAGGAACCCAAACGACGCTATGCCGAAGTTCGGAGTCTCTTTCGGGGAGGTAAACCGACCCTGAACCCGTGTATACCGGTTCAAAGGGCATATTTTGGGCCGAGCACACGGGCTAGGAGATACCACGTTAAACCAGCCTTGTGCCACATGATGACCTCGTGGGGTGGTGACTAAATACCGTTCAGTCTGAAGTCTGGAGTGAGGTCCGTCAGAGGTCTGTCAGGAGTCTGTCAGTCAGAGCGAGCGAGTTAGTCAGTCGAGTCAGAGGCAGTCCGAAACAGAGTCGCGTTCAGACAATTACTACAAGACATTGGAATAGTGATCATGGTCGAGACTACATTGTTCTCCCTCCTAAACCTGATTGTTCGTACTAACACTTTCTACTTCTCTGTATATATTCCTGTTTGTTTATATATCTGTGTTATTCCATATCCGTGTTCGAGTTCTTTTTTACTGGTTCTGCCTTGGACCCTAACCTTGGTACAAGGAACCGGACCATAACAGAGTTCCGGGTAACTCGATAAGTTAATGTTTCTACAACCATGATTGAATCTGCTGAACTTCATGAAATTTTCCTAAAATTAGGATAGTTGATGTGTACAAACAACGTGATGGATATAATCCATATTCCAAGCGTTTAATGTTACTGAATCGACAATTCGAAGCATTAGCAAGCAGTATAACGAGAGTCTTTGTTTAGAGAATAAGGTAAAGCCTGGTAGAAAACGGAGAATGGTATGAGAAATCCATAGATGTCCCGAAGAATCTTCACCTAATGATATAAAATATTGTCAATGTTGCACAGATAGCAGGACTGAATAAATTAGAGAAAAACAGTCACTGTATACCTTCGAGCTTGTTGTCCAAGAAAAAGTCCCTTGCTTAAGGTTAAGCACATAAAAAATCAGATGAGTTTATGTTAGAAGCCATCGAGAATATGGAAGTGTGTTATAACGAACATAGATGAATGGTACGTTTATGTGAATAAGAGGAGTTAGACGGAATTGAGAAGAAATAGCGTTAAGTCAAATGCTAAGTGTACCTTCGTATAGCAAAGCTTCTATTTCATTATTTACGTTAAGAGTTTGTCTTCCTTTTATCTTTTCCTTTGTTATCTCGAAAACAAGTGATACAGCAGAGTCGATATTGGAATTCATTTTTATAGTTATATATGACCAAACTAGAATTAGTTGGTCAAATGAAGTTCCGGCATCTATGAATTTTCACTTGTGGAGCACACTTCCGGTTTCTTGCTTTACTTCCAAAGAAAATCTTCAGAAATTGAAATGCAATATAAATTGTCAACTTCTATTCCCTTTAATCTAGATTTTAATATTTTCTCAGATTCTCACACTCTGTAACCTTTTGCGTCTTAGTGGCTTCATCGCTTTGGAGAGACATTATATATAATATAAAATCAGTAATTATTTTGTTGGGAAAGTTGATTTTACGACACAACAGCCTGGTGCATTAAAGTGTTGATTCAATAATTTACTGACAGTAATTGTGAGTTCAATCACTTTGCCGGGCAGTGTATATTTGGACAGAGTGGAAACAGCTGAGCACTAATAAAAATTAGAACTAGACGATACATCTCTAGACATAACAGTCCAGTCCCTTAGATTAAATAAGGGATTCAGTTTAGAATTCTCTATAGGTTACATAGTTCGATATACACCTGAAGCAGGTCGAAGAGTAAAAAGGCGGAAGCATTGTGATAACAACAAAGAACACGACAATAGTCCGTATGAAAATACTGAAAAAAAGGAAAGGTGATATATGAAGATGGATGTAAATTTTCCGTGACAGTCAAAGAAATTATTGCCTGAAATCGACTCTAAAAATGTTAAACAGTACAATAATGAACTCTCTAGGGATTTATATGAAATACTATATGAAGAGAAACCTATCTTTTACGAAAGAACACACTTATGAGATATGTCGTTCATTTTAATATGTCTAACTATCAGATCAATATAATGAATGGAGTTTTGGTTGTAAAGAAAATGATTTATAACGGCGTTGAAAGTGAACTAATTCGAAATATTGGAGAGATATACGTTTCATGCATTTCTTAGGATTTACAACCACAGTGAGAAATGTGTAATTATTGTTTTCCTTACACGTTTTACATCAGAGAAAATTGCTGTCGATTTCATGTTACGGGGACAAACCTGTCCATTTCCCGTTTTAGCTAACAGGAAAATCGCTCTACTTTTCTTTTTGTTTAATCTAAAAGAGAAAAATCCCTGTACATTTTGCACGAGAAAACATTTTCGCTTTTCTCGTTAAATCTAAAATCAAACTTATTGACCTTTTCTCATTTAACGCAAAAGAAAAAAATTGTTGATCCTTTGTGATTAAGCCTAAAGAAAAATCATTGCCCATCTCCTTTAATCTAAGACTGACCATCACTGTCCCTTTCTCAATTTCAGCTAAATGCGAAAGTATTCTGTTATTAATTTAAGAGAAAACATTTACTCCTTTTATGGTTTATCTAACAGAGGAAGTCGTTGACACTTTCTCCTTTAATCTAAAATGAGTATTTTTTTCTCTTTCACGTTTAATCTTAAAAAGAAAATTGTCTCTTTTACGTTAAATCAAAAAGAGACAATTATTATCCCTTTCACGTTTAATCTCAAAGAGAAAATTCATGAAGTGTTACATTTACTTCCATCATTGGAAAGTGATTTTCCCAATTTGCCGATAATTATGCAATGTCAGAATTGATGTAAAGGTGACTGTAAAATCGAACTGCCCATCTATTTTTTACCATAGAAAACAAAGTAGCTTACACTCTTTTATCACAATTTGAAATCAAGAAATACAATGTTTTAATTGTTTTTCTTAGGTATTTCCATGACATAGTATATAGATAATCGAAAGAAACGGCAATAAGTGATTAGGTGTATTACTTACCTGCAAATGCAATAATAATTAAACGAATTGTTCGATTGGTCATTTGTTAATATCTAAACCCTAATTCTTTGGTGAAAATGTTTCGTGGTCGTTAAATTATCAGAAGATTATACGATGAATAGTGTCATCAGGTTCTAAAATAGTTTTTTTTTTCGTATATTTCCATTCTTCTTCGAGATTTCATCTTGATTTTATTTTTAATCAGCTATCTAGAGTCGGTCCCAGATTAAGTAATATAACGTCAAATGGTGCCAATTAGTTTCGAAGAATAATTACACAGAAATATTAGACAATATTTTCTGTGCATATTTACTGAATATAGCAGATAAGATAATGAATGCACAAAGGCCTAGAATCCTGCATGAAGAAATAGTGTTGTTAAGGGAAAATGATCAAATTTTACTCGATTTAAACTTTTATGAAATACACTTAAACAAGTAGCTCAGAAAATCTGAAAATCTAAAACGATTTATATGCCAAGTTGAGGCCTCGTGTAGGTTAATTTTATCAGTAAACAATCATTAACTAGAATAGTTATCCGCTTACACTCATGGCCATTAATAAAGTCACTTTAAAAGAAATAGCAGAAAAAAGTCACAATTTTCTGTTAGAAAAGCAACAGGAAAAATTTACAACTTGGTTATTCGAATGACGAATACATCAACTTACTGTATCAGATTTTCTAAAATTCGCCAATAATTTGCAAAGGAGTTGGCGTAAGAAACATTTTTCACTAAATCAAATTATTATTGATCCACAACTGCACTGACATCGGAGATTTCCACTGTTCACGCTGTCTTTAGGCTTAGGTTTAGAGATACTAGAATTGAGATTAGGGTTTTAGAAAAAGTACTTAAAAAGACACAGAAACAGTGATAATATTGTCCTATTTCATTGTGACTTATTTTAAATGGATTCTCTACAATCACTAGGATATAATTTTAAATCAGAAGCTCATTTCTATCGAGTTACTTTTTTTTTACACCGTTAAATATTAATATTAAGCACAAGTCATCCTAAAAATGACACCGGCATAATTGTACTTATTTTATTTTACATGAAAAACATAACAATTAATAAAAACTGAAGCAAAATAACACGAAGACAAATAGTTAAAAATGACCAAGCGACTCACTCAGCTGGAAAAATGAAGAAAAATTCAAACGGCATAATATAGACAAATGTAATCCACGGTAACTATAAAGCCAATTTTCACTGGCTTAATTCTGAAATGGATCAAATCAATATAGACTCAGGCCAAATATCCAGACATTGCCCCCACCACATGAACAAGAAATAACAAGATCTCAAAGAACTGTTAAGAGTGCGTTTCTTTTCTGTAACAAGTCAGCAAAATGCCACTTTTTTTACAACACCATTATCGTAAGCTTAAATCTTTCTTTTTTTTCTCATTCTTCTTTTATACTTATTAAAGTTTTAATCTCAAATATTTGGTTTCATTCTTTTTTCTCGTGCCATTTCACGTCACTCAATAAACCATTTTTTTTCTACAGGAGTAATTGACATTTCGGACAAACTTAAATGAATAACCAACATTTTTCAAAAAGTGGTCTAGCTGTTTGTGCTATGAAAAATAAAGACAAGTGGTTTGGGGAAGCGGTCAGATGGGTTATTATTTTGGTATCTACTAAGAACATTGTAGTAGGTTCCAACGTTATCACTTGTTTCACATTCTTACACTTTTGAAATTTAATTGTGAAAATATCTTCTTCGCACAAAATGACCGAATTTAAAATTGTAAAAGGTGTACAGGCTTTGTTGTTTAACTGTGACTCCCTAGAAAGGAAAATAAATTCGACCATAGATATTATTTGGGCGGAAAATCCCTTCAAAAACATTACTTCATAAAACAAGGTAACCGGTTAGCACAGGTCGACATAATAAAATCAAAAATAAGCGAAGCCTGTGAAAAGGCAGATATTTATATGGAAAAAGATGGCCTTTTAGCAGACGAAATATTAGAAATTGAATTTGTCTCTAACGTAAATAGAAAAATGGCGGAAATAGAACAAAAGGTTTTTTTCTCCCAACCCACCATAAGATTACCACAATATTCTAATATGGCAGACCAAATACAATTTCAAGCACCTGAACCCAGACTACAATGTGCCAAATTTAACAGCTGTGGAGTCGCTAAATTTGAATTTAAGAATTTCTTCGTTCAATTCGTGGTCTGTGTTGCCACGGTAAATTCTGAATAAGCAGAATTGTCACAATAAATATCACATATTTAACTCGAAAATGATAATTATTTCATAGCCATCAATTTATTAAAAGGACTTTTTTAGATATACCCTTCATTATTAAAGAAATTTTCAAACAATTACTAGATAATAAGCCTAAGTATGAACCACATTTTATTAGTGTGAAAAGATATTTGTAAGAAATTAAAGTTGACTTAACCGAACTATGATCTTTTTATAGTTTGGATATTTTTTAATTAGCCATATTTTTTCCAAATTACCTCCTACTCTTAAAAAAAATAATCCACAGGTTGGTAGCAGTTATCCAAAAATCATCTATATTTTTAATAATTACAATGAGGCGAAACAACCTTAATAAAAAACACTTTTAAGAAAAATAACAGCAATTCTTACTGCATAGACAATCTTATGTCCTGAGAAAGTAATTATAAGAAAAAAAAAACAGAACATCAAAAGAAATGTTTCTTCCCGGGATAATTTTTTGACTAAATCCGTCAAATTTGTTACACATTGAAAGTTTTGTAACCTAAACAGGCCTTTTATGAACTATTGTATTAAGTATTCTACTTTTCAGTTGAGACGTTCTCAATATAAGTAACTTGACTTGTGCCTTCTCTGTACAAGTACTAATCATAGAACTGAAGACTGACTGGCCAAAATAATAAGTTACCCTATGAATGTGCAATTTGCATATGCAGGTGACACGTTAGCCCTCTTTGCAAAGAATCTGTTAAAAGTATAACTATTCTTCTACTAACTGGTGTACCAAAACTAGCATGCGGCAACAACCCTTTATCTTGCCTATGATGTCCATGATTGTATGAAAGGGAAAGAATACATACAAAATCAACTGTCTGTTTGTCCTACTTTTCTAAACACGTGATAAAATATTAAGATGTAAGGAATCTTTCCTAATTCATGTAGAATTTGACGTTAAGAACTTCTTATGGTCTAAGAAAAAAAGCTTAAGCTAGGTTTTATTGGATATTGATGTAAGTAGGTGCAGTTTCTTGCCCTTGCAAGTTGTTACCGATGAGGATTTCGATATGATTTCAATGTTCAAAACCGTAAAAATAATTTAATCGACTTTAATTATAAATTAGCATTTCTGCATGAAAGAAATAAAAATATTCGTGTTCATGGTCTCTTGGGTGAAAACATTCAATTTATGAAAAATATTGAAATAGTGGATTATATGAAAGGATCTGCTTGGAAGTTTCCTACAGGTGTTTCCCCTTTAGACAACTACCATAACTTTTTAGACTGGAACCAAATAACCCCAATGAAAGTTAAGGGAAAACTTTCTCAATATAATCACCACGATATAGTTTCTGTATAATGTACATGCTCAGACACTAGAGTTAATTTTATCCTGAAACACATAGAAAGTTACCCTGACCCTTTCGTTGAAAGTAGAACGAAGTTTAGAGAAAATATTCAATATTGATTCTCTGCGCTTAGCTCCGGAAGATGGTTCAATCTGTGAGTATGAAAAAATAAAAATCAAAGAATTTTCAGATTCCAATGAATATAGGGCAACAACCACCCTTGGCATGAGGATAAAATCCACTCTGTACCTTCTAATCATCGAGTAGCTCTTTCCGTTTTAAACAGAGTTTTTGAAAAACACGAGCAACTAAAGATTATTCGGATGTATTCCATCAACACGAGCATAAAGCAATTATCAAACATTTTGAAGTAGTTTCCGAAAATTATGTTAATTATATTTAGATACCTCATAGGCCTGTCATTAAAACTGAGGAGAAAACTGCAACAAAAATTTAGATCCTTTTTTAACTGCTCTCTAAATACTAAGGGGAGAATACTCCTTAAATAAAGCGGCCTATCCATGGTATCAATTTCATGAAAGATATGCTAAAGTTACTTCTATCATTTAGATAAAAATAAATATATTACACTAGCAGAGATACGCAAGGCCGTTCTCATGATATAGATTAGATTAATTTTGTGCATTTAGGTAGCAAACACTCTTTTATGAATGTCTGATTAAATAAATGACAAACATTATGTCTGCTTATTTATAACATAATCCTTTCATAATCACGAATATTTTTCTGTGTATTACAAGAAATGCACTGTAACAGTGAAAAACACTTTTATTTTTCAAGTACTTTCCATATCTTTCTGATATCATCCTCAGGGGTGAACTTCTAATGCAAAAACTATGTGTAGCTATCAATCACTGATTTTTTTTTCTTTTTGTGTTTAAATGTTACAGCTGATAGTTATGCTTCAGTGTTCATTACAACGTGAAAAATTATCATTATGGGCCTTTTCCTTTTATGTTGGAATGTTACTGTCAACTTATAACATTTGGTGGGGAGGAGTTATTACATATAATTAAATTCCATGAAGTACGTAAAACAACATTATATATCAATTCCAATATCCCTTGGGAGAATGTATCTCCGATAGAAAAACAAATATATATGTTGCATATACGACAGCTACATTATCAAGACGTTTCACTGTACACATGTCCGAGCATTCGTCCATTGTGAGACATTTACACCAAGATTCCTGTCCATATTACAGTATAGAAAAATACTGATTGATAACACAAGTATGCTACACCAAGAAAATAACAAATTAAGCCTACAGATCATCGAAGCAATCTACATTAAAAAGCTGAAGGCGAAACAACAGAATCAGTTATGAATACTGTAATAATGTTCTAAAATGCCTATAAAAAGAACGGATTCCACGCTTAATGAGTGCTTGATCATGAAATTCGAACATAAAAGAAAAAAACTTCTTAATGGATAACTTTTCACGTTCTAATAAACGCTAAAGCAAACCTGTCAGCCGTTGCATTTAAAAGCAAAAAGAAAAGAAATCATTAATGTATAGCTACACTTAATTTTAGCCTTACCAGTTGCACTCCTGATGATGATCTCAGGAAGAGGTGGAAAGTACTTGGGGAATAAAAGTGATTTTCACTGTTACAGTGTATTTCTTGCCTGATTATATTGTAATACACGTAACATGTTCATGTTGTATCAGACATGCCTAAAATTAGATTATTTGAAGACCGTAACAGGTTTTGCTTCTCTATAAAAGAAGGAGATAAGCTTGTTTTTTTCGATATACAAGCATTAGGTTTGGTTTTAATGCTAGTCTCTTCATCTTAAATTTTGTAATAAAGCTCCACGCAAACAGAGTTTCCTATGATAGTTGTAATGACATGTTAAAGAATATTTCTATGTAGACGGGAAATCTATTGATAAGTAACTATATACAGTAGCTAATGAATGTATGCAAAAGGGTAATTTTAATCTCGGTTCGTTGAATACAAATTTTGAAAGACTTAAATCAGAAATAATCAAATGATTTTGTAGTACATGTTTGTGAGTTCGAAAAAGTTTTATGATACAAGTATTCTACTCCAAAAGACATATATTCAGATTTTTCTAGTTCCTCTATTGGCCACGCAAAAAGGGGAATATTATCACAGACTGCTAGGGTTTTAGACCCCTTGCCTTTGTGCATACTTGTTATTATCAAAGGTAAATGCTTCTGAGAGATTTCTAGTTTCAAAGATTGCACTGGAATGATGCTGCGTCAGGAGAATTGCAGGCTGTATGGCCTGTCTTATCAAGCTACTTAGTCAAGCTTGATTCCTTAACGTTTCTTAAATATGTAATCGATGAGGAGAGTTCGGTTGATTTATACATATTCTGCGATGCCTCTAAGGAGGCTTATGGGATTGCAGACTATAGCGTGCAAATCAGTCAGTCCTACTTGGTATTATCGAAGGATAGATAGTAACCTATGAAGCCTAAGTGTTTACCTACGCTGGAATTACTAGCCGTATTTTTGGCTAGCAAGTGTTTGTTACCATTATTAAATGTTTACTCCCGAATTAAAGTTGGAGATATTGTAATATCAGAAGATACACAAGTTTTGTTGTCATCACTATTGTCTAAAAATATTAAAACCAAAAATCAATTTGTGAAGAATTGACTCAAGAACATACATATAATAATTAGAGAACTTAAAAGAAGTCTTTGTCAGTTAAATTTAAATACGTTCGTACTGAACAAAACCCAGCTGATTTACTCACAAGGTGGATAACTATGGGAAAATTTCGGAAATATTTATACCTTTGGGCCTAGTGACCTGAATGAATCAGTGGAAGTCCGAAAGATTGGCCATTGAGTGAGCTTCATTGTTTAAATTCGAGTAATAAATCCATTGTGCAAGTCAACTTCATTAAATTATACTATAACTAACAGTGAACCACAACCCGTGGTACCCTTTGATAAATACTCCGATTTTAATAAATTAATTAATGTAACAGTAAATATTAGGGTGACGTTCAACTTCAAAAGATAAACGACATTATTTTTGCACCAACCTAATATATCTAAGATCCGAAATAGATCAAAACACATGGGCAAGGATCCTAGCTAAAGATCCAAATTTTATTTAAGGTACTTCAACAAGAAAGCTTTGCAGAAGAAATTGCATGCCTTCAATACTCCCAAGTAAAATTTACCTGAATTAGCAAATAATGTCATTTTCTCACATATGTTACTATGTGAGAAAACGACATTATATTTTCACCAACCTAATAAAAGATTTGAACATATATAGAACAAAGTGGGGTAATCATAGCTAAAGTCAGTATAGGTAAAATCACTACATATGATTATGAAGTTATCAATCCTGGTTTAGGTTTAGGTTGATTGGGTTTTATGGCATATCAACCACTGTGGGTCATTTAATGCCAAATTAAGGTATATATATATATATATATATATATATATATATATATATATATATATATACATACATACATACACATATACATATACATATACCTACACATACTAAATATACAGTACTATTAAACATAACTGGCAACATATTTTCTCAAAAGCATATAGCTGGCAACATTATTCTTTCCAAAAAAAAAAAAAAAGTATAGCTGGCAATATTATTTTTTCCAAAAAACGTATAACTGGCAACATTATTCTTTCCAAGAAAAGTATAGCTGGCAACATTATTTTTTCCAAGAAAAGTATAGCTGGCAACATTCTTGTTTCAAAAACGCATAGCTGGCAACATTCTTGTTTCCAAAGAACGTATACCTGGCAACATTGTTTTTTCCGAAAACATTATCTGAAGCCTTGTTGTTGGACGTAGTTTATCGTCTTACCCAGGACGCGGATGTAGTTTACCGTCATACCCAGGACGCCTTATCAATTCTGTTCTGTTGGCTAAAAGTCATGTCTTAAATAAACCAAATTGTATGTTGTGTTACGGAATACTAATCATTTGACAAAATCTTTAATTTTGTAATTGCAGTTTCTTAAAAGTTTTAACATTTCGAATTAGAAAATAGTGTTTCCAACTTTGAGATTCTTTTCTCATTCTATCTTTTAAAATTTGTTTTAAAATGCCAAAAAAAATGTTTCCCATTTTATTATTGTATTCCATCCTTGGAACCCCGTTTTGAAAGAAAAACAAAAGAAAACACTCTTCATCTACTGTAGAAACATAGTTTCCTCCTTGTAACCTTTTGAACTATGCGGCAATTTACATTGTAATAAATCCATATGATATTCTCGTTTTGGGGGAGAATATTGAAATTATTACGAGTCTTTGAACGGCTCCCTTGGCATTGTTACAATGGTCCCTGTGACTGGCTGAAAAGGAACCAATCAGAAGGCTGCTTACTGAAGCTACTTTGTCCCGATCTCCGCGCCATGTTTGAATCTTTCTTCCTGATTTCCACGTTGGCTTCCAACGAATAGCATTTACAAATAAACTCTTCGATTTTTGTGTAGGCGCTGACTACTTCTGAAGAGTAATCAATGAGAGTTTGACGAGGACGTTCACGTGAATTTTTGGTGGACAACTATACGCGACGAAGAAGCCTACAGAGTTGGCCAGACCTGAGCGAAATAAAGGGTTCAGCTCGACATCCCAACCACCTGAAGAATGCTGGAGCGTACAATGGCCGAAACGTTGTGATAAATATGGCGGAAAAGATGAGGACAATAATCCGAATAATCTAAATCGTGTACATAATACCTCATCTCAGAAATATAGACAGATACTGAAAAGCTATCAACTTTATTTGTGTTTCTTTCTTAAATAATGAAACTTTGAAGTCATTTTGTAAGCAAAAAAATTGCAGAAACTAGGGTTTTTTTTCTGTACATTCTTTTAAAAGATCTTTAAAAGTAATGACTCAAAACTCTGTGTAAGCTATGTATCTATTTTTTGGTATCAGTCTTCATCACATCGATATTGATTTTCTAAAAAAATTAAAAATCAGCCTGCCTTAATCTACCAGTACATTACTTCACAAAATAATGCGTAAATCGGACTAATACAGAATGCAGTAAAACCTGGAGAAGCCATAATATCATGATTATCAGAGTGTCAAGGGTCGTCAAATAGGCAAACCAAATGTATTGAACTATTAGTTTGGTGCAAAAATAATGATGTAATAATGTCGTTTTTTGACGTTAAAAAATACGTCAAAAAACGACATCATTGCGTCATTACTTTTGCAATTCTTTGTGAGAGTTAGTTGTGCATTACGGAATGTTAGCTGATTTTTATTTTCTTTTTCTATTGCCAATTTTGTCGGGAATCTTGGTGAGACCATATATATGTGGCATTTTGCTGTAATGCTGTCTATACTTATACAGTGTGAATCAGTCTCATTTGTTTAGGAATTACGACAACTTCATCTCATATTTAAGGGTCTGATCTTTTTTTCGGTTAGCGATACCTAAGATCCCCAATTAGGCTTGCCAATGTTTCAGAGTATTCCATTTCTTTGTTCACCATGTTATCGTTGCCTTTGTCAGCTGGCAGTGATATGGTACTGACATTAATCAGTAAAGTCTTAATTGCCAAACATTGTCACTTTTGTGATGCTTGTTTTAAGTGACTTGGCATTTTCTATTGTGTGTCTCATTTTCATCTTAGCTCATCTGCTTGAGCCTTCGCGATCTTCAAAGAAACTTCCCCCCGCTTATCATGCCTAAATATGTCACCCGCCTGATGGCGGTAACGTAGTGAATTAGAATGCTTCGATCTATTCAAGTAATTATATCATAACATCTCTGACGAGGGCACCAGCAGGGAAACATTTTAAACCTCATCAAGCGTATGACAATGAGAGCCACAATCTATTTAATCTTTTTCCTTGCGCGTATACAAGCACAGACGTGAAGTGATGGACTCTGATCATTTAAGCATTTCATCGCACATTGCAAACGAATCTAGTAAGAGAAAATTGCTAGTTGGTTGGTGTAAAAATAATGTCGTTTTCTCACATAATATGTGAGAAAACGACATTGTTTTTGCACCAACCTAATATTATTTTTTTTAAATCGCGCAATCAATGTAGTGATGATGAGAGGACCTATGCTGATTATATAAGTATTTATAGTCTGGATAAAAGCTGAAGATCTTCTGCAAAGTATCTGGAATTGGAAGGAGATGGATTGATGGCTGGTAATCTGAAACCATCATTAAAAAAATCTGTATGCGGAATGAATAAATACTAAACAGTGCAAATATCTCGACGTATGAATCAGTTATAAGAAATTAAATATTGGAAATAAGAAAAGTTGACATTGATTTTGAAGTTCAGACAAACCCCCAAATATAAGCCGACAATTTGAAGATGAAAGAAACTAGTGAGAAAGAGAAAATAGCAGAACATCTCGTCAAAATTAGCTAAAAGGTGCAAATAAGTCGGGTCGATAATAGATGCACACAATACTGGATTTATGTCTTAAAAAGTGCGTGGCTTAATAGAATGTAGGGGGGGGTCTCTTCATTAAGTTGTTTAGCCTCGTGGCTATAAAAACGAATGTATTATTAGTTTATGTTTTAATAAGATATAAAACATGAAACGCTCCAAGTAAAACCTTTGATCATTTTGGAAGTCATCCAATTTATTTCATTAGCAACTTCAGGATATTTTTTATCGGAATTTTACATACTATAAGCAGCCCAAGTCGAACTTAAAAGACCCACTCCAGCTAAAAATATGTGCATCATGCCCAGCAGATATGGCCAACAGGACGGAATTGATCTCATTACTGTTCGTTTTCACCGTACTTTAGACATTGTTCTCTCTTTACTAGAGATTCAAGAATAGTCTTTCACCCAATCCCCATGGATATGCATGCAATAATAATAATAATAATAATAATAATAATAATAATAATAATAATTATTATTATTATTATTATTATTATTATTATTATTATTATTATTATTATTATTATTATTATTATAGTATGGGATTACGATATATATTTTAAGTACAATATGGAAGGAAATGTGGACTAAGTGGAAAAACGTTTTCTATGTTAACAGAAGTTCGGCCAATAATGTTGAAATGTAGTAAGAAGCAAGGTGCAGATTTACTGAAGATGACCTTGTGATCAAGACAATCTCTAAACATTTTCACCATAGTGAATTGTTTTCTCTTTTGATCAGAGCAGCATTTTTTTATGTCAAAGTTGGGAAACTCATTACGGTAGCCAACCATGCATTCGATGTATCCTTTTGTAAAATGTCTCTTTTGTGTTCATATAATCTTTTATTTAGATTTTTCTAGGTTTCTCCTATGCATTTTTATGACAATTATTACAGGAGATCGAATAAATTTCTCCTTTCAAATTTTAGCTTATTTTTTGTTTACTTTTGACGAATTTTTTTATTGGTTTAGATGTAGTAGTAAAAAAATTTAAGTTGAGTTTAGATATATTCTTTCGAATTGTAGATGTCATAGAATTAATTGGTAGGTCAATATATTTTTCATTCATTGATTTATCAGACGGGATTGTTTCTATTTTAGAATATTTTATTAGCCTTTTGTTTCGCATTAATATAAGATAATTAGGTTAATGAAGAAGCTTGAATGTGCTGTCCATGTTTTTCTCCTCTTCGTGTAAATATTAAGGGCTACAAATTCCGAGTATTCTTAAGTAGAATCCGATGATTATACCAGATTTTATTTCCTTGTTATGGTGAGAATAGAAATTTATTAGATCGTTTTTGTGGGCTGGTTTCCTGTGTAAACCAAGTTTTCAGCTGTTCTTAACGCGGTGAAGCTTGATATCTAGGAAAGGTAAATAACTGTATTCTTCCATTTCCTATGTAGATTCGATTGTGTGTTCGACTTGGTTTAGTTTATCTACTAGGTGAGGTAAGTCAGTAAATCAGTATGAAGATATATTAGTAGAACACCATTACTATATCGGAAATAATTTGATTGTTTGGGTAAAATATTTTGGAAAGGACCAAATTCACCATTTCTGGTAGAACTTTTATTATCAAAGTGTGGACTAGTTATTGATAAAAGTGATGCAAAGAAAAAGAATCTAACTAAAATCGGCTAGATATTAAAAAAAATAAAAAATAAAAAATTCCCAGCATCCCTCATTCGTGCGCATGTGTAATCGCAATAATATTAATCTGATGAAGACCTAAATGACAAAACAAGTCAGGCGATTACTTTTTCCACTTTCTCATACATTTCTCGTTATTATTATAGTAAAATATACGAAGCCCAATATACAAATCATGACAATCTACCTTATAAAATTATGCCATACACTTGTATCACAGAAAAATCATCTCAATATGGTGATTTGTTTTGCTGAAAACATTGCATACACTTGCAGGATCGAACCAAGGGTAGAAATACATTCAATTCGTGTCACCCAGTACACACGGACGGCCTTCTATCGAATGAAAGCCTTCTTTGTTACCCCACTCTTATAGAAAACAAACCCCTTTATAGTCTTTCATATGTTTCATCATAACTAACGCTCATGAACAGAGGCAATGTGCGTCAGTTCCTATCGGATATGGACAACTGGTTAAGATAAACTGACAAACATATCCGTGGGATTCAACGTGGGTATTTACTCCAGCCTATCATAAATCGCCAACACAAAAAATGTATATATTAACTGCACTCAAATTAAGATCAAAAGCTATGTGAGACATGACTTCTTATCTTAACAGGTTTATAGATTATTATTCATGAATAAATAAATAAATAAATAAATAAATAAATAAAAACCTTTAGGTTTGAGGAGGCTTCGTCTTACTCTCTTCCCACGGCAGTTTATAGATAATTCCCTCTGTAAAAATAATAATAATAATAATAATAATAATAATAATAATAAGAAGAAGAAGAAGAAGAAGAAGAAGAAGAATAGGCGAGCATTAGTTCAACGTGAACTGTCTTACAAAACGACAAATATCGGCCTTCAAACATAACTAGAAACTACAGAAGACAGGATGATGGCCTGTATCAAAGAAAATGAAAGAAACGTTGCGTGATAAAGAAAGCCAATGATTTCAAAAGGGAACTTCGAGTGGATGATACATATACATCAGCGGCAAACAAGCTAATAAAGAAAGTAAAACAAACTGCAACGAGGTAAATGCAGAAACGATTGTAATATTAATCCTCTTTCTAACCAATTCTCTGCCCGTACCATACAAGCTGTTGTAGGCAAGTCGAGTAATTTCAGTATTTAAAGCAGAATTCACGTTCACGAAACACTAACTCATTAGGGTCGTAGGGGTACCACATATGATGCAGTCGCAGTAGCAGTGGTGTTTCCTGGGCAAAACGATGCCCATCCTCTCCACGAAGACACAAGGGGTTACTGAGTGTGAAAAAATAAGAAAAAGAAAACTTTAGTAAGGGATTACAACAACACAAGAAGATGATTTAAGAAAACAGTAGATAATGGGTGACATTGCATTTAAATTTACTAAGTTTAAATTACTAAGACAGAAGGTGTTACTAAGAATAAGTAAAAGAAAACATTTATAGAGAGCGAGAACAGTAAAAGAATAGGGATCAAGAAGACAGTAGATAACGATTGACATTTCATTTATATTTTTGAAGATCAAAGTTGGCTGGAAAGCAAGAAGCCGTAAGAGTTTATTAACTGAGAAGAGTGGGAGAAGAAAACTGTTAGCAGAGAACTGACGGTTAAATTTAGCCATTTCAACGGTAAAACAATAAAACCTAGCTGCCGACGGAGTAACGTGCTTAAATTTATAGAGTACCGTTCATCAAAAGGGTTACCATGAGAGTATTTGTAGAAAAGGCATAGGGGAATGACATTACGGTGTGGGTTGGGGTTAGAATGTGACTGAAACCGAGATGCCATGTCAGGACTAATAAAGCTGCCTATGCTTCTTTGTCTTTTATCAAGAATCTCTAAATATGTTGCAGGAGCATCAGAGCGTACGCAGCAGCAATATTCAAATCACAGACGAATGGTAGGCTTATAAATATGTAAGATAATTTCTGGCGAGGAAAGAATTGTCTAGCACGAGACAGTGAACTAACTTTCCTAACAGCAGACCTTGTTAAACTGGCAACGTTTCGATTATAGTACACCCGGGCTTCTTCAGGTATCTATCGATTTAATCATTAATACTGGACAGAAACACTTTATTAAATGTACAAGTGTACCTCATTCGTCTTCATATATTTATGGGATATTTCATATCAGTCAATAGACACGAGGCTGACCCAACGTTTGTAGTTTGTCCGTTTCTACTACTGAACCAAAATGTCTGACATTTTAGCACGACTCAATTTGTTGGTTGATTTTATTTTAGCGGCATTTCCATTGGATATTTAATGCCGAAATTAAAATCTTTAGAACGTAAATGTAAGCTTTCAACTATGCATACAATGTATTTCTAGTCATTTTTCTTTAAACATGCATTGTTGGTTTCTTTACTATAAGTATGAATTGTTAGTCATTTTTTATATATAAAAATGCCTTGCTGGAATTTTTAATATAAAAATCTATTTTTATACTTTCATGGTATTTTGTTTTTCTTTAATGGAGTACACTATTTGCCCATAGATGGGATCCTTACAGGTGCTATCACTCAGGTCAGTGTGGACCTGGGAACAACAGCAATTATGAAGTGGTTCCAGGCTCCTCAAAACTCCCGCTCAGAGACCTTGCTGCCGGATGTAGTTTATCGTCATATCCAGGACTGTATAACTGAAACAAAAGATTGACCTCACAAATGTCAATGAATCAGATATAGTTTTAGAAAACACTTTAATTAATTGGACAAAATGCCTCTAATAACCCAAGAATTGTTATTAATTTTATTATTATGAAATAACTCTGAAGTGAAAAATTCAATTGATTTCTACTGAAAGGCCTATGGAATCACGGACCTTTAATGGACGCATTGCGTAAAATCTGGCGTTCTTAGTTTATTCGTGACGTCAAATATGACGGTGTAAATATATATTTTTAATTGTTATTCTTACACTCTGCACTTTCGTGCAGTTGCTTTTTTCACATCTCTAGCCTCTTAAGATGATGCGCATTATTTTAAAGATATATATTTCCAGTTCTAGTTACAGACTAAAACACCACTAAGATAAGATTAGAATACGTAAAAACATGTTGAATAAATGGGAATAAAATTCTAAGGCAAAAATAAAGCCTGGCAGTTGGTTCATATCAAATTTCAAGAAAAAAAGATTTAAAATTATGTCAAATTACTGGCGTCATTCACAGGGAATTACGAATCATTTGAGTTACATAGAGAGTGTGTACGTGTAAGACTATCTTGAATACTAGTGATTCGCGAGGAAAATAGATATAGCGGATTTAAATATTGCTATTTTTTTTTAAATTATCTTTAGAATTTACTAGCTGTGGTTTTAAATGTCAGATCAAATTCACTGACTTTGATTTTTATCAGACTTTTATAATTCTAATTTTGCGGATATAGCACAAGTCAAAGATGATCCGTTATGCCAAAAACACAAAACATAATCTGCCGGCGAAAATAAATGTGTCCGGAAGTAGGTCGTCAGAAACGTAAACTCGCATGCGCAAAGAGCAAATTTAATAAAACTCTGTTTCTTTTGGAATAATTTAGAAAATCTTCATAATGTTATGTGTTTATGCTATATTTTTCTTTAATTAAAGTTGAATATCCGTAGAACAGGGAATCATAACTCAAATACATTTTATTGTATTTTTCTAGTTGTCGAATAATTTGTTGGGAAATTGTGTTCGAAATTTTGCGGGTTATTTTAGAATAACATATGGCCTCACCATAGACTATTTCCAAAGAATACGAGGATGTAGACAAGGGAATTCTAACTAGCACACAGACATCATATTGGTTACGGAAAATGACCGTCATGTTTGAAAGTACTTGAACAAAACAATAACTTTGTCGATTATTTCTAATCAAATTTCTTTCGGAGAATACCTTTTGCCTATATATATGTTGAGGGGTCCACCCCTTTTTATACAAATGGACTCACCCAGTATGTGCATATACTACTGATACGGAAAGAACCGAGAGTAAGACGAGAACAAGGCCTAAGAGTCGAGTCCAGAGTGACAGAGTAAAAGGTTGTAGGTAACCGGAAGAGTGAGGGTGAGGTAACAGCGTTGTAGGAGTCACAGTGAGCTAGCACGTAGACTCAGTAAGAAGTCATACAGTGATACTTCAATACCAAAGACTGTATATATATATATATATATATATATATATATATATATATATATATATATATATATATATATATATATATATATATATTTGCTACTAACCTGTATTCCTGGAACTACTAACCTGCTTTACCAGTTTGTATTATTACGTTAATACATTATTTACATATATTCATTCCTGGCGTTTGTTGTTTATTGGTACCACATTTCAACCTGGAATCCACAACAATATGATACGAATATAATTTTAGGTATGCTATATTTATGTTTAACGTACCCAATGCAACGGATACATCACGTGTAATGATAAAAGTGGAAATAGATGTCAGCAACGAGTGGCAACCGTCTGTTTCATGTTCGAATGCAATCTTCGATGTGTGTTGTTCAGCTTTTTATATATGGTTACTTCCGGTTATATTACTCTGTAGGATAATACAATAAACCGGAAATATCTGACATTGCTAGCATTAATGCCCCACTGACGTGAATATATTGGTAGCCAAGGTACCACACAAAAAACATGGCCTCAGGCATGAAATAGAGAGTGTCCATTAGGTGTTGACTTCAATTTCCACTTTATTCCGACGCTATATCCTTAGTATTGAAGGCTTTTACCAGTAACTATCACAATCACAAATCCCGTGACCCATCAGGGTCCTAGGGGTATCACATGTACCGCAAATAGAATGGTGTTTCTTGGGCAAGATATCCTGATAAAGCCAAACCCTCTCCAGGCGATTTTGAATACAGAGTTTTCATTCTCCTAGACCGATTACCACCCAAGGTTATAGAACCCAGTCTTTCCTGCTGAGGGTGGAGAGAAGAAGATTCATATCTTTCTCAAGGGTATTACCTCGAAAGTGAATGTAATCTATTCGACTGGAATTCTAACTCAGTTCTCTGACTCCTCAATCCGAGCTGCTATCCATTACTCCACGGTTCCTCCTTCACTACAGTATACAGATGATAATAGATGGCCATATTCTATTTGCAGATCCTTTGGAAAAAACTATTCCTATAAAATCTACATCTTTTTAATTTGTTTTTCAATTCTACCACCATAATTTCATGCATTCATTTAGATTTTAACGGCTTTTCTAATGTTCCATATCTTCTCAGAGCATAAGTGATCATGACTCTCCCGTTTTGCAATCCATTTACACAAATTTGCTATGTGGAGCACTCAGTCTTTCCATCTCTCCTTTTTAACTTCAGCATGTCCTGTGAGTGTTAAATTTTCAGAGCACTCTTTCCTTATTATGTGTGACAGAAATTTAAAATATTCTTGTCTTTTTCTAAGTTTTAAATGTCTTTTTTTTTCTTTCCATTTTCCTTAAAATTTCATTATTTTTGACTTGCTTCGTCCATGGTATTCTCGGTAACTTTCTGTAGAAACCTATTTCAGTTGGCACCATTCTCTTCTTCATCTGTGAGGAAATTTCCCAACGTACAGAGATATTTATATTATATATCTATTATTCACTTTTTTCTGTGAATTATGTTGCCTCAAGTCTCTTCTTCATCTGTCATAAAAATTTTCTAGCATTCCCAGACATATAGAAATACGGCACTTTTTCTTTGTTTATTGCTGAAAATTTCTTGTTTCCTAACACATTGTTTAGCAACTGGAAGTATTTTTTTTTATATTCCAAGACGTCTTTGGATTTCTGTGTCACTTTTTCCGTTATCCCATATATTTAAACTTAATTATTTCATTTTAATATTTCAAATGTGTAACTTACAACTTGGGCTGTTTCTCTTCCTGACTAGATAGATTCTGTCTTCAAACAATTAATGGTTCTTGTACAATCACTGGAGATAAGCAACGTCGAGCCTGGTCAGTACCTAGATGGGTAACTGCTTGAGAATAACTTTTGCTATAAGCTTCGATATGCAGTTTCATAGCGTCTCAGAATTAGAAAACGTAGAGACGAGTTCATAATCCAAAGTTAGTTATAGTCACTTACCCACAAAAATCTTGGGAAATATGTAGATCCACCTCTTCTCTTCTACTAGTTATGGGTATTTTAGCAACTTTTGTATCAGTAAAAGCACTATTATATGAAAAAAAATTCTTAAAATCTAAAATTATTTTCTGGCTTTGAATAACCTGAAAAGTTTTATAAAGGGTAAAAGTAAAACAATCTTGTAATTATCTATATTTCTGAGATGAGGTATTATGTACACATTCTTCGCGCTATTTTCCTTATCTTTGTTGCCATATTTATCACGACGTTTCGGCCATTATACGCTCTGACCTTCTTCAGGTGATTGAAATGTCGAATTTATTTTTATTTCGCTCGCTGGAGTAGACTGTTCTAG
This sequence comes from Acanthosepion lycidas, assembly GCA_963932145.1. Lineage (NCBI taxonomy): Eukaryota > Metazoa > Mollusca > Cephalopoda > Sepiida > Sepiidae > Acanthosepion > Acanthosepion lycidas. The sequence goes on along the minus strand of OZ010601.1, from coordinate 37,403,794 downwards.
TTCCACGTGACATGTCTAATGGATGTAAGTTACCTCCCGGTAATTCACCTCTCCAAGTTCTCCACTGCCTTAACCAGGTATTGAACTCACAACTTTTAGGACTCTTTCACTGGACCTAACCAACGCCTTTATGCACTGTGCCACGTGCCCTTAAGGTTGGTTAGATCCAGTGACAAGACAAAGAGTTGTGAGTTCAATACCAGGTTAAAGCACTGGAGAACTTGGAGGGGAGAATTAATAGGAGATAACTGATAACTGACATCCATTAGACATGGCACGTGGAACTAGAGCATTCTGCTCCAGCGAGCGAAATAAAGGGTTCAGTTCGACATTCCAGCCACCTGAAGAAGGCCGGGGTGTACAACAGCCGAAGCTTTGTGATAAACATTCTAACAAAGATGAGGACAATAGTCCGAATAATGTAAATAGAATTTTGTAATTGATGGTTAAACCATTCGTCTCGTTTTCTTTACTACCTTGCCTTGAGTTTCTGCAAGTTTCTTTTTGTGTCTGTCCTATTACTGGTTAAATCTCAGTGCTAATGTGTAAAGCAATTGTCCCGTCTTGGAAAGCGAAATGAAATCACGCATGAGGAGGAGGATACTTTATATCCACTTATTAACGATCGTGGAATAACGACCCCTGACTTACGATAATACGTAACCGAACATAAGATCAAAGACACGCCAGTCAGAAAGTAATAAGAAGAGTTCATATTTGCAGAACCTTGTCAATATGAATAACAGGCCAAATCCACCAAGCATCTCAAGATACGCTGGAGTTAATGCTATTCAAAGACAGAAATAGTGTGAAAAATACTTTCTGTGCAAGTAAATAAATGTTTTGTCAGTCTATTCAGGAATAGGTACGCCTGTCGATTTTGCTCTAAGCCACATGTCACGTTTGAAACGAACAGATAAAAATGTTTTCAAAACACATACCCTTGTCAGTTCATTGAATTCAATTCAAAATTAACAGTTGCTATACCGATTTCTCACGTATAAAGTTCTCAATAGAAAAGTTATTCAATTCAAACTGATTTTTTTCATAAATATTTCTAGGGAACAGAATAACTCGTGTTTCTAAGAAAAAATAGTGCAATATTATAGAAATTGTATAAAGAAACGAATTATAAGTGCAGTCAAAGAATATCACTAACATTTTTTTTATAATTTCACCCAAAGCAAGGCGATAAAGCCACTAAGATGCATATTGAAAGAAAGTGAGAAAATATTATTAAAGACGAAGAACAAAAATAAATTTCATTACTGATACAGTAATGCAATTCATTTTTAATAAGTAATTAAAAAAGTCTTTACTATTTACATTTTAAAAAATAATTAAAAAGAAAAAAAAACTGTTTCGTATTTTACATAATGCTTTTTCAAATTCTTTATTGGAAGAAAAATATTCACTAAGATTTTAATCCTTAAAAATTACATTTATTCGGTTCTAGAAAAGTTATGTTTTTCTCTTGCTGAGTTTCGGTCCTGAGTTGTCACGGCGCTCAGTCAGTGGTATTTGGTGGCAGGTGTTCACTTGGCGGTTTTCAGTTGTCCTGCACCCAACCGGTTTAGAAACGATGTTATCCCTCATAGAAATGGTTTTAATTAGCCCGTTACAATTTTTTTTTTTTTAAGCATTTCACCCCAAGCAAGGCGGGAAGCCACTAGGACGCAAGGGGTTACAGAAAATTTAGAGCAAGATCAGATAGGAGTGATAGAAGAAAGGATGAGGTTAGTGGATAGATCAAGGAACTAGAGATGTCGATTGACATTACACTTGAATAGCTGGAGATTATAGCTCAGAGGGAAACAGTAATAGGGAAGGGAGTTCCATAGGCGAGAGGTGCGAGACATGAAGCTATTAGAGTAGAAGAGACGGCTACATTTAGGAGTTTCGACAGTGAAGGGGTGAGAGCGGGATGCCAGCCTCGTATAGCGCTTGAACTCATGACGTCTGGGAACCAGCGAATACAGCTCCTCGGAGCAATTTCCATGGAAGTATTTGTAGAACAGACAGAGGGAGGCGACGGCGCGTCTGTGAGAAAGTGACTGAAGACGAGACGCCAGGGCAGGGCCAATTACATTGCATATCCGCCTCTGGAGCCTATCAAGAACACCGAGGCAAACAGAAGGGGCACCAGACCATATATGACAGCAATACTCCATGCAAGGGCGAATTGTTGTTTTGCAGATCTGGAGGATCAACTCCGGGGAGAAAAACTTCCTGGCGCGACTCAGGGAGCCAACTTTACTTACAGTGGACGAGGCAATTGACTCAATGTATTTATTCCATCTCAGGTCAGCAGTCAACGTGAGACAGAGAAGCCGCAGAGAGTTGCTCTCGTGAAGTTGAGCGTCAGACATTCTAATGGAGGGAAGGGAAGGACCTCTGTGGTGATTAATAGAGAGCAGTTTTGTCTTAGAAGCGTTGAAGTTGACCAGCCAATTCGTGCCCCAGTTCACAATCGATTGGAGGTCCTTTTAGAGACGCATGGCCAGGCGAGTTTTGTCAGCGAGACTAAATTTGTTTTTGAGGCAGGAATAAATTGTGGTGTCATCTGCGTATATGCCAACTTGGGAAGTAATTGCGTCAGGGAGGTCATTTATGTAGATAAGGAATAGAGTGGGGCCTAGGATGGAGCCTTGAGGAACACCTGCGTTCGTGGGATAGGAACTGGAGGAGAATCCATTGAGAACGACCTTCAATTTATGGTTTGACAGAAATGATCGTATTAGGTTATATAATCGACCCGTAATGCCATAACCCTGGGGCTTGCGAAGAAGGCCGGCATGCCAAACCCTATCAAATGCTTTGGAGATGTCTAGTGCCACGGCTCCGGCTTCCCCGTTATTTTAAAGAGCTCTGTAGACTGTTTCAGTGATGGCCGTAAGCACATCGGCTGTAGATCGGGCAAAGCGGAAACCATATTGCTTGTTTGAGAGCAGATTATGGGATGTGAGGTGGTTAACCACCCCGGTATTGATTAGGGCTTCGAAGATTTGCCGAAGAGGGGAAGGAGACTGATAGGACGGTAGTTGGAAGGGTCAGAGGGGTCGCCGGAGTTCTTAAAGACAGGAACGATGGAAGAGGACTTCCAGCAGTCAGGAAAACAAGATTCTTTGAGGCAGTAGTTGTATAGTTTAGAAAGGGCGGGCGCCAGTTCGGGCGCCAGTTCGGGCGCGCATTTCTTCAAGACAATGGCTGGTATCCCGTATCCCGTCTCCACCACTAGCCTTGTTGGGGTCTAAATTGGAGATAACGCCCAGTACCAAAGATGGGGTTATGTTTAACCCGCTTAATAAGGCCTCAGTTCTAAGAGGGAAGTCAGGTATGGGTACACCGGAAGAGTCGAGCGTCGAGTTGAATGAAAATTTCCGAGCAAAGCATTCAGCCTTGTCGGTAGAGGAGGTTAGGGCTTCAAACTGGTTGAATAAAGGAGGTATAGAGGGTTTGAAATTGTTCAATACGCTCTTGCAGAGATGCCAATAATCTTTGGACCGAATTTGCGAGATGCAATACGTTCCTTCATCCGAGCCGCAAATAGTGACTTAGCATCGTTGAGGACACACTTACACTCCTTACGGGCGGAGGCAAAGAGACATCTATTGCAGTCAGACATGTCGCTGTTACCAAAACTAAACATCAACTGAGGAAGATGATATTGTTACATAGATTTAACCCTCATAAACGATGTTATTTGTAATGTTTAATGCGGGTTCATTGAGTTTGATGATAAGCGATTCGATTATTTTAAATTTTTTTTCGTAGGGAATTTTTTATTGTATTTTAAATCTATATAATACTAAAACTTTAATATTGTATATATGTGTGTTCCTGAGATATAGATAACTTAAACGATACATAATATCTCAACCAATATAGGAGAATGTTGTACCTTGAACCCCGATCGATTTTAAATTTATTTTAAATAGGAAATTAACTATTTCTTTTCAAAGAATATTTTTCTATCAATCTGCGTATTTAAGCGTATTATGTTCAAACTATTCTGAGCGTGAAAAACAACAAGAATTAATAATACGTTATAACAACATCATTAAATAAGTTCAAATATGCATAAATCTAAAAATATTTTTACAATTTACTACACTACATTAGAACAACTACTTGAAACGCAAATAAGTTATATGTGACCCATGATAAATAAATAGATACACGATGATTTACTGCCGTATTTTGAAATAAGAAGAAGCAATTATGTTTATTAAAAATATATAGATATAATTTTGAAATAAAACTACACCTGTTTTAAGGTATTACTCGAAATTTCCACGCGATGTATTAACCACGAATCCCAGTAGGATAATAAGCCCATTTTTTTCATGTTTAATCACATATCAAAATGTGAAATCTATATAATAAATGCGAATGTCACTGTCACACACTTTTTCAACTTTACTCCTAGAGGCTGTAGTCCAACGTATTATACCATTTTGGAACCATGCCAACTGAGCGAGCATATTAAAAGCATTTGTGGAACTTCCTTCCCTTTATATTTCCGAGTTAATTTTAAACTGTATTCCAAGTGCGAAATGGTGGTGCAATCCAGACTGGAACTTCAAATCACAATAAGGTTTCCTTAATTTTATTGACTCTGGGCACTGAAAAAAAAATGACATTTTTTTTTTAATTTAATCTACTTTTGCCATACATCATAGAATAAAACTAAACATGATAATTATCTGAGTTTATCATTTTTTTCATCTTCTATATAATAAATACGAATGTCAGTGTGTCACACTTTTTCAACTTTACTTCTAGAGGCTGTATTCCAACATATCATACCATTTTGGAATCAGGCCGAATCCGTGAGTAAATTAAAAACATTTCGGGCCGGATCCGGGCCGGCAATCTTCAATCTTTGGATTCCCAAGGTTCCATTACTGTGATTTTTGATCGCATATTTTTGACGTGACTTTATACATCGAACATTTTTGTACGATAACAGATTTTATAACTCGGAAATAAATATGGAAATAATCGAAATTAATATCCAGCGAAAGTCACCTATGAAATAAAAATAATTGTTTGTACGGAAAAGTAAAGACCTACGTACATCAAACCCTCTTTAAATTAAGTAGCGGCAAAAGAATTATCGTTAAACTTTTAAAGGGTAAGCTTAAATATTAATGCAGTACTTACATGCAGCGATCTGTTCTTTATTGTTGCCTATCATATTTACCTCACTCCTACCTATTGTGATGAGGCCCAATCAAGAGGCCCCCACAGGAGGTTGTCTAAATGCCGCCCGATAGGTCCTCTTTTAAGCTAGTTAATAAGAAAATTGATAATATTGTTGTCTCATTTTGTATCATGAACTGTTTTAAAAGAAACCCAAAGGATTTATGGGTGGTCTAGTTATTTACTAATGTATGCCTTACGAAAATAATTATATTTTGGTTGTTTCTGATCGATATGCTATTTTTACAATAATACCTTCCCTGTACAAGTTCCGATAGCCATTCGAGGTAGAGGGTTACAGAGTAACAGGTATAGTTTATGGGATGTAGGAAGATAACTGTTAGCAATAGAACTGAGCGAATTAGAATTGTAGCGATCGGGGAAGCGATTCGTGGGAAGAAGCTGCTTGAGTGTAACTTACATCTCCACTAATGGAATACAAAGGAAATGAGGCTGGGTTCTTACAATGTATGTAGCATGATGGGTCTTTGCCGTGAAGGTAAGAACTGGTGTAACTATGGAACATAGTTCGTCTGAGCACTTTCCATTGAAACAGAGATAGAGCAGCAATAGTCTCACGACGTTTCGTCTATGAGAAAAGGGTTGTAGCGTAGAAAATAATTCATCACCCACGAGGATGTATTGCGTTTATACTCTATCGAGAGTGGAAAGTGAAGACTGAGCAGCTCCAGCCCATATATTGCAGTTGTACTCTATTTCCTGCCTGATCTGCCTCTTGCAATGGTAGAAGATAGCAGAAGGAGTCAAGTACTAGTGCATCAATACAGGGAACTGATCATTTTTCCAGCACCTTCAGCCAATGCTCGTAGGTAAAATGTTCTGTTTGAAGTTTTGGTTCAGCTTAAGTCCCAAGAGGCGCTCAAGGCACACTCCCGCCAACCTTCGTGATAGGCGAAAGTTCAGGGTTAGCTTGGGGATAATGAAACAACACAAGGTTGGTGTTTGACACATCCAATGCAAGCCGTCATTTCCCCACATAGCTGTTAAGGATAGATCAAAGAAGATATCCCATGCTAGATTCTGGTTATCTTGATCAGGCACGATCAATCTTTTTCTAGCAGTAGGCCGCATGATCTACGGCTCACGGCAAGGCGCTACTAAAACTTTCATGTTAATAGTAATTACTTTCGTAGTAGGTACATCGGCTACGTTCCTTAAAGAAGACCATATGCATAAGAATGTACCTTAGAAATGGTAGGAAATATTTATTTTTTTAGAAAATATAGTTTTATAATTGAAAATTTGAATTCATGATATAATATTATCACTGATGAAAGTCTGATTATCAAATGTCGCTACGTAGGAATTATTTCTAATTTATCCATTTAAAAAGGAAACCATAAAGAGAAAAAAATTATTATGAACGTTTCCTGTTTCAAAATCAAATGATTTTTACACCTATGATCTTCCTTAGTGAAAATCGCCAGTGGTTTTAAATGCCAACAGCATTAATTTCCCCGGAAAGTTTAAAAAATCCAAGAAAGATTTTACTTAATCACTCTGTATGTATGAGAGAGTAAGTGAGTGAACAAGTGAGAACAAAACAAAACGATATTTTCAGAAAAGTAATTTTTCTTATGAAACTAAGTGTGGCATTCAGAGAGAGCAAACGAACCACATGTGGACTGCAGATCGCAGCTTACCAATGACTGTTCTACTGTTTTCGAATGCACCTATATACTGTGGAGTCATCAACATAGTTATTCATAAAATATCTGAGTATAATCATAGCCAAAGAAACAAACCAAATTTTGAGAAGTGGCATATGATTTTTAAGATCTCTTGTAATTGTATTTATTTACAGATTTCTATATGAAAAACAGAAATCTAAGGCATTTATTCGAATTAAGCGAATATATACCGGCAATTTTTATATAAGCATATGTTTTTGTTTTCATCGTTATATTAGGTTTGTGCAAAAATAATGACGTAATAATGTCGTTTTTTGACGTATTTTTTAACGTCAAAAAACGACATTATTACGTCATTATTTTTGCACTAACCTGATAGTTTGGGTACATTTCGTTGTATTAGAATAGATAAAAATATGTAATGTCAACGTAGCTTAGGAATTCTCTTGTCATTAGGGAGATTTTATCGGCAACATTAATAATTAAAAATCAACATTAATCTGACACTTTAGGAATCATGAGGTTATGTCATTTTCTGGAGTATTTGCTTGCACATAAAACGGAGGAAATAAATCAATGAGAAAAAAAAAAAGAAAGTGCCAGGTGTGTATTCACGCTTCTTGCAGAAAATTGTGGCAAAAACTGCTGAGAACCTGACTGAACAAATCTATAAAGCGCTTCAAGAATAATCATACTTGTTAATTTAATACATTTATTTTTGTTTTATTTATCTTACATTTATTATTTATATAAACTAAATTAGTTTAATATCATCTATATAGATTTGTATATGATCAATGCAAAAATATGCATTAAAACTATCCTTTAAAAAATTACTTTTCACGTTTATTACTAATTTGGTGAACATAGTTGTACGACCATTTAACTACTAACTTCATACACTAGTTATAAAACCGCGATAAACACGGCAGTTTACAAGCATGGCAGCCTTCAAGAAGATCAAACTATTGGGAAGCCACTATTTGTTCTCCTCTCGATAGCTTCACCTGCCTTAGGAATCCAGAGGGTTCAAACTAGAAGTAGGAAACCTGTGTGAAATGATCGTAATTCTTATCCAGCCAGTGATATTAAAAGGGACCATTTGGGAGGAAACGGGGTCCAGCTGAGATAAGTACGGTCATGACATAGACACGGGTTTGACCGCCGCCTTTATTACTTTGATACAGGTGGTGTCAATGACTCTGAGCTCCTGCGGAAGAGCTGAAGTAGCTTGACATATTTCATATTCCTGAAAAACCCCCCAGAACCATGACAGACTAAGTGGTGAATCCGCATTGTTCATTTTCCTGCTTATCAAGGTGATAGCTATCGTCATAAGCGCTACGGTTGGCAGCAACGACCATGGATTATTTGCTTTCTTACACCCACCTCACTCATTTTGTATTATATGCCTTTCGCTACCTCAACATTTTCTCTCTCTTGAGCTTTTCCTGATACTCTATCTCTCTTTTTCATCTCTCTCTATTCCATCTCTCTCTCTCTCTCCCTGATCATGGCTTTTTTACACCATTTTCTTTTCCTTCTTTTCTTCCTCACACAGCCATTTATTTCATTTTCAAAATATTCTTCTGATATTGTTACAAGTCCCTTCTACTGATATGACACCTGTATGCAGAAATATATCTAATTAAGTTTGTCTTCCGTCAGTAAACGTCCATTTTTACTGATGAGCTCACAGACGAATGTGTGAATTCATTGATAATAACACAAAAATAGAAACAAACGCACATTAGAATGAAAAAAAAAATGTTTTTTCGAGCTGTTATATTTATGAAAATGGAAATAAAATGAATATTTCCCATCACAAAACAAGGGACGATGGTGACAACAGAAAAGCATAAACGTGAATGCATTCACACACAGCTGCGCTCAAAAATTGATTCCCATTTCAAGGCGTTAAAATGTTTTAAGTTATATTTAGTCATATTTTAGAATAAGCCAACACCGTAAAATGGTTGCCTCACAAATATTATCCGCATGGCTCCATTAAACTATGGTTTTAATTAATACACTAAGGAGAAATCCATTTTTAGTATCTCATTTCAACGATATAATCTTAATGCTACTTAGTTTAGTTTAATATAGAACAATGTGTCATTAAGGAAAAAAATATGAAGATTGGGCTGCGCCAATACTTTGGTTTCAATCTTATCAGAATGCTTTATTTATTAGGTTGGTGCAAAAATAATGACGTAATAATGTCGTTTTTTGATGTATTTTTTAACGTCAAAAAACGACATTATTACGGCATTATTTTTGCACAAACCTAATAAGATTAACATGAAACGGGATATATTTTGAAGTATTCATTTTAAACTTAGTACTGCAGATAGATTGATTTTTTTCACGGGTTATTTAAAATCAGAAAATTTTTAGATTGCATGAATTTTCTGGAGAATGTTATACTGATACAAAGCATTTTAATTAACCCATAGCTGGGGAAGCAGAAATGGATTCATACCTTCCCCAAAGGTATTTCCGCGTAACCGAACCAGACTTCAATCCGAAATCGGCTCTCCAATTTTCAATTCTATGTCGTTATCCATTACACCAACTGCACATCCAAGTTTACACCGCACGGTATTCCCTAACGGTCATCCATCTAGCTACTGACAGGCTCGACATTGTTTAACTTCTATGATAGCACAAGATCAGATGTTTTAATGTGATGTCAGCGTAAGTCTGGTAATGTCGAATAGTGGAAGATAGAAAGGAAAGATTATGTTTATGTCAATCTTTCAAGTGCTGAGCGCCTGTCTCTATTCGAAGTTAGCATGAGAAATTATCAAATGTTTTGAAACGGATAGAGGTATATATATATATATATATATATATATATATATATATATATATATATATATATATATATATAAAAGTGAACATAGAAGTCAACACTTAGAGGCGACAGTCTGTTTCATGCTATATGCAATCGTCAGGCCACATATGCTGTTATTTTTCTCGGCTATTTATATATATACGGGTTAGTGGTGCATTGTGGGTATTCTATTATGACGGTTATTTTACCGGAAGTTGTTTGTTTATTTATTTGGGTAAAATTATATTGTTTTGTTTTTATTTTTCATTTTTTTGTTTCTTATTTTATTTATTTATTTATTTATTTATTAACGTATTAAAAATTTGTTTATATCACTTATTTAACCGTTTTGTTTTGGTTTGAGAATTTAATTAAAGCTATTTGTTCAATTTTAAGGTTGATTGTTGTAGTTCATTCTAAGTATTATTTTGGCGGGAACAGTTTTTAATTGATTATCTTTATTTGGGATTGGTTTGTTTATTTATTTACTTGGATGAATTTAGGTCAATTTATTTTACTTGGTATATTTTCTCTTTTCGGTTTTCGATTTTTAAATAACATAGTATTTATTTATGTTTTATTTCTATTTTTTTTTTTCGTATCAGTATTAGAAAGAGTTATAACAATTAGTGGAACTTGAGAATTCTACTTTCCTACAAAACTGTATAAAGTGTTTTTTGTAGACTATGTTTAGTGGCTCCATTGTTTATTTAACGCTGAAATCTAAATATTTTGTATATTATTTTATGCTTTCATCTACAGATATTTTTAGATATTGTTTTACTTATAGGGTAAAGGTATGTTTATATATTAGATTTGTGCAAAAATAATTTCGTTTTCTAACGTATGTTACTATGTGAGAAAACGAAATTATTTTTGCACCAACCTAATATATATATATATATATATATATATATATATATATATATATATATATATATATATATATATATATTAGATTGGTGCAAAAATAATTTCGTTTTCTAACGTATGTTACTATGTGAGAAAACGAAATTATTTTTGCACCAACCTAATATATATATATATATATATATATATATATATATATATATATATATATATATATATATATATATATAATATCAGCAATTCAGAGATTGTTCTCCTCAACCCTATGAAAAGAGGTCTTGCTGCCGTATGTAGTTTATCGTCATACCCAGGACGCATCATATTTTTTACTTGGATTTCTAGATAATTACGATCAATTAAATTTCCTTTACTGAATCGGTTTTCTCTGAGGTCTTCATACTATGCCCAGCTGACAGTAAGAGATGCACCCGTTGTATTAGAAGACATATGCACTCGTTTTATTTACTATTATAGTGTTACCCGTATAGATTATCATTATCCGCTTATATCGACCATCGGTGAAGATTAATTCCTTCATTTGTTTTTAACGGATTATCAACACGTTGCAGGTTATTTGAAACCAGACATTTTATTTCTTATTGTACGATCGAATAAAGAATATTCCTGATGAGCGGTTCGATGGTAGAAAAAAGCCACCGATGAAGAGAAAAGAATTATTTTATATAAAAAAAAAATACAGTGACTGTTTTTATAGCCAACACTAGTAGTAATTTTGGATTCAGGATCAGTCAGTTATGTGCCATGCGAGATACATGCTTAGGCGATCATGTATCTTTCGATACATGACTGACGAGGCAGACTTTTTTCCCCATTGGTAGGTAGCCGTTTCGTTCTGCGGTAGACAGAACACGGTCTGTCTTGCTATTTTCCCCATACCTTTCCCAACGTAAATGAATGAAACGCATTCGAATGGAATTCGAACCCCCCCCCCCCGATTTCGCAATCCGAACCGGTATCCATTACTACACCGTGCCTCTCGGATTCGGGGCTAAGCCTATTTAAAAGGAAACCGTCTGGGCAGTAAATCTAATATGAAATTACGTCCAATTTTTATCCATTAACAATTCTAGGATTATATCTGAATAAATTATCCCATTGCTTTAGTGGAATTCAAATAAAAATACATCAAATTTGGTGAAGCGTAAGAAATATCCGTATCATTTAATGAATTTATTTAAAAATTTGGCTTCGAAAATAATCTTTATTTTAATTTTGATTTCATGTGCAAATAAATTTGATTATTTTATCATCATATATTCATCGTAATATATACCAATTTTCATCATAATTTGATTAAAGGAATGTAGCTTTTCCATGATTTTTTTTTATTATCTCGGAAAATCTAATTTCAAACTTTACAATTAAATGCGTTTTCAGAATCCTTAAGCTGTGAAACTAATAGACCGCTACAAATTAATGAAACAAGCAGAATTATAATCACTTAATAATTTCCTCCAAGGACCATTGCCAAAAATTATTAATTTGTTACGTTGTTCATTTATTTTTATTTTTTCTCCACTATGAGAACGATAATCGATAAACGTTAAATAATCAACGGGTGATGAAAATGAAAACGTTTCTCAGAAGATTTGACCACATGTTCTTTCGTTTTTAGATCCTATATTTAAAGAGAAAGTATTCTTACTTACGTTGCAATGCTCCGAAAGTAGTGCTTCCTCTTTAGTCACCCTGAAACAAGGGAGCGAAATAAAACCATGAGATAGTCAGCATTTGGTTCCAGCAATATTTCAAAGATATCACCACCATTTGCTATGCATTTTTCAAACGAATTTACTTCGATGGTTGAGAGCAGTAAAGTCAGTCTAGAACAAAACCTGTCACATACATCAGAGTCGCCAACACTGAATGCAACTGGGCGCAAATATACTGTTTGGTCAGCCTATCATTCAGCAGGCGATTGTCAAATGAAATTCCACCTGGAAGAAAATGACCCATTATTGTTTGGTACGCATTCTATGCCAGACGCTATTTTACCATACTCCCGCTCAACTGCTCTTTATAACAAGGCAATGATTATGGGTTATTGACAATGACATTTAACTGTTAAAACCACAAATATATGCATCTGATCTTGTGGACAACCACCGCCCAATAGAAGCCATTAACTTCATAGAAACCCCGCCAGAAAATGTATGGTTTATGTTTTTAATAACTAAATAAAAAATAATAATTTAGCAGTAAGTAACTAATATAACAACGTCGTATATATAAGTGATACATTGAATCCTAATTGGTAAATTATTGTAAAAAAAAAATCAGCTGTTTGGAAGTTGGAATAAGGGAGGGGAAGATATCAGATAAAAAACATGGTGATGGCAAGAATCACAGATAAACAATACTACATCTAATGTTTTCACTAGTGTATATATATATATATATATATATATATATATATATATATATATATATATATGTGTGTGTGTGTGTGTGTGTGTGTGTGTGTATTTTTGAGATGAAGTATTGTAATTATTTATATTATTTATATTGTTTGAGACCCTGTCTTCATCTTGAGATAACTGAGATACCCCGAAAAAGGCATGGCACGAGAAAATAGAATAGTCTACCCTGGTGGACTAAATAAAGAATTCAGTTCGAAATAACAATCACCTGGAGAAGGCCGGCGTGTACAAATCTCGTGAATATGGCGATAAAGATAGGACATCATACCGAACAATTTTACATATATATATATATATATATATATATATATATATATATATATATATATATATATATATTAGGTTGGTGCAAAAATAATGACGTAATAATGTCGTTTTTTGACGTATTTTTAACGTCAAAAAACGACATTATTACGTTATATATATATATATATATATATATATATATATATATATATATATATATATATATATACACAGTGCAGTTCGATAAAAGTGACTCATCTGATTTTTTTACTAAATGTTCTCTTCTCCGATGAAACGAAAGTCGAGCTAAATTCAAAGGATAAGCTATCTAAAATCCGAAGAAGTTTTGAAAGCTCTTTGAATTTAGCAGTAAGTACTGTCAAGCATCCGTTCAGTATAATGTTCTGGGGTTGGTTTTCTTTTCATGGAACTGGTTTCTTAAAACCTATTGAAAGACTCACAGGAGCGAGCAGTACAAGAGAATTTTAGAGTCTTGTCTGCTCCCTTCTGCTGAACGGGTGCAAATAGACCCCACCAAGCTCATTTTTATGCAGGATAATGTTCCCTGTCACAAATCAAAATTGATGAAGGAATATTTTTGATGAGAAGCAGGTGAGTGTTGTGACCTCAACCCCATAGAAAACATATGGAGCATTATAAAGTACAGGCTCTCAAGAAATAGTTGAGCAACAAAGAGGATTTGATTGTGAATTGCATATCCGAATGGAATTTAATCCTTGGAGATGAGATTTGCCAGAACCTAATCAAGTCAATGCCAAAAAGGTTTGAAAAGGTTATTCAAAATAAAGGAGGACCCATAGATTATTAAATATTTCAAACTATATTACCTATTATAAATAAATTATATCTTTATTATTCTTTATTAAAGCTGTGCGGTTACGTTTGATTACTAGTTAAAGGAAATAAGTAAGTCACTTTTTTTGCACAGAGTTTTTCCCTAAATCTCATTTATATCCAAAATTATAATTATCAATAGAATACCTTAGGGTGAGTAAACTTTTTTACTAGGTGGTTGGGAAGGGATCTTTATATAAGTAAGATTAAAAATTAGTTTGACCCCAAAAACAATAGGCGAAAAATTATTTAAGTAAAAAAAAATCAGGTGAGTCACTTTTATCGAACAGCACTGTATATTCCGATATAACTCAAATATATCTGTAAAATCATGATATGAATAATGATAAAAGGAAAACATTACTTATCTTAAATTTAAGATAAAAAGAAAACAATACTTACCCAATTTTTACATTTAAGAACACACTTAAAGACTGAAATATGAGCGTTCATAAATTTTATTTTTTTCGAAATACTAACCACTTTTTTACTTCAGATTCTAAATACATACTTGAAAAAAAATAAAATCCCTACTTTAATCTGTAAAAAATTAATTGCAATATTTACTGTCCTCCTGATTATACTTTTCTCTCCCCTTATTATTTCTGTTCCTACTCCTTCCACATCCTGTAACCCTCTGTGCCTTAGTGGCTTTATTACCTTGCATGGGTTGATGCAGAAAATAATGTAGTGATTAGGTTTTGGAAGTTGAGTTTTTCTTTAAATTAAAAATATTTCTGTGTGTGAAGGTCAATACTGAAAGCCACCAGGAGTAAACATCATATTTCCGTTTAAAGTTCAATAGGCAATTCTTTGAAGATCAGAAATTCACAGCAGGAGAACAGATCGCCTCAAGCGTCGTCATAGTAACTGTTAATCAATATATTCTCAAGAAATAACAACCTTTTACAGTCCTTCTCTGAAAATGTCACTTGTTGATATTAATTAGTCTGGTATAACTGAAAATATTCAACATAATTTTCTAAATCGCAGTCAACGGATACCTAAAAACGAAATTTCTTATAGTACCCAGCAGATTAATTGTCTACCTTGTAAGATGGGATATTGATATATTGCTAAAACTTGCAGTTCCTGTGAAAATCTCCCTATTTTATATATTTTAATTCCCTACTGAATCACGATTTCTAAGTTAATCATTGAATAATCACCCTGCAAGTCATGGAGACTATAAAATGCCTGTTGAAATTTCCAGATTGAATAGTTATGTATTTGAGCTGAACATCTTTAACAAAACATTATGAAAATATGAAAGCAAATCCATAAAGGCGCCCTGGGTAAGACGATAAACTACATCCGCGTCCTGGGTAAGACGATAAACTACATCCGCGACCTGGGTAAGACGATAAACTACATCCGTGTCCTGGGTAAGACGTTAAACTACATCTAACAGCAAGGCCTCTGATCGGGAGGTTTTGAGGAGCGTGAATCGACTTCCTGTTGGTGTTCCCATGTTCATCCTGACCCTGAGTGTTAACACCTGTTAAAATCCTAACTTTGAACGAATATTTGACCACCAAACTGGGCTCAACACACTGTGAAAGTGTAAAAATGAGTTCTAATACCAGCATTAAATTTTTTGAGGAAAAACTATTACAAGTAATACATTTGTGAAGAAAACAATATTACTAGCAATATATTTTTGAAGAAAAAAACGTTAGCGCAATGTTTTCGAAGAGAAAAAATATTACCAGCAATGCAATTTTGAAGAAAAATGTATTACCAGCAATAAATTTTTGGAAATTACCACTAATAAAAATCTTGACATTACATAACCCATTGAGGTTGATATGCCGTAAACCAAATCAGACAAAACCAAAACCATTTTTTAAGCGTTTCTCCCCAAGCAAGGCGAGAAGACACTAGGACGCAAGGGGTTACAGAAAATTTGGAGCAAGATCAGATAGGAGTGATAGAGGAAAGGATGAGGAGAAGGATAGTGGATAGATCAAGGCAACTGGAGATGTCGTTTGACATTACATTTGAATAGTTGGAGATTATAGCTCTCAGGAAAACTGGCATAGGGAAAGGAGTTCCACGGGCGATACGTGCGAGATATGAAGCTATTGGAGTAGAAGAGACGGCTACATTTAGGAGTTTCGACAGTGAAAGGGTGAGAGCGGGATGCCAGCCTCGTAGGACGCTTGAACTCATGAAGTCTGGGAACCAGTGAATGAAATCCAGCTCCTCGGAGCAATTGCCATGAGAGTATTTGTAGAACAGACAGAGAGAGGCGACGGCGCGTCTATGAGAGAGTGACTGTAGATGAGATGCCAGAACAGGGCCAATTATATTGCATATCCGCCTCTGGAGCCTATCAAAACCCCAAGGCAAGCAGAAGGGGCTCCAGACTATATATGACAGCAATACTTCATGCAAGGGCGAATTGTTGTTTTGCAGATCTGGAGGATTGGTACTAATCTAAAGACATTAACACTAACAAGTTTTTTTCATTTCACGTTAAAAGCATGATAGCATTATCACCAGCTCGATATTTTCTTTCTTTCTTTCTTATGTGTGCTCCCTTTTTCTCATTGAAGCCAAACAGTGTGGCTATTACTTTGAAACACCGGTTCACGTACGATCACCGAAGTTATGAAAAGGAGCGTTATATGAGGACCAAGATCTCTTGGCAATACTAAGCGCTGTAAGCTTGAATCGAAGTGGGTCGTTGAATGGATATTGGCTCGGAATTGTTAATCGGAAAGCCGAGTTCCAATTCCAGTCAAGTTCGCTAAATTCACTTATGGGCAAATACGCTTGGGAAAGGTATGAAGCCACCTTTTCTCCGCACAGCGGTGGGTCATTTAGTAATCCCAAAATATTTACTAGCTCTCCTCCAAAATTCTTACAATATAAGAATATTTTATGGCTTTAAATAACCTCCAAACAGCGTCTTTGACATAAGTTTTCTCTCGTCCTTCTTCGCAGCCATAATAGGAATGATCCAATTTTATTTGAAGTAATGACACAGAATATTGCATATGCGAACTAAATTAACTTTTAACACATTGCATTATTTCCTACTTTCCTTTCCACTGTATTGTTTTTTTTTCGAGGCTTCTCTACTACACGACTTTATATCAGTTGTGATCATTTTCTGTTGCCATAGCTGGATATGACAACACATCTGCAAAACTCTAACACGCTATCATTCGTTCATCTGAGTCACTTGCTTTGCAAAAAAATCACATCCAGAATTTTAAAAGTTAGCAACATATTAATTAAGCGTGCTCTTTTAAGAGCAAAAATATAAGATTACTGACTAATGAAAAGAAGTACATTGAAGTAATGGATAGCGGCTCGGATTGAGAAAACGGAGAGCCGAATTCGAAGTGAAATCTATTTACATTCGCTAAGGTGCTAATACCCTTAAGAAAGGTACGAATCCTCTTCTTCTCCACCTAGTTATGGGTAAATAGCAGCAGCGGTTTCTAAAGCCTTGGATGGCAAGTGGTCTACCACCAAAAGAAATAGCAACCTACTGCGGGGAAAAATGTGCCTCGTCAGACATGTAATGAAATATACATGATCACCTACACGTGTATCACGCATTGCACATAACTAAATTAAATAATGGACACACAGAGTTATAATATATATATATAATTTATTTTGCCATTATTTTATATTTATTACAGAAATATAATAGTGATAATAATGGTTTAATTATAATTATTTAATGATATTTTTGATGCAAAGTTCATGTAAAGTTCAAGTTCTCGATCAATTAAAATTTTTCTTTATTTCTCGTAATTATGCCTAACATATCTTATTGAACTTTCTTTCGCTTGTATAAGAACTCACTTTGCATATATGTTAACATTAATTTCAATTAGCTACTCGACGTTTTCGCTGTCATCCCGTAGGCAAGTTTGGTTCCCAGTAATTAGAGTTTTCAATGTTCATACATACCAGGTGTAAAAGCAAAATTGTCCAAATCGTGTAAATGCAAAATTGTCCAAATCGTGTAAATGCAAAATTGTCCAAATCGTGTAAAAGCAAAATTGTCCATTTGTTAGATTAAGCTCTAAATTGTTGTATCTGAGAATTATTTAAAGATAGCTGTATGGAATTTATCTACAGAGGAAACGTCTACGGTCGACTTACTGTTTTTAAGCTACAAATTTCCGATGATTTCTCTTGAACGTTCATATCTGCTCGACGCGTACCTTAACATAAAGCTACAGAGGAAGCGTTTGGTTAGTAAGGTGAAATTACTAGCTAAAAGGTATAGCAAGTAAGGTTATATGACGATTCCTGTAGAATATGGGTTCAAATTTTGTCAAATATTTTCTATGAGATTTTTTGGACATTCAGACTGGTAAATGTTGTTAATACTGTTTATTATAAAGAGGGCATTTACGTAAATATTTGTTTATTTAAGTTAAGATGTTTGAATCTCCTAAGATTAGTGTTTGCTATAACTGAAAATTTGTCTTTTCGATTAAAAGAATAAATAAATAAATAAAAAATATATGTATATTTTCCTTCGTTTGTTAAATTTAATCCAAGGTTAAATTTAAAATTTGTAATTTTTATTTTTAAATTTATAGAAAAAATTAAAAAATAATCAGAATGATTTCTAATTTAGTCTAACATCAACATTACGATATTAAAAAATTGTTAACGTTGTCAAGTTTTTTTAATTAACATATACTTGTATTTTGATTGGTCATTATACCTTAGGTAATATTGTTCCCCTCTTCAGGAGAAATTGGTGGGTTTTGAACTTTTTAAAACTCTTTATTCTGCAATCAACACCATCACTTGACAAGATACTAGTAGTGTTGAAAAAATAGCTAGATTTGTAGTGATGTAATGACATGTTTATTTTTTAAATAAATACTATTTGCTTTACTCTGTATTTAGCCTTCTCTTAAAAATAGTATTTTTGGTTATTGGAATTTTATTCCGTTTGTACTAATTATATAGTTATATATATATATATATACAGATTATATTGGAGGTTACTGAAAAAGCGATGAGATTAAGCATTTTTATTGCATTCGTATAAATGACTTTTAGGAAAGACGTGTGCATGAAATAATCAAATTATCTGTGGATCGAAGCGGTTTCACTTAATCTTTTAGATATTATGAAAGGTATTTCTTTGCTTGTTTAGCTATATTTGTTAAGTGGTATTTCTACCGAAATACAGAATTATATATATATATATATATATATATATATATATATATATATATATATATATATATATATATATATCTTGATGAACAAAAAAACAAGAGGAAAAACTATTCTTGTTTCGTCCTTAGAGAACGAAATACGTCGTCTAACAATAGTTTTTCTTCTTGCCTTTTTATTTATGTTATTCCTTCACATATATACTCTACCTGAAAAGAATTTGCACACACTAACAAAAACACATATACACACAAACACGCGCACACACACATATATGTGCGGGGGTGTCAGTGTCGACGCTATGTGTAGAGTTACTATGATTTCCCTTAGAGTTCGAGGGAGCGATATTTGGATTCTGTTCCGTGTACACAATTGATTTCATCTTTTTTTAGAAGTGATGATATTTTCTAAACTGAATGCGATAACACTAATATGTATTACACAGCCTTGTTATAAACAGGGATATATGGATATACGAAGATTGTGATCTCAAAAGGTAAACACCTTCCAACGTAATGGAGGCCTTTTACCGATGTACTTTTCATCGTTTTATTAATCTTTGGAGGGGATAATTTTTCTACACCTTAGACATTAAAAGTTGGTATAAACAATTTTGTCTTCATAGCTGCATTCTCAACCTATATATATATATATATATATATATATATATATATATATATATATATATATATATATATTACGAAATGGACAAAGTCCGACAATTTATTTATTAAAGACATTTTTGTTTAACGTTCTTCTTAAAGAACATTTACTTAAATACTTGTATCTTTAAAAAGTACGTTAAACATAAAAATGTCTTGAATATATATATATATATATGTATGTGTATATATATATATATATATATATATATATATATATATATATATATATATATACATATATATATATATGCATACCTTCATCCTTTTCATATATTATTCAAGCTATTGTCAACATCTGTGTTCTTATTGATACAATGTGTTGATTTATACATTATTTGTCTTAATGAAGTTTATCCTGAAGTGTTCGTCTGCAAATTTTCATTGTTTCTTTCTATTTATTCCTGTGAAACAACGAGAAACTTGCAAAATAATATAAGAAAACACTTTTTTTCGTTGGTCTAAGGTGGCATTGTGGGTTTGGAATATTCGGTGAATTTGTTTTCAGCTGGGTGTACACCGTGATGTGACAAGTATATATCGACATTTATCATCCGTTTTCAAAAAAAAAAAAAAATAATCAGTAATATATATATTTATGTATAATTCAAACCCTGTATATTTACCTGTTATCATCATCATCATCATCATCATCATCATCATCATCATCAGTGCTAATGATTTTCTGTTTGATTGTGTGTTGTTAACATTGAGTGCCAATTAACCAACCTTTTGCTCCATCTGTTATCCCTTCTTTTCGCTAAGTATCTCGCCTAAATGAATTCTGAATGTTATAAGGAAACTGCTAATGTTAACATTTTTCTTCTTCCAGGTGCCGTGTTTCTTCAGTCAAGGCTATCCAACAATTCTCGTCCTTTGAAGCTGTTCAGAACTGTTGACTTTATCATTATGTGTGTTAGAAATTTCAGATGTCTCTTTCCATTTTCTTTCCAATTACTGTAGAATTTCATCATTGTTCGCATCCTTGGTCCATTGTATTCTCTGCATCTTTCTGTAGAAAAAAAAACTCTACTGTTTCAAGTTGTTATACTGGAAATCACCTATTCTATAGTTAATAGACCTCCCACCTATAATAAGTAGGAGTAGTAGTAGCAGTCGCTCAGGGAGTTAGTTAGTCAGTCGATGTCGGACGACCGTTAGTCGGATATTAAAGTATCAGCCACACCAACTAGATTGCTGCGTCATTACCTATTATATCAAGTTCCTAACGTTTTGTACGTCGAACCTACTTTAGGACCGACTTAGTACAAATACAAGCCTCCACTGTGAAACCACTACATAACACAAGTCTCATCTACATTTGTGAGGAGATTGTCTACCATTCACTGCCATGTAAAAAGACTGAGACATAATAGTTCAGCATTCTGTTCTTTGTTTCTAAAGATTTGTTTCTGTTTTTGTAATACTCTGCTTGGCTTTTGGAAGGCATGTTTCGCTAACACAATTCTTCTTCGGATTTCACTGTCGCCTTTTACGTCCCCTGTTATTATTCTTTCCCATTATTATTTTTTCTTTTTATTTCTTTTCATTTAACACACTTTACTGGACTTAGTCATTTACCATGATTAGTAATAATAATTGGCATATTTGTAAAATGTCCTCCCAATTTTTGGATCGTTTACATCGTCATTTTAGTTTGTTTACTTACATTCTTGGCGAACTTGCTTCCTTCTGCCTCACTCTTTCTTATTAACCCTGTTGACTGTTTGTCGAGTACAGGGCCTTGCTAGCTGGTATTTTCCGTAGTAAGTAGCTTTTTATGGAATCGATTTGCTAGCCTCTAACACAAACGGTTTTGAATTCACAGTTATCTTTCTTTTTCCTAGGTCTGTTGACAATAAAAGCTCGACGTCCCAGCGTACCCTGTAATTTAACACATAGACGACGGAAAGAAGATATGGCTCCAAGCATTTCTGAAAAAGGCTCGAATTTGATCTAGATTTTTATCTGAATTATATCTTTTCGTATTTGGTGCATTTGGTGCATACACTTGTTATTATGCTGGAGCAGTTATCTTGTATAATCTGATTACTAGCCAAACGAATCTGATATATTCCTGAAACACTCTCCGTTGCCACCAGTCATACTTTTACATACGGCCCTGAAAAAAATAAATTTCGGTCGAGAACTTTAGGAAGAAAACGCGAATTTGTATAGAGTGACGGCTGCTGCTGATAATGCAAAGCTCTTCTATGAATCGAGCACTCTGCGTTACTGACATGTTTATTCAAAATAAATACGTAAAAATGTAACTTCCTTCTGCCGAGAGCCGATACCTTAATGGAAAATAATGCCAAATCAGTCGGGTTTGATGCCAAATCAGTCAGGTTTGATCCTGGCTTGAGCCACACTGATGACCTGTGATACAGCGAAATAGTCTGTCTATACATGTGAATATATATATATATATATATGTGTGTGTGTGTGTGTATATATATATATATATATAGGGAATGTATTTTTAGTAGTATTCATATTTGAGTAGAAGTCCAATTTATTTATTAAACAGCATATTAATTCATTTATGCCTACCGACCTGAATATTCGAAATGAAAAAAAAATGGATTATCAGTTATATATATCAAAAACAGTTTTATGAAAATACAAATTCTAGGATAACTGTACGTTTAAGAAAAAAAATTTTTAGTCTCCGCCTTTCATGTATAATATATATATATATATATATATATATATATATATATATATATATATATATATATGTATATATATATATATATATATATATATATATATGTATAATATATATGTATAGTCGTTTTAACGTAAACATCATTTTACTTTGAAGTCCAAAAGAACGAAACGCATCACTAAAAAATATTTTCCACTTTGTCATAATTTTTTTCTAATCTCTCTTTCTCTCTCTCTCTCTCTCTCTCTCTCTCTCTCTATATATATATATATATATATATATATATATATATATATATATATGAGATGAGAAAAATGGAGTATAATTTCACTCCTTATAGCATTTCATTTTAAAAAGGTCTTAATATAAAGTAGAGCTTAATATTATTTATTATAGTGGATTAAAAAAAGAGACATGTTAAAAATCGCCACACAGTAGCTTTCATATATCAGCACTAAGTTGTCCTTCTTCAGGCGATGTTATATAACTGGTGAGTAAATGATTATTTTTAATTTCAAAAGGAGAATACCCCCACTCTTTTTCGAAAGAAAAAAAACACCAGTTAACAACAAATCGCCTGAAGAGGCACAACTTAATGCTAAAACAGAAAAGCTATTGTGTAGCGATTTTTCATCATGTATTTCCTTTAATCTACTATAATAAATAATTCACACATAAGCACACAATACATTCTCTCTATCTGATGACAGTATATGTGTATAGCACATTGATATTCGAAACTATTTTAGTTGGTATTCCATAAGCCTTGAGTATTCCCATGAGCATTCTTCTGTGTATAGAATCAAAAACATTCCTAAAATCCACAAATGTCAGTACTGTTGGAAGTTTTATTTAATCGGGAGGAGGAAAAAGAAATAGTACAAAATAAAAAAATATGAAAATAAAAAAGAACCAAAATTACTACCAGCCACGTTTTTTTTATAAATTCCCCATCAGGAAACCTATCTCATTGAATAAATATGGGCAACTTGTTTCACTGGAACTGCTACGTCACGCGAACAACTGTTCTGTGGAACCGTCACTCAAGAGGATGTTTCCTAATCACTACAATCTAGGCTTAACAGTTATCGTCACCATAGATCCGCGTAAAATATGCTTCTTACTCTGTAGCCCTCTACCTCGAGTGGACCACGAGCCTAGTATAGAATTAACCTCAATGTAATAAAAGGATAGAGTGATGGCAATGGGAACAGGAAAACAACGCATAACATTGGGATCTTGAATAAATGGATGGTTGAACAAGATTAACGAGATATAACAGAAAGAAAAAAATTATTAAGAGCTAAAAAAGGTATAAACTGCCTTTTGATATAACCCTCTACCTCGAGTGATCCTCATCCCTTGTACAGGATAAAAGTTACTTTAAAAAAAAGATTAAAGGCTTTCTTTACTCCTTGGATGAATTCCTATGCGACTGAACATGTCTTCAAGGGTGTAAACGTACTCTCCACACTTATCCAGTTCTGGATTGGTGAAGCTATTTAACTCACAGTTGGGTTACTTTTCCTAGACTGGTAACTTACCAAAGGCTATAGGACCCAGTCTATTCTGTTATCTACCTCTAGCTGGTGAAAATAAATAGAACCCTATTTGTACACAAGGGGATGTAACGATTTCGACTCATTAAACCATTGGGTTATTTTCTCACAGACAAAAATTACACCAAACATACTTGATTTTCAAATTTGATCGCCTTCTTTTTTTAAAGTATTTTATTCAGTAATGAATATTCAGGATAGAAATCAAGTATAATATAAGGAGAATTTCAGGTCGAAATTTGGCTGTTTGTCAGGCTACCGATGTATCTATCCTCCGATATGGAATGGAACTGAAACGAAAACACATATCTCTCTCTCTCTCTCTCTCTCTGTATATACATATACATACACACAGACACACAGGCAGACAGACAGACAGACAGACACACACACGCATATATATATATATATATATATATATATATATATATATATATATATATATATATATTTGAATAAAAACAGACCACTTTAAGGTTCCATGTAATAAGTTATTTCACCACAACCCCTTTATCAGGGTTCTGGATCATCAGACTTTACTTCCAAAGGTTGAAATGAAAAATGAAAAGAAATTCAGACGTTTTTGATGGACCTCATGAACCATATGTAAAATTAATGAAGTGAGGAAGTAAGGTGGGAGAGATAAGATATGAGTGGGTTAGGTGTACCATTTCAATTCTTTATTCTTAAGCCCACTGTGTGTCGACTAGACGTTGCTTAAGCCTAACGCGTCTTGTCTCTAGATATAGATGGGTAAGGGGTGAAGACCGACATTAAAGGAAGAAGCTACAGCAACCCTAATAAATTACATTCCACGAGGACAGGTTTCATTCAAATTATATATATATATATATATATATATATATATATATATATATATATATATATATTGGTTCCTTGCTTTCAGTTTCCTTCTCATCTGATTTTCTTTCTTGATTTTTCTTTTTCTCGCCTTTTGTCTTTATCTTCTTTCTTTTTTACTTTATTCTCTCTTTTATTTTGTTTCTATCTCTATCGCTCTGTTTCTCTCTCTCTTCACCTCAACACATTCGATTTTCACAAGACTTAAATCGATATAATATCTAGAAGAATGCATTTAATAGATTTCGTGTATCCGTTTTCTTCGCCATTACTAAAGTCATTGGAATTTTTGTTCGAAATTTTCTTTTCTTTTTCTGTATATTTTCATCGATAACTTCAGTATATTTTTTGTGGCATATTCGACAAACAAACATCGTCAATATATCAAGAAAGACTACATAAAGTTGGTGTTGTTCGAAATGTAACACCTGCAATACATGCTTATAAAAAGCTACAAAACAACTTACACTTATGGAGGGATATTACTCTTATTTATAAAAAAAAAATTCCATTAGTTTATTTATAAAACCTCACACATAATACCTTTGTGAAGAGGCGGGGAATTGAGATAAAATCAATAGAAATATAAGTTATAAGTATCGGAGGCCTGACAACTGCACAAAATCATTCGCTTTTCTTCAGAACCGAAAAAGGCAACATTCGTACCTCTGAAGTGAGTGAGGATATTAAGTTCTTTGTGTAGTTTATTCAAAAGTTTTTCATATTATGTGAAGCAGGTGAAATGGTTGAATGTAATTTAAAACTTTTCAGACGGTTCTTTTGCTGCAATGAATTTATCACAAATGAATGTTCCTGCAAATAAGTAACTTAACTCTCAACCCGGACCGATGCAAATAAGTGTAGAATTCAACAATTTTAGAACTACTTCAACATATGAAACTACTCCAACGAGTAAAAGGTTTGCTATCATCGCGTATTCAACCTGAATTTAAATGTTTGACCTGAAGTCAATTCCGAAAGGAAAGGTTTAAATTTGGAATTTTCTGATTGCATTTGGATGATTAGCTCTTAAACTATTTCCCCTTTCGTAGAAAAGGGTAGTAGCTGAAGAAAATCAGTGTATTATATTCAACTAGTGAATGTAATGGCGTTTATTCATAAAGATACGTAAATGTTTCTCCTTGTCGAATGATGGCAACGAACGTAGTTTGAGTTATTTAAATATGGAATACGAGTTATTTTTTCACTACGAATGTATATAAATCTTTCAGCTATCAACAGCAAATATGTAACTCAGTCCGAGACATGGAGTGTTAAAATTATCCGCCTTTTCCTGAGGTCAGCGAGAGTGAAACGAGATGGGTTTATAGGCTGAGTGAAAAGGAAACTCTCTTCTATGTTTTATATATTTGTCTCTGCATCGAAATAAATTGAAAGCTTTCTGCTTTAATGACAGAAATGCTTCATTTTATTTGTTTCTAACAAGAACGATGTTGGTCACGGGCCACTTTATCAACATTTTGTGTTCAACATCTGTCTATATTTCTGAGATGAGGTAACTACACTTTTTAAATTGTTTATCTTATCCTCATCTTTATTTCCATATTCACCAAGTTTCCGCTGTTGTAAGATCCAGACTTATTCAGATGACATTAGCTGAAATTTCGAACGAAACCATTTAAGTCAACTCTTCATACTATTAGGTTGGTGCAAAAATAATGACGTAATAATGTCGTTTTTTGACGTTATACGTCAAAAAACGACATTATTACGTCATTATTTTTGCACCAAACTAATAGCATAGATTACGGTCTTCAAGTATACTGGTATATTCGACTTGTGCGACGAGGATCCTGAGCTTGGTGATATTCAGGTGATATTAGTTGGGATTTTGAACTGTACACCTTTATTTATTCCACGGTGGGTAGATTGTTCTAATTTTATGTGTCAAGAACACATGAACACGAGGATAAAAGCGTTGTTTGATTTAAAATCACTTCACCCAAAGAGATGTGGGTTCAATTAATTTCCTACAGCAGAGGGAACAAAATGTTGGAGAGTTGAATTACCAAAGGCAGATTAACTGAAACCGAGATATCGATAGAGACGATGTAGGAGAATGGTGGACTTCTAAGCACCTCGGCGCCCTAACGAAACCTTTTGGAGTTAAGGCGAAAGAATCATGATCATCATCATTTTATTATATTCTTCTTTCCACTCTGTTTCACACATTTAACTGGCCTGTAAATAATGCCCGTGAATATTTGAACAAAGCCGAAAACTATTAGGTTGGTGCAAAAATAATATCGTTTTTTGACGTCAAAAAACGATATTATTTTTGCACCAACCTAATACATGGCGAGGCGACGTTTGCATCTAAAAAGTGAAATATAACACCTGTTGTGAGAAAAGCTTAGCAACTAAATTTTGGATGCAAACTTGGAGCCGAAGACAAGAAATAGGCACTGCATATATCTGTGCAACAAATCGCAGTTAATCGCAAACCAGCAAGTTAAAAATCTACGCCTTTTGTGTTTGCCCGTGATTTTAAGAGAGCCAATCGATCATACCACTGATCGCAATTGTTGTATGCTCCTTCCAGTTGGTAAGGGATTGTTAAAAAATAAAGAAATGGACAGTACAATATACAAACCGTTCCATAAGCTTTGTGTACTGTCTCCCATAATAAGAGCACACATATCCCAAAAGCACCGGGATTATATGAAATTGACTCAGATGATTGGCCAGAATTATCAACATCATATGAACATTTGTCTCTGAAGCACACATAACACACATTTGTCTCTGAAGCACACATAACTCAAAAGGCTAGATATGTAACCGCTTAGGAATAACAGGTTCTGTAAGCTTGGATGTGCGGGTGATGTAATGGACAAAGCCTCGAAATTGTTAATGTAAGCCGAGTTACAATTATAGTTGGGTTGATTATATTTAAGCGCAAATACCGTTGGAAAAGCGATCCATCTCTTTTCTCCCGGATATGGGTTATTTAGTAATCATTATTATCTCAAAAAAATTCTTACATTCTAAAACTTTTTTTGGTTTGAATTAACCTCCAATGGTTTGATAAGCCGTAGAAAACGAATCAATTATTCATAACTGAAAGTTTACTAAATGACTTAGAGATTTGGAACTTCCTAAAACTCAAGCATAACTGCTTGGTCCCAGGTTACAGCAGTGGAATCTATTAGCAGGGGATGCACGGATTTCCCATTTTCGTGATCGTTACAAGGATCTAGTCACATTCTTTCTTATGGAAAGTGATTTGGTATACTGAAATAATACCACTGGTTTTATGCGATCACTTAAAATCAATGTCTAGAGAGAGAAATGGAAGCTGTTTATTGATTCCTCGAATACCAACCTCAAAAATGACTTGTTGGATAATCGTAATGGTTTACCTTCAATACCACATTGTCAGGCAGTGCACATAAAACAACTTCATGAAATATAACACAACTAATGAGATAATTCAACTGTGAATCAAATAACTAGTAAATCTACGGTGATTATAAGGTTATTGCTCTCTTGTTAGGACTGCAAAGTGGATATACCGAGTATTGCTGTTTTCTTTGTGAATCGGCCAACCATGACAGAAGTTCTCATTACGTCAAGAGGACAATATCATTCTGACAGAGTACTACGGCGTAAGCAGAGAAAGATGCCAGGTCTTTGGCAACCAACCTTTTTGGTAAGTAAAGAGCAGAAAATTACACAAAACTGGTGGAAGAGGTTCTAAGGGAATACAAACAACTTGGCCTCACCCCCCCCCAAAAAAAAATGTGTTGGCACTGTGGCACGGTGAATGATTCTATCAAGACATTGCAGCAACGGGGGAAAAGTATCAGGGCAGGAGGAATCCATCCATGCTGGCTGATTATTGTTGGGCTGTGAACAGATATAATTCTTCTGCATCTTTATAAAACACAAAAAAGCAACATGTAGTTCCTGAATAACTGCGCATGCATATATTTCTGAAGTTAATTTCCCATATCGTTTTCATTCACTAAACACATATATTACTCTTTCGATGTGTTTTTGCATTGCGCTGATAGCTTACATTAAACAGAACAGAACACCAAAGCAGACATTTCAAAACAACATTGTTTTTCTTAGAGACATCCATTGTAGACATAAATAAATAAATATTCCTAAATATAGTCCAATCATAGAACTTGAAGGTCATTTTCTGAATTCAGCAAATCAAAATACATAAGAATTGTATTCAACTTGTGAAAACAGTCGACTTAATGTAATGTCCAGAAGAAAGGTGACCAGTTACATCTTTCTATAAAAGGGCTGAAATATGTCGATGTCAAACCCTAAGTTAGCAGTTATAAAATGACATCCACAGATAATTGTAATTCTGTGACATCCAATTACGTATATGTAACAGAGGATGGAAGGATGGGATAGCGAAAGTTGTCTTCCAAATGCTAAGCAAAGAAATAAGAAATGGGAAAATTTCGTTTTAAAAACAAAGAAAAGTGTATAAAACTGTTACGCAATCTCAGTCATGGCAGTGAATTTTAAACAATTTCCTTACAGATGAAGAAGGGACTTGACTCAACACAAATGCGGTTGTACAGAAAGTTTCAGTGAATACCATGGATCGAACATGTGTGACGAAACTTTACAGAAGATGGAAACCAAAAAATGCGCTTATACTTAAAACCAGGAACAGACAGATAAAGAAAAGACTTGAAGCAACAGAAAAGTGATTCTATAGAAGGATGCTCAGAATAATAGGAACTGAAAATGTCAGCTTTAGAGAAAATGGAAACAAAAAGGACACGTATCCTAGAGCATCAGGAAGAAATATTTAAAATTTCTATAGTACATACTAAAGAAACAGAGCTTGGAAAAGTTGATACTCACTTGATATCAAGTGGTTAAGGGAAAATAATTCAAAGCCTACATAGCGAGCGAAACAATAGCGAAACAAATTGCTTTAGAAGAGATAAAAAGACAAACTACAAAGTACTGAACTTGTGGAGAGGTAAGATACCCAAACTCCTGAAGGGACAAGGTATGTAGTCGAAGAAGAATTTGAAAATTGTAATCTATCTTGATAAATCAGGAATATGTCTTGCATTCAATATTAATGTCAAGAGAAAATAGAACACGAACTAGTTACCTGTATCGTCAAAAAACGACGCCATATTTAATTAATTTCCAGCTGCATTGTACATATAAAATAACAACATATTTTATGCTTCTCTACATTTTGTTTGTCTATTTTCGATGGTTCCTGGATATTAAACTAAAGTAAAAATAAAATTAAGTAAACATTCTTCCTCTGTTTGTCCCTTTGCTATAAATGTAACTAGAAAACTGTTAAATGCATTCATACTCACACGAGGTGTGTTCAAAAAGTAACATAACTAGTGTTATAAAAGGAAAACTACAATACATAGCACTTCGATATTTAATTTCCTTCGAAGTAGTTCCCGTCTGAATTTGCGCTTCTTTTTCCAGCGTGGTTTCTATTGATGGAATCGTTCCTTAAACTTCTTTTTTGGTATAGCGAACAACTGCCTCGTGGCATTCTCTTGAATTTCATCGACGTCTTGATCTCTTGTTCCTTTCAAGTGTATTGATGTTTGATCAGTAAAACGTCGCAACGGTCGAGATCTGTGGCGTATGTACTTGGCCGAAAAAAAAAATTGCTGGAAACTCTGTAGTGTGGTAAGACGACCACACTGTATACACTGGCCATCCAAGCACTGATGTAAACAACAGAAGTGAACGAGAATGTCGTAACATAGTGTGTATGAATAAAACAATTCTATGGCAAGCGACTTCATTTTGCGTAATTTAACTCCGTTGGCGTAGCAATAACACCGATAGTTTTTAAATATATTGAATATAAAACTACAAATTTGTATTTTTCTTGTGGTGGTCTGTATACGGAAAATATCAATGGAAAATTGGACACTAGATTCATGATCAAACTGAGACTATCTGTTACCTGCTTGACCACAAAATTCAGGCTATTTTTGACACGAAAATTTATACAAGTAATAAGGTGCATTCTATTATCCTAACGGTTATCGATTAGGCTATAACAGTTATGTTTCAACTTATTCTATAGCCATAATTGTGAGTGCGAATGCGGTTATTAGTAGCTGTTAACATTTGACTTGTTATTTATTATTGACTACTCTGGAAGCCGCTCTTCGGGCAAACTTTAAGCTAGCTCAGGCGGAGGGATTTTGGGGGCCTTCGACCTTTTACTGTACCCTATGTACATAAAAGTTATAAGAATTTAAACTCACTTCAAGCTGACTTGAATTC
Organism: Acanthosepion lycidas; assembly: GCA_963932145.1. Classification (NCBI taxonomy): domain Eukaryota; kingdom Metazoa; phylum Mollusca; class Cephalopoda; order Sepiida; family Sepiidae; genus Acanthosepion; species Acanthosepion lycidas. The sequence goes on along the minus strand of OZ010601.1, from coordinate 37,372,491 downwards.
AGAAGTTTTCTTTTCCGTAGACTGGTTTGTCTTGGTATTAACCCAGAGTTGGGCTGTGGTAGATGCGATCTGTTCATATGTTTTCTAAATGCATTTTTGCGTAATTGAATTTAATGACCACGACTGACATCCCAACTCGGCTTCTCATTCCGATCCGTGATCAATTATATCACCAAAACATGGAAACTAACAAGTGGTAATCCTGAGCAGTTAACCATCTAGCTGCTGACCAAGCTCTCTGCCGCTTTCTTTCGGTGATTTGACGAGAAACGGTGATTCAAGATAATAAAACCGTAAGTAGTTATACTTCTTTTCGGTCGCATTACTTTGTTAACGATTTTTTAGATTATTTTTTATATATATATTTTGGGCCACTTTCCTGTTTCTGATACATGATTTAATATAAAGTGTCCACTATTTGAGTAATTCCAGCTTTTATAAGGCATTATCAAAGTGTTTTCTTTTTGTGGTCTGTCGAATTCTATCATTTTCAAATATCGCATCATTGGATTCCCACTTTGGCCTCTTCATGTTACGTGCTATATTTTTGCTATTTTTTAAATCTTATCGAAAAGCATAAAAATCAGAACGAGCGCTTGTGCGTTAAAGGCAACAAGAAAGCATCATTGATTGTGAAGCTTTTCCTAGACGAGCCCTCGAAGCACGCGTCATCTCACGCACGCAAACACACACAAACACACACACACACACACATATATATATATATATATATATATATATATATATATATATATATATATGAAGAAAAATATACAGAAAAAACAAAGAAAAATCTTAATATGCAATTATTTTTGTTTGTTTTTTCTGTATATTTTTCTTCATACTGTCGGATCTATATCCATATATTTGCTTATATATATATATATATATATATATATATATATATATATATATATATATATATATATATATATATATATATATATTAGAGTGTGGAGGGTATATATTATATTATAAAAAAAGCTATTTATAGATAGAATTAATTAGCAATGTTAATGTGATTAATGGTGGAATCACTTCGCTAACAAGACTTAATGAGACATTAACTTTCTACCAATTCCTTGAATAATACGATCCTTATATTTGAGTTGTTGTCAGATGGACTTGACGGATCAAATACTTTCGACAATTTCAAGTTGTCATCTTCGAGCGCAATTTTTTCTATACACAGTCAAACACTAAGAACGAAAGATGTTTTCTTTTTTAAATTATATCATTTTTGTCAGTTAAATATGTTTTGGAGCGTGCGATGCGCGACGTTAGAGTTATATATATATATATATATATATATATATATATATTATATATATATATATATATATATATATATATCCGATGCGATGAGAATGAAAGTAATATATAAATTCCATCGTTCAGAGCATTAATTAAAAAGAGGGCTCGATATCGACAGTAGAGCCATAATTATTCCTTTATTAAAATTTTATCATATAGACAAAACCATTTTACTCACTACAACGATGCAACTTGGTTTCAGTGCATTTCTACTGCACTTCGGCGGGTGAGAATCGAACATGGCCGCCGAAGTGCAGTTGAAATGCACTGAAACCAAGTTGCATCAGTGTAGTGAGTAAAATGGTTTTGTCTATATGATAAAATTATTATAAAGGAGTATATATTTCTTCATATATATATATATATATATATATATATATATATATATATATATATAAACACATCGGGTGTAACTGCAAAGTTGTTCAAATCGTGTAACAGCATGAGATAATTGTCCATCCCACAAAATGTTTAAGAATCTAAAAAGAACTAAACAAATTGAGTTTCTTAAATTTCATATAAGACGTTTAGATATCTTGACACCATTTGTCGTAAGAATCACTGAAAAACTATTTAAGTTATTCATCTAGAAAGAGAACAGGTTAATATCGTTTTGTGTCAACCTTTCAATACCTTCCCAACTGAGCAATGGTGAGATTAAGCAGATCATTCCGGCCTTCACTAATGGTACGAACATTCATACTCCGGGTTTCATATTCAAAGTCCATTCAAGATCCATCAAGAGAACGGTGAATAAATTTTAAATATATGGAGCAGTAGAGAGAAAAATTAGATCAGGAGGTCACAACAGGAAGAGGGATCATCATTTCAACTTAGAGCTAAATACGGTCTTATTCAAAGTAAAGTCGAATAGTGTTATAAAAATTCTAGTAAGATATCTGTAATAATTCTAGTAAGATATCTGTAATAATTTCTAAGATACAACGGTTCAAAGTTTAATCTAACAATTGAACAACTTATTGCTGTTATATCATGTATTTATATATGAGGTCCGTTTGAAAACTAACAGAACATTATTTGCTGTGTGAATAGTTCACAGGGCCAGACGATAAATCAACAAGTCTTCAAAATGTTCCTGTGGCGTTTGTTTCGTTTAGTGTGCGAGAAAAGAGGTGATTTGTGACAGGACAAATCGTGGTTGCTTCGACTCGACAATCCACCTGCCCCCACAACGCCGTGAACATGTTGTAGATCTTGGCTGAGAAGAACATCACCGTTCTGGAACAACCTGCATATCCACCTGATCTCGCGCCGTTTGACATTTTTCATTCTAAGCTCAAAAGGATCATGACAGACCCCGTTTTGAAGTCGTGAAGACCATCAAAAGGGCCTTAATGACGGAGCTTAAGGGCAACCAAGAACATTCTTTCCAGAAGTGTATTGAAGCATAACATAAAATTTATGGAAAAATGCATTAAACTCCGTGTATTTTGCTGTTTGGAATTGAAATAAATTGTTTGCGTGAAACCAGTCCTCATATATATATATATATATATATATATATATATATATATATTTCTTAACGAAGGATATAGAAGTTTAAATATAGCTTTGCGAGCATGCGGCAGAGATTAAAGAAAGTAAATACATATTTATCGAGTTCAAAAACAATCAATCTCCCTTATTATTTACAAACTAAGCTTTTGTAAAAATGGTTCTCTCCACATCTGCCTACCTCTAAGTAATATGTTTCCTTACTAGATATCCTTGTTTTGTTATCCATTTTTACAAGCACGACAGGTAGTTTGCTTGTTCCTTCCACTAGCCCGTCATGACTCCAAGATATCCTGTGTGTGTTAAATTCTCCGAGCCTTCTTCCCACATTATAAGTTTCAGAAGTATCATCTTTTTCTCATTGCAGGTATAACTATGCTTTTCTTAAAACATCCACGTTGCTCACATGATCCACCCATGGTATTTGCCTCAAGTCTGTTCTTCCTTCTTGTCGAGTATTCACTGCTGAACAGGAGGAATGATATTGCATAGCAGTTCAACACACTTATACAACGAATTAATTCATCTACTCAGGAAGCGAAGCTTTACGGATTATCAATGTGCTCTCAAACAAAAGGGAAGAGTTTAACATGTTGCGGGATTCTATGATGTTCGGGTAAAAATAAATTATAACTTTATTGTAAGAATCAACACTTTTGATATGAACGTGTGTACGTTGTATAGTAAATGTTTAATGCTCTTGGCAAACAGATATATATATATATATATATATATATATATATATATATATATATATATATATATATATATATATATTCGACTCTCCCGTCGAATTAGACGTATGAGGGTCAAGTAGATCAGTTCCCAGGAAAACGACACCCCGACAACAGCACATGAGATATGAGTATAGTGGTGAAGGTTTCGTGCAGGACCGTCCACACTGAAGAGACAAATTCAGACCTGGTGCACTACGTGCCACAAAGTCCGCAAAACGACCGTCCGCATGTTCTGAATTCAAAGCTGTCCTTCTCCTCAACCAGTTGCCATCCAAGGCTATAGAACCCAGTCTGTCCTGCTATTTACCCACAGCTGGAGGGAGAAGAATAGGATTCACACCTTTCTCAAGGCTATTAGCACGTAAATGAATGTAACTGGATTCCTCAATCCAAGTCGCTATTCATTAAAACACTGTGCCTCCTATATATATATATATATATATATATATATATATATATATATGTCGGTGTGCGTTTATCAAGCATATCTTCGTTTAAACATGTTTGATATACAGACATATTGTGCCTACTTATTTTTGCACTGATCCTTTTCAGTTGTCTAATCAATTTCTTGATTTTAAGATGAAATTCATCAAGGAAGGCGCCGTATTTTTAACTCATGTACTTTCGATCACTTCCAAGATCATCTTCAGGAATGAATTAAAAAGATATACATATTGTAACTGCGATAAAATCTGCCTTCCGTTGTGATGGTATTTTAAAAAAGAAAAAAGATGCGCGAACTCGGTCTGTTATAGTTATTTTAGAATTTTAAATTTATCCGTTGTAGTAATGGAATTTTCTTGAAAAGCAAGCGTTTCAGTATAACGGAGCTGACCGGAAATTGGTAAAAATCTAAAATGGCATTAAACAAAACTGCTCTCTATCAATCACCACAGAGATCCTTCCCTGCCCTCCATTAGAATGTCTGACGCTCAACTTCTTGAGAGCACCTCTCTGCGGCTGCTCGGTCTCACGTTGACTGCTGACCTGAGATGGAACAAATACATTGAGTCATTTGCCAAGTCCAACACAAGGAAAGTTGGCTCTCTCTACCGCGCCAGAAAATTGTTCTCCCCGGAATCGATCCTCTAGATCTACAAATCAACAATTTGCCCTTGCATGGAGTATTGCTGCCATATATGGTCTGGAGCTCCTTCTGTTTGCCTCGGGGTTCTTGATAGGCTCCAGGGGCAGATATGCAATATAATTGTCCCTGTTCTGGCATCTCGTCTACAGCCACTCTGTCACAGACGCGCCGTCGCCTCTCTCTGTCTGTTTTACAAATACTTTCATGGTAATTGCTCCGAGGGGCTGCATTCGCTGGGTCCCAGACTTCATGAATTCAAGCGCCCTGCGAGGCTGGCATCTCGCTCTCACCCTTTTACTGTCGAAACTCTTAAATGTAGCCGTCTCTTCTACTCTAATAGCTTCATATCTCGCACCTCTCGCCTGTGGAACTCCCTTCCCTATTCCAGTTTCCCTGAGAGCTATAATCTCCAACTATTCAAATGTAATGTCAATCGACATCTCCAGCTGCCTTGATCGATCCACTATCCTTCTCCTCATCCTTTCCTCTATCACTTCTATCTGATCTTGCTCCAAATCTTCTGTAACCCCTTGCGTCCTAGTGGAGTCTCACATTTCTTGCGGAGAAACGCTTTAAAAAAATGTTTTCTATCCTTTAATATGACATTGTTATATTTTTAATAATTTTGCTTGATTTTGATATTCGAGTATTTTCGTGGTGTAGTAAATTATAGTAATTTATAATTTTTATATATATATATTATGTATATATATATATATACATATATATATATATATATATATATATATATATATATATATATATATATATATATATATATATGTTTGTGTGTGTGTGTGTGCGTATGCGTGTGTGTATTAGTTTTGAAGTTGAACCTCTCCGGATCAACCACTACTAACACAATACAGCGCCTTTCGACGGACCATGCTGAAGGCAGCAAGGTTTGAATGAACCAAGACTGTTGGACAGCCGCTGCTCGGCTATAAAGAAAAGCTGAAACTCACAGATGTCAATTTGTCCCATACTAACTTGGAGCGATTTGTTCTGGATAGAAATAATCGGAGACATTTGTGCCAGAGTTGTAGCAGAAGTTTCGAAAACAAAGAGATGAATGACAACGGAGCAAGGCGTCGGCAGATATTCCTGTTGGTATATCCCGAGATCTTCTCTGTTACATAATGTGTGGACTAGTACGACAAAAAACATAAAAAAATAAATGAGATCGGATCCTCATACTCCGAAATCAACGGGAGTGTGCACCATGTAACATATGAACAGAAAGAAATGTTTAAATGTAATGTAATATCGTGTGACTGGTTTGAAATATAATTTTATTGAGTGTGAGTTGATTTGTTTTAATGTATATGGCCTCAAATATATTTTTTTTAAATATTTCTATAGCAAACTTCTATGTAAACAAAACATTATGTCATCTTTAACGGTGAACATCTCTGTTGTAATGTCCATATAACCACTCTGATGATGGCTTATGTAAACCAAAAGCTTAGATCGTTGACCAATATAATAAAGAAATATCCAAATGTTCGAATGTTTTTTATTTATTTTCTATTGAAAATAAAGCCATTATACGACGCCTGGAAAGGCTCATGATAAAGCATAATAGACATTCGTTGTCTGTTATATTTGTTTGAATATATATATATATATATATATATATATATATATATATATATATATATAAATTAATCGAAATTTATCATGTTATATCTTTTCAATTGCCAAATATGTTCTAAATCAAAATCAAAATTTTCATTAATGATGAAAACTTTAACTCAATACAAAAATCTGAGTAATAATTGCTATTCCAAAGCAGCAAACACAGATAATACCAACAAGTGTAATTGTAGAAATTCTAACAAGTGCCCATTACAGAAGAGATTTCAAACAGTCTCTCTTGCTCACATAAGCACTATTTCTACTATAGAAAATCCAACAGCTAAAAATATATATATATATTGAGAGTACGAAGAATTCCTTTAAAACGAGGTGGTACCAACATATATTATCTATCACCAATAATGCGTACAGAAATAGGACGTACCTATCTAGATATTTTTGAAAATATTAAAAATATTTTAAAAGATCTATAACTTGTAAATCTTTAAATGAACCGTGCTTGTTATGTTTACAATCAAAATTACTACTAATCAAATTTGCTAATAAAAATGTTAAACCAATTGAGCGAATTAAGTGTAAATTACCGACACAGTTTATCTTTTACCTTAAAATATAGTTAAACTACGTATTGCCATTTATTATAGCCATAATTTATTAGTAAGTAATCGTCCCCTCTCTACGGTAATTACCTTATTTTGTTTATTCCGCTTAAATATCGCTATGTATTGCCGTCCATTTACTTGTATTAGTATCGTATATAGATGTTCTACATTTTTAATTTTATCTACAAGCCCCTTTAAGAAGCTTCCTGCATACAAAAATATTTTTAACAATTTCTGTTAACTTTACGTCTGATTAACCCATCCCTCCCTTCAACAAAATGAACATGTCATATTTGTCTACAATTACGATGCATTTGTCGCTGCCATTTTTTCTGAAATCGTCCATGATTCGGTTTATCGTTACACGAAAAAATAACTCACCCACCTCCACACTCTGAGCTTACTTTTCTATTTAGCTTAGATCTGACATTTAATTGGTTTGTCAATACACACGCACAAATCTATTTTTCATTGATCTAATACCCTCTTTAACTTTCGGAAAAGAGATAAAACTTTCTTTTTAAATTTCCTTAAAAACATTTAATCACAAGTTACTTCTCAATGATTGAAGAAGTACAATCATAGTATTGAAGCATGAGAGCTTTTATAGCGATTTCAGAATATTTTTATAATCTCTAATATTATATTATATATACAGTGTAACCCGGATATAAGGGAGTTGTCGGGACCGGAGAAGAAGTCTCTTATATCCGGGTTTCTTTTATATCCGAGTTTGGTCTATTTTGTCTAGGTAAGTATGGCTCTAATTTGGGACCAGAGAAAATCTCTCTTATATCCGAGTTTCCCTTAAATCCGGGTCTCTTATATCCGGGTTACACTGTATATAGATTATATCTGTGTGTGTAGCAATTTCCACTACATATATATAGATATATCTATATATATATATACCTTGTCATATATGCATATAGCTCAATGTCCACTATATATATATTTTCATACATATATACCTTTTCATATATATATATATATATGTGTGTGTGTGTGTGTGTGTGTGTGTGGAAATGGAGGTTAGCACCGAGAGCAATCTGCAAACCACATTTTCTGCATGAAACATCCTGTTAAAACTCGATGCTGACCTCAATGTCCAATTTTATATTTACCTACGTTCTATCCCGAGGACGTTTACCCATAAAAATGAACGACAGTAGAAAATGCAAATTTGATAAATATAACTGTAGGTAAGCAAAAACAGAAAGCAAAAATATGACTGACATTTTTCAAGTTTGTTGTGCAAAGAGAAATAAATAATAAAGAAAAAAATGTTAACTGGAAAAAATTGAAAGAAATCATAATAAACAATCCACATATCGCTTCAAATAAATATAATAATCACAACATCTGTAAATGAAACAATAATTGAAAATTATATTAAAATAGTATATAATGATATTACATTTAAGCAATATGTACGTTATATCAGTCAATTTTCTGAATCCGTTAATCTTTCAGCTCCAAGCAGGAGAATGGGTAAAAATTGGCAACTGGCGCCTAATAAGCAACAGTTACGAGCAGATGGAGTGTGACAGCCCAGACAAGCAGTTCATGTTGAGGAAGCAAAACTCAGATTTTAAATATTCACTTCCTTACTCTCATATCCAAACACAGAAAAAGTTATGCAAATAAATCCAGACAGGAAACGCGGAGTGGAGCTCCTAAGGCGGTTGATTGTCAGCACTTACAAAATTTTCGGCATCTCCAAGCCAGAACCAAAATATTATACTCTCTATTCCGTTGGATCTTTTCGGTACGGCTTTGACGGGTGTAGTCTAGGCATCACACAGCCTCCATATATATATATATATATATATATATATATATATATATATATATATATATATATATATTTAAATTCCCAGATCAATTCCGTGGACAAGATCTGGGAATTTAACTGTATTGTCGACATGGGGAAAAATCCCTTACTATAACCAGAAACCATTAACCAGAAAAAAAAAGCTTAGACAGAAGCGTTTATCTTTTTTAAATTGGGATTTTTTTAATGTAACTATAACAACAAAAACATTTCGATTTCATTTTTGCCTTGAAAATGTTGGAAGGCGAAACGCGTCGGCATAATCTAAGATTTTTTTCCAATTGTCATTTTGTACCATATATATATATATATATATATATATATATATATATATTATTCTTTAATTGTTACTCATAATATTAATAATGTTAATAATAGTAATATTTATTGTTTATTTTATATTCACATTACATGTTTTTCCTAGTTTACTTTGTTGATAATTTTTAAATTCTTAAAATAATGTCAAACGTTAACTGACATTATATATATATAAATCTATGTTTTTCAAATTTACCGCCATATGCCCCTGTATATTAATTTATTCTTCCTTTTCTTCTACTTTTTATTCTTTCCACACTTTCTATTCCCCTTTCTTTCCTCAAATCCATGATTCCATGTCTACTTTCTTATATCTTTACTTCCCTTCTTTCTCTTTATCTCGTTTCATGTGAGATGACTTATTAAATAGGTCAATGGCTGTTTCTTACCCACCACTCTTACTCTTAAGTATCTTAATAAACATAGATTTAAAATTTTTCCTCTCCCTCCCTCCCTAATTTCGACCATATCTGTCATACTCCAACTCCACTTTACCTCAACTTAAAACACCCCTCAAAAGTATATAAAAATAATACGTAAATTTAAAACTATTTTTCTCACTTGGAAGTGTGATGTGATGAACCAGTTAAAAACCACATACCTGAGGAAATAAATTATAACCAATAAACCCTTAAGATTGTCTGTTTTCTAATTAAATTGAATATACGAGGGTCATTCAATAAATAAGGTGAATTTTTCGGTATAAGGACTTCTGATACGGATTGAAGCTATTTTTTTTTATTTTTTTTTTTTGTTTTACTTCTTTTTCACATGGATTTAATTTCTTTTGCAGATTAAAAAAAAACAAACTTTGAGAGTTTTGGCGATTAACAAATATGGCCGACCAAGAAGCATGCTCCAGGATTGAACAGCGGTCAGTTATCAAGTTTTTGGCTGCTGAAGGGTGCAAACCAGTTGAAATTCATAGGAGAATGTCAATTGTGTTTGGCGCCACATGTTTCCGCCAAAAAATTTCTACAAGTGGGCTAAATTGTTTAAAGAAGGACGGAGCAGTGTTGAGGATGAAGACAGGCCTGGGAGGCCTACAGAAGTGAGGTCTCCTGAGGTGATCGAATCAGTCAATGACCTCATTCAGTCTGACAGAAGAATTACTGTGAACTGCTGAGGCAGGTCAAGAAGGACAAAGAACAAACGCAGGGGTCATCAGTCAGAAGGAGTCATCTTGCATCATGACTACGCAAGGCATCATATAGCAGCCCAAACGACGCAGACAATCAACGAGCTGGGCTGGGAAATGCCCCCTCCCCCCCCTTACAGCCCAGACCTTGCCCTTCAGACTTTCACCTGTTTGGTCCCTTGAAAGCTTTCACGGGAGGCACGAAGTTTAAAAGTGACGATGAAGTCAAAAATGTTTTGAGCGACTGGCTGAGACAACAGTCCAAATATTTTTTACACTGAGGGAATACGGAAGCTTGTGCACAGATGAGAAAAGTGCGATACAGTGCTGGGAGACTACGTTGAAAAATAAAAAAAGTAAGCTTCTATCTGTATTAGAAGTCCTTATACCGAAAAATTTACCTTATTTATTGAATGACCTTCGTATATATATATATTTTCACCGTCTCCTCACATACTGATATATATATATATATATATATATATATATATATATATATATATATATATATATATATATATATATATATATATATGTTGTTCTAATTACATGGGAGGCTTGCTCAGTATCGTGGATAGAGCATAGAAATCAGCAAGTGAGGAGACGGTGAAAATCCTTTGGTAAACTCAGAAACGATTGCCAGAAAAGTGGCACGTCCGAGAAATTTGCAGCACACACTTATACATAGGTACCTCCACTAATTCGTTAAACGTATATTTTAAAATGAATTCTTAAAAAGAAAGGGATTTCTTGAAGGTTTCATTTTAGCTTTAATTGAAAGCTAAACGATTTAAAATTTACTATTTCTAGTAAGCAAACTACTCTGTGGTGCATTTCAAACATAAATTATAATGATCAGGATCGATTTTTTATTCAGTAAAATTGATCAAAACGGCGATTTTGACACATTTGTAGACAAAAATTAATTCTCGGTTTTAAAAATCTTGCAAAAATAAAATATATATTTTAGAAATGTTATTTGAAAAAAATTGGAAAATGTAAAGTGAAATTAATCTGATTTGAAACAAATATCACTTAATTATAGCATAAAATGTTGTATACAAGCACTTCTTAACCACGGAGTCTTGTATTTCTGAAGTGATAATCGATTTATTGTCAGCCGAATCATCGCCGAACGTGTTCATAGTTAAGTATTGTGGATCAGACGATGTTTATATGAGGGATTTTTTCAGTAAGGGTGGACAACCCTTTAAACACATGACCTTTTAATGGTAATATCAGGTTTGTACATCCATAGTTTGAAATTCTTCACATATATACATATACAAAAGCAAATCGAATTTATTTCTAAAATATTAGTGGTCATCATATTGTAAAGAGTTTTACAATATATGATTAGTAAATATAGCTTTACTTCATAACAATATTTCCTAAGAGTTATCACGTTGAAACTGAATTTTAAAAGATTTAAAAACTTTATAAATTATTCAATTTAAAATTGTATAAATGAAAATATATTTAGATATTTATAGCCTTAAAGATTTTTTATTTATGAAATAACTATCCCAGTCTTTCTTTCGTTCGTTTTTCAGTACACGAATACAATCACTTTTTTTCCTGTAAAATCCATCTATAATTATTTCTTGTAAATATTTTTTAAGGAGGGAAGACAATAAAAATTATTCTCTTGCACTTCTCTTTTGTGGAACTCTCTTCTGATTTCTTAATTTCCGGTGAATTTTGATCTTCAATTATTTAAATGCAATGTCAATCATTATCTTGTATTCTTAATTCCTGTTCTTTTATTGTTCTCTCTCTTCTTAATAATATTTTTCTCTTTCTTATGTTTTCTCAGCCTCTGTAACGCTTTGAGTCTTTGTGACATTATTGCCTTACTTGGGGTGAAATGAGTAAAAAAATCTTAAATATAATTACAAAATTAGAAATAGAAAGAGATATGAAAATGTTTGAATGTGCAATCATTATTTCTGTATCAGATACTTTATAATTATAATTACCCTATGAAATATAATTAAATAGATTCTCGATTAACATAAATAAAGAACATAATATCCCATTGTGATGCATATACGAGAAAAAAAAAACATTTAAAAATTTGCTCTTTGACTAAGATATCTTTATAATAACATTCACCCAACAAAAGGCTCAAAATCAACTCAAGATAAAAGACTTGTGATATGAGTGAAAGAAGACGTGGTAAAATGTGAAGATTATTACGAAACGGAAAACAGATAAGGATTTGAAGTTAAGATTATTGTATGTGTGAACAGATAATGCATAACAGTTTCAGTACTCAATCTTAGTTTATAACGACATTTTTTAACGATATTCGTAAAACTTCACGTAGCTTTAGAAAGGCATCTTTCTCTATCCCAATGCGCCTTCGGATTTCAGTGTTACACTTTCAGTGTTACACTTTCAGTCCTCTGTTAAAACACTTCCAAGGTATTTAAATTGTTATACTTGCTTGATTTTGATATCTCCAATTTGTAAATTGCAAGTTCGGCTGTCCTTTTTGCTAACGACCATATATCCCACCTTCTTCAAATTAATGTATAATCCTTCCTCCTTACTTTTCTGCACTATCTTTTTTAGGAATTCTTGTAATTAATTTTCTGTGTCTTTTATCAACAGCGTATTACTGGCATATTTTACGTTTTTAAGATTGAGGCCACCAATAATGTATCCTGATGTTATAATTCTCTCAGCAAAGCCTCACTGTATTAGTTGAATATGTACGGTGAGAAGATACATCCTCGTCATACACCCTTTTTGTATATTTACTGATATTATTTTCTAACCGTATACAGATAGTCTGCTGTCAGGTATTAGTTATGGGTTATTATAGTATCCTTCCTAAATATGTCGCAATTAACTAGTAGTGGTAACAGTTCTTAAGGCAAGATTAAGATGGTAAGGCGGTATGAACTATTAAATCCTACTCAGTAATTAAACTAATATGAAGATTTATTTTAAGTGAGAATGTAAAGATATACAGGTAAAGAGTGTCACTTTGATGCTTTAGGTAATATAGAAAAAAAGTGTTTTTTTAAAGAAGCATATTTTATACAGTAGCCTGATGAAGGACTATTTTGTAACAGGCTTAGAATAATGATGTGGGCCCAAAGTCGGGACCACGGAAGGAAAACACGGAACACGGATTAGAGGTAAGAAAGATATATTAAACAAAAAGGTTACAAAGATAGTGTAAGTGTAAGCGGAGCTTACTATGTGCTAGTGTCCAATATTGGTAGTCGTACGCGGCTGATACTACGGTATTAGATTACTCTCTCTCTCTCTCTCTATCTCTATCTCTATTTCTATCTCTCGTCTTCTCTTAGAGTGTTATATCGCATACTTTATATAGTCCTGGAAGAGTCCATGCTGTAGGTATGCTACGGTCTCACAACAAATAATGAGAGAGTTTTCAACTTGACGGAACTCCATACCATGAACAGCGAGCAACAGGTCAGATCCTGACGGTTCACAAAAATACCCCAACTAACACAACAGTCAGGTGATTGTTAAATGAAATTTGATCTTAAACTTTCCCTGTATAATGTTAATAATACATTTGATTAATAGTGACCAATTAAGGAACTGCATTGAGAAAGAAGGATATTATGTTGATAGATAAATATTTTTCATCCATACGTTGAAATGATTAATTGGGTACCTGCGTATATATAAGACGAATTTGATATGCTTTTCCGTTTATCAATTTACTCAATAATTTATCATCTGATGATTGGCAATCTAATGTTCCCAATTTCAGTAGTTTAGGGACGCAAGTAATGCCACTCGAAATTAGTTCTAAGTGATAGAAAAGGCAAGTGTTATGGTTGAAATAAACAAAAGTGTTTGGTTGATTACCAATCAGATCCATAGTCCTGAGTATGACAATAAACTACATCCGGAAACACAACCTCTGAACATGATAACAATAGCGGCTAAGAGGTGGTTTCACGCTCCTCCATTATCCATATCTGCGACCTTGCTGCCGTATGTAGTACATGATATCGAGACTATATATAAAGAGATGAATTTATTCGGTAAGCATTTGTTAAAATATTTATTAACTTGTGCCAAACCTTCCAAAAGGAGCTATTTTATATAGTAATATTGTCTTTCCTGTTCTTTCCGACATTTTTTTTCAGTGTTTGTTCTCTAAAGTCTCTAAAGACTCGATATCTCCGCCATGATCAATCTAGTTTTATGGATCCAAGGAAATTTGTTCTTGACCATTATTAATCTGTCAGACATCTTGGTAAGAGGAATCACTTAACAGTATATCGATAAAGAGTGAAAACTTTTCCTATCAAGTTGAATATGAGAGGGTGCTGAAAAGTTATCAGATGATCAAAAAGTTTCATACCTGGCTACATTTGAGGACGGGGTTCACACCGAAACTTTTTCAGTACTGCATCGAAATAGCGTGATTTTTTTTACCTGTCTTCGTAATCGCTATCAGATTTCCGTCAGAGTAAATAGGCGCACCTCTCGTCCGGTTTATAAACCTCCCCAGTCTCGTGAACAGGAGTAAAGGTGTATCCCTTATTTCTCTTTAGGATTGGGTTTCCGCTTAGTTAAGTCTTTATATTCTGTTTCACTGCAAGTGGCCTCCTTGGGTTTTAGAGGCATTTTCACTTTGTTTGGGGTGAATTTATTAAAACAATGGTCAAAGGGAAAAGTTATATAAAGAAGTTCCTCCTTTCCGGATAAGATGGTTCAACCTCGTAATTAGAAAAGCCAAATATTGGTGCTCTGCTACCTAAAAAAGGACAGTAAAATTAATTAAGACCATGACACAAATACTGCACAGATATTATACAGAATTTCTGGAAAAGTCACTTTGGTACTTGCCCAATCACAGTAGTATTACATTGACCCTTGGCGGAAGATTGTGCAAGGATATTTTAATCCATGCCAGAGATAAGAAATACATAGCTGATCTCAGTTAGATGGTTGCCTCGAGATATTTGGTTTCTAGGTATAAAGAATAGATATTGTTCTTAATCACACAAATGAGTGGGGATATTTTGATTCTAGGTAACGTGCACCGATACTATATTGACCCTAATCAGCTGAGTGAGCCGAGACATTTTGATTCTAATCAGAGTACACAGATACATCACTAATCCTAACCAAAGGACTGGGCTGAAATACTTTAATTCTAGACAGATACAACGTTAATCCTTTCCTTTTGGCTGGGTAGCGACAGCACGATTATATCATTTATCTTAGTTGATTGGAGATTTCAAAAGTTGATCTGAGGCATATTACACTGATCATAGGCTCAAGACTCAATAACTAGCCTATTAAAAAAATCCAGCATTTGGGCAGGAAAATTTATTATTTTAGTGAGAGACTGAGCAACGGAAAAAATTGAGTCTTAACACAGGCAATGTCAGTAACGTTAGAATGATTAAACCACTTGACATGATGAGCAATAAAATCGCCAAATACAAAATGTTCTTAGATGAATGTAGCGATATATATATATATATATATATATATATATATATATATATATATATATATATATATATATACATAGAGAGACAGGGAGAGAAGAAAGAAAGAGACATTTCTAGTTTGTCAGATACTTTGTCTATGTTAAAATCCTGAAAAGAAGGAGAGAGATAGAGAAAAAAGCGGAAACTGAAAGAGTACAATAAAGAAAGTCGAAAACACATGAAAGAATCATCCGGGAAATCAAGCAATTGGAAGATTTTCCTAAATATAAACACCAAGACCATGAATATGTATCCAATAAACTTTTTTTACAAAGTAGATGATTCTGGACAGAGATGGCTCCCGCCAGCGTAAAACGCCCAAGACACGCAACATGATGGGCACATAGCTGCACTTCTCTACTCCTATTAACCTGTCCACAGTACAAGAGGTTGGACGCTTTTATCGACAAACTATCTTCAGCGATGTTGCCGAATAAGACTCTAGACCCAGGAGTTGAAATCTAAGAAATATTAACATAAAATTAGGCAATTTGATTTCAAGTGAAAAAATCAAGTTTAAATTAATTAAAATTTAAATTTTAACTACACTCACATGTACACAGGCAAAAACATATATGATCTACACTGGACGACTGAATAAAAGATTCCTCGTGAAATAGTCCACATATTCATAATATTATTATAATTTCTGTTTAAATTATAAATCATTAAGATCAATCAATAAATTAAAAAACAATATATATATATATATATATATATATATATATATATATATATATATATATATATATATATAATTATTTATTTAAAAATATGATTTCAAACGCTACATAAGAGTTCTCATGTTTCAAAACAAGAGCCGAAAACATCAATACAATTATTTGAATTAAATTGAATTAAAGTTCCATCTTCAAGCGAATTTTTTTTTTTGGAATAACTTATTTCTTATGGGAGGAGATATTAATCTACCTATCTTGGATTTTTTATACTCACAACACTTCGTTTGTTGCCTCCGCTCATCGTCAGCGTGTGCGTTTTATTCAGCAACTTTAACGGAAGAGAACAGAAGTGCCCGGGATGTCATAAAAATCTCAAGGCAATGACAAGAGCATTTGATTTTCACATATTTAGAATGTAGAATATGGTACAAAAACCACGAAGAAGTTTCAGTCTTTAATCCATTTATACTTTTCATTATTTAATCCATTAATACATTTCCATAGTTAATCCTCTCATGTGTTTCAATATTTTATCCATTTAGTATGTTTCAATACTTAATATATTTCAATACGTTTCAATATTTAATCCCTTAATACCTTTCAATATTTAATCTATTAATGCATTTGAATAGTTTATCCCATAATATGTTTCAATACTTAATCTATTAATACGTTTCAATATTGAATCGGTTAATCCATTCGAATATTTAATCCATTGATACGTTTAAATTTCTGTCGTTTATTTTATGTAAAGTATAACAGGTGTAACATCAAAATTATCAAAATTGTTTAATAGCAATGGATAATTGCCCATCCCATAAAATGTTTCATATCTAAAAAGGACTAAACGAATTGAGTTTTTTTTTACAGGTTTTCGGATAAGGCGTTTAGCTCTCTTGATAACATTTGTCGTAATAATCACTAACAGACAATTTGAGTTATTCAGCTAGAAAGAGAACAGGTTAAAATCGTTTTGTGTCAGTCCTACTAGGTTTTCCCAAGTGAGCAATGTTGTGACGTAAAAGATCATTCAGGCCTTCATTAATTGTACAAACATTCATACTCTGGCGTCCATTCAAGAACAATCAAAAGAATGGTGAATAAGTTTTAAAAAGAAGGAACAATCGAGAGGAAAACTGAATCAGGAGGTCACAAGAGCAATTGGGATCATCATTTCCTCTTAGAACTTATTATATTCTTATTAACAAAAGTAGAGTTCAATAGCATGATAAAAACGTCGGAGAATTCCAATAAGATATCTTTAATCATTTCTAAGTTCGAATTTTGCCGTTACACAATTTGGGCAATTTTTCTGATACACCCGGTATCTAGAATTATCTCCAAGGTTTTCTTTATGAATTCTGGGAAGATGGACGTGTGGATAGTGTACTGATTAACGGCTCCTTATGAGAAATTGGAGAGTCGTTTTCGAATTCGGTATATTCTTTTAGGCGCAACTACCCTCGAGAAAAGGTATAAATCCATCACTTCTCCTCTGTATATGGGTTAAATTGTAGGACATTTTGAATCCGAAAGCCTTGATTAAAAACCAGTCAATTGCAAAAAGGAACGTCAGTCTACTACGGGATATCTACTCAGTCCTGAATCAAAAGAAACTGGGTTGCCTAAACGTGTATCACGTAATGGTATTTAACTGAGGGAGAGAAAGAAAAATGGATTAAGGAAAACTTTGTAATTTATGGCCCCACCCTTTATAAAGATTGTCGTTTGTATTTGTTATTAAAGCGGAACATTAAAGTTCGATAACCTATACATACATACATACACACACATACACACACACACACACACACATATATATATATATATATAATCATACATATATATATATAATCATATATATATATATATATATATATATATATATATATATATATATAATCATATATACATATAATCATATATATATATATAATCCATTTACTACGTTTCAATCTAGTCCAGATTGATTAGCAAAGCTTCGCTTCTATTAACACAAATGCAATTCTTCATATATATATATATATATATATATATATATATATATATATATAATCATACATATATATATATAAATATATATATATATATATAATCATACATATATATATATAAATATAAATATATATAATCATATATACATATAATCATATATATATATATATATATATATATATATATATATATATATATATATATATAATGCATTTAGTACGTTTCAATCTAGTCCAGTTTGATTAGAAAAGCTTCGCTTCTATTAAGCCAAATGCAATTCTTCATATATATATATATATATATATATATATATATAAACCTAATGAGCCAGACAAACCTACCCAGGTTTCACCTAAACGGATCGTCATGGAAAGAATATATATATATATTTAAGCATTTCATCCCAGTCAAGAGCAAGGCGGGGAGCCACTAGGACACAAGGGGTTACAGAAAATATAGAACAAGATCAGATAGGAGTGATAGAAGAAAGGATGAGGAGAATGGTAGTGGATAGATCAAGGCAACTGGAGATGTCGATTGACATTACACTTGAATAGCTGGTGATTATAGCTCTCAGGGAAACTGGAATAGGGAAGAGAGTTCCACAGGCGAGAGGTGCGAGACATGAAGCTATTAGAGTAGAAGAGACGGCTACATTTAAAAGTTTCGACAGTGAAGGGGTGAGAACGTGATGTCAGCCTCGTAGGGCGCTTGAACTCATGAAGTCTGGGAACCAGCAAATGCAGCTCCTCGGAGCAATTACCATGAAAGTATTTGTAGAACAGACAGAGAGAGGCGACGGCGCGTCTGTGAGAAAGGGACTGTAGACGAGATGCCAGAGCAGGGCCAATTATATTGCATTTCCGCCTCTGCAGCCTATCAAGAACCCCGAGGCAAACAGAAGGGTCACCAGACCATATATGGCAGCAATACTCCATGCAAAGACGAATTGTTGATTTGTAGATCTGGAGGATTGATTCGGGGGAGAAAAATTTCCTGGCGCGGACAAGGGAGCCAACTTTCCTTGCTGTGGACGAGGCAATTGACTCAATGTATTTGTTCCATCTCAGATCACCAGTCAACGTGAGACCGAGGAGCCGCAGAGAGTTGCTCTCGAGAAGTTGAGCGTCAGACATTTTAATGGAGGGCAAGGAAGGATTTCTGTGTTGATTAATAGAGAGCAGTTTTGTTTTGAAGCGTTAAAGTTGACCAGCCAATTCCTGCCCCAGTTCACAACCGATTGGAGGTCCTTTTCGAGACTCACGGCCAGGTTAGTTTTGTCAGTGACACTGGATTTGTTTTTGAGGCAGGAATAAATTGTGGTGTCATCCGCGTAGATGCCAACTTGGGAATTTATGGCGCCAGGGAGGTCGTTTATGTAGATAAAGAATAGAGTATGTCCTAGGATGGAGCCTTATAGAACACCTGCGTTCGTGGGATAGGAACTGGAGGAGAATCCATTGAGAACGTCCTTCAATTCACGGTTTGACAGGAATGATTGCATTAGGTCAAACAATCGACCCGTAATGCCATAACCCTGAGGCTTGCGAAGAAGGCCGGCATGCCAAACCCTATCAAATGCTTTGGAGATGTCTAGTGCCACGGCACGAGCTTCACCGTTATTTTGAAGAGCTCGGTAGACAGTTTCAGTGATGACCGTAGGCACATCAGCTGTAGATCTGGCAAAGCGGAAGCCATATTGCTTCTCTGAGAGCAGATCATGTGATATGAGGTGGGCAACCACCTCGGTATTGATTAGGGCTTCGAAGACTTTGCCGAAGAGGGGTAGGAGTCTATCAGGACGGTAGTTAGAAGGGTCAGAGCGGTCGCCAGATTTCTTGAAGATAGGAACAATCCAGCAGTCCGGAAAACAAGATTCCTTGAGGCAGTAGTTGTATAGTTTAGAAAGGGCGGGCGCTAGGCCAGGTGCGCATTTCTTCAAGACAATGGCTGGTATCCCGTCTCCACCACTAGCCTTGTTGGGGTCTAAATTGGGGGATAATGCCCAATATCAGAGACGGGGAATATATGTAACCCACTCAATAGAGCCTCAGTTCTAAGAGGGAAGTTTGGTATGGGTACACCGGAAAAGTCGAGCTTCGAGTTGAACGAAAATTTCCGAGCAAAGCATTCAGCCTTGTCGGCAGAGGAAGTCAGGACTTCGAACTGGTTGAATAAAAGAGGTATAGAGGGTTTGCAATTTTTCAATACGCTCTTGCAGAGACGCCAGTAATCTTTGGTGCCAAATTTGCGAGATGCAATACGCTCCTTCATATATATATATATATATATATATATATATATATATATATATATATGTGTGTGTGTGTGTGTGTGTGTGTGTGTATGTGTGTGTGTATATATATATATATATGTGTGTGTGTGTGTGTGTAATACCTTTCCCAAACGTATTAGCACGTAATGGATTCGACTGGAATTCGAAATCGGCTCTCCGGTTCCTCAATCTGAGGTCCTATCCACTACACCATCGTGCCTCCTCTTGATCTCCTTCCATCTAGGGCTAATAGCAGAAGACACCAGGGCTATACAACTTCGGATTAGTAGAAGGACAACTCTGAATTCAAAACCCGCGGAGGGTCCTTTTGGGATCTTGAAGCATGTAGTGCACCAGGCCTCTATAATCAGCTCTTCAAAAAGTGTGGTTGGTTCTGCACAAAACCGTCACCACTATAATCATGGTGTCTGGGCTGTCGTTTCCCAGGAACTGTTTGACCCTCATACTTCGAATACAACGGGTGAGTCCACCATATATATATATATATATATATATATATATATATATATATATATATATATATATATATATATATATGTATATATATACACTTAACAGACACATCCCTTCTCCAGGAACCAATAAAACTGTCAAACTGATCAAGGGAATTCAGAGCATAGATCAATGCAGCTCTTATCTCAAATAACACCTTAAAAGAGACTGTTTGACCAACTCAAGGATTGTCAAAAGATTCATGTTAAAAAGATAAAAAAATAAAAAAAAACAAATGAAATCTACAGACAAAGTTCATTTTCTCCATCAAGACATTCATTTCTGTAGTTCACTGCTACTAGCAAGCAGAAATATTTCTTCTCCTGATGATGACCATTTTGGCCGAAACTAGTCGAGGAATCTAAATGAAATAATAATAATAATAATAATAACGAAAGAATATTAATCTCCAACCCAGTGTGTCTGAAGATTTTAATTTTTTAATATTTTTTTATTGTTCAACATATATATATATATATATATATATATATATATATATATATATATATATATATATATACAGAGAGAGAGATAAGTGTGTGTAGCGAAATATGTGTAGATAAAACGAAGAAAAAAGCGAATGTTCAACACGTCTCTACAAGTGTAAATGAATTGTTCTTATGTAAGTAGTATTTTCTTTCAAATTGAAAAATATGAATTACAAATATTCTTTGCGAAACAACTTCGCACAAAATATTTTGTGTATCTTTTTTTTATAGTACAAAGGAATAGATTGCGTTAGTATAGAAGAAACAGAAATTCGTCTTCATGTGACAGTGTGTTTGACACGGACGGACATTATTTTATGTATGCGTATACATTTTGGCAGTCGACCCTATGAATAAGCAGGGAAGCTAGCTGTCTACAATCGACGTTCGTAAACAAACTTAGTCCGCATGTTTTTATCAATAATGATAGGCATTATATATATATATATATATATATATATGTGTGTGTGTGTGTGTGTGTGTGTGTGTGTGTGTGTGTGTGTATGTGTGTGTGTGAGAGAGTGTGTGTGTGTGTGTCACCATCGCTAAGTATTATATATTTCAATTCAATGAAAACTTACTTGAATAAATATGCGAAAAATGGCAGTACAAACATTTCAGTTTTGTTTGTGTAACAAACGAACGAACATTCTGGTCAAAGTTTAACTGAAAAAACTAACAACATATCGGCTCCAAAAAAACAAAAATTAGATTTATTAATCTTGAGTTTATTTGTTAATAAACATTTAACAATTTTTAAATATCCATTTTAAAAGGGGGAATATTGCTGATGATTTCTGAAGTCTTCCTCCAAAATTTCGTAGCTAAAAACAAATCTTATTTTTCTGCTAATTGAAAGAAAACAGGGCGTCTCAAGCTGATTGGTTAATCTATATGGATACAAAAATTCAATTTTTTCTTACCGGTTCGAACAAAAAGATGAGTTAGTTTCTGAGTTTATGCAATCCATAGGATTTTTCTACAAATCTGAAATGGGATTACACACACACACTCACAAAACATATTTATACACAAACACAGACACATACACACACACATATGTGCGTGTGTGCGTGTGTGTGTGTGTGTGTGTGTGTGTGTGTGTGTGTGTGTGTGTGTGTGAAAATATATAGAAAATTTGAAAGATCTGGTTGGGTAAAGAACCCGAAGTTCTTTAGTATTTTTGTTTTTATTAGGTTGGTGCAAAAATAATTTCGTTTTCTCACATAGTAACATATGTTAGAAAACGAAATTATTTTTGCGCCAACCTAATATTTAAAAAAAAACAGTGCTCGATACAAAAGTAGAGTTTAAATATAATTATTTATTTTAAAATATGATTACTTCGCTACATAAGAGTTCTCATGTTTCAAAACATGATAACTCTTATGTAGCGAAGGAACCATATTTTTAAATATATAATTATATATATATATGTGTGTGTGTGCGTGTGTGTGCGTGACAGTCTGTCGCCTCTGAGTGTTGACTTCAGTGTTCACTTTTATATTTATATTTACATACGCTCTATCTCTGATATTGGGCACTTTATCCCATTATATGGAGAATTTCATTTGGATTAATAGACCCAACTCAGAATGGGCATGTTTTTTTTCAGTTGCCTCAACTATTTATAAATGTCGGTCAATAGTGCGTTATGGATAGCAAGAACATTTACAATCACATCAGGTTGAAATACCGCTTCCAGAACGATCAAGACAAGCCCACAAGTCTATTTTTAATTCTGACCTTGTGTTTCTACACCACCATTCATATCTCTCGAGAAAGTGCTATCATTTTGCTTTTGAAAGTTTGTTAAAAATCATTTAATCACTAGAACTTACCATCGCCTGAACAGACATAAAATGGCGAAAAACGAATTCTATTTTGTTGGGATTACAACATGTTTTAATCTCTCATAATAAAAATAATTATATGTATAATGTATTGGGGCTGCAGCTTGTGTGAATATGTCTGTGAATGTGCGTTTGTGCGTAGGTGTAATGTGTGATGGACACACCAGTCGCCTTCCACTTATGAGGGTTCAAAAAATCAGCTCATAGAATTGAACAGTACCGCCGCACAAATGATTTATCATAGTGCCGAAAGCTTGTGCAGAAGTCTCCACACTTTTTGGAAAGGTATGAATGCACAAAACCTCTGTCTATAGTGTACGACGAGTTCCATAAACACACACACACACACACACACACACACACACACACACATATATATTATATATATATATATATATATATATATATATATATATATATATATATATATATGCAAATATATTGATAAAATAGAAAGAACCGCTATATTGATTGATTATTTATTTTTAAAAAACATTGCTAGATACACAAATATAGCCAAGATTATAATTATTTTTTTAAATAGGATTCCATCGATACACAGGAATTGTCATGTTTCAAAAACTAAAGCTAAAATTCCAGTCCAATCATAGAATTAAATTAAATTAAAGTATCTAGTTCTGTTTCACTTTCAAGCTTGAAAAGGAAATAGGACTAAGTACTTTAATTTAATTTAATTCTATAATTGAATTGGAGGTTTTTAGCTTCTGTTTTTGAAACATGGAAATCCTGTGTATCGATGGAATCATAGTTTAAAAAAAATAATTACGATATATATTTATATATATATAAATTAGGTTGGTGCAAAAATAATGACGTAATAATGTCGTTTTTTGACGTTTAACGTCAAAAAACGACATTATTACGTCATTATTTTTGCACCAACCTAATATATATATATATATATATATATATATATATATATATATATATATATATATATATATATGGAATGGATATTAAATCCGACAAATATTTTAACTAATTTCATTTAATATGATGTCATTCTTTACCTTCAATTACGTTTCAAAGCAGGAATGATATATCAGGAATGAACATTAAAAAAATGTTTGAAATTGCCAAAGACAAAAATCTGAAGGAAAAAGAAAAAAATCATTAGACGCTTAAACTTAATTCACATTTAAAATCAGTCCAAGTTATTGGAACACTTTATATATATATATATATATATATATATATATATATATATATATATATATATATATGCGCGCGAGTGTGTATGTGTGAGAGAGAGTGTGTGTTTCCTTGTTTATGGAGTCTAACCGACAAGAGCAAGTGAAATGGAAACCAAGAGACATTAATGTCACATTACTTCATTTTAAACTGCAAATGGGGAATTTTCAGTGCACTCTAGAGGCAGAATGCCCAGTTTGGTATGGCTATGATGTAATGAGTGATTATATATGATGTGAGAAAGACAGAGACAATGTAGCCAAGAATGTTGTCTGAGTCACGATAGACGAAAACATTCAACGAGTCAATGATCTCTATGTCGATCAATTTTCCAACTCTTATCAAAGCCCAAAATATTGTATATTCTCTTCATACATCTCTAAACATAGTCTTTTAATAAAAACACATATCCTCAATAACATCATCTCTGAATACGGCCACAATGTGGTGACCTTGTTTGGAAAATAAAACATTCCTATAGCTATTGATACAGACATAAATCAATCCATGCATTCATTTAAAATTAAAAATAGAATCATCTTTGATAATGACGAAAAGTATAGTCGAAAACGCTCGGACTTACAAAGCATTCGGACAATGTCTACATAATTAAGAAAAGAAAAAATTATAAGAACGCAAGAAAAAATGAATAAAACTTAACCTCAGTACCTTGTCAGTCGTTTTTTATGAAACTTATATAAAAATGTCATTGCTGCCCAAATACACAAGTGTGTGTGGATATATATATATATATATATATATATATATATATATATATATATATATATATATATATATATATATATAAAATGGACAAATTCCGAAAATTATTTTAAGACATTTTTTGTGCTTATGCATTCTTTTTTATATAGATACAAATATTTAAAAAAATGTTCTGTTTATAATAAACAGTATTCACCGGCCCGAGAAATTTTCATAGAAAATATGCTTCCTCCGACAAGAATCGAACCTGTATCCTATACGGAACTGTCAATATAATCTGACGTGCTTTTACCGATTTAGTCACAGAGGAGAGTTTCGGTTAGCAAGGTCGATTTTACTGTTTTTAAACTACAATATTCCATGATTTTCTCACGTACATTCATATCTGCTCGATGCGTATCCAAATGTAAACAAATGACGTTACACATTATGAAATGGACAAAGTCTAACAATTATTTTAAGACATTTTTTTTTTTATTTTAATAAATTCGTTTTTATACAGATATTTTTATGTATAAACATAAATAAATCACTTAAAATAAAATCGACCTTGCAACCGAACCCTCCTCTGTGGCGAAATCGGTAAAGCACGTCAGGATACATGACGGTTCCATATACATATACAGTAGCGTCCAAAACTAAGGGACAAAATTTTGAAACCTAATATTTGTTAGAAATTACAACTGTGAAAAGCTGAAATTTTGACAACTGGTAGTCGTTATCATCCATAATAACATACTAAAATTTGAATCATTTGCAAAGGATAGAAAAAGAATTATATCATTTATTTATTTATTTTCAAAATAGGATCGTCCAAAAGTAAGGGACAAAATTGAGAAAAACAATGTAAACAGTATGATATATTCAAATTTTTTGATTTTCTCTAAAGAATAAGTCTTACTTAGCCATTTGTAAACGTTGCATCAGCCGGCACCATGGCGAAACGCCAAAACCTTGATTACTCTGTGAGACAAGCTATTGTGAAGCTACACAAGGAAAAGCACACCATTAGAGAGATTTCAGAGAAAGTGAAACGTTCCAAGAGTGTTGTAGGCAGGGTTGTTAAATCCTACAATGATACTGGCAATATAGTTAGTGCTTTTAAAACCGGCAGACCCCGCAAAACTTCGGCAAGAGAAGATCGAATAATGCAGCGTATGTCATTAGAGGACCGTTTTAAGTCTTGCACAGAAATTAAAAGGGTTATGAATAGTACCTCATGTGTTAATGTGTCAAGACAGACAGTTTGTAGACGACTGCAAGAAATAGGGCTGTTTAATCGAACCCCAGGGAAGAAACCACTTGTTAGTTCGAAGAATAAGAAGAGATTAGAGTTTGCAAACAGGTATGTAATTTGGACATATGAAAATTGGGCAAAAGTATTTTTCAGTGATGAAAGCAAGTTTAATTTATTTGGAAATGATGGAAAAAACAATGTAAAGAGACGTATTGGTGAAAGATTAAATGCAAAGTGTACTAAGAAAACTGTCAAGTTTGGGGGCGGAAGCGTCATGGTATTTGGAATGTTTTCTTGTCAAGGTACAACGCCTCTTGTCCGGTTACAAACTCGTGTAAACGCGCAGATCTATAAAAACATTGTTCAAGATCATGTTGTGCCAATCATACAGAATTCAGGTTTCGATAGGGCTACCTTTATGCAAGATAATGCCCCATGTCACAAGGCAAAGGTGGTAATGAGTTACCTTAGCGAGCAAGATTTGGAAATTATGGATTGGCCACCGCAAAGTCCTGACTTACATCCAATAGAAAATCTTTGGAAGACCTTAGGAGTGAAAGTTATGGAAAGAAATCCCACTAACACGGAGGATTTGTGGGTGAAGCTTCAAGAAGAATGGTCTAAAATTAGTATCGAGGATTGTCAAGAACTGATTCGTTCTTGTAGTCGAAGATGTGCAGCTGTCATAGAGAGCAAGGGTTCATTTACTAAATATTGATTGTACATGTATTTTTATTGTTTTTTTGCCGTTTACATTGTTTTTCTCAATTTTGTCCCTTACTTTTGGACGTTCCAAATTTGAAAATAAATAAATAATTGTTATAATTCTTTTTCTATCCTTTGCAAATGATTCAAATTTTAGTATGTTATTATGGATGATAACGACTACCAGTTGTCATAATTTCAGCTTTTCAAAGTTGTTATTTCTAACAAATATTAGGTTTCAAA
>OZ010601.1:37257422-37339922 GCA_963932145.1 Acanthosepion lycidas | reverse complement strand
TTGTTACTGTGATTCGTCCGACCAGACAATTGACGGTATCTTCTATTCATTGCTCTCTGGTAGGTCTGTCTGCCACCTTACGTCTTTGCTGATTTTATTATTATTCCCCTGTCGTCTACACGCTGTAAGATCAACATTTTCATCTGAAAAGCCCATCCAATATCGACATCAACTTAGCACTTTCACTAACAAACGGAATGGTAAAAAAAAAAAAAGAAGAAATAAAAGAAAAAAAAACTTAGCGAGTAATAGAAAATAATTACTATTTTAAGTTTTCTTTCTATATTTCTGAGATAAGGTTTAGTAATTATTTACACAATTTACATTGTTCGGATGCTGTCCTCGTTTTTGTTTACGTTTCGGTCGTTTTACGCTCCAGCCTTCTTCAGGTGATTGGAATGTCGAGCCGAATCCTTTATTTCGTTTACCGCTGGTATCTTGTACTGGTTCCACGTGCCATACCTCTTCCAGATATACCGTTTCACTTACTTCCCTTTTAACTCACTTTTAATTCAACTCTCCAAGTTTTTGTTCACCTCTGCTGTGGCCAGGTATTGAACTTACAACTCTTTATACACTGATCCATATGTCCTTGATCAGGACAACACTCTGAACAATGTAAATAGTGTAAATAATTTTAGGTTTTTATCAGAAAAATATATCACCTATGTGGCATGGTAATATATGACTCGGTACAAGGACCAAGAGCCACTCGATGTAGAGGGTCACACAGTTTACACATTTTAAGCGAATAGGAGGTGGAGATAAGATTGTAGTTATCGGAGATTCATCCCCTTGAAAGTCGGTTCCACTGCGTAGTGGCTCACGGGAAGAAGCTTCTCGAGTGGAAATTATTTCTCACCCATGGAATACGGAGGGAACGATGGTGGTTCGCTACGATGTGGATGATATGGTGACTCCTAGCCGTGAAGATACAAACTGGAACCAAATTATGCTATTTGTCTGGGCACTTTCCATGGAAGTTGGGATTTAGCAGGGAGAGGCTTAACCCATCCCGTCTGTGAGAGATGGGTTGCAGGGTGAAAAACGTTAATATTAGGTTGGTGCAAAAATAATGTCGTTTTCTCACATAGTAACATATGTGAGAAAACGACATTATTTTTGCACCAACCTAATATCAAATTTTCCAAGCTATCTCTCCTTATGATTTCTCTTCCGGGTGTTAAGCTGATGTTTCCTTTTTGCTTGCATTTTCTCTAAAACTTCATCGTCGCTCCACATGTGTGATCTGTGTCATCCTCATCATCCTTCTGTAGGACGAAATTTCATTTTTTTAGGAAATCGTCCAGCATTCACTGCCATATAGGATGACAGATATCGCGTAACGGTTCGTTACTCATTTCTTTGTTAATGTTCTTAATACTGTACTTAACATTTGGAAGACAACTCTTATTTTCGCTCTTTCCGTCCTCTTTTAGAATAGTTCCCAGATATTTAGAATACTGTACTTGTTTGAATTTTGGGTCTTTGATTTGTAATTTGAATTTTGAACTCATCCTTTTGCTGACAACCATGCATTCTGTCTTCCTGCAGTTTATGTTTTGTCCTTTTTGTTTTTTTTTCACTACCTTCTGTTGGGGCTTTTGTGGTTATTTCCGTGTCTGCTATCAGCATTATGTCATTTGCATATCTTATGTTAAGATCATAGCCTCAAATAATGAATTTGGGTTGGATAACTAACTCTCTCAGAATGCCCCGCTAAATAAAAGTGATGAAAATAGCATTGGTCAACAAAGAAAAAAATTTGGAATGGTGTCTAGACACCAAACATCTTTTTCAGTTAATTAGAGGGCGCTGAATCTGAAAATGACCTTACATTTTCTTGATTAGCTACCGCTTTTGCTGTACAGAAATGCCTAATTTTTTGGAAATATTTTTTTCATTTGTTTTCTGTATATATGATATTGACCGATGGCAATATTTCTAAAAATAAAATCGTAGAAACCTCTCAATTCATATTTCAACTAACAAATATTGGTTTGTTTACTGAGAAATACTATTTTTGCAATAACAATCAAACCCTAAGTGTTTAAAAATAACAAGATTGAATATCCTAAGTCAGACAAGTATTTTCATCAAATCATTTAATAAACAAACAACAGAAATAAAACCTTCGTGAACATGAGAACTATGGTAATTTTTTTCTTTCTTGATTGTCTGTCATGTTCAATATTATTTAAGTCCTTTTTGATACTCCAGCAGTAGCATGTGTAATGGAACAGGTGCATTCAATTGGGATGTTTTTAGTTGGCGTTTCTTTCCAACTGCGAAAACAAAATACTCTCAATGTGCTTGGTTACTTTCCATACTGATGAAATAAACTTATGAATAACAAACAGAAGATTTTAGGGTTTCATCTTTTGATGTCACCTTAATTATCAGGTTTTCTAAAGTGTATTACTGATAAATTTTATCAGTTAATTTGAATTTTGGCGATAAACTGGAAAACTTCGGCATATCTATTTTAAAATATTTGACAGAAAAACACATTTTTTTATGAAAATAGTTTATTTCAGGTGGCTGACATAAATGGCTCGGCCTACCTGAAAATTGATGGGTTTCTACAACCGTTATTATCCAAATTATGCGATCAGCCAAGATCGTAAATTGATCTTTTTTTTTCAAAAAATGAACAATTTCGGTACAGAAAAAAGGTAGCTAAGGTCATTTTCGGAATCAGCACCATAAAATTAGCTTTAAAAAAAACTTGTTTTGTTTCTTGGCACCAAAAATCATGTTGACCAGTGTAATTGACAATTTTCAGATTGAGCGCCCTCAAATTAGCTAAAAAAAGATGTTTTTTCTTGACCAGAGTTATTAAAGAAATACAATTCTAAATTTCTAAAAAAAATACTTACAAATTTCCATCTAAGAAATTAAAATAATATGGCATGCTTCGAACGTAATATAAATCAAGATTGCGACCGGTTAGTGAATAAAACAGGACGTCATTACGTTTTACTAGAAAGTATATATAAACAAATGTAAATTAAACTTTATTTAAGTCCCTTTTGATATACGAGCAGTATCCTGTATAATGGAATAGATGGATTCAATCAACCAAGATCATAAATTGATCTTTTTCCAAAAATGAGCACTTTTGGTACAGCAAAATCAGTAGCTAATCCTGAAAAACTAAAGTAATTTTCGGAATCAGCACCATCAAATTAGTTAAAAAATGTGTTTTTTTTTCTTAGCAGCAAAAATAGTGTTGACCAGTGTTGTCTACCTTTGATTATGTCTGTTGATGAAGAATTTAGGTCCCTACTTAGAAATGGCCATTAGACAAGGAGAAACAAGGGTTGAAGTGCAAAGGAACATTAAATTCTCCAATTTTGTATATAGAGAATATTTTTTAATGGAATTGAAGCAAATTTATTTTTCTTGGAATTACAAGTTTATTTTTCGAGATAGCTTATAGGCTTAAAAGATTTTCCATTAATCAACGTTTTCATTTGTTCGTTGAAGAAAGTTTTGCATTTTTATTTGTGCAATTATACACTTGTCAAATTTGACATCCAACAAAATCGAACCTCTCAGCAACTCATTCTCTTTCTGAACCAACTTGAAATTTGATGAGGCGAATTCGGCGTTGTTCGGAGGAAAGAAACAAATGCTTTTCTGAGGTTTCTCACCTTTTCCGCCTGTTGTTTTCTGTAAGGCAATTTTGTTTTGACGTCATACAAAAGAAACTCTACTTCTACTGTGCGTACTGATAAGCTTTCATAATCTAGGTAATATGTATTCTGCAAACAAAATCTAGAACCACAGAATACTGTTCTATACATAACTCAGAAACAGTTATGTCTGCCAAATAGATGATCAAAGCTGTTTCTATTCCGACTATTAACGCCGCGATATGGTCAAATGGCCTTTCTCACCATTCAGACATTTGGTGTTGCAAAATTATAATTGACGGTTAGTATGAATTTTCGAGCTTATGACTAAAGATTTAATATGTATATTTATCCCAATGTAATCTAAACAGCACAGACTCTTCACTATAAAAACTGGCAAACACATCCCGAAAAATGAAAAAGAAGATATAATTTCTATCTAGGAGAAAATTCTGGAGATATATATTGGAATTTGGAAAGACGTTGTCACAAATATGCCAAACTGCTAATTGGAATTTATAAAATCAATTTTCGCTTTCCAACATTTTTAAAGACACACAATTTGGTTGGGGAAATGGATATAAATAATGAAATTATTTCAAGGAATAGATGAACATAATTTAGGACAACTTTTCCTGACATTATACTGTGTTTCTGCAGAATTATTCAGTGCCTCCGAGAAGTAATTTTACATAAATTACAAATGGGTAATATAATTTACATATATTTTACGAATTTTCCATTTATATTCATGATTATTTAAAACGTAGTAGTGAAAATTTAAAATATTTTCGTTTATATAATCATATTCACCATGAATTTCGCACTGACAAACGCGAAATGCATTCCGTGTTATGAACTAGGTTTTTCAATGATAACTCTAAACCCTAATTTTAATCTTAACTCAACGCATAACCTACACGTAACCATAAACATGATTAACCTTAAACTTAAACCTAATCCTGCCCTAACCATATCTCTTGATCTTTAATCTACTTGAAACAATATTAACATTAATTCTAAATCTAATAATAACGCTCAACATCACCGAAAACAAAATAATAATAATAATCTTAAATACTAGACATGTCTTGATACAAAACTAATTCTGAACTCTAACCCTAAACTTGATCACTAGACCTAAGCTAACTCTGACACTTACCCTTCAAACTAAACTTAAATCCAGTCGTATAATTAAGCGTAAGAAAAGTTACATTATAACCGTATTTTTCACTATAACCATTTCATAGAGAAACAAAATTAACTATAGACTTCGCAACTTCGTTAGTACCAGTCATATATATTAGTATTCACCCCCCATTAAGCCAAAACTAACATTAACAATAATTCTGAATTTAGGATTAACACTCAACATTCCTAGCGCTGTAACCTAAATCCACTAATCCTGGTTCTAGTTCTAATCCTCACACTGAACTATAAACACGAAGTTAAACATTCGCCGTCTTTATTGCATATCCAAGAACTTAATTCCTTCTTTTCTGATCGCTTCCTTTATGGTGGTAGCGTTGATGATCAATCATCGAATGGTAGAACCGATGGCATTGACTGCATATTAATGTTCGAATATGTCCCGCCTTTGGCTCTTGTCGTTTGACTTTCTTCTCTCTTATTGGCTTTGAAGTTTTTTTTTATTCCGATGGTATAGGAACATCGCCAGTTGGTACGGTCTTGTTCTTGTGTTTCAAACATTTTAGCACAAGCTCAATGACTTTCAGTGTTGTTTTGAGTTTGTCCTTGTACCTTCGAAGATGGCAACTCCGTGGTCTTTTCTCTGAAGTAATCTCACTGAATAAGACGACGCGAAAACCTTGCTACATGTCCTGATCATCAGCGATTCGGTGCTTTGTCTGTTGGGTCTTTCCAGTACGTTGGTTTTTGTCACAAAGTAATTTTATTTGATGTTCACGATTGAACGAATTTTGAATCCAACATCCAGTTTTAAAATATGTTTCTATGTGCGTATACGTATATTTGGAAAAATATATTAAAAAAAATAAAGTAAATGGTCGCTAAAGATCCTTATCAGAAATCAAGACTGAAAACTAACCCTGAAACTATCCCCATACTTTAACAGTATTTATAGTTTTAATTTTAACCCAAACCCAAATTATAGCTGTATCCCACACCATTGCAGTAAAACCTCTTATAAATGCTAATCATAAATACTAAACCTGATATTGCCCTTAATGCTAACCCTGAAATAAAATACTACGTCTTAGCCTGATCTTAAAGCTAGACCAAAGCTTGAAGCCTAAATTTTTGTAATAATAACACGATCAATTCCGAAACATAGCGCTTAATCTGCTGTTAACAATAACCAGATATTTTAATGTAACACTAAGTCCAACAATAGCTATAAGGCTGAGATTTAATTTAAAAGAAACATTTTGGTTTTATAGTTATTGTGCCTAATCCTAAACTTGACTGTAACAGTAAAACTAATAGTAACGCTAAACTAAACTATACCGTTTTCCATAACTCTAACACTAATCTATAAACCGTAAGCTTAATACCAACTGTAAATATGAAACGAATAATAACAAGTATCCCTAACAAAAAATACAATTTTCAATACAACCCTAATCCTTATTCTAATCTTCTTTAATCATGAAAGTTAAAACTAATATAAAAAGTAAATTTATAAACTGCTCTTACATTAGCATAAGCCATAAATTTAAACCTAACACAAATCCAATATTAAACCTAGACAAGATTCTAAAGCCAATACGAATCCTAAAAAATAACTCTATTTTTTACCTTATCCTAAACCTAAAATGAAACCTAACCTCTAACCTCCAAAATAAAAGTAAAACACAAACATAATGCAAAATACACTATGACTTTATGGCTTATATAAGATTTAATACTAAACCCAGTCCTATCACTAACACTAGCAGAAACACTAAGCACCTATAAACACATATCCTAAATTCTAATCCTAACCATTCTCCTTACACTAATCTTAGCACGAAAGTAGACAATGAACCTAATCATAGCCCTACATTAAAAACTAACACGTACAATTTGAAAAGGAAGAACATTCCTCTAATCCAAATAAACCACTGTAACCTTAATCTACTTAATCTATTTTTAACATTAAATATAACCATAATACTAATTCTAAAACTAATGCTTATCATAATCATCCATTGTATGATTAGCCGTAACCCTTATCCTAGTCACTTCAAGATTAAAGCTAAAAAGTAATCGACCGTCGTCAGGATTATCGAGTCAAGGCGAACGATACTTAGCTGCATAGTATGTGCTTCGCCACAGCTACATACAATATTGAATACAGAGTTTCCCTTCTACCAGAAATGTTGCTACCAAGGCTATAGAACCCAGACTGTCCGGAGATGTATCCATACTTGGAGGAGAAGAGTTGGATTCATACGTTTCCCAAGAGTAATATCACATAAGTGAATGTACTGAACACGACTGGAATTCGAACTCGGCTCTTCGAATCCTAAGTCCAAGCCGCAATCCATTATTCATCCAATCTTCCAGTGAAAAACATAATCCTTATTCTTACCAATCTTTTGACCCTACCGCATCGAAAGGATAAATCTTATCCGAAATAGTCTAATAGATGACCTAAAGCTAAATAATGCTGATACCAACACGATGTTTTCACATAAACCTACATTAATGCGCATAATAATTCCATTAAACCTCTACAACGAAAACCATAAAATATGCATAACTGTAATGCTTACCATGACCCGTGGCCGGTCACTGCTCTGTCGACGATCGGCAGAAATATTTTTCTTCGTCTGACTCTTTCTACATTAAAGGTAGAAATAATATTGTTAGTGGAATCAAAATTGCAACAGAAGTAGTCATGCTACCACCATAAAACTCAGTTTGCTTCAAAACAATTTTGCTTTTAAATTAAAACATTTTTGTTTCTTTCGGTCTCGCTTTCGAATAATGGGATAGAATTCTGTAAAAATATTTCGAAAAAAAATGTGAGCTCAATTTTATATTGTTCATGTCGTAATCGGTGATTCCAGTTGGAAGCGGTGATATCCTTTTAGATGTCCCTTTTTATAATGAGGCCTTCTGATTTACTCTATAGATATAAGTTATGCCAAGGACAAAGTCACATTCAAAAGAGCTCATTTTGAAGGGCTTGCAAGATTATGACACTTACAACAGGAACGATATGAAAGAGAATCATCGAAGCATTAATTTAAATGTACATTTTTTCATTCTTCTGTTCAACGCTTACGAATAAAACATTCATAACTCGATTAGGTTTAATTAGTTACATTTTACAATAACGAAATATGATAATATTACCTCCATTTCTGTTAAATATATTATATAGTCTTACCAATCCGTTTAAACACTTATACATATGTATCCATTTCATCTAATGACAAAAGAGTTTACCGACATTATTGCTGACGGAGATGAAGATGAAAGTAGCCATTATTACACCCACCACAAGAAGTAAAGGAGGGTTAATCATAAATTTGCCATTTATTGGATTTCTTCAAATTTCGCTTTTTTTTTTACTAATTAATAGATACTATCTATTTTTTATGTTGCATATATTTACAACAATTCTATTCCTACCTTTCACAGATCTAAACAACTTTTCCATAATTTTAAAATTCTGTAGCCTTAAACATACCCATAACACTAATAGTAGCTTCTCATGTTACTCTAATCGTAACGCTAATTTTTAAAATAACTCTAATTATAAAACTCAAGCTAGCGCTAATAGTTACCCAAAGCTACTAACCTCAATCCTAAACCTAATGTTAACATCTGCCTTAACATTAGTCCTAACACATCTGCATTGTATAAAGCATTACCCTTATGTATAATAAACAATAGACGTCTACATTTAACATCTAAACCTAACTAAAACAAACCCTAATCCTAACATTAGCATTCACACTCTCTGTTATTCAACCCAAAGATGTATAATAGTCGTAACACTTACAAAAATTCAGAATATCAGTTGAAGATCTCATGAAGGGCTTACCACAATTTACGTAGAACTGAGATCAATCTCTCTTAAGCTCAGACAAAAACGGTTACAGTTTGTCGGCCATTGCCACTAAGCGAACAGAGAAATCGTCTCATCCTTACTCTTATAGCATCTTTCTGGCAATGTCTTCTCACAAAAATTGGTACCATAGCTTGGGACTCAGGGTTGGATACTGGGGATCTGGGGACAGCCATGCTAGACCGAACAGAGTGAAAAGGGATTGTCAATAGAATTCCGTCCAACCACAAACAAAAGAGCTAAATCTACTCCTAACATTAAGTCTCTAACCTTCATTAAAATTAACCCTCAAGCTAATCCTCACTTTAATCTTTCCCACAATATAAACACAAATATAAGACTCACGGTAAGGTTAATAGTCAAGCTAACTCGAAACCGTAACTCTAGGTTCAAACATGACATTAACAATAACCCCAGCTGCTAACTTTAACTCTCAGCCAAATCTTATCTATAAATCTCGTAGATGTGTAGGCGGTGTAATAGAAAACAGCTTGGAATGGGATTTCGGAGAGCAGAGATACAATTTCCATTCAATTCAATATAGTTATTTATGAGCAAATCTGAGAAGCCTCCCTGTCTCCCGTCAGAATGGCTGATGCCCAATTCCGCGAGAGTGCCTTGTTGCGCCTGCTGGGTTTCACTCTGTCCGGTGATGCGAGGTAAAGCAAATACATAGACTCAATAGCTACATCTACCGCAAGGAAATTTGGTTCTCTGTGTCGTGCCAGGTTTTTCTCGTCTGAATCCATCCTTCAAATCAATAAATCAACCATCCGTCCTTGCACGGAAGATTGCTGTCATATACAGGGTGACCCCAAAAATGGGAATTTTCGAAGTGCGTATTACCAGACATGAGCAAGTGGCAACACTCAGAGACAGTGACCTTCCGCAAGTAAACATTTCACCATTTAGAATTCAAGATGAAATTCACAGTATCCCAGCTGAGATGTTGCAGGAGTCAATGAGGAATCTCAACAGCAGATTTCAAGAATGCATTCGTACAGGAGGACGCCATCTACAGGACGTAATTTTTAAAAAATGAAAATTCCATCCTTGTTTCTTAAATGGCATGTTTTGATATTTCAATTACTATGAATAAAATATTTTTCTTCTATCACTCTTGGTTTTATTGGATTGTTAAAAAGTTCCCGTTTTTTTTGGTTACCCTGTATATGTCCCCGCTATAAGTCTCGAGGTCCTCGATAAAATCCAGAGACGCATATACAATGTGATAGGTCCTGAACGATAGTCGCTTCCTCAAGGCATGACATGGCTTCGCACTCTGTCTCTTCTATAAGTATTTTCACGGTATCTGTTTCGCCGAATTGCTTTCTCTGGTTCCCAGAATGCATGAATTTAAACGAGTTACTAGGATGGCATCTCGGTCCCACCCTTTCACTGTTGAAACGGTTACATTGTAACCGTCTCTTCTACTCAAACAGCTTCTTCTCTCGCAAATGCCGTCTGTGGAATTCTCTTCCTCTTACTTGCTTCCCTGATAATTATAATCTTCAAATATTCAAGTGTAATGTCAATCGACATCTGATACCTTGATCTTGTCCCCCGACTTTCTCTTTATTGTCTTCCCAAACATGCCACTTTACTCTTGTTCTCAACCTTCTGCAACTGTTTTCGTGCTAGTGGCACTCCCGCTTTGCTTCGGGTGAAATGCTTAAAAACATACTAGGACATGTGTGAAGAGAATCATCAAAGAAATTATTATGTTTCAGCTTTAAATAACCAACAAAATGTCGATAAACCGTAAGAAAAACAAGAAATCAATGAATCATTCTCACTAACCTGACCCTAAACTTAACCAAAGAATCCAAACTTACTAGTTACTGACTTTAAATCAATATTACAACATATAACCATAATCACTGTCCTATCTCAAACACGTTCTATATAACTAACTCTACAAATGTCGCTATCCTAAGTCTTAACTTTAGCCTCTCACTCTAAGCCTACCTCCACTGCTAAACCTTATTTATATTTTTAACGCTAAACCTATCCCTTATAACCATATAGACATAGTGCTCAATTTAATCATAAGTCTAAAACCTAAACAAATCTTTTTAACACTAAATCTAATTGTAAACATGTGTACTAACTTGCACAAACCTTAACGTTCATTATAAATACATTTTATTTGATTTTGTTTAGCTACATATCAATCTCTCCTGCTGAAATCTAAATATTTTGAACACAATATTTGGTTTCAACAAATATATTTCTCAAGAATGCCTCCAGCTATAGATAATCTGTATATACAGACAACTGCGTTAAAAATATATTTAGTTGACGGCAAAAATATTCTGTTCAAAATCTATTTTGGTATTGAATAACCTATAGAGGTTGATATGACGCTAAACAAAACCAACCAACCAACGAACTATAGATATCTGTTGTTTTTATATAAAAATATATTTCTGCTATTTTTACTATAAAAATGTACGGGGTTTAGCAGAAATACCTCTGATATATATATCTCTGAAATACGTCCCACATAATGGTCAGGCACTAAGAGGTATTTCGTGAAGGTAAGATGTGGGATGTATTTACACCGCACCCTGTTTATTTATTAATATGGAACACAAAGATTTTTTTCAATAATATATGTCTATTTTATGGAATGAACGTTTTGAACCGGGAAATCTTGAAAAATGGAGTGAATGACATTTTCACATATGGTGAAAAGGGAGAATTGAGCAAAAAATGTTGAGAATCATTGTGCTAGAAGTTGATGATTTAACTTATTAAAAATAAAATATACATCGAAGGTATTTTAAGTAATGTTTGAATGAATTCTCCTTTGAATTTATTGCCACATCTGTGAATATCCCATGAATAACGGCTTCTGCTGTCCTGAGAACTTTTCTCCTTAATCAATACAAACGATTTTATAAATAGTCAAATAAAATTACTGATATATATATATATATATATATATATATATATATTCAATCATTTTTATATATATATTCCAATCATTTATATATAATAAGTTTACACTATACATACATACATACACACACACACACACACACATCTCTCTCTCCCTCTCTCTCTCTCTCTCTCTCTCTATATATATATATATATATATATATATATATATATTTCCGGCTTAGACATCAGTTTTTGTTTAATGTGAAAATTCCTCTTGCACTAAGTAGAATTTCTTCTTACAAAAGAACTATTGAATTCTTGAGATATTTTGAAAATCAGATGTTAGAATTGATGCAATTCCCGTGCCGAAATTCATTACTTCATCCTTTTTTTTTTTTTTCTATAGACATTTGTTTTCGTGAACTCAAGGAATAATCCTCTAAGTAAAATGGGTCCAATCAAAAATTTCCGAACTGATATACAATGTTGTAAAATATAAATATTTACATCGCAAATATATCAGTGTATTCAGTGCCAAGTATGTACAATTTGGCATATGTTCCATTTCGCAAAGATTTTATTTCAATTTCGCGAGAATTAATCACGAGACATATATTCTGGGATTGATGTAAAATAATCTCCAAATAAAAATATATTAGTAATACTTTCATGTATCATTTAAACCTAAATCTATAAATTATCACGCAATATAATAAAAAAAAATTATACGTTTTCTAAAGAAAGTAATTTTAGATGGGCTAGAATTTGTTTGCAAAACGCTGACACGTATTGAAATCCTCAGAGTATTTAGTATTCTTAAATTATCACTAACATTTATTGTCGAGATTTACAAACTCTACGTTTTGTTCAATTTCACATACCAGTCGACGAAATTTGAATAAGTTGATTTACTTGGAAAAATACTTTGACAAAAAACCTACTTCGCGGTTTAATATTTAATTTTATTTTATTGGCCTTCATGGTAAACAATTTTTTTAAGAAAGTTTCTTTTATTTGTTTTTCCTTTTTAACAGCGAACAATAAATTCTTAGGATTTCTTATTCTCGAGCATGCAACATACAACTGACCTGAGTAAATAATTTCCCTGGGCCAAATTCCAACTTTTTGAAGCGTTTCGCCTTGTGATTTATTTATAGTTCTCGCAAAGGCAGTATTTGGTATGTTAAATAAAACTTTATTTCTTCAAAAAAATTAATGAAAATTTATTTTACTTAGCTACGTATCTACTAAACCAACTTTACTTTCTAGTCGCTTACCTGTATGCACTTCTCACTGAAATTTGCTTTCGATCAGGCAATGTATAGATATTTTAGAGGGTATGTAGGATGGATGGAGTAACGTAAGTCACAGAACATTATTTACATTATTCGGACTATTGTCGTCATCTTTGTCACCATATTTATTACAACGCTTCGGCCGGTGTATGCTCCGGCCTTCTTCAGGTGGGTGGAATGTCGAACTGAACCCTTTATTTCGCTCACTGAGGTAGACTCTTCTAGTTCCACGTGCTATGTTTAATGGATGTCAGTTATCAGTTATCTCCTGTTAATTTTCCTCTGAAAGTTCTCCACTGCCTTAACCGGGTATTGAACTCACACTCTTTGTGTCCTGTCACTGGATCTCCTATATCCACTGTGCCATGTGTCCTTGAGGATACCTGTGTATGAATTTCTGGATGTTATAAAACTGTTGTGATAGGATCCACCTATTTTGCATAGTGGAGTACCGACCATATAAATATGGTTGGTACCGGGAAGAGAGAGGTAGGAATCGAGAGATTGAACCAGAGACTCTGCCCGCCTGCGCTTCAGTCAACAGACATTCCAGGAACGGTCTTCCCAGGAATATACAAAAGACTATATGTAAATATTGTGTACACTTTCTTGTTTCAATACATTTTGTTCTAAGTACATTTTGTGTTTCATTATTATTCCATGCATTAGTCAAGTTTCAACAATGGCGACGAGGTAGAAAGAACCATACGAAAAAAAAAAGAATTAATAATTGATAGCTTTCTACAATTGGGACAAGTCATTGAAGAACCCAGGCTGAAGGAAAAAATTATTAATTAAAAGTCTAACATCTAACGGAACGGCGAAGGATTCTGAATTTCTGGATATTTAGAAATCGTTAAAGGACGACTAAGCATAAAGGAACATTCACTCAGAAAAATTTGAAAGGTGTCGTAAACGAATAACGGTGATTTTAAATTGAAAAAGTTATCTACAACGAGACACCCGTTAAAAAAAAAACTGGCCGACTACAAAAACGTGCATGGAATTAAAAGGCACACAAATACACCGTGTCGATTTTGAAAGGTAACCAACTTTTAAAAAATTATTTTTTTTGTTTGCTCAACAATATTTTATAGTGACGAATTTACCGCTGATAATAAAAATCAGAGTTCTGTCATTGAAATACGCGAACAGAAGTGATAAAAAAAATACCAAAGTTGATTATCACGGGCTTGAATGTAAAAGCAAGACATAAAATAAAAAAGTTGTAAGTTGTTTCGATTTTTTTGGTCAGCTTATATTATATCCATAGATACACAAATTAAAGGTATATTCTTTGTTGCATGAACACTATCAGCTAAAGATGGATGAATTATCGAAAGTCATATCTGAATTATTCAAATCCCAGCAGTTGAGTCAGGCTGAATTATTCAAATCCCAGCAAAAATATCAAGAAAAGCAAGAGGAAAGACTTTTAGAAATTCAAAACTTAATACTGGAGAAATTAAACAACAATCAGGCAAATGAGGGAAATTCTTCATATTCTAATAACAGCATATTTAATTCGCTGGAAATTTTCAACGATGTGCCAGATGAAGAAAAAACGTTTGGAGCGTACTTTAAACGATATGAAGATATTTTCTACACAGACTGTGAAAACTGGTCGAATTCAAGAAAAGTCAGTCTATTACTAAGAAAGCTAGGTACAGCAGAACATAGGAAATTTGCAGATTTTATTCTACCGAGAAGAACGAATGAATTGGAATGCTCGGAAACAGTGAAATTGCTAAAGGAGCTGTTTGGAGCAAATATGTCGCTTTGGCATAAGCGATGGTTATGCATGAATGTCACTAAATCCGACGATTAGGATTATTTAACATATGCATCTATAGTGAATAGACATTGTGACAATTTCAGATTGGCAGAGATTACGGTGGAAGAATTTAAGTGTTTAATTTTTGCTCAAGGACTGGTATCCAGTAAGAGTGCCGAAATAAGACGTAGAGTTTTGTCTAAACTCGAATCTGAACAAAACCTTACACTGAAAAAGTTAGCAGAGGAGTGTCAGCGAAAGGGTCTCAAAAAATCGAAGAAGCTGGCATTGCTTATATTAAAAAAATAAAAAAAACAGTCAAATTACCCATCAGAAAAAAAATTGGAGTAAAAATTCGGCGTATTTTAAAAATAGACAGAAAAATGAAATAAGAAGAACCAGGAGGAAAAAAAGGTTCCACCATATAATTGCAGACGTTGCAACGAAAGACACTGGGAGGTAAATTGCCCATATAGAAATAAGAAATGTGTCGTGTGCCACAAGAAGGGACACAAAGGATCGTGTTGTAAAACGAAAAAATTCAATAGCCGAATTAGACAAACAAATTCGAATATCAAATCAGATAGAGATTTGAGGAAATATGTGACGACTGAAATATTTAAAAAGAATATCAAATTTCAACTCGATTCGGGTTCAGATTTAACAATAATGAACTATAAAACATGGAAAATGTTAAAAATGCCTACAATAATGAAGTCAACGAAACGCGCTCGAACGGTAACTGGAAAGGAAATTAACTTCGAAGGCGAGGTTGTACTTCCCATGAAATTGAACGCGACCGTTAAAAAAATAAAGGTTTTCATTCTGAGAAATGGAGAAAACTTGATGGGTACAGATTTTATTGAAACATTCGAATTGTGGGATAAACCGTTAAATTCATTCTGCAGAAAAGTAGAAAGTTATACGCAAACAAGACAGGACATTAAAGATGAATTAAAGGAAAAGTTTACGGAAACCTTCACACCTGGTCTTGGAAGATGTAACAAGTTTGAAGCTAAATTTGAATTAAAGGAAAATACTATGCCAATTTTTAAAAAGAAACGTAACGTGCCTTTCGCAAGTGTAGAAAAAATTAACGAAGAACTTGATAGGTTGGAAAAAATGGGAATTATTTCGAAAGTAGAATCTAATTCATGGGCTGCGCCGATTGTGTGCATTAAAAAGAAATCATCCCAAATCAGAGTCTGTGTTGATTTTTCGACAGGGTTGAACTCGGTAATCAAGGACTACCATTACCCGTTACCGAGTCCGGAGGAGATTTTTAACAAGCTACATGGTGGAGTTATATTTTCAAAAATCAACTTATCAGATGCCTATCTCCAAATTCCCGTCGAAGAAGAATGTTCGAAGTTACTAGGGATAAACACGCATAGAGGGTTATTCAAGTACAACAGGCTTCCTTTTGGTATTAAAGTGGCACCAGCCATTTTTCAACAAGCTATGGACGTAATGTTGAATGACTTAGACTTTGCGTGCGCCTACTTAGACGACATCATAGTAAGGAGCGAAACCGTCGACGAACATCGAGAGCATCTCAATCAAATATTTAAAAAGATTCAGGACTTTGGATTTAAAGTCAAAGAGTCAAAGTGCGAATTTGGTTTGGAGGAAATTAAGTATTTAGGTCACATAATCAACAAAAATGGCAGATGTCCAGATCCGGAAAGGTCCATTGCGATTAGAGACATGCCGACGCCCACTAATGTGGCGATGCTACAGAGTTTTCTGGTGCTCGCAAATTATTATCAAGCGTTCATTAAAGGAATGTACAATCTAAGAGCTCCATTGAATGAACTACTAAAAAAAGACAAGGCATAGGAATGGACGGTAGAATGTCAGAAAGCCTTTGATGAAATAAAGAAAATGCTTACATCAGATCTCTTTTTAACCCATTACAATCCAAAACTTGATATTGTAGTGGCAAGTGACGCCAGTTCATACGGGATAGGAGCGTGTATTCAACACATAATGCCAGATGGTTCTAGAAAACCAATTGCACATGCTTCGAGAACTTTACTCCCAGGAGAAAGAAGTTACTCACAGATAGAAAAAGAGGCGCTGAGTATCATTTTTGCCATAACAAAATTTCACAGATACATCCACGTCAGACATTTTATTCTTGAAACGGATCATAAAACTCTGATCACTATTTTTGGTTCGAAGAAAGGGTTACCCGTTTATACGGCAAATCGTCTGTTGAGATGGGGAACCATTCTTCTCAATTATGATTTTCACATAAAGCACCTATCATCCAAAAATATAATTCATGCGGATAGCTTATCAAGACTCGTACCGAGTCAAGAAGAAAGATTCGAAGAATCAATTATTGCAAATATCAGAGCAGATTATGAGGTGAAAAGCATGGTAAACAACATTTTAAGAGAGCTACCGGTTACATCAAAGGAAATCAAAAAAG
Organism: Acanthosepion lycidas; assembly: GCA_963932145.1. NCBI lineage: Eukaryota > Metazoa > Mollusca > Cephalopoda > Sepiida > Sepiidae > Acanthosepion > Acanthosepion lycidas. The sequence goes on along the minus strand of OZ010601.1, from coordinate 37,322,851 downwards.
AAGCTGAAAGCGATGATTTCATTTTAGAAATAAAAAGCAAAATCGTAGCAAATGACCAAAAAGTGCAGGAGATTTATTCAATTTGTGACGGATTTTTATTATATGGTGAGAGAGTAGTAGTACCAAAAAAGTTGCAGAAAAGAATACTACGGGACTTTCATATGGGTCACCCGGGGGTTAATAGAACAAAAAGCTTAATGGTTCATCGATGTAAAGGGTGTGCGTTAGCAGCTAAGGCACCACCTATAGTACACAAACCATGGCCCTAAGACGGATCATCCGTGGACAAGATTACACATTGATTTCGCTGGTCCAGTAGAAGATTATTACTACTTAATAGTGGTAGATAGTTTTACAAAATGGCCGGAAAAACTACGCTGCAAAAAGCCTACGTCCAATACCACAACAACTTTTTGGCATGAACTATTTGCACGGTTCGGTGTGCCAGATTGTATTGTGAGTGACAATGGTACACAATTCACTTTTGAAGAATTTAAGGAATTTTGTGAGTTATATCAAATTAACCACATAACGACGCCGCCGTATCATCCGAGGTCCAATGGACTCGCAGAAAGATTTGTCGATACTTTAAAGCGCGCGCTGAAGAAAGCCTCAGGAGTTCCAACGGAAAAGGCGCTTCAGCAATTCCTACAGGTATACAGAATTACGCCAAACCAAAGAACACACTGAAACATGGCACCAGCTGAACTAATGTTCGCTAGGAAAGTTAAGTCAGTGTTTGACAAGCTTTTGCCAGGAAAAAATAGAGTAAAGAATACTATGTATACAGCGAGAAAAAGATACACCGCCGGAGAGAAGGTGTTTTTTAAGTGCTACAAAAACAACGTTGAGTTCTGGGAGAGAGGCATAGGGGACAAGAGAATCGGTGATCTGATTTACATAATTAAAGGGCCGAAGAATACTCATAAAAAGCACCAGAACCAACTTAAAAGATGCTACGTTCTCGAGCATGAAGAGAGTATACCGAATGAGGAGGAAGATCCCATCGATGAAATGTATATGTTTCAAGTAGAACCTCCGCAGAATATTCCTGAACCGAGAAGATCCGGTAGGAAACGAAAGTTCACGGAACCATTGGACGTAAATCCAAAACGAAAAAAATATTAAAAGTATGCAAATGGATCTACAAAGAAATAGCCATAATCATCAACCCATATAGGAAGCCAGTTTGAAATCCAAAAGGGATTCCAAGGCTTTGGAGTGGGTGTTGTGGTAGGATCCATCTAATTTGCATAGTGGAGTACCGACCATATAAATATGGTTGGTACCGGGAAGAGAGAGGTAGGAATCGAGAGATTGAACCAGAGACTCTCCCCGACTGCGAATCAGTCAACACACATTCCAGGAACGGTCTTTCCGGGAATATACAAATGACTATATGTAAATATTGTGTACACTTTCTTGTTTCAATACATTTTGTTCTAAGTACATTCCGTGTTGCATTATTATTCCATGCATTAATCAAGTTTCAACAAAAACTAATGTCTTCAGCAACTATTTTTACCAGAGCTCATATTGCAATTTTTTTACTGTTATCCTTCATGTTTTTACCAGAGCTCATATTGCAATTTTTTTGTTATTATCGCTTTTCTCTGGCACTCCTTATTACTGGTTGACATAATGTATTCATTTCTATTCTTGTTCGGATCAGGAGATTTTTTTATGTGCTGATTCCTTAAGTTTACGAATTTTCCAATGGTGTTCTTTGTCTATGATCTCAACCTGATCCCACAGTGGGTGGTGATCTCCCTTTTCTCTCCATATGTGGTCAGCCACGCCTGATTTATCCACATTCCCTCGTGTTACAGCTTTCTGGTATTCTTGAAGCCTTACCTTAAGGAGGCACTCTGTCTCCCCTTTATATTTCTTTCCGCAGCTGAACGGGATAGCGTACACAGTCTTTAGTCATTTTCTCCTCTATGGGGTGGGGGTCTTACTCGGGAGAGGTATCTGCGAAGTGTCGTTAACCTTTTGAAGGTTGTCCTAATGTTATATGGACCACAGATCCTTTGTATTTTCTCTGATAACCCCTTCACATAAGGCAGGCAGGCTGTTTATTGAGTGTTGCTATCCTCCTCTTGTACCCGCCTATCCCAGTTTTTGGGGGCTGCTGCCATTTACCCAGAGTAGTTGTTACGTTGTAGGGTACTACTTATACTGATCAATTCTTTATCTAATATCTCTAGTTCACCACTTATGACTTTTGCTCGGTGTTGTAAGCAGCGGACAATCCCTTTCTTTACGCTGTATGGATGGTGGGAGTTGAAAATGAGGTACCGTCCGGTGAATGTCGGGTTACGGTATATGGATGTCTTCAACCCACGCTCTCTTCGAGATATTAGCACATCCAGGAATGGGAGTGTGTTGTTACTACTCTCTTTCTCCATTGTGAACTGTATCGAAGGTCTTATTGAGTTTACATGGTCCAGTAGAAGCTGAACATCTTCCCGGTGTGGCCAGAGTATGAAGGTGTCATCTACGTACCTTAACCATATAGTTGGCTTTAGAGATATAGATTCTAATGCCATTTCTTCAAAGTATTCCATGTATATATTCGCCATTGCTGGTGATAATGGCGAGCCCATTGCTAAGCCCTCATCCTGTCGATATATGTGTGATCCCATTCCGAAGTGTGTTGTTTGTGTACAGAAAATCAACATCTCCATCAGATTATCTATTGGAATACAGGTCCGTTCTTCTAGGAATGAGCAAGAGGCCAATCTGTCTGAGAGTGCCTCCTCCGTGGGTACATTGGTGAACAAACTCAGCACGTCCAAGCTCACCATCTGGTTGGATAAGATGGGAGCATCTTAGCTTATTTCCACGAAGGAGACTTTCCGATCAATGGGTCAATTATATCTACACGGAAGCTACACAGAGAGTGGCACAAAGAGCTTTGGCAACTAACAATCGGCCAGAGCGGAATACCGTCTTTGTGAATCTTAGGGAGACCGTATATGTGAGGTAGCTTGGTGTAACGCTGCCTATACCTCTTAGGTACGAAGTGATCCTTGTTCTTGATTAGGATCTGTGACAGTTTGCGTTCCGTTTTCATTGTAGGATCCTTTTTTACTTTGCTGTAGCTACCATTGCTAATGAGGTCTTCCAGGTTTCTTGTATAATCTGATTTGTCCATCACTACAGTCGCATTGCCTTTGTCAGCCGGTAGTATGATGATGTTTTCGTTCTTTTGTAGGGATCCGATCGCCAACCTCTCCAGTTTTGTGATATTAGAGCTGGGTGGCTTGGCCTTCTTCAAAGTATGTCTCACCTTCCATTTCAGTTCATCCACTTGAGCCTGAGCGATGTTCAAGGCTACTTCCTCGACTCTGGCAGTAATGTCCAAGTATGGCATTCGCCTGATGGTTGTGGCAATGTTGAGACCCTTATTGAATACTGAGTCCTCAGAGTTACTCAGCTGATATTGGCTGATGTTGATTACTGCATTTACTGGTGGGTGATTGACCTTGTGCGTCACCTTCTGATCTTTCAATCTGTTTAATTTTTATACTTGGTGAGCCTTGACTACATCGAATTCATGTCTGAAGGATTTATCCAGATCATTTTGGATCCTTCACTGTTCTTCTTCATTAGTAATTCTGTTGAAGAAATCCTCGAGCCTCTGGGAGACATGAGCTTGTAGTCTCTGTTTTATCCAACGATTGTACTGGATTCTCTATCGGAAAAGGACGTGTCCCGCTTTTTTTGCGACCAGACGGGCTCAGATTGAATTGACGGGAAGTCTTGGCGCCAAGCCTGAAGGGATGAGTTGTAGATCTCTGCATCGGTGTAGGAATGTCAGATGGTTCGATATTCGTGTTAATTCCTGATAGGATATTTCAATTTGGCTCCATATTTTTGGTATATCGGGTCCGTACCAATTCTTCGGTATCTGTCTATATTTCTGAAATCAGGTATTATGTAGCGAAATAAAGAGTTCAGTTCGACATTCCAACCACCTGATAAAGGCCGGAGCGTACAGCGGCCGAAACGTTGTAATAAATATGGCGACAAAGATGAGGACAGTAGTCTGAATAATATAAATAATGTACATAATACCTCATCTCAGAAATATAGACAGATATTGAAAGGCCGAAACGTTGTAATAAATATGGCGACAAAGGTGAGGATAGTAGTCCGAATAATGTAAATAATGTACATAATACCTTATCTCAGAATTATAGACAGATATTGAAGTCACAGAATTTTACATAGAGGTAACGTTTAATAAACGAGAGTTTCAGATTCAGTCGAGACTTTTAGTCTTTATCTGTTCGAAGCGTTATATTAGGCCAGCGATTTTTAATATTATTTAAATACCTACTATAGTCCTCATATTTGATCTTTTTTTCATGTACAGTTTGCCTTGAGCTGACGAATATTAACTAACGAAGGAAATGGGAAACAACAAGGTTGCTTGTACTAAAAGTAAAAAAAATAGGCTGAAATTTCTAAGACATATTACGAGGAAAGACAGCTAGGTGATTATAGCACTCAGAGGATAAATTGAAACGAAGCGAGAGAGAGGGAAACATGGAGTAAGAATTTGTATGAAAATAGATGGCAGAGGAAGATCTGGGGGCGGGCATGGTGAATAAGAAAACTTACTTAAAGCTACGAAAGATATGAAGGTGTGGAGAGCCTTGATCGGTCAGATATTGAAAGAAATCCTCACAGAAAAGAAAACTGTGTTAGAAACTGTTCTTGAAATTTGAGATTTTGATTTGTTCATTGCATCAAATTTTATGCATTTGTACGTAATGGATTACAATAATATCAAGTTGAAAGACCGGTTCTCGTATGATCAATGAAGTTAGATTGATCAATAACTAGATAGAGTACCGTTTGTGAATACATACATACATATATATATATATATATATATATATATATATATATATATATATATATATAATCAGCTGAGGTTTAAAATCTGAGTTTTCCTTCATTGAGGTAGAAAAACCCGACTTTAAGCCTCCACTCCCTTGCGGTCATATGCAATCACGGAAAAAGGTTATATACATCATATAAAAAATATACATAGATATTATATATATATATATATATATATATATATATATATATATATATATATATATATATGTACCAAAGGAAAAATTAAAATAGCTGAATTCCAATTCTAGTCGGGATTCGTTATATACACTTATGTGCAAATACCTTTGGAAAGGTATAAAAACAGTTCTACTCCTCCAGCTATGTGTTAAATAGTAGGACGTGTCAGCAGATGATTATTATTTAAAAAAATAATAATACAATCCAAAATATTTTCTGGTGGTAAATAAACTCATGGCTGATAAGCCGTAAAAACAAATTAATGAATCTGAACATTAATATGCTTTCATATATATTGCAAACCGGAGATATTAATTCTAAAGGATTTTATTCTCAGACACAACTATAATAAGTAGCGAAAAAGTTTATGCATTCTTTAATCTTAACCATAAATCCTGTCCGCTTGTGGTCACCGAATCGAAAAATGTTTCCATAAATTGATTTTCTTCAAAACTTTGTAGTTATAAAATCGAGACTAGATCATTAGATATGCTAGAGTTACTTTGTGATTACGCAGTCTTTATCCAACCGGATAGGACAGAGTGGGTGTTTCCAGATTAGAAATTCTGATGTGTTGCTCGATTAGCGAAATTCTTGTAGCAGATTGTATTTTGAACTTTCAAGACAAATTACTATTATAATCTTTTCCAATTTTACATTGTGTTCACGAAAGTAATGATCCAAAGAAATGATTAAAATAATATGAAATTTTAAGATCTAATTTAAGCGAACGTATTTTAATAGGTAATGTGTTTATTTTTGTTTAATACTTCCGTTACTCTGGACGAATTCATACGCTTTTACAAAACTGACATGACCTGCTCTCAATGTTGACAAAACACTTCTAAATATTTTCCCCCAGACTTTGTACTCTGTGTTTACTAGCACTATTTCCAAACCAGCATAGATATATAATTGCAATGCACAATACGTGGTTTACGGCCATATCACGTTGAAACATCAGTTCTCGTACGATCACGAAGTTAAGCAATGTTGAACTTGATCAGGACCTAGATATGTGTGACCGCTTGGTAATACCAGGTACTGTAAGCTTGGATGTGCAGGTGGTGTAATAGATAATGGCATAGGATTTTTTTAATCGGAGAGTCGAGTTCCAATCTTCGGTCGTTTAGTTGTATTAACTGATGCAAAAAATACTCCTATTAAAGGTATGCATCCTCCTCTTATCACCCCCCCGCTATGGGTTAATTAGTAAGACTTCTATCCCTAAAACGATTATTGTCACTAAAATAAAAACTACAATTCTGTACAAACGATTTACATTTCAGCATCAAATAACCCATAGATGTTGATATACCGCTAAACAAAAAACAAGCAACCAACCAACGTACAATACGATCATTTTTATGACGCTTTTTACATCATAATTTATCATTTATTTAGATTATAATTGATGTTTACTGGGGGGTATTCAATCATAGAAATTACTACGAGATACTGCTTTCGTTATCGCCAGCCTTGGATGCGAGCCATGGACAGTGAGCAAGAGAGAAATACACGGGATTGAGACTTTCAAAATGTGGCCATATTGCATAGTCTTTAGAATGCCATTGATAGCGAAACGCACTAATAAATGTGGCTGGTAGATACTAACAGAACAAGACATGTATTGAAAGAGCAGATATGGTGATATGGAAGCTCCGTTACTTCGGACATATTACGCAAATAGGCTGCTTCGATAAGGACATTCTTCTGGGTCCAGTGGACGTCTAGTGACACCAGGGACGATGACCCATATTTTGGTTTGATTTTATTAAGAGGTGGACGAGAGGCAGCATCAAAGAGAGATAAAGAAGAGTCGTGACAACTTGGGTTATGACTTTTTTAAGTTTTCTAAAACAATTTATTTCCTGTGTCATAATTCGATGAACTTTTCTTGAGTCCAAATTGTTAGCGACAATGGTTCTCCACTATTTCCTGGTCATTATAACACTCAGCAACGTTTTACTATTTAATATCTGTTCTTGGATATATATATATATATATAATATATATATATATATATATTTCATAAAGACTTTAATAAAAATAAATAGTTTAAATTATTACAATAATATTATTTATTATTATACAGTTAAATTTATATTATTAAATATCTATATCTATAATGCTCAAAATATGTATGTGTGTTCATGTGTGTGTGATCAGATATTGTTGGTGCGTTTCCGCAGTTTTCATCTGATTTCGATTATTTTTTTTCTTTGATAGATAATTCTTCAATGCCGCTTTTGAGTTCAAATTAGCTGGAAAAAATTAATACTTGAAGGTGAAAAATCGAAAAAACTTATATTTTTAAACTTTGCACAAAAATCAAAGGCAAAATTTAATCCACTTTTTCACTCATAACCTTCCAATCCTGGTTCATACTGTGTGGCATTGATTCACACCACCACACGTTGCCCATCGGTTGCTGCTGAACTTGATAATTAACATGTGCAGCAACGTGTGTATGTGTGACTCTGAAAACACGCTGTATGTCATGCGATGTTTCACGCGATGTGTCACGCGCTGATGCACGCGCATAAGCATGACCAGTGGAATGCGACACCTGTTCGAGTTGACCATTGGCTGCACGAAGCCTCTTTACACGTCCAATCAAATGTCGCCGTGTCATACTGATTATCTGTGCAGTTTTAATCTCATTGCTCCATCTTGATTCCGTAATTCCGCTTCTACTGCTTTACATCCAGCCCTGATTACACATTCCCCTTCTCTTGGCACTCATTTTTCGGAATAGCGAGCAGCCACCACGTTACATACTCTAGGATTCATTCGTAATCTTGAAATCTTTTCTTTCATGTCGGATTTGATATTTGTATAGACGAAAGTAGCAAGGAATGGGATCTGGGAAATATAGTGATTGCTGAACCTGTGAATGTTCGTCTTGTCTAAAAACTGTTTCATAAGTTGCACCGAATGGCCAGGTGAATTGTCATTGTGGTGTTGCCACTCACTGGCATGAAATTCTGTTCTTTTCCGACGAACAGCATTCCACAAACGTCCCAACAATCCAAGGTAGTACTCATTGTTTACTGTGTACCCAGGTGGAACATACGCTTGATGAACAATGCCTTGTAGTAATAAAAACTGTCAAAAGGATCTTCAAATTTTCTTTAAATCATTCATGCTTTCTTCGGAGAAGTTGGGGTCTTTCACTGCGAAGATTGAACATTGGTTTTGCGGTCATGGCCATAGATCCAAGATTCGATACCTGTCATGCCCGTTTCTAAAAAGATGTGTGTTGTATAGTGAGACGACCACACTCTTCACACTTTCCTTCCAATCACTGCAATAAACAACGGAAATGAATGAAAACGTTATAGCTTAGTGTGTATGCACAACAGAGTTCAAGTGGATTCATTCTGCATATTTTAGCTCCGTTACCATAGTAACAGTCCCGATAATTTTTAGTCTGCATGTGCCAATTATTTTAAAAGTTCAGAATTGTTCATAAATATAATATGACCCTTTATGGACATATGTTCATAACAGAAATTATTAACAGGAAGTTATTTACAGACTTTAGTCAGAAATCAGAATATATATAAAAATTTATGTAATTATAACTTTCAATTAAAAATGTCAATTTGCCCGTATAGTTCATCAGGTTTGTATAAAAGTTGAAAAATTTTAGCCCTATTAAGAAACCCTTAAAATGTTCGATGTTTCATTCACACATATATTGGAAAGGCTGTAAGCATTACATTGTATTTAATATTATTAGCCCCTTCTAATCTCTCATATATTTTCGGGCCCTAATGTAAAAACTCATTGAAATATTTATAGTATATTTCCCTGAAAGTTGATTAAGTGTTACTCTTGAAGCATTTCGATATTTACCTTAATGCTCGTAAATTGCCGTTTGGCAATATAAACCTTCCTCTTCAGCATAATCCGTGAGTTTTCAATCGGGTTATGGTCTGGCTTACATGACGGACACGAGGATATCCCGAGATTTGTCGATAAAAATTAGTATTTGTCAACAGGTCTTCTGTTCTGATATTTCTTTTAAAGGAAGCCTACTGTTTGTGTATGTTGGGCCACTATCATTACAGTTTGTCATCTTATGATCTCTTATGTCACATGTCCTAAAATTTCATAGGTTGAAAAAAAGTGAGGCTTTCTAGATAAGAAACACAAATAGCAATATATTTTTATCGTGAAGGTATTGGAATGACTGTGATATTCAACGCATTCTCACATCGAATTACGAGATGAGAAAAATTTATAAGTAGAAGACATGAGTGAACGTTGTACCCTATTTGTTGCAAGTTCAACCGCGACTCTTGATTTTAGATCGTCACATATGATGTTCTTTCTATCATTAGTGGGTCCGGGTTTGGGGATAGTGTCACGTCTTGTACAGTGACGTGGATTTGTTAAACTGTAGTATTCGTGCCTAAGGTTACTCTAGACATAGACGGAGTGTATAGTGTCACAATAGTTCAGTGGTACATTCCAATGATTATTGTTTGTTTGTTTTTTTTTTTGGGGGGGGGGTGTCATTGTTCTAGATTTGCAGGTTCTGAAGTTTATCTCCATCCATCAAATTCATTTTTCATACAGACGACTTTTTGTTTAAATCTGCTTGGAACAAAGGGTTTTTTTTATCATATTTTCGTAAATGTTTGTTTCTCTCGGTAAATAAAAGTTTAAATTCACATAACTATTTTATATATCGGTATAACAGGAACATATGAAAACTTTTCATAGTCTGAGAATCCCTTTTTGCTTTCCGTTAGAAGATTCTGATGATAACTTCCAGGAAAGTGACTCATTTCGCCTACTTAAATTAACGTTTCTTGATAGCATGAAGCGGAAATATTATATTGAATCAATTGCCAAGTCTGTTACTTGGAAATTAGCTTCACTGTGCTGGACAACTTTGCTCGTCAAAATATATATTCTATATTTATAAGTCTACCATGCTTTGAATATTCCAGTCATATCATGCTGCGTAGGTAGTGATCATAGATGCAACAAAAAAAGAATCTGCAATCTTTTTAGTCCTGATCTGGCATCTAAGCGTTAGTCATTTTCCACCACCGTAACGTAGTTGCCCTGTAACTTTTCTACGAATATTATCATAGTAATTGTTCGGATGACATTTCCTTGTATTTTAGCTTACTGGCAGCAAGATCTGATTATTACACTGTTCAAATGGCTAGATGTAACCGTAAGTTCTGTGCTAATAGTTTCCTCTGTCGCACTTCTCATTTGTGGAGCTCTCCTCCGGCTTCTTACTTTCCAATCAACATCGATCCTCAAAAATTTAAATGTAATGTTTATCGTCATCTTCTTTCTCCTTAATTCATATCATTTTATTGTTTCTCTTTTCTTGATATTTTTTATTTATCTATCTCATATTCTCTTACACTCAGTAACAACTTGCATTTGAGTGAATTAGTGTCTTCTTTGTGAAGCCGTATATTTAAGCTTCAGATTAGGCCATAGCAAAGTATTTCTGTAATATCTGAAATGGAGCAGTTCAATCTTCACTTTCCGACATTTGTAGCGTTCAAAATCTTGAAAGGGAACACATAATCAACCCACTCCAACTACTGCCGTCCTATCACTATTTCTATAGCAAATGTTCACATAAGCTCAATTCTTTTGTTCTACCAGTTCAGTCTATATAATTATGATACCCCTTGCCATTTCCACGGAAGTGAATCACCTTCATTTCCTCCAGGCATACAGTATGAGTAAAACGTTTCGTGCAGATGACCTTTATCCAAGAACTGCCAGTTTGTTTAGGCATTTACGTGATTTCAGGACCACTGAAATCTTAAAGTCTGCACACAAAGGATTTAATCGTTAGCTATTCTCCTAATCTTCCCAATCTTCACTTCATACATCCTGTTTTCTTCATATCACACATCTCCTTGATAATTACCATTTCAACAGTAACAATATAGAGAGTCTCTCAAGCCTTGGCTTAGTCGACTTTTAATATTACAAAGTCTGCATATTTCATGCCTACAGTAAATAGATACAACACGTAAATCCGTATGCAGATATAGAGAAGAAAGATCAAAATTGACACTGTGAGCAAATAGGAAAGATTATGTTGCGTCAATCATTCAGTTACCGACCTGTAATTAAATTATTTCAATAGATTTTTTACTTAGACTGGTAAATCACCTTAATTATAAAATTCACCAAAAATCAATTGCGTGTTCAGGTGTGTATTTCGGTCTCAGAGAAAAATGGTAATGCTAATATCAGTTAATATTAACAATAGCACTAACATTTTTTTCCTACAAGGAAACATATAGCATTGAGTGACCGAGGAGCCAATATAGCTTTCGGTTGAAATCTATAAAATGTATCTCTAAATAAGATTTTTTATGGTAATGTCCTTCGAAAGCACAGTAGTTGTTATCGCTCTTTCCAGTATTGATGGCTACTTTCCTTCCTAACCTTTTATTTGTAGTAGGGTGAAAGGTGAGTATTTTTATGTGATTATTTTTCTTCGAGTTATCCCTGCTGTCAATTTGAGTTGTTGCTGCTGTTTGTAGTCCTCAAGTGAAATAATAATGTAATATCTTCTTTTGATAAGTATATCGTTTATAGGGATTTCAGAGTTTAATTGTGAAAATTTGCAAAGATGTCCTCTATGATTTTTTTCTTCGGAGCACTTACAGATTCTGCACATTCTTTTAACTAGGAGTGCCAAACTCTCATTTGGGCATCGCTTTGTTACAGGAGATAAAAAATGTATTGCGCATGTCACCAGGAAACGAGAAAAGACAGTAGTTTTCACAAAATAATAAACCAGTATCACAACTAATCCAAGGATTCCTTCTACGGAATACCTCGCTTTGTGTATAGTGGAATATGAAAGGTGTCCTTACTTACGAGTTACTAGACTTCCATGAAGGACCATCACCAGCAATGCATTAAGGTCCTGCTTTGTTAAACTGAAAAATATCAATCCCCCGAATGAAAATGCAAGACACAATCTACAGACAAACGGGAGAAATAGTTACGATGGGAGATTCTTTCACATTCTCCATAGTCATCAGGTTTGGAAGCTAGAGAATTTGATTTATAAACATTCAGAAACAAGGAATTTCAAGAACCATTCAAACATTATTTTTCTTTGGAGAAAACAACAGATTTCTTTAAAATGTGAAATGTGGCTTTTTCTTGCGCCGTAGGCGTTGAAAATGAAGATAATTACATTTGGGATGAAGAATATTTAAATAAATTTAACTTGCATCTGGTTTTATATCTCTTCTCTTAAAATGTAATTACTTTCCGGATATGATATTTGTATTGCACACTCAGTTTTGATAAAAGCACCATTCATAATAAAAATCAATTGAACTATTAGTTTAAAAAATGCACACAGTGTTTAGAGTGAAGTGGACATCAAAAATCTCTGCACTGTGTTGTATCAATATGCAAGTGTGTAATTATTACTCTCAAACCGGATTTAATGTAGATTAAGATACTTTTCCCGAGCAAAAATATAAAATGGATTCGACTGAAATATAAAGTAAATCTAAAAAGAAGAAAAAAATCAAATTACATTCCACAAATTTATTTATGTCAGAGATGAAAGTTTAAGCACAACTTTCTCAATCAAATATAAATAAGCGAGCTTATTTAGTCATTAAACTAGTGTCGATTAATATATATATATATATATATATATATATATATATATATATATATATATCTTAAAACAATGTGTATATATATATATATATATATATATATGTGTGTGTGTGTGTAAGAGAGTGAAAGAGAGGGAGACTGAGCTTGTGTGCGCGTATACACGATCGCCAAAGTACTGGGCAATTAATATAGAATTTATGGCCAAATATTCATATTTCCTTGCCTTGGAGATACTTAGATATTCAAGGTCATTTGTAAGCCATCAATTATTCAGAAATCAAAAGGGCAAAGTTGATTCCCGTCTGCAATTAGGGATTATCCGAGCCAAGAAGCGACTGCGAGATCGTGCAGTGACATTTAATGAGATTGTTATGAACTCTCCGTACATTAACGTTTCGTTTTATTTCTAGTTTCAGTTTATCAGAAAGCTCTCCTGCATTGGCAGATCATCAGAAAAAAATTATGCCTGGAAAGAAACTGGAGAGAAGTTTTTACGAAAGGAAATTGGCGGATAACGCCATAATGATTTATTCTGAGCCAGCCTCCAGGTTTTAGAGAAACACTGCGGAGTGATAACGATCAGAAAGCAACGCTAAAGTTAATTGATTTCGATATAATATTCATATATCTGTTACTATAAGGCTTTAGCATAGAAATGACAGAGTAATGAATAGTTTCTTCAGCGGATCTTGGCAGGGTTATTGAACCCTATTGGGTTTTACGAGTTCTTATTACGAAGCATCCATTCATTTGACCCGGAGTTACGTAAGATGAAACAAAAGCATACTATCAGTTGTCGCTACGGGGAATATTTGTGGCAGATAATTTGGAAAGAATTACACAGACTTTAGTCATTATTTACTCTACGAAAACGTATTAATAATAAATTTTTATATACGTGGATATACCAATAAACCCGTAGACTAATGACAATGGAAAATCTCATTTATTTCACAAATATTTATTTCCCAATATAATCACTTTCTTTGACAATATACATTTCCCTCTAATCAAGGCAATAAAGCCACTAAGACGCTATGGGTTCCTGAGTGCGAAAGAATGTGTGAAAAAGAAAGCATTATTAAACAGCGAAAATAATAAAAGAGCAGGAATTGAGAAGACAAAAAGTAATGGGTGATACTGAATTTAGATTGTGGAAGATTAAGTTGACTTGAAAACAAGAAGCCGGAAGAGTGATTCGCAAGCTAGAAGTGCGAGAGAAGAAACTGTTAGCATAAAACTTACGGTGACATCTAGCCTTTGCCAATCTATTAGTACGCTTAAATTCATAAGGCCTTGGTATCAAAGAAAAAAGCTCATCAGTGCAATTACCATAAATATATTTTAGTAAAGGCTGAAATAAGTTTCATTACGGAGGTGGGAATCTGTCTAAAACCGGATGCCATGTTCTTTGGATTTTCTAAATACATAGCTAAATCACTGTAAATGTGTAAGATAGATTCTGGCGAGAAAAATTGCACGACACACTGAACCCACTCTCATAATAACAGAGCTGATAATTGATTCAATATAATCTTTCCATTTCATGACAGCGGATAACGTTAGCCCAAGTAGGCGCAACGATTCACTGTGTGGAAGATTAGTGTCAACCCTCCCAATGGTAGGTAGAATGGGTTCTCGCAGACGATTGCACGAGAGTAATAGTTGTTGATAATTTTTTAATAAAATTTATTTATACGTGAAATGTCAATAATATGAATAATAGCGTGAACTGGGCTTGAACCAATGGAGAACGTGCTGCACTGAGTAGGTGTCCTACTGTACAGTAAGGTGGGCCCGTTTCGTTAGCCAAAATTGTTAGGATTTTTGGGTACTTTGGTGTACTAGTGAGCTAGCCAAAATGAGCTGACTCATTTTATAGTTCACCAATTGAAGGGTTAGCCAATCAGAAGGCTCAAAATATTCAATGCTACGTGTATAAAGGCAGCCATGTTTTTTCTCGAATATTCACTGACAGCCTTTGATATCGAAGACTGAAGAATTAGGGAACAGCTGCTGGTGGTATTGCCGATATAGTCAGATTCAGTAGAGTGTCTGACTCGTGAGTATTAAACTTTAACGTTGTTTCATTGAACAGATTACGTACTGCGCTGTACTCTATATTCAGAGACTACGGGGAACATGGTTAAAAAAAGTAATGGACTTAAAATGGATAAAATTGGAGAATAGTAGAAGAAAATAGACATGGATTATTATTATTATTATTATTATTATTATTATTATTATTATTAAAGAATCGTAAAGGTTTGATCTATTAACAAATTGAAGGTTTATCATGAAAATAGCAATAGGGTAGAGCTATTGCGCATGACGGAAAGAGTTTGCTGGACAGAAAAATTAGTTAAGCCCACAAGGCCGCCTATACTACCTTGAACTGCTCTGATATGGCAGTAATAAAAACGCAACAAACTAAACGAAGAAAAAGAATAAAATAATTACTAGTCACGTCGACACCGTTAATGAACGAAGTTTCTTTATTTAATATTGATGTTCTTAAATTCCTATTCTATAATACCAACCTCAATATAGTATCAGCAATTTATTCATTTGTAAGATATTTAAGTACCAGCTACCCGATAATTTTGAGTTATCCCTCCTTAGGTTTTCCACAAAAAGAAAACAATTTGCTCAGTCACCGATGTATTCAAGTACGTATATACTATGACAGTATTACATTGATTATATTAGTATGGGCGTCTGGCTGAGTGGTAGAAGAGTTATCGTCCGGACCATGATGCTCGAGTTCGAATCTAGGCTTAGGAGTACATCATCTTGAAACACCGGTTCACGTATGATCACTGAAGTTAAACAATATTTACATTATTCGGACTATTGTCCTCATTTTGTCGCCATATTTATTATAACGTTTCGGACGTTGTACGCTCCGGCCTTCGAACTGAACCCTTTAATTCACTCACTGGGGAAGACTGTTCTAGTTCCACGTGCCATGTCAGTTATCAGTTATGTCCTCTGAAAGTTCTCCACTGCCTTAACCGGGTATTGAACTCACACTCTTTGGGTTTGTATCTGGATCTAACCAGCGCCTTTATCCACTGCGCCATGTGTCCATCTGTGTATGAATTTCTGGGTATTATAAACCGAAGGTTTAGGTTTATAATTAGGTTTATAATACCCATAAATTCATACACAGATGTCCTCAAGGACACATGAGCACAGTGGATAAAGGCGTTGGTTAGATCCAGTGATAAAACCCAAAGTTCAATACTCGGGTAAGGCAGTGGAGAACTTTCAGAGGGAAAATTAATAGGAGATAACTGATAACTGACATCCATTAAAACATGGCACTAGAACAGTCTAACCCATTGAGCGAAGTAAAGGGTTCAGTTCGACATTCCAACCGCCTGAAGAAGGCCGGAGTGTAATAAATATGGCGACAAAGATGAGGACAATATTCCGAATAATGTAAATAATGTACATAATACCCCATCTCAGAAATATAGACAGATACTGAAGTTAAACAAATACAGCACTTTAAACCGCTTGGGAATTACAGCATTTTTGAGCTTGGATGAGTAGTTGGTGTAATGGATAAAGGGGCCGAGTTTAAACTTTCTAATATTCACTTACGCACAAATACCATTGAGAAGGGTATGAATTCACCTATTCTTATGGCTATGGGTTAATTAGCAAGATGTATTACTAAACAATTGTTGACCCCCACTAGAAAAAAATCTTGTGATCTAAAAGTATTTCCCGGCTCTAAATACTCTACAAAAAGGTTTATAAGTTGTACTAACCGAATCAGGTAATCAATCAAACAATGCTTCGAATCTCAACATGGCGGATTTGGCAAATAAATGAATGCTTAGTAACATAGAACTGAAGAGACGATCTCAGCGTGCGATCTTAAAACTCGACTACGGATTGACATAATGATTGTGAATGGAATTAGTAGATTCAAGCCCTGTGATTGGTCGGGTATTGCCGCCGTTGGTTATGTGAGCAGGAAGTTGCAAGTCATGGTGACCGAGACTTAAACAGTTTCTTAAACAGTTATCACGCCGGATTATACACCGGAAACGGTAAATAAGTTCAGCTCATCATAGACGCTTTATAAAGGATTTGTCGATGGGGGTCTATAGGTATTAATGTAATGCAAATATGGACGCGCAGGTATCGGCAACAAAGTTTTAGCTCGCCCACCAAGCAGAGAATACATATTTGGGGATGAAGGATCAGATAATTTTTACATTTTTCTGTAAAAGCTAAAGACGAGCAAGTATCAATTTCACAGTTCTCATTCTTACAGTCTGCTGTTTTATCAGATTAATTGATTACTTGCTGCAAATTAATGGAAAATCCAAGAATTTTTTAAATTTTTAGTAGAAATATTTAACATTTTGTTTAATGATGCAAATATTTGCAAATATTTAATTTAACGTGATAATTTTAACCCTGAATAACTTATTTCATTTATTACGATAAATAGAAAGAATATTAAAAAATTCCTTTTAGAAAATAAGGACATTGTCCCTTACCAAGAATACAGACATCTAATAAATTTTTCTAAAAACTAATTACGCTTAATGGAAACCTGAAATAAATCATTCTGTAAATCAATAAACCGCACGTGTTCGTTCCGTCGATGAAGACATGTAATCGTTGACAAGAAATAAAACTGCTTCGATTAAATTTAAGCGTGTATATTCTTTCTCTAATTCTTTTTTTTTTTTAAGCATTTCACCCCAAGCAAGACGGGAAGCCACTAGGACGCAAGGGGTTACAGAAAATTTAGAGCAAGATCAGATAGGAGTGATAGAAGAAAGGATGAGGGTAGTGGATAGATCAAGGCAACTGGAGATGTCGATTGACATTACACTTGAATAGCTGGAGATTATAGCTCACAGGGAAACAGGAAAAGGGAAAGGAGTTCCACAGGCGAGAGGTGCGAGACATGAAGCTTTTAGAGTAGAAGAGACGGCTACATTTAGGAGTTTCGACAGTGAAGGGGTGAGAGCGGAATGCCAGCCTCGTAAGGCGCTGGACCTCATGACATCTGGGAACCAGCGAATGCAGCTCCTCAGAGCAATTTCCATGAAAGTATTTGTAGAATAGACAGAGGGAGGCGACGGCGCATCTGTGAAAAAGTGACTGTAGACGAGACGCCAGGGCAGGGCCAACTACATTGCATATCCGCCTCTGGAGTCTATCAAGAACCCCGAGGCAAACAGAAGGGGCACCAGACCATATATGGCAGCAATGCTCCATGCAAGGGCGAATTGTTGATTTGTAGATCTTGAGGATCGACTCCGGTGAGAAAAACTTCCTGGCGCGGCTTTCCTTGCAGTGGATGAGGCAATTGACTCAATGTAGCCGCAGAGAGTTGCTCTCGAGAAGTTGAGCGTCAGATATTCTAATGGGGGGAAAGGAAGGATCTCTGTGGTGATTAATAGAGAGCAGTTTTGTCTTAGAAGCGTTTAAGTTGACCAGCCAATTCATGCCCCAGTTTACAATCTATTGGAGGTCTTTTTCGAGACGCACGGCCAGGCGAGTTTTGTCACCAAGACTAGATTTGTTTTTGAGGCAGGAATAAATTGTGGTGTCATCCGCGTAGATGCCAACTTGGGAAGTTATTGCGTCAGGAAGGTCATTTATGTAGATAAGGAAAAGAGTGGGGCCTAGGATGGAGCCTTGAGGAACACCTGCGTTCGTGGGATAGGAACTAGAGGAGAATCCATTGAGAACCACCTACAATTTACGGTTTGACACGAATGATCGTATAAGGTTATATAATCGACGCGTAATGCTATAACCATGGAGCTTGCGAAGAAGGCCGGCATGCCAAACCCTATCAAATGCTTTGGAGACGTCTAGTGCCACGGCTCGGGCTTCCCCGTTATTTTGAAGAGCTCGGTAGACAGTTTCAGTGATGACCGTAAGCACATAGGCTGTAGATCGGGCAAAGCGGAAACCATATTGCTTGTCTGAGAGCAGATTATGGGATGTGATGTGGTTAACCACCCCGGTATTGATTAGGGCTTCGAAGACTTTGCCGAAGAAGGGAAGGAGACTGATAGGACGGTAGTTGGAAGGGTCAGAGGGGTCGCCGGAGTTCTTGAAGACAGGAACGATCGAAGAGGACTTCCAGCAGTCAGGAAAATAAGATTCCTTTAGGCAGTAGTTGTATAGTTTAGAAAGGGCGGGCGCCAGTTCAGGCGCGCATTTCTTCAAGACAATGGCTGGTATCCCGTCTCCACCACTAGCCTTGTTGGGGTCTAAATTGGAGATAACACCCAGTACCAAAGATGGGGTTATGTTTAACCCACTCAATATGGCCTCAGTTCTAAGAGGGAAGTCGGGTATGGGTATATTGGAAGAGACGAGCGCCGAGTTGAATGAAAATTTCCGAGCAAAGCATTCAGCCTTGTCGGTAGAGGAAGTCAGGACTTCGAACTGGTTGAATAAAGAAGGTATAGCCGGTTTGCAATTGTTCAATACGCTCTTACAGAGACGCCCATAATCTTTGGAGCCGAATTTGGGAGATGCAATACGTTCCTTCATCCGAGCCGCAAATATTGACTTAGCATCGTTGAGGACACGCTTACATTCGTTACGGGCGGAGGCAAAGAGACGTCTAATGCAGTCAGACATGTCGCTACGGAGTAGGTGGAAGTAGTGGTTCCTATGGGCGATGGCGGCTGAGCAATCAGCCGAGTAACAGGGGGAGGAGCGCCACATGACCCTATATTTCCTTGATGGGATGAAAGCGTCGATTCCAGCTTTAACCCAGGAAGAGACTTCAGAAGCACATTCTTGGACGGGAGGCTTAAAGACTCCATCCCAGGGGACATCGCGGAGGAAATCACGGAACGCGTCCCAGTCAGCTACTTGATAGTAGAACGAAGTTCTAGTGGTAGGAGGTTCTTTATAGGGGGTGGAGTGGAATTCTCTCTGAATTTCTAGTATGAGTATTTATTGATATTATTTATATTTACACCGATAATAACAAAGACCAGAATACAAAATGCCCGTTATTAACAAAGAGGAGAATACACAATACCGGTTATTAAGAAAGACCAGAATACACAATACACGTTATTAACAAAGACCAGAATACACAATACCCGTTATTAACAAATACCAGAATACACAATACCCATTATTAAGAAAGACCAGAATACATAATACCCGTTATTAACAAAGACCAGAATACACAATATCCATTATTAAGAAAGACCAGAATACACAATACCCGTTATTAACAAAGACCAGAATACACAATACCGGTTATTAACAAAGACCAGAATACACAAAAACCATTATTAAGAAAGACCAGAATACACAATACCCGTTATTAACAAAGACCAGAATACACGATACCCATTATTAACAAAGACCAAAATACACAATACCCATTATCAAGAAAGACCAGAATACACAATACCCGTTATTAACAATGACCAGAATACACAATACCCGTTATTAACAAAGACCAGAATACAAATTACCCGTTATAAACAAAGATGAGAATACACAATACCCATTATTAACAAAGACCAGAATACACAATACCCGTTATTAAAAAAGACCAGAATACACAATACCATTTATTAACAAAGACCAGAATACAAATTGCCCGTTATTAACAAAGAGGAGAATAAACAATACCCGTTATTAACAAAGACAAGACTACGCAATACCCGTTATTAACAAAGGTGAGAATACACAATACTCGTTAATAACCATGACGGAAATGCACATTAGCCGATAATAACAAAGAGTAGAATGCAGAGATGCCGATAATAACAAAGAGTAGAATGCACAGATGCCGATAATAACGAAATCAGAATGCAAAATGGCCGATAATAACGAAGATGTAAATAAAAATATCGTAAATATTATTTTTTCCCGATAGTTCCGATTTATTCTTCTACAGGAAACAGTTTAATAGTAGGAATTCTGAATATAAACATTGCGAATAGATTTTGCCTGAATGAAAAGAAATTGTCTTTTTTAGTAATCTTAGACATTCGTGCCCATAAAAAAATGAGTGTCAAAATGACGTTTTTCTTTTTTACCTTCACATCGCTATCATTTAATTATCTTTACAACTCGGCAATGTTTATTGCTTTAAAAAGTAATGATTAGAATTGAAATAAAACTTAAGCATGTGATTAAAATGAATTAATAGGTTCATAGTTCCTGTGAACGTACAGTAAAAATGTTAAACACTATTTGTTTGTTAGATTGTTTATTTACAAGGCTTCTTTTATATTTAAAATATTCTACAATCTAATACAATTGCATTAAAATTAATGCAATTCAATATTTTTCATTTATTAATTAATAAAGAAGAAATGTGAAACAAACTGTAATTTATAGATTTACTAAATTAATAAAATATGTGAACCAACTATAAGGAAAACTGTATTATTTACCATTTTATAAAGTTCGAATTGATTGTCAATGGCCCTATGTTTTGCTAACTATTCCTATAAACGATATACTAAATAAATAGTGTAAATAAACAATCAAATAATTAGTGTTTATTAGTTTTGTTTTCAATTATAAAGTATAAAACAATGTATGGACTTTCATATGTTTTTCATATGTTTTTGTTTCATTAAAATTCTAATAATCGTTTTTTAAAACAATAGATATTTCCGAAGGGTAAAGGTAGTATGATAAAGTAATCCGGAGTAATCTCTCTTGTTTTATGATTATCTCCCTTTGGAAAACTCTTTCGTTTATAGAGTACTATAAATAATTACTACGCTAATATCAATTATCTTAAGTAAAATAAAGTTTACTCTTCCTCTCTTTTGTTACTGCAAGTGGTTAATAGCGGTGTCAATTAAAAAAAGCGTCTTTTTGATACTCCGATGTTTTTTACTGGTACGAAGGTTGAGTTTTATTCCATAGCAATATCACAACACCATAATTGTATCCCGAGGAATAAGATCTGATTCAATTTCTATATTCTTCAGTTTTATTTGCTATTAATAAACATTTCTTGCGGGCAGTGCGTCCATCCTTTCAATAATCTATTAGCGAAATCAAAATTATCAGCGTTTGAACGATAATTAATATTTGTTGTCATATAGAAGCAATTTGTTTTCTAAATACCCACTCATAATTCAATAACTATGGGTGACTTTCGTGCTGTCAAATTATCATTTCCTTTATCCACAACGGAATACTCCAGATTGTGGTTTGAAATGAAGAAAAAGAAGATTGCTGACTCTCAGCTGTGATGTTATCGCACTGAAAAAAAAAAGCTCCCTAAAAGAAAAGGGAAAAAGAGGAGTAAAAAGCCCGAATAAAACATAATTGGTAGAATATAAATAAAACAAGATTTTGTTTTACTGATTCAAAGTTAGGGGGTTTGGACGTGTTAATTCTCTCGAAGCAAGCGCACGCATTCTCTTATCTTTAACTCTTTCTTTCTCTGTTCTCTTCCTCCCTTCACTTTCAACTAGAAATGAAGTTAAACATAATCGCTATACCTTATTCCTTTTATTTCTCCCCCTCTAATATGACTCACATTCCCTACGTCTAAAGAATACCCCCCACCACTTCTTTCGTCTATAGTTTCGCCCTTTTCTTTTCCTCGGCTGGGAAGGTACTTTCACGTAGTTTTCTTTTGTCTACTCACATCACACAAATTAAACCTTAGATCTTCTTCTTCTTCTTTGCCGAGTCCCTGTAGAATGTGGGCGATTATGGATACTCTACCCTCAACTTTCTGTTTCTTAATAAAAAAAATATTGAGAAAGGAGATCTCAGTTACCTCCCTTCTCAAGATTTTTTTTTTCAACCAGGTATTGAACTCACTACTCTTTGGGTCAAGTCACTGGATCCAACCAACGCTGTTATCCACTGGGCCATGTGTCCTTGAGAACATCACAGGATGAATTCGGGGGAATTATAAACTTAATGTGCTCAGTCCGAACAATGTAAATAATGTAAATAATTATTGGGTTGGTGCAAAAATAATGTCGTTTTTTGACGTATTTTTAACGTCAAAAAACGACATTATTACGTCATTATTTTTGCACCAACCTAATACAATACCTCATCTCAGAAATATAGACAGATAGTTTCTTCTTAGCTTCCATTGCTACATTCCCTTTGAGTTTCTGTATTTTCCTTTCAGTGGATTCTATCAACAGTGTGTCATCAATTCTTAAGATTGTGGCCTCAGATTTAATTCTGATAGGACTTCTATTGGGTTGGTGCAAAAATAATGTCGTTTTCTCACATATTAACTTATATGAGAAAACGACATTTTTCTTGCACCAACCTAATAATAATCCATGATCGGTTCCCTGTAGAATATGAATATATCCGATGAGACATTAAAATTAAGATCTACCTCTTACGGAATGGTTTTTTATATTACTTTTGGAAATTACTCTAAATGTATTCCCTGTTTAATTTTTAGGATTGGATTTCCGGTTCCTTATAAATCTACTTTACCTAGGCACCTCTCAGTCTTTTGAACGAGTATACATGCTTATCCTTGTTTCCTGCTTAGGATTTGGCCTGCAGGTTTTTTTTCTAAATTCTTTTCCTTCTTTTTCAGTTCCAGTAATCCATTGTGAAATTTTTTTTTTATCGGCATCCCTCCATGCAGCGCAGAACAGCCATTTAGGCTCAAGGTGTTACAGAGTGTGGAAGAATTATGAACAAAAACCTTAATGATGAGCGGGAAGAGAAAAGAGTAATCAGGAGGTCAGTAGATAGCGATTGACATTGCATTTCATTTTTTGCAGATTGAAGTTAGTTTGAAAGCATGAAGCCGAAATAGATTTCCACAAGATAGAAGTGCGAGAAAAGAAACTGTCAGCACAGAAGTTACAGTTACATTTAGCCAGATGTAAATTGATGAGATCTCGACGCCGGTCTAGAACTGCGCTTAAATTCAAAATGCCTTGGTACTATAGCGAAGAACCCATTCAAACAATTACCATGAAAGTATTGATAGAAAAGACACAGAAAGGCAACCCTACGGCGGTGGGAAAGTGACGCCGGATAAGGACCAATAATATTGCCAATTCGTCTTTAGATTTTATCAAGGAGCTCCAGGTAAATAGCGATATGCCATATGTGGCAGCAATATTCTAAGCGTGGACGAATGGTAGAACCCATGATCTTCCTGTAAATTTGGGAATCTCTCCAGCCCAATAATCCCAAGGGTCATGTCTTTGTAACCTCATATTTATCATTTCTTGATTATACCTCCTATATATTACAGAACTCTTTGATTGGCTGAGCAAATAACTTCAGCAGAGCATCTATATTGCTTCCTGTAACCATATTTTGAATTCAATAAATATTGCGGTGCGTCATAATTTTCTGTACATGATAATTATATACACATTTATTTTTAATATTTCCTACGATTTTGATTTTCCGATTTTTCTCAAAGCATATTACGGGGTAGTTAGTTCTTCAAACGAACATATTTTCATGCCATTCCTAGAAATTATTTCTTTGAATATATTTTTTCGTCTTTTAACTGTGGAGATAACTCAGGATTCATGACTGCTGGTCACATTCCTCAAGTCAACTGGAAAGTTAAGACTTCAAAGAGTGAAACAAGGTAGGATATGTCACAGACAGAGGAAATGGCATAGAAGGGAAACTTATTTCTTAAGGCCTGCGATTCAAAAAGACATAACTCTCAAAAATATGCAAGTTCAGCGGCTAATCGACTTGATAAAAAAACAAAAATAAAAAATAAAAAAATTAGGCTGAATGAATCCTAATTCCACTTGCAGAACTGGATTTATGCCAGGGAATAACAGATTTCTGGATCTATTTTAATATCAATCTTAGAGAAATTGATCTGTGGTTGCAGAAATATGCAATGTGCTAACCTTAAGATATAGCGAAATAATTTTTTTTGCTTGATAATTATTAGATTATCATAAGATGTCGGTGTCTTAAGAGGGCCAACAGAAGTTATCTCATAGCCACACTGTGCGGAACTAGATCTCAAACTGATGTTTTACTTCCTTGGTTATAAACAACCAAGGAAGTAAACCCTGTTTAAAATTGGATATATGCACACAGCAAGGTAGGAAGATAGATAAACCCAAGACTAGATAAAGAGAAACTAGAGACATGCACATCCCTACAAAATGTCTTCTTCTTCTTCTTCTTCTTCTAGTTATTCTTCTTCAGTGTTTCAATATTTTTTTCATGTTTCTTCTTCTAATAGTTCTTCTTCTGTGTGCCGAGTCCCTCGAAAACAAGGGCTATCACAGCTCTCCACAACTTTCTGCTCTTTGTAGCTTTTGTTCAATAATAGTTTGAGACTATTATTCTTTAGTGGCATTGTATTTGACTGAAACTTTCTGAGGCTGACCTTAAAGTCAGATAGTAGACAAAATAAAGATGGGGATTTTGATTGACTGACCCGAACGTGGGAATGTTAGATAGAAAATGTTTTCAAGGAGTGAAGACTTTTACATGTCATACACATTAGCCATAGTTATTTCTTGTCTTGGGGAATTTGCTTCCCAGTATGGATGATAGAGTAACCTCACTTGCCAATTAAAAAATGTACACGTCGATGTGTGTAATAAAATAGATAAGTTTAAAATACTTTTTTTTATTGAAGTTCTCATTTATTTCCGAACAAGCCAACTAGCGATCACCCGGCCGTGAGAAGAAAGGAGATACAACGTTATGGAATCGACCCCGTCAAATAAGATACCCCCCAGAAGGGTGGGGGCTATACAACACTTTGTGCTATCTCACTTAATCACTATTCTGTCAAAAATTTACACAAGCTTCTGACGTAGTTTATTCTCCTTTTTCCTCTGATCCTCTTGCTTTCAACATGCCATGTGAGTGCCTCCTTTCTGCCCTAGAAATTATCACTTTCTGAGTCTAAGTGTCCATAACCAGCCCATAATATTCTCAGCATCCTTCTGTAGAACAATATTTCTGTTGCTTCAAGGCTCTTCTTCATCTGTAACGATATTGTTCAGTTTTTATTGTCATATAATATTACGTAACTGTTCATTATTCATTTCTTTGTTTCTAAGGAAATGTTCCTGTTTCTTAATACTTTGCTGAGGTTTTGGAAGATATATTTCGCTATCCTAATGCGCCTTCGGATTCCTGAAGTTTCTTCTTCATCTGCTATCAGTCAGCTAAGTGCCATACCTTATACACAATTGGGCTATCATGTATCTTTCGATTGACTAATCAGAAAATTCTTCCTGCAGTCGGTCGCCGTTTATTTCTGCCGATTCAACTCAAGGCTGGGGAAAACATTTTCCAGACTGGCTTGAATTCAGTGTTTTCTATCTCCTAAACTGGGTGCCCACCAAGGATATAGGGATCCATCTGTACTATTTACTCATAGCTGGTTGGGAAGTGGTGGATTCATGCCTTTGCTAAGGATACTATCACGTGAATGAATGTAATACCCTTTAAAACAAATTGAGTGTATAAGTCTTACTTACATTATTTATATTATTCGGACTGTTATCCTCCTCTTCATTTCACTCTTCACTCTTCACTTCACTCTTCGCTATATTCACAACGTTTCGGCCGTTGTACGCTCTGGACTTCTTCAGGTGATTTGAATTTCTAACCGAACACTTCATTTCATCCACCGAGGTAGATTATTCTAGTTCCACGTGTCATGCCACTTCCGGGTGTCTCAGTTATTTCCCCTTAACTCTCCAAGTTTTGGTTCCCCACTGCTATGGCCTGGTATTGAACTCACAACTCTTTGGGACTAGTCACTGGATATAACCAACGTTTTTATGGAGAGTTGAGTTAAAGGGAATGGCACGTGGAACTAGAACAGTATACCCCATTGGAGGAAATAAAGCATTCGGTTCGAAGTTCCAGTCACCTAAAGAAGACCGGTGCGTACAACGGCCGAAAGTTGTGAATATGGCAATGAAGACGAGGATAACAGTCCGAATAAAATAAATAAAGTAAGCAATCATAATATTAGGTTGGTGCAAAAATAATGACGTAATAATGTCGTTTTTTCATGTATTTTAACGTCAAAAAACGACATTATTAAGTCATTATGTTTGCACCAACCTAATACCTCATCTCAGAGATACAGACAGATATAGTATTAATCTTGCTATAATTTTATTGTTTTAGTGAAACGGTTATAAACGTGTTGTTATCTTCATCATCATCGCTGAAGTTATCGGTTCGATATTATTCTAGATTTCTTCTTCTTTTATTGGGTACATCAAACGATATATATATATATATATATATATATATATATATATATATATATTAGGTCGGTCCAAAAATAATGTCGTTTTCTCACATATGTTACTATGTGAGAAAACGACATTATTTTTGCACCAACCTAATATATTCCATATGCATATGTTGACTTCTGTTTAAGTGATTTCACAGATCCACGTAATTGCAGCGGGTAATTACTGAGGAAACATAAAGTGTCACCTGATAACTGGTATGGAAGCGAAGGAAAGACGCTCAAAATATGCGTTAAACGCTATCAAAAATAACGACAAAAATACAACAATAAATAACGTTACTATTTTTCTGTTTATACTGCGAGTTGTGGTGACAGCAGAAAAAAAAAACAACCCGTTAAAATATCCTCAGGATGTAAGTGACGTCAGCAGTAAATATCTCTATAAAGTAAAACCAATAAAGGGAAAAAGGGTAAATAAATTAAGAAAGAGGCATTACTGTCTTTTTTTCTTTTTTTCTTTCTTTCTTTTTATTTCTTTTTTTTTTTTTTCGCCTTCAAATAGCGTTGTATTAATTCGAGTGTGTGCTTAACATTTCTCGGTTGAAAGAAAAACAAAACAACAACAAAAAGAAATCTATCCAAATTTGATAAAATGGATGGGGCCGAGGACTTTTCTGACCCTCTCGTAATTTTAAAAAACTCAAAGATCACACACACACACACAAAGGCAAACACATATATGAACCGACACGCCCACACACGCCCACTAATAGGGAAAAATGCAATGAAATATTCACCGAACTAAATAGGCTTTTTCGATACAAAGATAAAAATTCAGTATTCATGTTTTTGCAAACGATAAATATTTATCAAAATTTCTCCCCATGGCTTTGGAAAATATATCAGTTTTTTTAATTTTTTTTTGGCTTGAATAGACAGTTTTTCTATGTTTAAGCTTATTCTTGTTTTTACAGTTTCATGTCCCTCTCTTTTGAAATCTGTAAACTTTTGTAAAAAATAAACACTTTTTGATTGCCGAGAAAGAAGCATACCATGAATGTGACGCTGGTGTACAAATATACAAAGCCCAATATAATCCGATAACTGTATACTGCGCACACGCACAGTTAAATATTCGTGATATGCCGATAGGTTTTGATAAAAACAGCGCTTGACATTGCAGATGGGCGCCAGTAAGAAACTCCATCCGATCGGTTAAACCAGTCCGCTTGGACGATATTTCCAAGAAGTTCCACATATGACTCCAGTTGACTGGGTCCCTGATTCATTAAACTTAAAGAAATCTATCGACACACGGCCATTATGCACTCACGCGATGAACAGATATTCATAGGTCGTCACTTCATAGGGGATATGCACAACTAGTTAGGGTCAGTCGACTAACGAGCAAATCTATGATACTGAAAAGGTATTTATTTTAGAATACCTTAATTCACTAAGACCAGTTTAGATTAGAAATTATGAGAACGAAGCCTGCCATTATATTTTTTTTCTTTGGATTTCTGTTGTATACACATCTGCTTCCGGGTCCCAAATAGAGACCTAAGATCAGAAATGGCTTCACGGCATTTCCTACGGGTCATTTTTGTAAAAAAAAAAAAGGTACGATCACACATATTTTACTTAGATAAAACCATTCGTAATGTGTGAACTGTACTTGTATGTGCATTTTTTTGTATTCCTTTAAGACTTGGGTTCCGAGTAATCTCTTCAATGGCTCTATCGGAATCATTTCCAATCAATTCGACGTCTCCTACTACAATTGAAATTACTGATGTGGTCACGTACCATACTTTTTAGATTTCCACTTCAAGCTCATTTTATTTTGATAGATTTTTTCAGGCTCTTCAAATTTACATTATAATCTGCAGGGACTGCAATTTCAATAAGAAAGCACATTATGCTCTCGCGTCTTTGATGACCATGTGTGAGGGACTAGATTGTATTGTTCTGTCTGTGTGTATTTTAAAGTCCTATATTATTATTATTATTATTATTATTATTATTATTATTATTATTATTATTATTATTATTATTATTATTACCATTTATTTCTACTGTATACTGATTTCAACCTGTGTCTCCACCAGATACCTCCGAGAAAGTCATACTGTCATTTCCCACTGAACATTAAAAATAATTGAAAATAAAAAATAAAACAACATAAGAACACCGATTTGACATAGATAAATCACTTTCTAAGGTGTGAGCTGTGCTTGTGGGAGAAAAATTTTTTTATGGCTTTATCGGGTTGGATACCAGGGATTGCTTCAAAGAGCCTATCAGACCCATTTCAAATCAAACCCAACTGGTATTATTGATGTTTTCATATGCCAGATTTTTTTTAGATTTCCACTTAAGTTCCTTGAATGTTGATAGTTTTAAAGACACATTACAGTCTGCATGATAAACTGCCATGTCAATAAGAAGTCATCTTTACGTTTTAAGGTCTTTGATCAATATGCATCGGTGATCAGCTTTGATTGTTTTTTTGTGTTGGAATGGGAAGTACGTATTTAAAAAATTAACACTGTTTAACAAAGTTCAATCTACATCTCTCTCAGCAGTACTCATCAGCAGGAAGGTGAATTTTCAGGCTTCAAATTAATTCCCAGAGAATTGTGCTTTGGAGCAAGGAGCTAGTGGATAGAAGTGTTTGGTCGTAAAATTGGTGCCATAAATAGTGTGAGTTCAATCCCTGGGCAAGTGTGTACTTGAATTAAGTGGGAAATGAGATATCCTTATACATAGACAGTGGAACGAGAACAATTTAGCCCCGTAGATTAAATAAAGTACCTAGTTTAGAATTCCCTGTAAATTACCCAAATCGATATAACTTGATGCAGGCTGCAAGACACAAAGTTGGAAACGTTTTGATAACAACAACAAAGATGAGGACAATAGTGTAAATAAGGATAACTCTTCATCTATGAAACTCAAAGAGAAATTAAATTTTTGTACTTGAATCTGATATTCTCAGGACATATTGAAGGCAAGAGTGTATAAGTAAAGAAACTAATATTCTTTCTAATAAACTTAGTGGATGTACAGGGAAAAGAAGGGTTATCAAAAGGACAAAGTTTACTGAGATCCCACAAAGAACAGGAATGTGAGAGACCTTATCGCCTAAGTACCATATGGACCATGTACATAGAAGAAACATGTTTGATTTTGACATCGATTCATAGTTCTCCTCTTGGTTCGTTTCTCTTGTGGCATCCATGCATTTCGTCTTTTTTTTACGGTCTTTAGCTTCAGTCAGTTATGTGATATGCTTAGGCGATCAGGTATCTTTCGATACATGACTGACGAGGCAGATTTTTTTTCCCCGTATTATATTTCTTTCTGCGGTAGACCAGTTACCATTCAAGGCTATAGAGCCCGGTCTGTCCTGCTATTTACCTATAGATAGGGGAGAAGAAGAGGATTCATACCTTTCCCAACTGAATTCGACTAGAATTCGAACTCGTCTCTCCGATTCGTCAATCCGAGCCTCTATCCATTACTCTACCTAGTCTTTACTTGATTCTACACAAAAATATATCAGCAAAATCAAATATTTATAGAACGTTCGCCATGATCTAATATAACAGAAAAAAGCAAGTTTTCATGCCGAAAAATATGTGTGAAAATATGACAACATAAAATTAAACCAAGATTTACCTTGGCTTGTTTGTGTGCAACAATTATTTTCGTTAATAAAAAAATTCTTTCTTTCGTCCGTGATCACTGAATTACGTTTTCATCATCCTTCTTTATACTTTCAAACTTTCACTTAAAAACATCCTAAGTAATTGTACAAACTCAAACGAAACAATGCATTCAAAAACTAATATTAAGTGATGCTTTGAATATGTTTTAACGAAGAAATGTTCATGAAAATTGTATTTTATTTATGGATACAAATTTAAACGACTTGAATGCATTGTGTTTATAACGTTATTCGTTTGAAAGATTTTGACGCCATTTTTTTTTAACACCTTGGCTCCCACACTACTCACCAATGGATTGTTTTCTTTTTTCAGAGGATTATTGGCAGTGAGATGCTATGATTGATTATTTATAAGATCATGGTACACGACAACCACATTTGTTCCCACAAAAATAACTATTTTTGAATATAAAAATGAGAGTGAGTGTCAATGTAATTCTTGCATATTGGGAATTCTCCAACGACTCACGGAACTCTGGGATACAAAATTAAGTCAGCTACCGAACGATATCCCGTTGGGTCGTGGGTAATAAATATTAACTATGATATCCTTACGCCATATATGACAATTTTTCAAACATAAAGACGCTTGTACCAAACTTAAGATATAATATTGGGACAACAGGGGAAAATGAGGCTTGTGAGCCAAAGTTTTAAGCGCGGAGACGATATTAACTCTCCAGAGATTCCATATTTATTATCTGTGAATTGTCATATACTCTTCTCAAAAGTAGTCGAGGGGTTTCCGTTGTCTTCACGATGGTTTTGAATTTGAAGTTGGTTGTTTTAAGATTAAATAGGCACTGCTATTCGACTCCTACATAGTGGAAAACTAGACGACCTGATGTCTTTCCCAGGGGTGTGTGCGAATGTGAACGCCACTAACTTTCTAGAGATTTGAATTCTGTAGGCCGATTCCACTTTGCCCGCAGACATCTCCACCCTCAAAATTCTTTGAAAGGGTCTTTCTTTCGCTCAGATAAAACTAAAAAGAAATATTTAGATAATCTTATGCCCAAAATATATCTGACGTTTGATTCCCAACCTTCCCAGTTTGTTTTGGCCCCTTTTTATCTCGTCTGGGTGAGCTTTATATTTTCCCATACCCGTATGATTTTTCTATCCTTTTCACAATCCCTTACCGAGAGTGTCTCTTGATTTTGCCCCATGAGCAGAATACAGTGGCCTCTCTGTATTGCGGGTTGGACGGGCCCTACTAACATCAGTTATGCTTAGTTTGCTTTGTGTTGATTTTTAGTTTTTTATTGGGTTCATCTCCCTCCCCTCTCATTCTTTATGATTAGTTTTTTATGTATTATTTATTATCATTAAAATTTTTATGGCATGGGGTGCGTTTTGTAGCCCCCCCCCCTGAGAAAATGCGGTATTGTGCTGCATGGAGTATTGAGTGGTGACGGGCGAGTTTTTATGTTAAATGTGGAAATTGTAATGAGTTAATGGGTCGTGAATCAGATTAGCTAGTTATAGGATAGTTAGTGCCGACCAGCCTCAACCACTCGCCATTTTAGGCCATGTGCCAAAATTGTATTTTTTGGTACAATAAATATTAATATATCTGACGTTTGGAACGGTTTTACCTGAATATTTTTTTCTTAAGCAAGTTTTTTTTTCATCAGAAATTCTTTATTCTGAACATTTTTCTTGGTTTTATATTTTTATCAACAGATTATATATAAAGTTAATTTCCACTTCCTTCCAATATCCTATAGACTACATAATCCTTAATAATACTTTTTTTCTCTTTTCCTACCCGACCCTTAATCATTCCACCTTTATCATTGTATTCACAGTGATTGATCGGCTTAGGATAATAACCAAGCTTCAAACACGGACAGATTTCAAATTTAATTATAGGTTTAATTTACTTGTATAATGAAAAGATTTCATGAAGCTTGAGAACAAACATAACAAAACGACTATTATGCAATTAATTTCTATCCCTGGAACTGTTCAGTGCAAACCCGTTGCTTGCTTGCTTGCTTGCTTGCTTGCTTGCTTGTTAGCTGCATTTTTTAGTGGCATATCAAACTCTATGTGTTATTTAATGCCGAAACCTATATATTTTGTACGCAAATATATCTATTTATTTATTTATTTTTATTTATTTATTTATTTTTTGAGATACTATTGATTTTGGTGATACAAATCTTACTAATTAACCCATAGCTGGAGCTGAGAAGAGTTGGATTCATACCTTTCTCAAGAGAATTTGTGTGTAGGGAAATATAACGAAGCCAACTGAAACTCGGCTCTGTGATTAAGAATTTCCGAGCACTTATCCATTACACTACTTGCATATGCATTCCCAAGTGGTCACCCATCTAGGTACTATCCAGACTCGACTTTGCTTAACTTCGGGGAATCTTACTGAAACAGTTGTTTAAACGTGATACGGTCGTAAGCTACAGGCCAAAGCGCGATGTGTATTAAGTCTAGAGAAAATTCCATGTAATTTTCCTATCGATTCTTTAACATCTCTCTTCTCTTTATATCCGATGTCAATTCAATTTGACACACGTTTTACTCCCACACATGTTTTTTGACTCCATAATAGCTCTACGCGTCGATTTATAACAAGAGGCTAAAAATGTTTCTTCATAATTTTCAAAGAAACCTTTTGAACTCATGCAAATGGTATTCAACCATTTAGACTGGTAAAATGAGAATTGGTTAAAGAAATTTAATCATACTGACGAAATGAAATATCCAGCGAGATTGGAAAAAAAACTGATATGAAAAAAAAAACAGGCATAAAACAGTTATGTAACGAGGCTTTCCAAGTTATTCACCCAAAGGAATTCGCATTTGTACCACAAGGAAAGCAACCATTCTAATGCAATGTAATGTAGTAATAAAAATTGTTTAAAGAAATAGAAAAAAGTCTTATCTAAAATGGGTTTTCACTGAAGCAAGACACGTGTTCTTCATATGTCAATGAACTTATAATAGGCATCCTGCAGGTTTCATGATCGAAATAATATATTTCTTCTTCTTCTATATACTTCAAGATGTGAGCATTCATAGTTCTCCACTACTTCGGACCATTTTTAGCTCTTAGCAACATTTGACTTTTTACTATCCCTCTCATTCCCTACTCAAACTCGGTTACTCGCCGTTTCCTCTCTGAAACTCTTTTCTACTTTCTCTGTCCTGTGAGTGTCAATTCTTCAAGCCCTCTTTTCTCATTATATGTTCTAGATATTTCAACTGTTAACTCCTTATTCTAAGTATAAGTACTCTTTATGTTTCTATTTTCCTTTAAGCTTTCTTCATGCTCTGTTCATTCCACTTTCATTAGTATTATTATGCAGAACCATATCTCTTTTGTCTCGTTTTATCTGTGTAGAAACATAAACGCATTCACTGCTTCACAGGAGATTCATATTGCATAGCAGTTTAGCAATCTATTTCTTTGGTTTCTAACGAAATTTTCATGTTTCTTAATACTTTGTTTAACTTCTGAAAGACAACTTTCGCTATTCTCAAAGTGTCTTTAATTTTCGGTCTCACATATTTCGCTATCGATTAAAACATTTCCCAGATATTTAATTATATGAGCTCCATTTTAACTTATACAGTTTGTAGCTTCCATCTTGTGATAGTCCGATAATATTTTGGTAGTCAGATAACGGAAATGCTAATTAAAAATGACTAATATTAAAGTAGTCTAATAATGTGTTTGTTTAGCAGCATATAAGTTCCTTATGGGTCATGTAATACCAAAATTTAATTTTCTTGGGACATTAGTAATTACTTTTACAAAAATGTATTGCTGGTAATATATTTTTATTTAAAAAATGTAATGTTGTTTGATAATTTTTTTTTTTCAAAAATAGGTTTACAATAAAAATGTATTTATACTTTTTTGACCCCAGTTTTAAGGTTCACTATTTGCCCATAGCTGGAACCCTAACAGGTTCTACCACCCCGAGTCAGAACAACTGCAATTAAGAGGTGGTTCCACACTCCTGAAAATCTTCCGATCAGAGGCCTTGCTGTCGGATGTAGTTTATCATCATACGCCGGACGAGCAGTCTTATAAGCAAGATCCAATCGGTTGATCGTAAGTATGATCATTTTACAACAGGAGTTATTAATAAAGAAAATAAGTATAATATTACAGGTAAAATATAGAGGAAGAAAACGTTGCGAGAAGTGTATTATGGGTTCTATATTTTCTATCTTCTGAAAGAAGATCCACTCTTTTAGTGCCTATTTGAAAATCGAATTACTGAAAATCGTTGAAAACGCTCTATTAATGGCAGTTCCGGCATAATAATACAAAAGCAAATGCTTCATTTGTGAATAACATGTTAATAAAATAAAATATAAAAGTTAATCTAGGAATCTTTTGCGACGGCCATGTAGATGGAATAATCGCTACTCAGATTTTCAAGTAAGCGGTAGCAAAATATTTCTTTCGACTTGAGATGAATACGCTAGGAATGTAAATGTAAATAAAATCAGATATCTTCATTCTCTCTTTGGAGGTATCACAAAGTGAAGTTTATTGTGGATCAAATTACGTCCTTCATTGAGGGAATTTCTGTTCAAATAAGCTTTTGATGTCCGACTTTACGGCTTGCATAAGAAAATAAATGAGATTTCTCTTCAGATACTCTATTTATGTCCGCGTTTACAGATCTAACAAATAAAGAACTAAAATCTAGATAATATTTATGAGCGTTTCAGAGAAGCATAGTAACCCTTAATAAAGGCAGGTATGAGCCGATAAATATGAACTTAAACCTTTGTCTCTCAAATGTACAAGCTATTCAGCGATAGAACTGATTAGAATGTCAGATGAGAGCGAGGCTTATTGGATGATCTTCTCGTTAGTAGTTTATTCTTAATGCTACTCTATCTTCTTAAAATTGTTTGCAGTCCATTTATAACATAGGAATCAAATTCTATATATTTTTTTCAAACCAGTGAAATCCCATCAAAAGGTTTGTTTTAAAAACAACCTTTAATTGGCCAAATACCACCAAAATACTTGCGACCGTAGTTGTAGACCTATCACGTATTATTTGTGGACCATTTATAACATAACAATAATGAATCCGTTCACCACTCCGGAAAATTCGAGAAAAAAGATTTTCGCGAGCCAATGTGAAATTATTTTCTAACCAATGAAAACTTTGTGTTCAAAATATCCACACCTCTATATGAAATTAGATTTTATATCCCTTTACAGATATAAAAATATAAGCATTTTTTTTCTGGAGGCTCAAACCAATTTGGGAAGCCAGTTTTATCTACACGTGCATGAAAACACACGAACCGACACACACAATAAAAGAGAGACAGCTAGCAGCTACAGAATAAGACCTTGTCCACACACGTTGCCCGTGCTTGATTCAAACATCGTACGACTCGTACAGCAATCGCTATCACTTGACTTAAAATATTTTTGCCCTTCCTTGCCTTTAAAGGAGTGCCCTTGCCGTGCTGATGTTGCTACATGCCTTACTGCTTGCCTATCTCACACTGCGATTTTTTTCTAAGCTCTATACTAAACATTAAATCTGTTACGAAAAAAGAACTAAACAAAATGAACACAAAACGATCAGCTTTAAAAGAAGGACTCGTAACTGGAAGAACAAAAAAAAATTAACTTTCGCATTTTGACTGTACACATGGGTTTCATTTGGACACCATGTGTATTTAAAGTAGTTTCCGGATTATTATTTTTAGTGAGGAGGACTTGTGTATGTTTAGGTTTCATTTGTTTCCTTTTTGTGAAAAAAAACGCTGAGTCACCGGAAGTTAACGGCATTCGGACGTTAGAGTAGCCAGCAGTAACTTCCGTCCGGGTGCGATACACTTACCCGTGCTTTCAAATTGATTTCGTGCAAAAACAATTGTGCTTTTCCAATTCTTGGCGCTGTCAGAACCACCGCAGGGTAATTTTACGTAGTCCTGTGAAGTTTTGTTGAAATCGGTTGAAAAATGTAGAAAATACGATCCCATATATAAACGTACACACACACACACACACACACATATATACAATCTGCGTTTTATAATTTCTGCGAAGATTATAAAAATGTTATTTCAAATGACGCTTTGCTTCTACCTTTCCATCAGCGAATAACCTTTTTAATGTTTCACTTAAAAGATGGGTTTTGTTGTTAGATAAGCCTGGTTAAACAGATTTCAACATTAACATGATTAATGGTTGGTCTCGTTTTAAGATAATAAATAAAAGATTATGTTAAAAGTAGTCGTTTTCTCCCACTTTTTGTTATATTTTCGTAAAAAAAAAGGAAACTAACTTTCTTGTCCACGTGACTTTCACACGTTCCCTTTCCTCTTTAAAAGCTGCGTTCTTCTTCCTTTTTATTCTGAATTCTTTCCTTTGTAGACGGTGTTGCGTTTTGATTTGTTGAGTTTTGAGTTAGATTCTCTAGTCCTACCACTACGACAAATCTGTTTTTTGTGACCCACGAGGTTTTGCTGGACGAACTTTTTTCAACTTCATACGACACAAGTCTCTTTCTGTTAAGTCATTTATTAAGTTTTATTTTTTTTTATTCTTCTATTTCTTTTGTTTTGTTTTATTTTTGGGCTTTGGCCCGCATATTTTTATTTTTTAGTCCGGTTTGACATAGTCTTACCGGACGACTGCCTTTTTTTTTTTTTTTTTTTTTTTTTTCTTCTGTTTATTTTCCTTCTAGTTGTTTTTAATTAGGACAGCGTAAGAAAAAAAGAAGAGAAAAAGAAAGCTTTTTTTTTTTTTTTTATTTTCGTACCCACCTTTTTTAGCGACTTCGGTCGCATTCATTCTTTCTTTTTTTGGTTTGACTAGTTTGTTTTTTCTTTTAATTTATTTTCTTTAGCGGCTTCGGCCGCAAACCCTTTTTTTTTCTGCTTTTAAACCAGACTTTTTCTTTTTTTTTTTTTTTGTGAATTTGTTTTTTGAATTTTTGGAAAAAAAAAAAAAAGAAAGGAGTTTTCTGTTTTTGTTTTTTATTTTTTGGCTGCCTTTGGGTGCCATTTTTATTTTTTATTTTTTTCTTCCTGTCTAATTTAATATAATTTGTCTTTTATTTTAAGTTTTCTCATTGCATTTATTTTTTAAAAAAAATATTGTCCTTGTTTCTTTTTAATTTACTGGTACATCCAGGTTTTCTTTATTTGTTTAATTTCTTTTTTTCTTCTACCTTCCCCATACTCCTTTCCCTAAATCCGAAGATAAAATCAAGACCCGCAGGTGGTAGTTTCCACTTCCTTTTTCAATATGGCCGACGGTGCCAGTCGGTCGGATGTCAAGAAAGATCTTTTCGGGTCGGCTTCTAAAGCTGACCCGCCTGATAAATCAGCAAAAAAGCGGGCTGATGATAGCCCTAACGTAGAAAAGCCTAGTAGCTCCAAGAAAGGAGAAACTAAAAAGATTGACGTGGTGCCAAAGGAGGCACAAAAGAAGACGGCCGAGGAATTGCCCTCATGTTGGAAGTCCCCACCTAGTTGCATTCTGAACATGGCGGATTTCTTGGATAAGGCGAAGGGGTACGCCCATCTTGTTAATAAAGATGGGTTCGTCGATATTGTCCAGGAACTTGACGTGTTCGCAAAAAGAATGGTGACCGTTTTTGTGGTCGATAAGAAAACCAAAAAGATTTGTCGCTCCACAAAAGACACCGTGATTAAATCACTTTTGTCCCTGGGGATAAAACCCCAAAGAATAATTAAGGGTACAGGGTTCTTCATGTGGGACATTCTGCTACCCACCCCAGAAGATTGCCTAGCCATGGCGAAAAAAGAACTTATCACTAAGGATTACATTTTAAGAACAGAATATGAAGGAAGAAGACGGACCAGGGTGGCCGTTTTCGAGGTTCCTCCTCAAATTTCGGGAGAGCTTCTGGCTGCATTTTTTATGCAGTTCGGCCAAATTTTAGGGGCTCTCTCGGACAATTTGAACGGGGGATGGACTTTCGATATTATGCTCGATCAGAAGGCCTTCAAGTCCGTCCCCAACTGTTTGGTGTATGGCGACCGGAAAATGCCGGTCATAGTGACCGGTAGGAGACCAACTTGCTGGAGGTGTGGAGAGACTGGTCACCTTTCCTCCTCCTGCCCAGGAAAGAAGGCCCCTGGAGTTCCGGTCGCTGGCGACCAAAATCCCCCCTTGGCCGAGAAGTCAAATTCCGCGGCGCCTGTAATGGGCCTAGCTGCGAGGCGGACCGGTGAGGAAAATCCCCCGGTTGGGCCCAGACCCACATTACCCCCGACACCAACGCCTGCCACAAGTGTGGTTAAGGAGAAGGAGGAGGGGGAATGGCGCCTCGTAGTTAGGGGCAAGGGGAAGACCCAAACAGCGGTTCCTCAGTCCCAATATGACCCCGGGGATAATGTCACCTACAGCCCCATTCCCTCTACCAGCTCTGAGGGCGACGCCTCGGCCTCTTATGCAAAGACAGCTACGGATGCCCAAAAATTGAATTAACCCGGATGGCAAAAGATTCTTGACTTAAAAAAACTTAAAGAGAAGCTGGATAGTAAGCGGGGTAAAAGTCGAAAATCGCTGGGGGCACCGGGCTCCCTATCCTCTGCCCCGTCTTCCCCCTCATCAAAAAAAGACACTTTCACAAAACCTCCTCCTTCAAAATCGCTGATAAATTCGCCGTCAAAAACTCGATCTGCAAAACCTTCTCCTGTGAGGACGCCTTCGGGCATGACTCCCTCATCTACTCCTATTACAACTCCCATTCCAACACCCATTCAGTCTCCAAACAAGAAAAGAGTCAGAAGCCCGGAATCACAAGCTGCAACAAAAAAAAAGAAAATCAAACCACCATATCTCCCGGGGGAAGACGTCTGCCGCGTATCCCGGGAACAGGCAGAAAGAGTCTTCGGACAAACGAAAAACCCAAAGCCTTTAAAAGTCTTATGGAATTTCCGGCACATCAATGGCGTTGATGTAGAAGTGCCGGAAAATTTCACGAAGGCCCGAAATCTGCTGACTGTAGTTAGATCTGGCCCGGGTACGCGGGAGATTTGGGGCATGATAGAGGAGGCAAAGGCCTCCTTGAAAGTGGTGCCCCCAGCAGCAGTCTTACTTGAAGAAAATCTGGACGAATCCAAGCAGTGTAAAGGGAGGGTCCCTCTTTTTGTTCACCCGTCCCTTTATAGAGCCCTTAAACTAACCTATCCTGTGGACATCGGTGGCTTGTCCCAGGATGATACACTTAATAATGAAATGATATTTGGTTCCATGGGACAAGCTGTCGGTGTCCTCACCCCAGCCATGTTCTATCCTGAAGGACAACCCTAATCGGCTTCACGATGGCTCTCTGGTTAGCCAGTTTAAATGTCCGGGGCCTGAGGTCCGAGTCTCGCAGGGCGAGGCTCACTCGTGACCTTCAGCGCCTCGGGGTGAATGTATGTTGTATACAAGAGACCCGGTTTTCTTATGATCGTGAGGACATACTGTCTAAGGGGTTCGCCCTTTATTCAGCCTGTTTTGATGGTCGTTCGAGGGGTGTCTCTTGGCTAGTGAGCAGGTCATTGAAGGCTGCTTGTACCCTTGTCTTCGCGGATCCGGCGGGCAGACTTTGCGTGCTGGATGTTACCATAAAGGATAAGGTTCTACGTCTCATTGGGGTTTATGCGCCCAATACCCATTCCGAGCGGCCTGCTTTGTTTCGGCAGATCGCGCCGTTCTTGACGACGTCTCGTCGGGTAGTTTTAGCGGGGGATTGGAATGCCGTCCTTGACCCCGATATAGATCGTATAGGGCATAAACAAGGTACTAACAACCCGGATGTGAAACCATTTCGGGACTTTATCGATCGGTTTGATCTGGTCGATAAGTTCCGGAATGAACACCCTCGGGAGGTAGCATGGACTTGGACAACTAGTGGCAACTCGGCTCCTGGGACGCTTGCGAGCTACCTGGACCGAGTCTTAGTTAGGAGAGTCGATGTAGGGCTCTTAGGGTGTCCAAGTTTCCATTATATAGTTTATACGGATCATAGGCTTGTCCGGGTCCGTGTAAACTTAGATAAGCCTAAGGTTAGATTGGCTGGTTACTGGAAATTGAACTGTTCACTTTTTGGTGATCAGGGTTTCCGGGACCAGCTGTTACTAACCATACAAAGGGAATTGACGGGAGCGGTTGTGGGAAATGCCTGGTGGGGAAATCTTAAATCTAAAATTCGAACGTTTGCTGCCGATTTTAGTCGTCGACTCAATCTAGATAGATTAGCGGCGCAAACTGCTTTAGAAGATAAAGTCGATCGGGCTGTGAAATCCCGTGTTAGTGGGGACATAGCTTTAGCTAAGGCAGAGTTGTCCTCCTTACTTATCAGGAAGGATCAAGCTCTGGTAGTTAGGGCTAGGTTAAAAAGAATGTCTTCTGAGGCAACGAATATGGCCGCTGAACTGCGTGCAGAGGAAAATTGAAGCGCGTCTAGGCGACATATTGCATGCGTCACGTTGCCGGATAAGCGGACCGTGACTACAAACGCGGGCATATGTGAGGTGTTTCGGGACTACTTTCAGGATCTTTTCACCAGGGAGGCATCACTCACCTGGCTGATGATTCGTGGGGCCCTCTGGGTCGGCAAGAGACTTTGTTCAGCAGGTTTGGAGAAATATCCAAACTGTCGTCGCTGTACTGGCGAAGTCGAGACCATTGGTCACGCCTTTTTTCAGTGCAGGACAGTAGTGCCGTTGTGCAAGTTTGTTGAAGGCCTCATGGTTCGCATGCTGCAGGGAAAGTTCTTTGTCCTGGAAGCCAGTTCTGTTTGTAGCAATGTGGTGCCGCAATTGACGAAGGCTGAACACTGTGTTCTGTTGCTTACTAGGGATTATGAGAGTCGTGATTTGGACGACGCGTCAGAAGGGATTCCATGAGGGCGAGAAGTTCACCTCTTCCCAACTGATCTTGTTCTTTAAGCATCAGCTTAAAGTCAAGATTAGGACGGAAAGGCGGCGGCTCCCTTCATCGGAATTTGGCAAAAGGTGGGTGAATCTTGCGCGAATGTGTAGAGTGAAAGGGGCTGACCTAGAGTGGCATTTGGATGTCGGTTAGGTAAAGAATTTTGTCCTAACAGGGTTGAACATAGGCAACCCACCCAGATTTTATGTTAGACTAGGTTTTGTATTTTGAATTTTTAGTTTTTCCCTTTTTTTCTAGTAAACTTAGCTAGGGTATGCATGCTCATTGGTCCCTTTTATTTCTGTCCCTATTTTTTTTTCTTTTGTTTAATTCCCCATCCCCTCCCTCGTTAGGTGGTCAGTGATGTCTGTTCTCTGGTGGATGCGGGACGACTTTCGTTTCGTGTGTGTGATTTTTTCGTATTTGTTGTTGTGTATGAATGTGTGTGTGCTTGCGTGAATGCTTGGAGGTATGAATGCTTTTTTCATTTTTTCATAGTCCCGCATTGATTTCGTCCGTTGAACCGATGTTTCTGCCACATTCATGGTTTGTGGGGGGTTTTATTACTAACACAGTTTTGTTTAGTTTTATTGTAAATATTTCAGTCATATTGTAAATACTCATTTGGGGATCATTTTAAAAGTTGTTAATTTTTGACCCTCCCCCCCCCACGAACAATAATTGTATATAAGGGGACTAGTTAGGACATCATCGAGAATTTGAGGTATTATGGTGGACGTAGTAAGAAAGGTAGGAGTGAATGTGTTGTTTTGGTGATTGGAATATTGTTGGCTTGATTGGGTCAGTGTCTGCGACTAGCTGAGTTTAGATTTAAGACAGATGAAGACCGTCCTTCCCCACCCCCTTTTTAGGCCTTGTGCCACATTTTGTATTTTATACAAATAAATAATTGAATTCTTTCCTTTATTGATTACTGACTGCTGTGAATTAAGTTCAGTAAAGCCTTAAGAAAAGGTTATTCTATCCTTGCTTTCTTCTTTATACTACGTAACAATTTACTGAACTTAATTCCTCATGGACAAGATTATTCGTCTGGACAAGTTTGATATATCTTCTTCAGACCCTCAGGCTAAAAAGCTCTGTAGACTATGGTAACGTAATTTTAATTATTACTTATCAACTATTGCTTCTTTAAACCCGGACAAACTCGAAGTCCTTTATTTAAACATCGGTGCTACCGTTGCTGATGTTATCGAGGGTTGTTCTGGATTTGAACATGCTGTTGAATTGCTGAAAAGTGTTTATGACAAGTCTCCAAGTGTTATTCATGCTAGACATTTGTTGTCTACATGTCTGCAGCAGGAAAATTAGTCTGTAGACCAATACCTTCAGGCCTTGAATCGACTTTCTGCTGACTGTTGCTTCAAAGATGTTACTGCTACTATTTACAGGGATGAATCTGTCCGTGATTTATTTATACGTGGTCTCCGGTCCCCCGTAATACGTGCCAGACTGCTTGAAAATGATACGCTTACTCTGAAGGAGGCTAATCAATGTGCTAGAGCCTTAGAACAGGCTCACATTCGTGCTGAATCATACGCTTCTCAGATTGGATCAGCTGCTGCTACTACCACTAGGACTAAAAATGTGTTTACTGATTCTGCCGAGGAGGCCACTTCCACTACTATTACTAAAAATATGCTTTCTGACTTAACTGATTCTCGTACGGACTGTGACTCTGTACAATTGTCTGCTGCCCTTGCTCGTGGCAAGTGCTACAACTGTGGAGGGAAACGTCACTATAAGGATAATCGTCGCTATTGTCCTGCCCGTGATAAGAGATGTCGAAACTGTGGCAAACTCGGTCATTTTTCTAAAGTTTGCCGTTCTACCATGCCGGCGCCTTCACGTTCTACCTCAGCTATTATAGTAGCCCGTGCTGAAGACGATGATATGTCTCCTCCAGTTACTAAAACTTTAGAATTAAAAGGAAAGAGATTAACTGCCCTCATAGACACCGGTAGTTCTGATAACTTTATCAGTGCCTGTACTGTTAAAACAATGAAACTGTCTACTCCTAAACGG
The DNA here is from genome assembly GCA_963932145.1 of Acanthosepion lycidas. Taxonomy (NCBI): domain Eukaryota; kingdom Metazoa; phylum Mollusca; class Cephalopoda; order Sepiida; family Sepiidae; genus Acanthosepion; species Acanthosepion lycidas. Next base: position 37,279,225 of record OZ010601.1, on the reverse strand, counting down.
AATTCCGTAATTTCCATGGCATCATCTGCCATTTCCCTCAAACTATCTGAATATGTACTGTACTGAGGATATTATCTTCAATGGTTACGAATATAAACAAATTGACTTTACAGTACTTCCTGATTCCTGTATGGATATTATACTCGGAGTGCCCTTCTTAAAACTACATCAGAATATCACTATTTCTTTTGGTGGATCTCACGATATTCTAAAAATCTGCGCTTTAACCAAGATCAGTTGTGCTCCTGTTAAGTTGTTCCTAAACTTGACCCATGAATGCAAACCTATTGCTACTAAATCCCGAAATTACCGTGCGGAGGATGCTCGGTTCATTGAAAAAGAAATTCTACAACTGCTTGAGGATGATATAATTGAAACAAGTTACTCTCCGTGGCGTGCTCAAATTGTTGTAACTTCGTCACCTAATAAAAAGAAACGATTGGTAGTCGATTTCTCCCAGACTATTAATCGGTTCACCTTACTTGATGCCTACCCCTTGCCTCGAATTGAAGATCTCGTAAACCAAATAGCCCAGTATCGTATCTATAGTATAATTGACTTGTCCAAAGCGTACTATCAGATTTAAATTTGCCCCGAAGATCGCCCCTATACGGCCTTTCATGCTGGAAATCGTCTGTTCCAATTTAAACGAATACCCATGGGTGTTACTAACGGGGTCTCTGCCTTTCAGCGATTTATGAATTCTTTCATTTCTGATAACAAATTAGCTGGAACCTTTTCGTATATAGATGATATAACTGTTTGCGGTAAAACCCAGGAGGGGCACGACGTCAATTTGGAATGTTTCTTAAAGGCTGCCTCGACATACAACCTCGAAATAAACCGGGAAAAATCAGTTTTCACTTCGTTCTATTAACGTGCTTGGATATCAAATTTGTAACGGAACTTTCCAACCCGATCCTGAGCGTTTGAAGCCACTTTTGCAAATGCCTCCTCCTTCCGACTCAAATTCGTTAAAATGGTCTCTTGGTATGTTTGCTTACTATGCGAAATGGATACCTAAATATTCACACAAAATTCGTCCACTGGTCGAAAATAAACAATTCCCTATGCCTCCTATAGTTATAAATTCTTTCGAAAAACTTAAGACATTGCCGAGTCATCTGTAAAAGTTATTGATGATGAATTGCCATTTACTATTGAAACCAATGCTTCAGAAAAGGCTATTGGAGGTACTCTTTTACAAGCTGAGCGACCTGTAGCATTCTTTTCTCGGTCGCTAAACCCCTCTGAAATACGACTTCATATAGTCGAAAAAGAAGCATATGCCATAGTCGAATGCGTTCGTAAATGGAGAGACCTCCTTGCCGGGAAACATTTTACTATTATTACTGATCAACAAGCCGTATCTTTTATGTTTAAACCTGCTAATCGCGGAAAAATAAAAAAAACGATAAAATTATACGGTGGAAAATGGAACTTCTTCCCTTTTCATACGACATAAAACACCGTCCTGGAAATGAAAAAACAGTTGCGGATACCTTATCCAGAGTATGTGGTGCTGCTGCTTCTTCCTTGAAGGAACTTAAATCGATACACGATTACTTAATACATCCTGGGGTACAGCGCTTTTGGCATTTTGTAAGGTCTCAGAATATGCCGTATTCGCTTGATGAAGTACGACGTGTGACTTCTGAATGTACGACCTGTGCCAAAATAAACCCCAATTCTTCGATTCTGCTAGTAATGTTCTGATCCGTTCTACTGCGCCATTTCAGCGTCTTTCCATAGACTACAAAGGGCCTGTCCCGGTATCTCCGACAGGTTACCGATATATATTTACTGTTATCGACGAATATAGTCGATTTCCTTTTGCCTTTCCTTTCCGTGATTGCTCTTCGCAAACTGCTATTCAGTGCCTGACAAGTATTTTCTCCATTTTCGGGATTCCCTCGTTCATTCACTCCGATCGAGGAACTTCGTTTATGTCGGGAGAATTTAAACAATTTCTAACACGACTTGGAATTGGATGCAGTAATACTACTGCTTATAACCCTAGAGACAATAGCCAATGCGAACGTTACAACGGCATAATTTTGAATACCATATTATTGGCCCTGGAATCGAAACGGTTACCAATTAGTGCTTGGTAGGATGTTCTACATGATGTGTTAAATGCTATCCGCTCCCTGCTATGCACCACTACGAATGCAACCCCCCACGAACGAATGTTCAATTTTGAAAGGCGGTCCTCCTCCGGTACTGCGTTGCCTGTTTGGCTCTGTGAACCTGGGGAGGTATTATTAAAACGATTCGGTGACAGAGGTAAATATGACCCTATCGTTGAGTTGGTGGAACTCCTTGAGGCCAACCCTACGCATGCCAAAATACGTCACAATGATGGCCGGGAAGATTGGGTGGCGCTGAGACGGTTGGCACGTTTTCCACGCTCGGATGGACCTCAAAATGGACCTCAAAATACTCAACCCGACGTGGACCATGCAGATTCAACCCTTTTGCCTGATATAGGTCCCGTTAATATTTCTTCACCTTATACCGAAAATGAATCTGTGAATAATAGCCAGAATCCTGAAAGTCAGCCTTCTCAGAGGTCTGGCTCTTCCAGTGGTGAACTACCTACACTCCGGTCTATCAGGATCCGTAGACCAATCCAACGACTGGATTTATAAAACTTTTTCAATCTCTTTTGCAAGTGGGGGAGAATGTTATATTTTCGTAAAAAAAAAAAAGAAACTAACTTTCTTGTCTACGTGACTTTTCAGACGTTCCCTTTCCTCTTTAAAAGCTGCGTTCTTCTTCCTTTTTATTCTGAATTCTTTCCTTTATTGATTACTGACTGATGTGAATTAAGTTCAGTAAAGCCTTAAGAAAAGGTTATTCTATCCTTGCTTTCTTCTTTGTACAACGTAACAATGACGCCGGCGTTTTTTACCTTTTTTATGTTTTCTTCTTTGTGACTTCCCCTGTGGTTTGTCAGTTTCAACTAACACTAATGAGACATTTTCTTTTCTTTTTTTTTAATCAGCCCAGCTTCAGTGTCCAACGTTATTTAGTTTCGTTTAGATCAGAATGAGGAGGAGGACAACTTTTTCAAAACCACCCCATGGTGGAACCTAACAAAAAAATAATAATCTGCAGACAGGAACAGTTCCGGGCCATACTAAGGGCGATTCAAACAATAATTCAACCCCAAAACAGCATTCCTCTTCCTTTATAAGATCCAGGTTAGGTTGAGTATTATCATATTTGGGCTGGAGCTGCCTTGATAAAATCTAAAAGCGTCTCCGAGACCTTGTGGGTGACGAATTATTCTCCACCCATCAACCTCTCCCCCACAGGCGAGATGTGACAATCCTATTGCTGTTCTATCGCACGGAAAGTGCTCGGAGGAACTATATCCCCTAGTCCCGCCGAGTCAAAGCTTCGCAGCAAGAACACGCCATGCCACTTACATAGAAACAAACCACCCACATTGCCTTAGTATAATATCGGTGAAATGTCAGTTCTACGCAACACGCTCCTTCCCATGAACCATTGTCCTGTGAAACCGATTCCCAATCGGATGTTTCTCCGGTCACTACAATCTTGACCTGTTGATAGTTAACTGTTATCTCCCACCCCTGTACACACAAATGGCCTCCTTACGTAAACCTCTACCTCGAGTGTTCCCCGGGGCCTTGTAAAGTGTGAAATATAACAGCGACAGACAGAGAAATCTAATCTTCAGGATCACAACTGAATAGAACCATCAATGCAAAAATCAGACGTTAAATAAACAAAGGCAAGAAAAAGGCGTGAGTTGTAAACTGGTCGTTTAAGCGAAAACGGCTTCACACTTTCTTTCGTCTATCGGCTTGCGGTCGTAACACGATGAAACACCAAATCCCGTACGATCAGCGACGTTAACCAACGTCAAGCCTGTTCAGTAACTAGATGGATAACCGCTTACGAATACCGGGTACAGCCATGTTGGATATCAGTGGATAACAGCTCTGAATTGGAAATCGTAGAACCGAGTTCGATTTGCAGTCTAGTTTCTTATATCCACTTACGTGCAAATGCTAATTGGAAAGATATGAATATGTTAAATAGTAGGACTTGTATTAGTATATCATTATTATCTAAAAAGATTCATAAAACCCAATATACTCCGGCTCGAAATAATCTGTAAAAATTGTTGATAAACCATAAAAACAAATCAATCAATGATTCTTTTCTCTTTCGTTTACTAGCACATTTTAGCGATATTTTTATGCAAATTTATGGATTGAATAAATAATATTGCCCAACCCACCCTTTTTCCTGACAGTACACTAAGCTTCGTTTCGTAACAAAAAATGTTGACCTTTACGGACTAATTCTTGAACTGATTCAGTCTTTTTGATCAAATCGCAAAATGAAAATTCTCTTGAACGGCCACTCTGCTAGATCTAGTTATATTAATTCATCCCTTGGGTCCGCTGTTGTTCTTGACAACATCAGTTCCCAAATCGATATCTATGCTGGTTACACAACTATGTACTCCTGTTTTAATAGTAAGTCTGATCAGCACGATCGATAAGGTCAAATTGGCAGCTGATATAAAAATTGACCTACAATCGGTTGTTAACTAGGGCAAGTAATGGCTTGTTTATTTTAACACCTCCAAAATAAAACTTCTCTTTATTAATCGTCTGAGAGAACTCTTTTCACCTTACATCCGCATGGCTAATGCTAACCTCCAGGGGTTTGACTTGTTGCGTCTTATCGGGTTATCTTTTTCCGCTGACATGGAATGGAAAGGTTATATTGAATAAATTACTAGCTGTGCTGCAAGGGTCATTTATCATTTGAACGAATCTATTCATATTTATTTATAAGTCTAACATTCGTCTATGCATTGAATAATGTTGCTACGTATGGTCTGGTGGTCCTGCTGTATATTTTGAGATCGTTGATAAAATCCTAAGAAGAATCTGCAATGTTTTTTTTTTTTTTTTTTTTCTCAGACTCTTTAACATATATATTTTTATACTATCCTCAGCCTTAAATGCACATAGAATACTCTACTGAACTATCATGTCGTACTTCTTATCTCTTTTTGTGAAGGATATAAATACTTATTTCTATTGTGCCAAATAAAACTTTAGTTGCATACCAACGTGTCCCATCATAATTGGCATCAAAGAGATAAAAAATTCAGTACTTTGGTAGTGAGACTGCTGTGACATCTAATCGGCGCCGTCCTGAGCGATGGTATATGAATATAATATATGGTATATGGATATGGTATATACCATCACTCTTGTCACAACATCAAAAAAGATATTCAAAATATCTCTGAGAAAATCAGTTAATATAATCTGAAATTCGCATCTTGTATTCATCATATAGAAACAGGGTGCGATGGGTAAATTGCCGCCATTTATATATTTATAACTCGGAGTTTCATATGGATGCACAATTTTAAATTAGCAGCACGAGAACGTGAATTGCGTAACGCTTAACGATCAGTGAATATTTTACACCTGAAAATTGCGTATCTGCATGAAACTCCGAGTTGTGTTATCGGCGAGGGATATATGTATATTCATTAATATATACTTAATAGCACTGTTATATAACACTGATCACTGTTTTTATAACGCCTCATAAAAATGTATATGTACGTGCAAGTATATGTGCGTATACGTATGTTAATATCATACCCGTATATATATATATATATATATATATATATATATATATATATATATATATATATATATATATATATATATATATATATATATATATATATATATATATATATATATATATATATATATATATATATATATATCAGTCGGGTTTCGATCCTAGCTAGAGGCAACCGGATATTTATATATCTAGCCGCACTGATGAGCTGTGATACAGCGAAACAGTCTGTCTGTGGATGACATTATATTAGCTCCTGAATTAAATTTAAAATCTAGTTGAGCACTCTAGGGCTGAGGTATGGGTTTGTAAACAATGACTATTATAGCTATATAGCAAGACTCTTCGCAAGCCGAATTGAGTCACTGTCGGTCACTGGGCGTGTTTCCAAAAATAAATACGCTAAAAATCCACCTTCATCCCGACCGTTCGTCGACAGCTTAGTGGTAGAATATCCGCCTGATACCAATTCAGTCGGGTTTCGGTCCTAGCTAGAGGCAACTGGATGTCTAGCCGCACTGATGAGCTGCGAAACAGTCTGTCTGTGGATGACATTTTATATATATATATATATATATATATATAAAACAGCTAAAGAACAAAAATTACCTCAATTGATAATAGCCGTATACAGAACGGCTTGAAACAGACTATATCTATGTTGAGGCAATTTTTTTTTTTTTTTGCTGTAAAAAGTACATATGCTTTGTTAAAATAAAAACATCGAGCTCTCTGTGGATCAGTTTTAATAGTTAATATTACTAGGATTCACCCGGATTATATACCAACGGATCGATTACCTGTACTATAGATAGATAGATAGATAGATAAAATAAAATAAAGAACAAGTAGGAAACGTATCTCAATCTAACATGTTTCACTTTTATTAAAAATTCCTCATAGTGCGAGATAGAATTGCAAAAGTAAATAGACACAAAGTAATAGTATGTTGTTATTTTTGGGTAGTTTTTATTGGCCCCTTATGTATAGACGCAATAGTTATTATATATATATAATATGTGTGTATGTGTGTGAGGATTATTTTGAACGTTAAAGTGTGTAGTGGTGTATATGTGTGTATGTAAAGAAACGCTTGTTTGTCTAGGCGTATGTTAGACGGTAACGTTAATTCATTTAAGTGTACAAGTGTGTTTGTGAGAAATGTCTATAGATGTCACCCTCTTATACGGTAAAATGTAGCGAAATGTTGTCATAATTTTGTATTTGGCTGGATTTTTATAGTCTCGTGTATGTATGTGCGTAAATGTCTGTTATCACCTCTGTGTCGACTAGTGAAACGCTGTAACATATCGTAATAATATTTTGGTTAAATTTATCATTAAAACATTTCTCATGGGTATTTTTGAAAAAGATTTGTATATTTTCATTATTGTATGCATTACACAGGCATAAGTTAAATGTATGAATAATGCATGTGTAGAAAGATGCTGATGTAATGTAATGTTTTAAGTGAGTGTTTATAGTTGGTAGTAATGTTAAAAATATCCAACCAAATACAAAATTACTGCAACATTGATTTTGAATTTGATTTTTTTTTTAATATTAATAGCTGCTGCTGATTTGTATTTATTTAAATTGTTCACCGATAAAAAAAAAGTATTCCAATATTTTCATTAAAACAAAATTAATATTTGTTAAATTTAATTTGTGAATGATTTCCTTTTATTCCGAGTGCCCCATTCGCGTATAGAAATATTTTTAAGAAATACTATTGCTTTACATGAAATAATAAGTGTAAAGAGTTTAAAACTTTTCTAAAATGAAAGCAGTTGTTTCAAAGTTGGCGTTTCTTCTGAAGAAAAGTCGCATATGTTGGTATCCTTTATAGAAAATGTCGAATGGTTGATTTTAGCGGAAACTTTGCAAAGTCAGAGTAAATCTCAAAATTATTTTACCAGGCGGGATCTGATGATGGTGGTTGGTGTCACATTAAATCTCTTTTAAGAAACTGGGGTCATGGTTAAAAACGTTTTGGAAAAACTGAACTGAGCTCAATTAATTTTAACACAAAGCTATATGCGGTAGGACATTCTGTGAGAATTGAACTCGCGAGAGATTTGACTATTTTGGAGATGAGTTTGATGGATAGTCTGGGTTTATTTTAAATAAATAGTAACTGTTTTTATATCCTTAATGTTATGCAAAAGCGTTTGACAAGTTATGTCACAAAGAACTGTTAGAATGGCCAGGCAAGCCTGACTCATTTGGAAAGGGTATTAGAATCCAGAAAATATATTGGGTTAAAACTTCCTGAATACGAATAAAAAATGAATTCAGTAAATACACACAAATAAAAAAAGAAGCGTAAGAAAAGGATGTCTTCTTGCCGGATTTATTCAACCATTACAGTGAAACAGTCCTGAGAGAATTAAAAGTCAACCAAGATTCTTTATTGGCGGCCCCAATATTATATATGCAGATGGCATAGTTTTTTTAGTAGACAGAAAGGGAACTGCAGATACTCTTACAGAAGGTCAAAGAACTAGGCATCAAGTGTAAGAAGACAACATATATGTCTGTTAGCAAATGAAAAAACCCAACATGAGAATTATAAATTAGATATACCAAAATAAAAATAAATGCAAAAATTTAAATATCCAGGAAATCTATGCAAAAATGCGACATCGAAACCTGGAAGTAAGATGTCTTCCTAAAATCAAGCAAAGAAACAAGACAATTTCATTGGAAATAAAGAAATGAGTACTGAACTGTTAAGCAATATCGGTACTCTTATACGGTAGCGAATGGTGGACCGTCTCATCGCAGACGGAGAAGAGACCTGAGGCAACATATATATGGCTCAACGTAAGAATGTGAGAATCCCAAGAAGTGATCATAATATCAAAGATGATATTTCTTTTTAGAAAAAATGTAAACAGAAAAAAAAACATTTATACGTAGATTCAGAATAAGACAGTTGAAGTTTCTCGGTTTCATAATGAGAAAAGAGGGCTTGGAAAATTTGGCACTCACATGACATTAAATGCAATAGGGACATAAGAAAACAGAGTATAACGTATCTAACGAGCTTGTGCGAAGCAGTACAGGGATTAGGAGATATAGAAAAGTGACAAACTATACTGAGGGCCACAAAGGGCAGAAAGTTGTGGAGAGCCATTATCGCCCTTCTTCCTGTAGAGTCACAGAATATAGAATAAGAATATTATGAAATAGATAATATTGCGCTCAAAAGGCCAATCACGCCGCATCGTCGGCCGACCGTTCGCAAAAGCCGAGCAGTCGGGTTCATTTAGTTTGTACGACTTTGTGAAACTGTGGTCTGCCCGCCTGTGTGACCTGAATCTGCAGTGCGTTCGACCGGCCGACCACCCCGCTGTATTTGTGTGCGTGACTACGACGAAATATAATTTCAAAAAGTGAACTCGACTGCTTCTCGCTTGTGCGTGGACGGAAACGTGGCGTTGTCGGTCGAACGGGTGCGAAACATGGCCTATGGTCCCATGGGCAGACGGGCGTACCACAAGTCAGACATTTATTGAATTTAAATCAACATTTCTAAATTTCAGAATCAAATTTATCTCCTTTTATTATTTTGAAAATATGTATTTTGCTGTCATAAGAAAACAAGAAATTAGATGCAGACTTTCGAAAGAGCAACTGAAGCTAAAATCATTCCCTTTATATTTTAGATATATTCCTCAAAGACATGAATCAGGAATGTGTAAATGGAAAAAAAAAAAAAGAAAATTCAAATTAAATCTTTCCGCAGAATCATATTCTCCGATAAGAACGAAAGACGCTTCAACCTAATTTCTCATTTGAACGCACAGAAAATGCAAGTGATTTTTTTTTCAGCGCTGTTTGCTGAATATTTTTATAGGAATTGGCCTGGGGATTAATGTAAGGTAATTGGCAACGTTTCTGACAGGTGACTCGACTACGTGAATTTAAGCGTGCCATTGTATTGGCAACGACGTTTCATCGTTTTACTATTGGACTAGTATTACTCTAACAGTTTCAGGCTTCTCAGTGATAGAACTTTCTTCTTATTCCTTCCCTGAAATTTACGAGCTTCAAAAATTTAAATGCTTACTCGATCCAACAAGTAAAATATTCAAAGAAAAAGCTTTGTGACATATCTAACTAAATAATCATATAAGTAAAAGTAAGTCGATAAATCCATGATATCAGCTGACAAATGAGGATAGAAAAACCTTAGAATAATTCATCTATGATATAAAAAAAATTGTCGCACGTACAAGCATCGTCATGTAAAAAAATCTCTGAGGTTAAAAAAAATGAAACAAGTATAGAAAGAATGGTAAAATTAGATTTGCTGAATCAGAAGTTGTCAGGCATCAAGATTTTTCAAGAGATTGCTTATTTCCCTGGAAAGATTGGATTTTGAATATTTTCCACAACCAAATCATGATCGAAAAAAAGATAAACCCATAGGCTTCAGATACATAGATAGGTAAATATTTTCTCTCTGACTTTCTGGTATTAGGAGTTATCATAATTTTCATTATTTACATGCGAACTATTTTCCTTAACTTTGTTGTCATTGTCCTAATGTTCGAGCCGTTGTGTTCGTCGATTTTCATCAGGTTCATGTCGATCCGTGTTACGTCCTGGGTAGATTGTTTTCGGTCTACCGCCAGTGTCTCGGAAAATTGACTCGAGTCTCTTGATAGATAATTAACAGCCTTGGATAGTTAAATAATTAACAGACTGAGATAGATAGATAGATAGATAGATAGATATGAACTGAATAAGATAGATAGATAGATATGAACCGAATAAGATAGATAGATAGATAGATAGATAGATAGATAGATATGAACCGAATAAGATAAATAGATAGATAGATAGATATGAACCGCATAAGATAGATATATATGAACCGAATAAGAAGATAGATAGATAGATAGATATGAACCGAATAAGATAGATAGATAGATAGATAGATAGATAGATATGAACCGAATAGGATAGATAGATAGATAGATCTTATATTATTTTTGTTCAATTATTTTTTATATACCCACATTGAAATATTTAAAATATGGCTTTTCATAATATTAAGGTATGCAGAAATTAATTAGATATTCATCAGTATGAATTATTAGTCAACCAACAAAAACAGAAGCAAAACCGAATAGTAAGAAACTACTTCTGATATTGATTACTTATTTACGGTTCATCAACTATTTGTGATTTACTGAGAGTTGTAACGGCTAAGAAACTGATTGAAAGGATAATTTTATTGGTGAGAGAAGATTGCATTACAATTTTGGAGATAGTAATGTTTTTGTTTATTTTCCACATACAATCCTACTATTTAATCCATAGCTGGGTGACAAATATAAGGTTTCAGAACAAATACCAATGGTATTTGTGCATTAGCAAATATAACGACACAAGTTTCAAATCCGCTCGCCGATTTCTCGTTTCAACACCCGGACATCCCAGCATCTGGACAATGTAATAGGTCCTGATTTGGCATCTAGTCAACAGTGGCTTCCCTCTGTCTCTTCTACAAGTATTTACACAGCAGCTGTTCCGACAAGTTACATTCGCTGGTTCCCATACTGCATGAATTTAAGCGAGCTGCTAGATTGACATCTCGGTCCCAACCTTTTACTGTCGAAACAGTTACATTGTACCCGTCTCTTCTACTCAAACAGCTTCTTCTCTCGCACTTCCCGTCTGTGGAACTCCATTCCTCTTGTTTGTTTCTCTGATAACTATAATCTTCAAATATTCAGTTGTACTGTCAATCGACATCTTCTGATAACTTGATCTTGTTCCCCATCCTTCACTTTAGCCTCTCCCCAAACACGCCTCTTTACTCTTGTTCTCTGTAACCCCTTGCGTGCTGGTGGCACTCCTGCCTTGCTTGGTGTGAAAGTAGTTTAAAATCACTTCTGTTCGACGGCGTAGCGTTTATACTTCATTTCAGAGTTTAATTGGGAAAACTTACAAAGATGAAATGAAAACCAGATGTAATGTTCCAATATATGCAGCAGTCTTTTAAGAGATAATAACAAGCTTTCATTTTTGAATCGCATTTTTACAGGTACATTATATATTTTTTGTATAAAATATATATATTTTATATCTCTGATATTTCAGAAATATTTTATATTTCTGAAATATCGAGAAAATTGTTTGCATAATCAACAGAAAATTAACAGAACAGTGCTTTGTTTCTAGTGGAATATGAACTATACTGTCTTTTAGAATCTTCTTGAATATGAATTAACCATCAATCCAGATCAAGGACATCAATAAAAGCGTCATCATCCTTTGGTCCGCTAAAAAGTTATTCTTTTCTATCTTGACAATGAGAGAGAACACCGTGCAAAAAAAAAAACAAGAAAAATTATTCCTCATCTTCCATAGTCACCGAAATTAACACTTACAAATTTTCATTCGTTTCAATCACAAGAAAATTTCATTTGGGGTAAAACATTAAGAAAGAATATGCCGACTACAGTTTTGATATTTTTTTTCCAAAGTAAAACCCAGAATTTTTTAAACGTGTTAATCACATGTTCCCCTACACTGCAGCCATTGAAGATAAACATGATTACATTCCTGATGAAAACAAATTTAACATCGTATCGAGAAAATTGGTCGAAAACAATTATTCGAAAAAACTTTATTCGAATTGTAAATTGTTTGAATTAATCAAAAGGAGATTCATACTAAATAATAATTATTCGAAATACCTATGTTTGAATACGTACGAAGTCTTGCTTTCAGAGAGCCAATGCTTATTTACCTAGAACTAATAATGTCCTTGAAGGAAACATTAGACGTTTTTACAGCAAGTTTCATCCCATCATCCCACAATATGTAAATTCTTAGACTCTCTTAAAAGAGAACAGGACTTGCAAGAAATTCATATTGCAAAAGTAAGATCACGTTGCCAAAATATGAAGAGCGCCAAGAAATACCGCGACCTAAATGGAAATCTCAAAATGAGTGGCATCCTTTCACAAGTACTTTTCAGTAGTTAAGTTTCGTGCTGTATTATAAAACTTAATGTTATAAGGGTTTTTCTTACTAAATTGTTTTATTAACAATATTTGTACTTCAAGTAATTATCATTTATGTATTTCCTCTTTTAATTTTTGCAATAAAGAATTCTGCAATTATGAATAATTATCATTTAGTATAATTGTCTTTTCGATTAATTTCATCCAATTTCCAATTCGAATAAATGTTTTTCGAATAATTGTTTTAGAACAATTATTTTCGGACAATGTTCACACAATCTTTGACATAACAGTTATTTTTCATATTCTTTTTCTCAAAACGAAATTGCTTTCCAAATATCCAAATATTTTTCCTCGATAATTATCAGCAACTAGTGTATCGATAATTTTAAAAAGTTTCTCATTTTTAAATATTTAATGTTTTATACTCTTATTAATCTTTTCAGATAACTTGCTATGTTATATATTGGTAAAACTGAGATCAGGAACTCTTTCAGGCAAATATTGACTTCTATTACATAAATGAAAATCGGTTTTCTACTTGTGTACACAACGTGTTAAAAAAGTATCGGACCTGGTGCTCTAAAAAGAATACTACAAAACATATCGATTAGACATTTAATCTCCTTCAAAGTAATCTCCTCCTGAAGCTATACTCATTATTCATCGTCGTTCCTGTTGATGGAAGCCTTCCGGGAGCTCCTTTTTTGGGATAGCGAGTAGATGTCGCGTTGCATTCTTCTGGATTTAGTCGATGTCTTAGTCTTATACATTTCAGGTAGGATTTCATTTTTGAAGAGATAAAATACGTCTAGTGCATGATCTAGGGAATATGGTGCTTGTCTGGGGCGAGGCATGTGCACTTGATCGAAAACTGTTGGAAGAAACAGCTGGAAACGCTTTAGTCTGGTGAGATGACCACACTCTACACACTTTCCTTCCAAGCACTGATGTAACAATTGAAGTTAAGGAGAACGTCATAGCTTAGTGTGTATGCGCTACACAATTCTTGGTCAATCTATGCTATGCGAATTCACTCTGCGCACTTCAGCTTACCGATATTTTTTGATCAGATCTCTTACTTGGAAATCGGTTTGTGAATTTTAATATGCTTGATCTTCATCAAACCAAAAGACAGTAAAGACAAATAAATGATGTGATATATTGGCCTGAAAAGACCGCTGTATTAATGAAATAGTATGCAATGGCGGCTTTCAGGTATGACATACCTCATACTTTAGATGTCTACTCTACACTTGAGAGAGATTCTTAAGTAGGCAAAAATTGTGGTCTCATTCAAGTTATTTTTTTCTTTTCGTTCGCTTTGACTCAAGCATGCATTATATATCATTGAGTTCCGCAAAAGCTACAGAAATCGATTACCTTGAAGTTAACATTAAGGATAACGTAATGCACTGTCAACTTGCGTATTAAGAGAAATAAAGCACACTATCTCCTCAATCAGGCATGACTAACCACGATGAAGTAATATAGTCACCCGAAGTGTGGTATGACAGCAGAATAGACGAAATCCCAGTTACTGACCAAAGAAAATAACATTATAAACATTCTACTGAAAAAAAGAGTCTTGGGAAAGATACAAAAAAATCGACAAAGTTTTTGTGACTACCACTCTCCAAAACGGTGCTGAGCTGTTCACCGAGGCCTCATACGCTAACTTAAACACTTCCTTTCAAATAGCACTGGAAACTCTCGTCGGCTGGACAAAACAACAAACATTTTGGATTTCCCTTTGGGTCGGGGTGCAGAAAAACAGGGAAAGTCCCAGTTTACATTCACCCAAGAACAAAAGATGAAATAAACCCAGGGAGAGAGAGAGAGAGAGAAAAAAAACTTCTCTATTCAATAATATGTTTATTTATCCACGTATTCGCCAGGTGCTTTGGGATAGGTAAATGGTACTTGGAATATCTTCGTTGATACTTCTGTTTTATCCCACGACAGACTAACTGACAACATCTTGCGGCCAACAAGAACTCAGACTGCCTGTAGTTTTATATTTCGCTTATTCAAATCATTTCATACTCTCGTCATTCTGACGACATATCACCTTCTATCAGGCAATCTGAAACTGACTTTAGCTGCATATATATACCTAACACCGGATTTTTCTAACATCCGGCCAACTGGAACTTAATCCCGAAAGTTTTCATTTATTTATTTATTAGGTTGGTGCAAAAATAATGACGTAATAATGTCGTTTTTGACGTTAAAAATACGTCAAAAAACGCCATTATTACGTCATTTATTTTTGCATCAACCTAATATTTATTTACTTCACTTTCCTTCTGCATTCTTGTGAAGAGTGGGTGGCTGATTTTAATATATTACTATTATAACTAACTGGAAATCATAAAAGCCCCGCGCCTTCAGTTATAGCTCACTATGTAGGTGTTCTAAGTCACGACCAGGTTGTTTTATCTCCCATCGCCGACATTGCAATTGGGACAAGCAAGAAAGTCGAACATCAAACTTCGCAAGTAGTGACACAAAGCATTTAATGCATTATAGTCTTCCACTCTTGATTAAAAACTATTATCTACTAAACATTTTACGGGTCGAAGAGTCAGATGCAACGTCATACAACTTATATATCTTATAAATTCGACAACAGAATAATAAACAATGCATAAGAGGAAATTATTCTGATAATTTACTAACCTATTTTCCATCTTTGTGAAAGATTATTCAAGAATAATATACAGAATCCGATAAGACAAGTTAAAAATGTATCCGCATTCTTCCTCATCTGAAGCTTTAGAACAGTTAAAGTATTTTCTTGTGTATAATCCTACGAGTATAATGCGACTCAGTATAATGCAGGTTTATGAAGCGAAAAACAAAGAATAAATTATATCCATGAATATAATACGACGCCATAGTACAACAATCTCTAAGTAAATTAAAAGACAAATTAAAATCTATACAATATTGTCCATTAAAATCGCAATGGTGTACATATATTTCAATAAAATATTTGATTTTTCCCGATATTAAAAATATTAGGTTGGTGCAAAAATAATTTCGTTTTTTAACATATGTTACTATGTGAGAAAACGAAATTATTTTTGCACCAACCTAATAGAAATGAATCGAATATTTCGTCACTGTATAATATTTTTTTTTAATTTCTGTTTCACGAGCTCATTATATAGGATATCCGTTGCTTTTCACTGTCACTGTTGCGTTCACTTTGTCCTGTAAGTGCAAAATTCTCCGTCATCTTTCCTCATTAGATATTGTTTATATTAAACACAGTAAATCATTTTCCTTAATGCAATAATAACGCACGACTAGTTTTTAAATTTTTTTTACAGTAATATTCATCTTGTGAAAAATCCCGGTGGCTACACGAGATAGATAGTTCCGTAAAGTGGTAGTTTATATGGATGGTAGAGAAACATAACGGTTAACTCGAGACTTGAATAGATTAAGATTGTAGTGATCTGGGAAACATCCTCTTGGGAGTCTGTTCCACGTGATGTAGTTTGCAGAAAGAAGCAGGTTCGAGCTGAACTTACTTCTCACTGATGGAATACGGACGGAATGTAATGTTTGCTATTATGTAAGTAGCATGGCTGGAATTAGCGTAAAGCTTCGACCTGGTGGAATCAAGGAATGTCGTTCCCCTGGGCACTTTCGATAGAACAGTAAGAGGCTCACCAAATCCCGGCTGTAAGAGAGAGTTTGGAGTTTGGAAAATAATTCGTCACCCACAAGGTCTCGGAGACTCTATTAATTCCGCATATTAACATTTCGATTAAATCATTAGTTGAATGCCTCATTTTTAAAAATCTTTGCATAAATACAGTTTTACATATGCCTTGGACCATTTGGATGCTTGAACACGGTAGCCACTAAAAAAGTGAAGATTTGAAAATGTCATAATTTGTTTGTTTTCAATTTTTTTTTTCTGATTCTCCCTTGGAGATTATAACAGCCACGTATGATTTCCAGCAACCAGTAAAACTCTGTAAGTTTTTCTATTCAAATGAAAGATTAATTATTCAAATTCAGAGAAGAAACCGGCAACATTTTAATGTCAGGGTATCTACAAGAGATAACATAATTCGGAACCTAATCGCTGGGTGTGAAAAAACTGAATCAGTCGGCGATCTACCGAGGAGAGGTACATGTGTTTGTAAAAGGAATTTTTCTTTTATATCATTCAGTATTTCAGTGTCCACTTCGTATAAGAAGAAATTTTCAAGAATTTTTTTTACAAAAACATCATATTTTATGTATTTAAATCAAGATAATTATTTGATAATATTTGCTTATTAGTAAAAAAATATCTGCCATATTTTCTTGTGCGTAATTCAAGAAATTTAAACAGAAATTAAAGGCAAAAACGTTGGGTCGTATAATACATAAGAACACGTTTAAGAGATTTTTAGTCTGGTTAAAATCTATTTGAAACAAGATTTCAAAGACACCCACTTAGCACAATGAATGATAAAACACAAAGGCAAGATTATAGTGATCTAGGAAATATCCTCTTGTGAGTCTGTTCCATGTGCAGTAGTTTACAGAAAGAAGCTGTTCGAGCGGAACTTAGTTCTCGCTGATGAAATACGAACAGAATATAAGGTTTGCTCCAGAAATGTCCCAAGAGAACTTCCGGCGCTGAGAATATGCAAAGACGTAGGGTCTCTCAAACTCCTGAGCAAGCCGAAGGTTCAGTCAAGAGCCTCCACGTGAGCCAGCTTAATTGACGTACAATAAGGCGGTTTTTAAGCGAGTGGCCCATATTAGCAATTCGCAAGATATATGTAGTTATAGAACGTAGATCTTTTGAGTTCGCTTACGTTCAACAAATCAGATAATATATTTATTACATTATCTATTGTTATCTGCCTAAAAATTTGTCACGTTCTTGAGTCGATCGATAATAATTGGTCTTTGGTTGAACTGACAAAAAACAAATACATTCTGTTTAAATATTTTATGCCGATCTTATTATTGTTATAAATACAGAGTGCGGCAAAAATATCACCCACAATTTAAAGGGTGACAAAAATACCAAGGGAAATGCTATTTAAAAAAATTATTTCTCTTTTTTTTTTTTTTAAAGGGTCTCCAATTTTTATTCATTTCGATTTATAAAGATGACATCCTAATGGTGACCGCTATTTGCTATACACTGTATTAGACGATTTCTAAAGTTTTTCAACACACTAAATTCGAACGCTTTGAGATCTTCCAGCTGGTTTTCTTTTAAGTTGTGACCCCGAAATTCTCAACCCATATCAATATCGATTTTCTATCCGGAACAGCATCATTCCGACTAAAAAGACCTCTCCGTTCAATTACAGTTTTAAGAAAAAAGTTTCAACAGCGCGGTGTACTACGGTCGAAGCCATGATAGTATCTGATGGTATCTGAAGAGATGGTAAGACATTAGTCGGATGAAGACACCATTATCAGATTTATTCCAGCCGTACCCTGTATTATGTATCAACGACTTCACTCAGAAACATCTTTGTGTAATCACAAGAAGTAAAAAAGTTTTAGAGATTGAATTAATGTATGTCTCAGATACTGAATATTTTATTTTCAGTAGAGAAATACACAAATACCTTGATTGAGTTGTTAGTGCTTTTAGTAATCAATGCCACTATTTATATATATATAATGGACACTCCCGTCGGTTTCGACGTATGAGGATCAGAAAACTTAACCAAATGATTCAGTTATAAGATGCTGTGCCATAATCTTAAGTGGCACTTAAGACCAGCTAGTGATTTACAAAGTAGGCCACATACGGAGCAAGAGTGAGGATCGTGGAATGAGATCACTATTAGATTTGTTGACCTTTCAGATCTTGCTCTCGCTTCTTGAAGACGATTCAGACTAAGAGATTGAAAACTACAGAGTCCACTAAAACACGTTGATTTCCATTCTACCCGCTCCAAGGCTAACATATATATATAAAATAAAATAAATAAATAAATAAATCTCCATAGACACGTAAACCAGACTAGACGTAATCATCTTCCGTTTTAAATTTAGACACCCCAACCATAATCTGACTTGACATCTATGAATGTAACTCTATACTGATACAAATTATTAACACCCTGCCGCCTTTTACATATGAACAATCGCGCTGGCCGTCACCATGGAAATTTTGATTTCAATAATGAATATGCTATTAAAATACGTAAATTTCAGAAATAAGTTATTCCCAAAAAAAATTTCGCTAGAAGATGGAACAGAGCTTACTTTAATTCAATTTAATTCAAATAATTATATTGAAGTTTTCGGCTCTTGTAGCGTGTTGGAATCATATTTTTAAATAAATAATTATGCGTCAGTGTCTTTGTTTCAAAATTGTTCCCCTAATAATATGGAACGGGAGTGTTTCTTTTCTGTTCGCGGAATTAAGTTTATGATTTGTTAACTGATAACAATTTTGTAACACTGTAGAGCTGAAAGGATGTCAGTCGTTTGAAGCAAATTTCGTCAAGTCGATAAAATAATATAAAAATAAAAGAAATTTGGAAAAAAGAGAAAGTGAAGAGATAAGAAAAAGAAGGATGAAATTAAATACATAAAAGATATAAAGCTGGATGCTCGTGTTTAAGTAGACGACCTATTTTTCTGCACATAATGTTTATGTATATATATATATATATATAAATATATCTTTACATAACGTTTATGTCAATATATATATATATATCTTTACATAAACGTTATGTGCTGAAAAATAGGTCGTCTACTTATATATATATATATATATATATATATATATATATATATATATATATATGGTTTTAGACAACTTCTAATAGACAAATTCTCATAGTCAACAATTTTTTGGCTGTATAATATTTTGTGCTTAGAAATTATTAGAAGGGATACAATGAATCATTTTTCGGTTGTCACGCACCTAGCATATTTACGAAGATATTGTTAACTCCTGAGAGATTTATATATTCACTGACAGAGTTAACATGTAAAATTGCCTACAGTGGTGGAGGCATAATGATCTGGGGTGGTATTATTGGAAATATATTTGTGGGTCCATGGAGAGTACCAGATGGCGTCAAAATGAATCCTGATGCATACATAGCGTTTATGAAGGAGCATCTTGAACCGTGGATGAAAAGGCAAAGAGTTACCTTCAGAAAGGCCATTGTTTTTATGCAAGATAATGCTCCCTCACATAGTGCTCACAAGACTACTGAATATTTGAAACAGTTAGGCTTCGATGGGCCTCGAAAAATGAAGTGGCCAGCAAATTCTCCGGATTTGAACCCAATCGAAAACCTTTGGAGCATCATGAAGCGAAGACTGCACGCCAACGGACGACAATTCAGGAGCAACGCTGAGTTGTGGGAAGAAATTCTTGACATATCTCGCGGCATTACAGCAGATGCCATCATACAATTAACAAATTCTATGGATCGTCGACTTCTTCAAGTAATTTCAAAACAGGGAAAGCACATTCCCTATTAATTTGTTTAAAACGATGCCTTTGTTTGTATCTGTTATTATTTGTCTGATTATCTTATTTATTAGCTTCTTTTGATCGTAAACATTCGTGTGCAACATTAATAAACGTTTTCTTTGCTCAATTCTGTGAATTTTACGAAACCTTTCTAATAATTAGGCACGGTCAAATCACCGTGCTGATAACAAATATGGCGCCAGTTTGTTTACCTTGCGCAGATCAGTAAGATAATTTCAGTGATTGCACAGGTCAGTGTTGCCAACATTGTGTGAAAACTTTGTGTGAATTGATTGGACGGTTTTTGAAATATTATAAAAGAAGTTATCTCGATAATAATTTGGCACGCAGTGTATATGATGGATTCTCCCGTCGATTTCGACGTATGAGGTCCTGACAAATATCCCTGTTTACGGTTCTTTGTGCCTGCACACGCTCAGGCGAAGATGGCATTTGAGTCCAGCTAGAGACCTGCACACAAGGCCCCAGTGGATGCAGGCCTGAGGGTTGAGAGAAACCGTCGCTGGTATATTTGCATTCGCTTTTCTTCTAAGCCTAGTTTCCTTTAATTTGTGAATACCAGCCGTGGAGAAACGTTTGATTCGCTGGTGACACATACTCTTCCAAGTATCTCCATCATTAGCATTGAGCTCAAAATTTCTGCTATCGATCTGGACAGCTGCAAGGTTAGCTTTCAATTTGTCTTTGTAGCGAAGCCAAGGTCGTCAGACATTTCGGCTACCACCATCAAGCTAACTGTACATGAGTTGCTTTGGTATCCTACTATCGTCCATGCGAACAACATGACCTGCCCAGCGAAGTTGTGATTGGATCAGAAAACTTTCTATTCCACTGATGCCACAAAATGTAAACAAGCCTGCATTAGATACCCGGTTTTTAAGAGTAAAACCACAAATAGTACGAAGACATCTCTTGTGGAAGACGTCAAGTTACTCAATTTGGTTAAGATAGGGTGTCCATGACTCTGATGCATACAGTAGTGTGGTAAGTATGATGGCTATCTTTGTTCACAGGCTTATTCCTCGGTCTTTCCATAATCGGGTACTCAATTTTCCAAACGCACTACTAGCACGAGAGATTCTATTCACTATTTCATTATCGAGTGATGCACTTGAATTCACCACGCTACCAAGATATGTGAAGTTTTTCACATATTTCAAATTGCTTCCATCGACTCGGATAGGGGTTACTGGAAAATTGTGGGATGGCTGATTTTGTTTCACACCGTGCACCTCCTTTGGTGTAGGTCGGGGCTGAAGTATCACTTCGGTTTTCTTTATGCTGATGGTTAGGCCAAAGGCTTTACATGCAGCAGAAAAGCGATCAGTAAGAAGTTGAGCTTCCTCGAGGGAGGAACCAGTGCAGCATCATCTGCAAATAGCAAATCCCTGATGATTGTTCTACGAAGGAGCGTTTTTGCTTTGAAGCGCTGGTGATTGAATATTCCACCACTTGTACGGAACTGAAATTTTACTCCAGTAACAACATCTGAAAATGCGTTTTTCAACATAATAGAGAAGAATAGAGCAAACAGAACCGGAGCCATAACACATCCTTGTCTGGTGCCATTGGTTACATTGAACTGTTCCGAAGAGTCCCCATTCGACACGACTGATGCTTTCATACCCTCATTAAAAGATATTATAACTTTTATCATGTTG